>JAVTVJ010000033.1:11464429-12125485 GCA_034509425.1 Eopsaltria australis
AACAGCATTTTGGACAGCATGAACAGGGGCGGAGACTAAGGGAAGAGATAATAGCCCCAGTCCTTAGGAGTGTCTTCAACAGAGGCCACCAAGATGGGCAGTAACTGGAGTGCTTGCACTGTGAGGAAGGGTAGAGGGATTTGGACTTGTTCAACCTGTAGCAAAGGTGATTGGGGGGACACTGACAGCACCCTGCCAGTACCTACAAGGATGTCATGGAGAAAATAGAGCCAGACTCTTGAGCGTGGTGCATGGCAGAACGAATGTCAAAAAGCAAAGCTGAGTTGAGAAATGCCAGTTGGGGAAGTTTTTCCTGCTGATGATACCCAAGCAGTGAAACAGTCATGTCATACTGTCTCTCCCATATGTGCAGGGTTTCAGAACCAGAGTGTCTTAGTTCATAGCTGTCTCTTTGTGCAGGAGGTTGGATTAGAGACCTTATGAAGTCCCATCCAACCTGAATTATCCTGAAAAAAACCTTACTTTAGTTATTGTTAATGTTGTTTTTCTAGAAAAGAATTAATTTAGAGTTAGAAATTTTAAATTAGTTTAGATGCATTGAAATGTGGTAGTGGCTCTGTAGACTTTTAGATACAGTTCTAGGATCAGGAGCATATTAAAAGACTCCAGGTTTCTTTCTTCATTTACACTATGTAGAGAGAAGCTTAGTTCATATGAGGGCAAGTGTAAGTTGTTGCTGGACTTATTGAGCTTATTCCATATGTACGAAACAAAATTATGATTAGTCTGTGAAACATAAAAGTATGTTATCAAATTTTCTGAGTTTCCAGGTAATTATCTTTTCAGAGTTATGAAAAGAACCCAAACAAACTAAAATATGAGAAAAGGAGAAAGTTTGTGGGCAGATGGGCAGACTAATAGTTTTCTACTACAAAATAAATAAGGCTTTTCTTTTCCTCTCTTTTTCTCTCCCTTGACCCCGTCTCTTTTTTCTTGTCAGATCCTTCCATAAGCAAACTTAACTGATATGCAGAGAACAATTTGGGTTTATTTTCAGAAGTTTTAATGAGTTAAGACAGCCCACAGAGTGGTCTGAAAAGCACAGATGTTGGCAGAAAGAGGGAGGTGATGAGAGACTGTTGACAGGAGTAGAGAACAGGACGGACCCTTTTTGGCAGTCTTGATCTTTTAGGTTGTCTCATTGCATTTCCTCATTCCACTTTTAATGGGTAAGAGAGCTGTAGTTGTCAGGCAGTTGTAATTACTATTGTTAAAAGGCTTTAGGTCTTTTCCTAACAATATCAGTGAAATACAGCTGTTATGCCAGATCTTCAGTTGCATCACTTGTTTCTGTTAAAAATTGCACTGCAGTAATGTGACTTATTTTTTTTTCTTGTATTAGGTGCGAGAAGCTGCTTATAAGATTTTTCTCCACTCAAATGCTCAGCAGTTGGCTCGATTGGAGGAGTTGCTTGCAAGCCGGAACAGCCTGGCACAGCTGGTTGGCTACGACACCTTTGCCCACAGGGCTCTGCAGGGAACAATGGCCAAAAATCCAGGTATAAGGCATGTATGGAAGGACGTATTGAGAAATCAGATGTGTAACAAATGAGGTCAAAGGTTGTTGGTTTCTTTAGCTAAGTTTACACATACTTCTTTTAGTGGAGTATTTTATTGTGGTTATGTTTTGCTGTATGCCATACTCGGTGCTCACTGTAAATAGCAGTACTCACTGAGGAGGATCTGGTGTTTTGGTTCAGAATTGATGCTATTCCTTAGATTGTGAAGGTGTCATTATCTCAGCACATAACAAAGTTAATGTAGTACTAAATTCTCTTGAAATAATGCCAGTTGAGTAGTTTATTAAACGAGCTAAGGGATTTTTTTGTTTGAAATAGTCTCATGTAAACGTAACATCCTTTAAGGAAAAATAATTTTCGTATCTTTTCCTTCCTTCTAGAAACAGTAAGACAATTTCTGGAGAAGCTTTCTGAGCAGTTGTCTAAAAGGTATGTCTTTTTCACTAAGTTAACTTTTTAACCATACTCTTTTTTTCAAGAATAGACGGATTTGTGCACTAATAAGTTAGTCAGTGCTGCTTATTATATGCTCTGGTGAAGCAAAACCCAAGACTTTCCCAGAATTTTGAGAGAAGGGTATTTGCTTAGAGTAAATTCTGTGTCTGTGATCAGAGAACACCCAGGACAGAATGCAAGAAATGCAGCTAACAGCAAACAAGAAGACCAAGCTGAAGTGTAGAACACCTCTCCTGGTCTTCTTGCCATATGCATAACTCCATGTATTTTACATCTAAAACCAAATTTCCTTGTTTGTCCCTCTTGCCACCCTGAGCTCCACACAACACAAAACAGTTTCATCACTGGGTATGAATGATAAATGGGGTGTATTGTAAGAATGAAAATGCTTTGGAAGTGTACAACCACAGTAAGAGGGACTGAATTTGAAAATACCTAAATAACAGAAGCAGAATGGAAAAGTTTTTCTACTGTGATATGTGGGCCTGCCATTTTATATAGTAGTTTTATATAGTACTATAAATATCTGATGATGGGCATTTTATTGGGATGGAGTAGTACCACATACTGTATTACATTGCTCAAAAATATTTCATTAATAGTTTCATCATAAAAATATTTTTCAGAACTCAAAAAGACTTTGAAATGATGACAAAGATGAAAATGAAGCTGAACCCCCACAATTCAGTAAGTTGCATTTCCATTTGTGATTGTCTGTTTTGTTTCTTCTAAAACGTATAGTATAAGGTAATTGTGTTCTACAATTAACTCTACTGTACAAGATGTAGTAGAATTAGAAACTTTCTCTCTTCTGCCTTCAAATGCTTTATGACTACTTAGTTGCTGTATTAAAAAAAATACTGAGTATGAGAGAGCTGTTGGTTTCTACAAAGTGATACTGAGATAACCGAAACATAGAGCAGTGAAAGGGAGGATCACTTTGCTTTGCATTACTTGACTCATTTGAAAAATAGAGGCTGTACTTCAGGTTGGATTCAGGTCCAGTTTGTATACTGCGTTATATGTATCTTAATGCTGTACCTATCTAGGTTTATCTTTTTATTTGAACTGTGTATTTCTTGAAATCTGGTATGGAGTCCTATTATACAGTTGAATAAGAAGACAAATTTTCAAGAAATGTTAAAAAAGTTTTCAGGTTATGATAAATTATGCTATTTTTGGTGATTGTTTGAGCCCTGTTTCCCATTACATTTTAAAATTCTGTGACTTGCTGCAACTGCAAAAATACTCAAATGAAACAAAACTCTTACTTTGGGTTCACTTGTTGTCCACTATCGTAATTATTAGCTGGAATTCTCTTTCAGATGCTGATGCCATGGGATCACCCCTACTACAGTGGAGTCCTTCGTGCTGAGAGGTAAGCTCCTTACGTTCCTGATTGTAATGTAAATGAGTGTTCTTGCAATAAGGACAAAAATTTCTCAATATAAACAGGATTCTTTCTTTGAAGATGTACCTCAATATGAAAAAATAAATATTATCTGGTGGGATAGTTGTTTGTGACATTTTTTTAGTTACTGCTGGGATGCCTGTAGAAATTTTTGGCTCCTCTGTTGTTTTGCAGGGAAGTATAGACCCTCTTTGAAGACAAAAGAGGGTGAAGCAGTTTCAGAACAGATAGAAAATCCTTATTCTTGTTTTGCTTTTAGTTCTTAGCTGGGCTGTAGTACTGTTTAAAAGTAAATTTTGCATACTGAATACAATTCAACTTCTCATATTTTAACTTCATTTTGCTTCTTACTGAATATGCAATTTCATCCTCTTCCGCAAACTTGAAATAGCAACTTCTTCAGTAAGTCTTTACTGTTTATGGATAGAATTCACTCTTGTCTCTCTTGCAAAGACTGGGAAATAAATCCTTTACACCGACTTAAATAGTGCACAGTCCCTTTGCACATAATGAGATGTCAGCTCTGAAAGATGTAAGCCCTGCATGTTGCCTTTATTAGATCAGCAGCAGTGACCTTTTAGGCTTCTGTTGGAAAAGGTAATTGGAAGTTGTGCTGCTCTCACATGGGGGTTTAGAAAAAAATCTTCCTTCACTGCAGATTTACAGTTTTTTGGTTTTTAAACAAAAAGCCTGGATGTATCGGATTAAAATAGTAGTTTACTCTGGATCAGAAAGCTGTGGTAGTATAGACATGGCATGGAGGGATTGCCTGTAGCTGGCCTGGTTGTTTTTAGAATTGGTGTGTGCCGTAAGGGTTAGAGCATTAGGTGTAGAAGGCATTGTGTTTGTTGCTTCTTCTGGAGGAGTGTCTTCTGATGCTGACTCTTCTTCTTAGTCTTGCTGGTCTTATTGTCCTTAGATCTCCTCATAAAGCTAAGCATCTCATAACTGAGGTGCTGATGATCACAAGTAGATAATTCTGCTCTTTTTGGCAATAGAAAGAAAAATACTTCCTTTACTTGGTGGGCTTTGTAAGAGACCCAATTAAGTTACTTTTAGAATTGCATGGTGACTTTGTAAAGGGAGAGCTGCAGGTTAAACAGAACCAGACATTGTTGGTGTGTCTTTGCTGTTTTATTGTGTTCAGGCACCAAGTCTGGAAGTTGGATCAGTGCGAAGAGTCTCCTGAATCTATGTAGGACCTCCCTGATTACAATGCAGGACTGGGACCCAATGTTTATCTCCCTCCAGCTTGGGCAGGACTATTTGTTTCTGGCAGGTATACAAGAATCTACAAGACAGGGGAGAAAAAGCAGTTTTCCTTTCTACTGTGTGCAGAGCTGTGCTTTAAAACAAGAGTGTAGGTCTTTCAAGGTCCTGTTTTCTGGATAGTTGTCTGTCTTTGGAAAAAGTGTTTGATCCAGCTGACTGAACAAGGCTTTACATTTATTCTGCTCATATTGTGGGTGTTTAACAGGGCATTGGATACAGAGTAATTAGCTCTGAAAAGTAAAACTCACTTCTCCACTGCAGTGTCAAGGACTGTGCTTTATGACTGAAACTAGGCAGGAGTCAGAGTTTTCATACAACAACCAGGATGGTAATATACCTTGTCTGTGCCCTGTTACCCAAATGGGAATCTCCTATCATTTATCTTTTATCTGTACTTACCTTCATACTCGGCTGAAGTTTGACTTTTGGCAGTTTGTTGTTACTTTCTTCTTAGCTGAGACAATTATCTTGTAGTATTAAATTATTCATCTAAGGAAAAGTAATGTTGTTTTCCTTGTTTGGTTGGATTTTTTCCATGGGAAAATTATTTAATGCTTTTAAAAAAAAATTGTATCGTGTTTATTTTTTTTTATTTATAAGATCAATAAATGTATTTTACTTCTATTTTATTTTGCATTTTTTCATCGTGGAATGACAAAATATGTTTTCAAACAAGATGCACTTAACTGTCATGCATTTCTCCCATACTTTGGTTAGGCTATTGTATGTTTTTTGTTCTTCAAGGATTTCTTTCTTTTAGAAGAAACTCACTTTTAACTTTAGGTTTAACAAAAGTGCTATAGTTGTATGTGTAATAGTGTTGTGCACAGAGCATGGTTTATGTATTTGTCTGTCATGTTTTGGGACTCAGTAGTAGTTTGCATGGTGGATTTTTGTATTAGGAATTTCTCTTTTCTTCTCCTTAGTAAAATGTTTCTGTTGAAAAGGAAGCTTTTGGGTATTCCTTTTGGACTACTGTTGTCATCGTGGCTCCAGCTGAAGTACAGACCCATAGTTTCCTAGGTATTGTCAGGTACATAAGATGCAGATTATCTTTACAAATGTAGGCATAAAGAAAGGCTACATTAGTAGCCTTAGTTCTTGATTAAGTTACTCAGCACTAGGGGGTGCAAGAAATACTAGATGGGACAGAGTCTGTGTCTGCTGGGAAATGTTTACTGTTTCTTTCTTTGGCCTATACAACCATTACTCTTTAGTCCTCCAGGTTTTGAACAGCTACATCTCAATGACACTGAAAGTCATGACATATTCTTAATGTGTCTATTTTGTATTTGCACCATATTTTAAATATATTTATCTTTATATTTATATTTATCTTCTAAATATACATTTAGTCTTTATTGTAACAGGATCAAGGAAGCAAATCCTTCACTAGATTTCTAATAACTAGTGTTAAGAGGTAGATATTTACTTGTGAGGGATGCAGGAGATGGCCACATGCGTTTGGACTGCAGAGTTTTGATGCCATTTGCTGTCGCACCGGGTTCGTTCCGTTGTCACCGCCTTCCGCAGCCGTTACCGACCGCTGCTGCTCTTCTGTCACTTGACCAGCAGGAGGCGCTCCAGACTCAAGCCACGGAGTTGCGGTTGTTCTGTCTAAACCCGACCACAAGAATTTTGTTTCTGTCAGCTTTCACCAAGTCTTTTCCCTGGAAACTTGATCCTACTTCAAAAGTCTAAGCCTCCCATTGATGGGAACAGGATATTTTACTTTTTTTTTTTTCCCCAGACTATGTTAAGTAGCCTCTCTGGCTTTAAACCTACACTTAAGACAGTGTAATGTTTTTGTAGCTATAGTTTAAGAGGCAGGGAAAATACATGTCAGTATAAATGTGCTTTTAAGAGAAACAGGAGACAAAAGTCTGAAATTCATGGTAGTAGTATCTTAAAAGAAGATAGAGTAATTAGGAGAACCTCAAGAATTTTGGCAGGCTAAGGGTAATAAACCAGTGAATGCTAGAACATGCTTCAGCATCTAACAAGTAAGAAGATGTCTAATATGTATATTATAAAAATAATAATGTTGAGTTTTAGTGCAGACAAGTACCCAAGTATTAATTAAATTGCATTACTTCTCAGTAAGTGCAGCTGTAATTCTCAAGACCCTGATCTTGCAAACATGTGGTAGTCCTGCTGAATTCTTCCGGGTCAGAGGAAAAAAAACTCAGCAGAAAATCACCCCCAAAAGGCTGTGAGAGACTTTGAGGCCAGCCATTTGCCTTGAAGGTAGGATTGGCTGTGCTTAGTCACTTCTGACAGAGATACAGAACTGTTCTTGAGAACCATCAGCGGTGAGCTTTGTGTATTTGGTATTGACTCCTGTTTCCTTAACCTGTGGTTCTTGCCAGGCTGGGTTGACTTCACTGGCTATAATTCACTGTTAGGATTTTTGCTAAAATGTCCCCAATTTTATTCAACTTGCAGAGTTGAATGTGCTTGCAGAGTTAGTAGCTAGACTTTGTGCTAGTCCCTTTCTTTGGTACTGCAGAAGGAAATAAAGCCAACCTTGAGGATGACAGATCAATGCAAAAATAAGTTGGTTTCCTGATGTGTAGGAAAGGGAAGCCACCATGACAGCTGCAGGTGCTTGGGATCTTGATGTGCCAGCTAAGCAGAAATTAGGAATAAATCGCCTCCAGTCTTGTTGGGACTGTACTTAGACTGCTGGCTTCAGGGGGACGGTGGGCACCGCTTCTGGGCTTTTTCAGAGGGGTAGGTTCAATACCAAGGATGAAAACATGACTGGATGTCTCTCAAGTTCCTAAAATATGCAACTGATACTGAGGTTTGCAAGTTACTAGTAAAGAAACTTGTTCATGGCTGCTTTTCGTAAAATTATTTTTAGTTTTATGGAAGACTCTTCTCTCTTGAGAACACCATGTGGAAGAATAACCCAGACCCTTTGCAGAACACATGAGAAAACTGTCACTGTTTAATTTGAAAGCTGAAGTGGAAAATTAATGTGGAATATAACTAGGAAATCTTTCAACCGAAGTACTCAGACAGAAGGAGAACTTCCTGTAACAAACTATTTATAAGAAAGGGAAGGCATGCCTTCTGTTAAATCAGCTAATGTAGGTATATAAAGTCCACTTTAACTCACCAATCACTAAAGCTGGTGAATTAAGCTTTTTGGAGGGAAACCTGAATGTTGTTGAAAAGGATTGCTGTGAAGCAGAGTTCAACTTTGAAGAATTATTTCTTTATTCAAAACATTCTGGAAGAATAAAGAAATTCTTGGTTTGAAAACTAATTGTTGATTTGAAAACTAAGTCAAATCTAAAAGTTGTGTGCAGCGTTGATACCAATATTCCCAATTACCCCTTGACCTCCTGCAAAATATTCTAAGAAGTACAATTAACAGAAAGAAAAAAGGAATGTGAAATACAGGTGCTACTTGATGGTTGATGAGAGTACAAAGACTTTCTATTATTATTATTATTATTATTATTATTATTATTTTTGAGAAATCCAGAGTCTTCTATAAATCATGGTTAAGAGTCTCCCTTTAGGTAAAGAATTAAATCTTGTAGTCTGGCAGGTAATGAAAATTGGAAGGGGTTTTCCTTGTCTTGATCTCTTCAAGTTTACCTGAGGGGTTCATCTCACTTTTATCTTCACTAACAAGATCTTTTCAAGTTTCTTTGAAAGTTTTGACAGGATCTGTTTCATTAGAGATAGTTAACGTCGTCTTCTATATTTTTGTGAATGTCAACAGGATAATAATTTTTCTCACAAAGCCCCCCAAAGAATTCAGGATATATCAGGGACCACATTTAATAGCTACCAATAAGAATTTATGCCTGGCAGCTAATTTGCAATTGTTAAGAGTCTGAATGCTTGTGTTCTGAAGAACAGTGATCCTGATTCAAATATCCCTAATGTTCAAGTTTATAAAAAGCATTCGTAATAGAATAGATGAAAGTCATGTTGCACAAAACAGTCTTAGCCTCTGTCCAAAGATACAGCTTAAATGAAAGTGATTTTAGAAGTCTGCATTTTATTTAGACTCAGTGAAGTCATACAAGCTTAGAAATAATTATTTATAATCACATACTACATCTTTGTTTCTCACAGCGGCACAGCCTTTTTGTTTGAAGCCTGCTGTTCTTGAAGAATAACCAAACCTCATTGTGTCAGTTAACTTCTTTTTATAATGGTTTTTTAAATTGGTTTGGCTACTTTGCTTCTCTTAAAAATACTGCTGGGCTGCAAACTGTGAAAGTAGTGTCTGGATTTCTTAAATGTAGCTTATGGTTTAATAAAAAGCAGGAATTTACATTAGAGAAACTACAGTTTTCTTTGATATTTCTACTTTTGTTAGGAGGGTACTGAGATTTCTCTTCATAAAGTTTCTGAGCTCACATTCTGACATAGAGTATATGAGAAAATTTTCATTCTTTCCTGGGCTTTGTTATAAATACAAATGCTTTGGCACTTGAAATCAGATGTTCAGAGTGAATTAAGTTACTGGAATATGCAAAATGAATACAAAGCTAACCTATTATGTTCAAGTTTATGTGTCTCAGTCTTCCACAGTTTTCAAGACGTAAGGATGAGAGTTATGCAATTCTACAGGAGAAAAAAACTATTAATTTAAGGTTCATTGTTACAATAAAAGTAACTTTTTGAGTCCTGATTTTTATCTTTCTTAAGTCAAAGCAACTTAACTGAAAGTTTGGCACAGAGGAAGGTATTTTCCACTGTAGAGGAGTTCATGTGTGTATTTGCTGATGTTCTTTCTGATTTGTGCAGGGTGTGTGTTGGTGTCCACTTTTTTTTTTACATAAATGTTGTATTTCCTCCATCAAAACTAAAAGCAACCTTTTAAAAAAAGTATTAATATCTAGGCATGTACAAAATCCTTGATTTTTCAGGAAGTCTTCTGTTCAATTAATCATTGTGTTTTCTGATGGGTGTGTATGTGTCTGTAACAGATAGAAGTTTTGAGATTTCCTTTTCCTGTTCTTCCAGAATTACATTCAGATCCTTTAAGTTTCATGTGATGGCTTAAGAAAATTTATGTGCTCAAGGTCAAGTGTAGATGGGAAAATCTTTGTAGCAGTGCAAATTGCAAATATCAAAAACCAATCCATACCTGTTTTGTTTTACCTGAGATACACTAGAAAAAGTGTTACATGGTAAGAAATCTTTGTGACTGGAGTATATAGCTCTCTGCAAAGTTCTGTTTGGATTCATCAGAACACCATCTGCATTTTCAATGGCATATTCCCATAGAAAATGCTGTGCTCTTCATCCTTTTGGGATTCAACTATACAATATGCAGTCCTGTCAGGGAAGCCTAAGTTCCAGAAGGAAGCAAGAGCTCATGGCTAAACTCCAGACTTCTGCTAGTTACCTCTAATTGGTACCTTATTAAGGTTGAAAGTGTTACAATATTTGTGTCTGCCCTTCTCTGGTGACATTAGGCATCCTAAGGCCCAGGACTCACATTTTAAGCAAAAGGGTATCCAGACAGGGTGTTTGATTTTTGCCCTGTCTTGCTTAGCTTTCCTGAATCCTTTTTCTTCCTTAGGAAGTGCTATAGCCATGTTTCCATGCGTTTGTTGGCTTTGGAGACAGCAGTGCAACGTTTTGCTGGTGATGTTACTATGCCGTGTGCATCATCCTCCCCACTGAATTCTGTCTGTCTGCTTTTCTGGGGCTGCAAATCACAGCATACAAGAAAACCTGTCTTGCAGCTCTTCTTTGCGATAGTTGTTCTCACTAAATGCTGTCTGTCTCCAGAACATTACCCTTTCTTCCTAGTAGCAGTAACCCTTAGCAGAAATTTTACTGGTAGCAGAGTGCCTGTTACTGTAGTTCAATGTGGGTCATGATAATTTCCTTTCTGATTTCTTTTCCCAAAAATACTTGAGTGCACTTCCTGTTGGAGATAAAATAGTAACTTGTCTGAATAAATGTGGAGGCAGCTTGCCAAAAAGTGTGCTCATAATAAAGCAGCTGCTTCTTACAGTTTTATTTTGATTTTTTACTATTTATTTTAAATAGAAGGCACGAAGCTGTATGACTATTCAAGCTCACAATTGATAACAGCTTGAAAATTGTGCATAAAGTGATTCTTAGAATGGTTGCTACTTTTAACATGTAGTATAATAAAAATAATTATATGCACAGTAGGGTCATCAACATTTATTAACATTTATGATGAAGCTTGCTTTGCTCTGACTAGTGAGCATTTTAGGGGAAGACTAAGCTATAGCACTTTGGAAATTCTGCTCCTTTTTATGCAGTCAGTCAGTATCAGCTAATTCATTAACTGAAGTTGTTATCCTTTTGTCCTGTCAATTGAAAAGTAATGTGCAGTGGAATCCCAGAATCACAAATTTGTTAGGATTGAAAGAGACCTCTGGAGATCATCCAGTCCAATCCCCTGCCAAGGCAGGGATGCCTTGGTTTTGGTAGGGTTTTGAAGGGAGGCTTTAGTCTGCATTTACCAATAGACTTGGTTTCGCATTTGAAAAAAAAGGGATCAAAGAAGCACCATGCACCTGGGGTAGAAGATGGGGAACTTTGAGTTTTCCCTTTAGCTTCAGGAGAAACTAATTTTACAGTCTTGGATCAGGCCTCAAAAAGGCTCTGCATCCTACACAGGCAAGTTCTGTCTTTGTTACTGGACAGTTTAAACTGCTGTCTTCATCTTAAAGTTTTATGCGGTCTTTTAGAAAATCTGGCCCAGGTCAGAGCATGTTTTGAAGATACAATCTGAGACCCTTTAACAGCATGACAATTTTTGTTCAAAGGACTGAAGGAAGAGAAGTTTGGATTGCTGTCACAATCACAGTCCCCGTTGCTTGTCAAGGAGTTGAGCTACCATGTTTTTAGATTGGTATGGAGTGCCAGAATATTGTGCCTGGGAAATGTGTTCTTGCAGTTTCACTAACGTGGTGAAGGTGTCAGTCACTGAGATTGGGTAATCATTTGCTAGCTAACAGATGCTTTTTTTCTTGTCATCTGGAAACAATGAAGTTGTTAATGACTGCTACCATTTGAGTGCCTGAAATCAACCAAAAATCTTCAACAAGGGAACATCTACTTTGTAAACTCTTCCAAATACTCTTCTACCCACACCCATATGCCAGATTTAAGTTTTAGAGATCTAGTAGATGCAGCATGTCTTGTTCTGTTCATTGAGTATTTTTATTTTTGGGAAAAGTTCAAATCTTAATTTCTTCCCTTTTCCCCATTGTCCTCTAATCTTACTTAATGTTATACCTTTTATTTTTCAGTGAATAGCATTAAATCTTGAAGGTGGGGGCTCAGAAAAAAGCCAGTTGTATGCTTGCCCTTGCCACTGAAAGGCAAGATCATCTGTCAATAATAATTCCAGGAACTGAGGTTTTGGTTACAGAACATCAGTTTCAGATACCTGAGGTTTTGACTAATTGCTGTTCCTAAATAAACCCAAAAAGAAAGTTTTCCTGGAATCAGTGCAAGTTTGGGGTTAGGTTTTCTTCAGTTATAGTTGGTTGTACTTAATTTGTGAAAATAGAGTTCATGTATGAGGTAGGACCAAATTCAAAACTTGGGAATTGAATCTGTGTTTTGGTGTCCGGAATGATTACTGCTTAGTGGGTATAGACTGGTATTTAGACAAAGATTTTTGAAGATGTATTACACACTTCTTGGAGGAGTAGCTTTTTTTTCAGTACCCAGTACTCATCTTGAGGTATTATTGGTTATTATCATCTGATTGTGATAATTGCACTTTATTATAGGTTGTAACCCCTTTCTCCATAACTCCTAGGACATTGCACTGGCTAGCAAACAAACAATGGATGCCAGATAACTCAAGGTATAATAATCTTCACTGATTGTTGCCAGGTGTGTCCAAAAGTAATTTAAGAATTGGGTCTGTGGCATAAGACACCAGTGGTATTTGAGGATTTTTCCATATCTTCAGCTTTGATCTTTTTTTGCACACTGGTGTTGTAGGCAGAAATGGACAATTGAGTTCAGAACTAGAAACAGTTTTGTTTTGGCATTCTGTATAAAAAATATTGTTTTTCAAAACTTTTTTTGATTTTCCATTGGCAAGAAGAACATTAACACACAACTTTCATTAAATGTGGGAGAGGTTTGATCCTGACAATGTTCTACCAGAAGGGACTGACATTAACTTCTTGTAGTTTCTATTGAAGTGGTTGTTTAGTCAGGACCTCATTGTACTCAAAATGTCAAGATTGTGACATCTTCAAACGTTCGCCAGGGTAGGGGGCTGGTTCTTCTCGGGAGTCTGCCTTAAGACATTATAGTCGGTTACTGATGTTTTCCTGGGGGGGTTGATAAGTATCATGCATTTTTCAAGGGACAAAACTATTACAGACTGACTTCCTGCCACCACCCTACTCCCTCCCCCCACTTCAGATAGTGACAGTATATTATGATGTATTTATCAGAAAGCCTTCTTCCCATCCTGGGGTAGGGTCATGGGGACATTGTGCGTGTTCAAGGAGTGCTGAGAATGAGGAAGTAGGCAGTGATCTTCTCCCTGTAATGTATTAGTGTCAGCTGTTCTATCCATGAAGGAATATCAGTGTTTTCTCCTGCTAGTATGTATCTGTGTTTTTGACAGAAATGAAATGAAACTTTGTTTCAGAGGTTATTTCTTTCCACCCTTCCAGCAAACATGTTAATCCAGTGTTTCAACTGAATGCGGTTGTCCTTTTCAGTTAGGATGAAACATTGTCTTCCTGGAATCTATCTCGTACTGTAGCTGTGTGTTCTTAGTTCTAGGCTCCATATGACATCTTCACAAAATAGGCGAGGTTGGAAATTTTCTCTAGAGGTCATCTGGTCCAGCCCCCTGCTGAAGCAGGGTCCCCTCCAGCTGGGTGTCCAGGATCATGTCCAGGCAGCTTTTCAGTATCTCTGTGTTGCAAGACTCCCATAGCCTCCAGGGGTAACCGGTGCTGCTGCTTGCTAATCCTCACTGGGAAAAAAAAATGTTTCCTGATGTTTAGATGCAGCATCTCGCGTTCCGTTCTGTGCTCGTTGCCTCTGGTCCTGTCACTGAGCAGCACTGAGAAGAGCCTGGCTCTGTCCTCTTTGCACCCTCCCTTCAGGAATTCATGCTCCTTATTAAGATCCCTCTGAGCCTTCTCTTTCCCAGGCCAAATAGTGTGGCCGTGTCTCTCTTTTCCTGATGATCTGAGCACTGGACACAGCACTTCAACACTGGACACAGTGCTGAGGAGCAGAAGTGTCACCTCCCTCAGCCTGCTTGCCATGCTCTTCCTAGTGCACTCAGGATGCCATTCTTCTTCTTGGTGGCCAGGGTCCCTCGCTGGCTCATGTTTAACTTGGTGTCCATGAGGACCGCCAGGTCCTTGTCTGCAAAACTCCACTCTTGGGTGTCCCCCAGCAAATACTGCTGCCTGGGATTGTTCTCCCCAGGTGCAGGGGAGAACTTTTTGAACTTCTTGAGGTTCCCGTCAGCCCATTTATCCAGCCTGTAAAGGTCCCAGAGGATGGAAGCAAGACCTGCTGACGTATCAGCCAGTCCTCCCATTTTGGATGACAGTTTGGTGCCAGTGACTGGACAGGACTGGACCCAGTATTGACCCCTGGAGCACAGTGCTGGTCCCTGGCCTCCAACCAGCCATTGTGGCACTGATCACCTCCCTCTGGGGCCTGCCATTCAGCCAGTTTTCTGTCTGCTCATCCAGCCATTGACAGCTTCTCTGCGGGAGTCTTATGGGAGACAGTGTCAAAGGCCTCACTGAAGCCCAAGGAAGTGATGTGCACTGCTCTCCCCTTTTCTGCCAGGCCAGCTTTTTCAACATATAAGGTTATCAAGTTATTTAAGCATGACTTGCCTTTGGTGAATCCATGCTGGCTGCTCCTGGTGACTTTCTTGTCTTTCATGTATTTTGAAATGGTTTCCAGGGTTAGCTGGTCCATCAAAAAAAAATTCTGCTCTTTGGAAAATTTTGAGCCGATTTAGAGATGTTTTGATTTTTCTTGTTTCTTGTGTAAAAGTGATTTAATTTCATTAAGTGTTTTCAAGGGTGCTATTCTTTAATTTCTTACCATTTTTATATTCTCTTATCCTGCAGCTGAACTCACTGTTGGGAATTAGGTGTTTTAATTTCCTGCAGCTGTGAAAATCTGATGTTTTGTTATGAATGTGAGCTGCTGGTAGTGTTAAATTTTGATTTACTTAAATGTGTGTTTGTAGTACTGTATCACATGGGTTCTTGCTTGAAATACCTTGTACTCTTGTCTTTCTTCTCCCACTGGGCAGGGAAGAAGTGGCATGGGAACCTTGGATGATTCTGGATGTCTAGTGGGAGGAGGGTTTGCAGGCCTTGCACGTAAACGTAGCTTTGGCATGGCTGGTTGAAATGCACTCAGCGAAAAAGCCCTGCAAAGAGCCCTTGTGCAATGAAACCACTTGAGCTTGTCTGTAGTGTGTTTTGAGACAGTACTTTTATAGCCAGATACTGGTTAAAGAAGCAATTCTTTGAATTACAAATGGAAAACTCAGCGTACTATTCATAGTGGCACGTGGGATGATAATAAAAGATTTTAAAGTGTTATGACAAAAACCAGTTATATACTATTACTGCATAAAAATGGGTCATTTTAACAGGTCTTGTAGTCTGTATGCAGGGAGAGCTTCAGAGCAGAATCAGGTCTGAATCATTTAGTGGTGTGTTTCAATTTTCATGGTAAGTCTGGGCAGAAGGCGATCACTGGACAATTCTGTAAAAGTGTGGAGACACATCTGAGATTTACCTGCTTAAGCTTTCCAAAAAGTTCCACTGTTGAAAGCATAGCAATTCTTAGGAATTACTGACTTAAAAATTCTTAGGATATTCAACACATACCCTGTAATTCTGTACTTCAGGATGGAGGGGGGAGCTCGGTGCGTCAATCAGTTTGTACTCCAAATTTCTGTGGCTTATATGAAAATTAACTCATCTCTACTGCTTTCTTATAGAGACTTGCTTTCAGTCTTTTTATCTAACTTGATCTAAAGTGATTTATAGTGCGCTTATTTCCGTGGATGTAATGACTTTTTGAGTAAGAAGGAAACTGTGCATATGGAAGCATGCAGCATGTGAATTTAAGTGTGAAGATCTTGAAAAAGTGTTTCAGTATGGTAGAGGTAAAATCTGCTTTATTTTCTATGTTCTGGTATAGTTAAGAATAGAATGGAATACACTGACTTTAGCTTCTTGCATTTGTGATGTGAAAATAAGCAAAATCTTGTACCTTACCGTATTGTGGCTTAGAGGAGTAACCACACCCTGCTGTGCCTCACAGCTCAGTGATGCCTATCAATGAGTCGGAGCTGCAGTTGTAAGCAGCATTTTGGCAAATGAAGTATCCTCAGTGGGCTTCTTTTTCAGGTCTTCTCTGTGGGAATGGGAAGGAAGGATAGGTGTGGGTAGGGACTAGCTGACTCTTTCACAGCTAGTCTGTAACTAAGCCTTGTGATCACAGGCCTTAAAACAACACGGTTCTCATCTTTGGTGTCCAGCTATTGTAGTCTAGCTGATGGATGTTTAAATTTCAGTGACTGTGATTGTCTAGAGTTAAACAGTTTTTACTCTGAGACCCTCGGAAATGGTATAAATAACGCTCAGGCTTTGTATGTGAAATGAGGCAGGAGTATTTTTTGCCATTTGGGGTGCACACAACTACAAGTAGATTCCAGTTCTGATTTTGCTGTTGTCTCAAAAGAGTTGTATGGTGCTGATCAGCTTGTGAGAGGTGTAAGTTTGCATAGCATTTATTTTCTTGATACACTTGTAGTGTGTTTACTTTTTAGGGTCAGAGTCTCGGTGTGTAAGCCCTTTGATAAACTGCATACATCTGTGAACTACTTTTTAAATTTTTTGTTCATTCTCAGTTTATGTGCATGCATGAAGATGTATGATGTCTTCCTCCCTGTGAGTGTCTTCTGTGCTACAGCATCTTGAACATAGTTGGTTGAGGTTAGGCTCAGGAAGCTTGGCTGTGTTTGAAATCCATGTCACATACTAAAATCTTCAGGTGGCTCGCAGCTGTGAGGTATTTTCTGCATGGTTCAAGAGAGTCCCTAGAGCTTGAGGTGTGATTTTTGTGTGGGAGTTGATTGTGTCTGCTTGGTGTTTCTGTTGCTGCAGTGAAAGGCAAGACTGCAGAGTCAGCAGTGCTTACCAGTTGGTTTCCTGCCCTAGCTGAGGATTTGGCTTACACCACAGCCAAATCCAGCTTGTTTTTCTGATCAGTCACATGGTGCAGTCTTGGCATGGGAAAGGCACTTGAGTGCCAGTGGCCTCTTGAGGATCAAAAGCCACTGCTTGGCCACCCATCATGTTGCCATGGTCTGCTTGGGCTACATGTTCACCACATTTCTGAAAATCATAGTCAACATCTGTTGAATTTGGTATCCAGATTTGAATATAAGAAAAACTGAGATACTGCAAAGCACTGTGATTGTAACTTGGTTTCACTATTTGAAAAATAAAGCCAAACATGCTCACTAAGGGCCTTTGGGCTGAACTGGTGTATTTTGTGACATCCTGTGGCTTGAAGGTGAATACTGTAGTTTATGTAGCTCTACTGACTGACCGATTTGGGATTTTTTAATTCCCTTAGGTACAACATTGATCCTGGCTTGTACTGTCCATTTTTCTCTCTTGGGGCATGCATGGAAGGTTTGAACTCTTTGTTCAGTCAACTCCTAGGAATCTCCCTCTATGCTGAACAGACAAAGAGAGGAGAGATTTGGTCTGAAGATGTTAGAAAGTTGGTAAGTATTCTTGTTCCGAGCATCTGAAACCAAAGGGATGATAAACAAGATAGTGTGTTCCTTTGAGTCATGAATCAAACTTTAAAAAAAAACTACTTGGATACCTATCAAAAGCACAAACTAGTTGTCTAATTTTAGTTGAAGTTAGACCTCAAGAACTTTATAATCTCTTTAAATGCCTTTTGGATGTTTTGTATTTTATGGCCTTAATAATAGCTCTGTGTCAAGAATGCCTAAATCAGAAATAGTTTCTGTGTTTGGTGATCATTGTTGCACCTTTCTGAATGAGCCCTGTTAGTTTGTTTAGTTTCAATTTGTATATGACTGTGGATGACTCAAATGCTGTAGGTGTGTGTCCTAGCAGTCATGTGTCTTTGCCTCATTTTTTTACTCTCCATCATCTTTACTTTGAGATTAATTTTTACTTTTCTTTTATTTTTCTGCCCTCTTTTTAGAGGAGGGTGGAAATAAAAACTTGGGCAATAACTTACTCATTAGGTTTCCAGGTTCCTCTGTTGTCTTCCCTACATTTATTCACTGCCAGATCTCCACTGCTCTTCTATCCTCAGCCTCTAGCAAGAGATGCTGTTCTTTATTTACTGTGGGTTAATTGGTAATTACTCCTAACTCTTTCTGTTTTTATTTCCATGGTAAATCAACCTCTTTGTCATTTGGGGGCTACAGACAGTGCTTTTTTAACACAGACAGTACTTTTAATACTAATCTGTGACTAGCTAGTTTTGAGTGAAATGCAGAAATGTCTGTAGTTTGAGAGAC
Source organism: Eopsaltria australis (assembly GCA_034509425.1). Taxonomy (NCBI): domain Eukaryota; kingdom Metazoa; phylum Chordata; class Aves; order Passeriformes; family Petroicidae; genus Eopsaltria; species Eopsaltria australis. Next base: position 11,482,674 of record JAVTVJ010000033.1, read on the forward strand.
AAGTTGTGAATTTTGTACATATATTTTTTTTTATTAAAATTACGAACAGATTTTATATTAATTATTCCAAGGTTGTGTGTCATTTATTCATTATTAGTCTTGGGATTTTAATGTTATGTCTGGAATTTGCACGTTATCAGTGCTTTCACTATGGAAATGTTGCTCTTTTTTTCTTCAGGCTGTTGTTCATGAAACTGAAGGTTTGCTAGGATATATCTATTGTGACTTCTTCCAGCGACCTGATAAACCACATCAGGTAACATTTATGATCTGACTTCAGCTTGGGTTTTATATAAGTAATGACTGGCATTAGGGCCATTTGCATTCCATGTAAGTTTAGTAAAACTTGCCTCATTTTAAAATAAATTTAAACAGCGAAAGTCTGTAACTTCATGTGTGGGTTTAGGTAAAATATTTTTTAGAGCAAGCTTTCATTTAAAAAAACATCACCCAGTAGGCTGAACTCAGACTCTTTGTGGTACAGAGTAACAGGCGCTATGAAATGTCATAGAACTCTGTTTAGAGAAATGGTAGATATTTAAACACTTATTTTCTGGCCTACTGTTTACAAGTAGAAACAATCTGACATTTACACTCTCTGATTTTTAAACTCAAATAATTTTTACTCTAAATTCACCTTAAAACTGTAGATGGTTCTAACTGTTGTGGCTCATTCACTACCTAGTGCCAGTATATTTGCAATAGGATGCAGTTAAAATAGACACTTCACTCAGTAGAAGCATCTGCAAATTACCACCTTTAGTGAGGTGATGAATAGACAAACTTTAAATCTACATTACTTTAACATGTAACTCTGTTTTGCTGTGTGGTATATTTTATAAAGAAGTTACTGCTGAAGGCTGAGGAGAGAACTTAATCTATACATTATGGATTTGATACATCAGTAAATTTCTTGGCACTAGTGATACCTGTTAAAAATTTGAGCAGTTTTGATAACTCGAAAATATAGAGAAATAATTTTATTTTCTAAGAGCAACACAGTCTTTCCTTTATAGAATAAAGTAATTTCCTTATGAATTTGAAGCATATAATAAGGATGGAGAAACAGTGCTGCTATTGAATAAGACTGGTAACTATCATTGAATTCTACTTGTGTAACTGAGTATATGTTCAGATTTGATTTAACAGTTGAGTTTCATTTAATTTAATAATTGTTTTAATATCACTGATACAGTGACATTGAGTGTCCATATTTGCTTTTACCTTGAAAAGGACTGTCACTTTACAGTTCGAGGAGGCAGGCTGAAGGAGAATGGAGAGTACCAGCTACCTGTAGTTGTTCTTATGCTGAGCCTTCCCAATTCAGCAAGGGGTGCACCAACGCTGCTAAGTCCTGGCATGATGGAGAATCTCTTCCATGAAATGGGGCATGCTATGCATTCGATGCTGGGAAGAACTCGGTACCAACATGTCACTGGTAAGAAAGTTACCATAGGGATTTTTTTGTTTTAGTCAAGTGTTTAATTTCCAGAAGAAAGGAGTAGATTAAAAAACCCAAACAAACAAAAAACAAAACAGAAACCCAAAACAAAACAAACAAAAAACCAAACAAAAACCCAAGAAACCAAAAACAAAAGAAGAAAAAGACTATGAACCAAAAATAGTTGAGTCATGTTAATAGTTCCGTACCCTTAATGATTTGAGAACACAGTATCAGATCCTCAGATATGTAAAACTCAACCAAACAACGCTTGAAGATTCTTTTTCTTATAAGAATTAGGTTTTTGTATCTCTATGTACTGTAGATCTTTATTCTGTTGGTGGTATCCTCTCTTGGAAGTTTGTCTTATGTGAAGTTTATAATCATTGGAATAGTTGGAAGTTGGGAAATAGGCTGTACCTAGTGTAAAACCACAATGAATCCTGAGTTGGGAATGACTTAGGAAAATGAATGAAGGAAATCATGAATTAGATGTTGCAAAGAGTAGTGAGTGTATTGGCTGGCAGGTCTCTGGCTTCTATAATCTTCTGCAGTTGTGGCAAACAAGTGAAAGACCTGTGCTGGCTAAGGCTGCTTGGCATGCTTTTTTAATCTGTGGACAGCTTGATATATTATTTTCTACAATAGTGTGCTGGAAATCTCAAATGCAGCAGATATTTACTTATTAAAAAAAAAGCCCAGCCAAACAGATGAGATTGTAACTCCCTTGTCTGAAGAATTATTTTCGAAATATGTTTTACCATTTTTATGCTAGTGACGCAAAGGGATGTCCATGGTACAGTTAATGTCTTATCAATAGATACCTTTGCACCCAGTGGCAAAATATTCTTTTTTTAAGTTTTCCATTTAAAATTAAAATTGACTGAACTGTTTATAGGTTTGTCACTGCTGGGCATTATTAATACAGACGAAGACTCCATAATTCCTTCAGAATAAGCTCTGTATAGTCCTTGGGCTCTCCCCCACTCCTTCCACTCATATAGCCTTGTTCATCTTGAGCTACAGGAATACTTACATGCCCAAAATAGCTGCTTTGGTGGGAGTTCTCCTCTTGTGTTGAATCATGTGTGTCTCCATGTCAGACTCTTGGAGGGGCAGGAAACGGCGAATCTTGAGCCTCAGACTTTCCAGAAGTCCCTGTGTATGGTTTCTGTGTTGCCTTAGCTCCGGGCAGTGCTGCTTCCCAGAGGATTTCACTCCAGATCTAGCATTGCAAAAGCAGCATTGGAGGTTCGAGGCCAGTGGTGTTGTTTCTGCAGAGAATCCTTTTTTTAATGGATTTGGGGTGTGTAACAATCAAAGGGCTTGTCCCAAGGATGTCTGTTAGGGGCTGTCAGCTCTCATGGAACACGAGGGTGGTAAAGTATGGAAACAAGATGACTGCAGGCTATTGTGAGAACAAAAAATTTGACATTCTAATTGAGATGAGCCGAGTGTTTGGCATCTTTTCTGCTCTCTCTTGCCTTGCTTTTCTGTAATTCAGAACTACACAGTGCAGATAATGCATTTTCAGAATACAAGGAGAATTTTTGCTATCAAATGGATTTTGCAGCAGTGGTGGGCAAACAGAATCACAGTTCTATGTGTCAATGCTGAACTGGATATAGCTAATGTGTCTGTGAAGGGGTCCAGTGTGCATCAGAGCTGTATCTAACAGGAGTAAATATTAGAATGATAAAGGTACTGGTGAAACCTCATGCAATGTTTGGGCACAGTTTTATGTGTCTAGTCTGAAGGTAAATTCGAACTGCAGCAGGTACAGAGAAGAACTAGAATGGATAGTTTCTTAGACTTTATCTTGCCTTTGGATAATGATGGCTCAGAAACAATATAGTTTCTCTCAATTTAGTAGGTAAAAACCAGTGTGATAAATGCTATTTATACTAAAGAACAGTATCAGTCTGAATCATTGCGTATAAACAGATTATAAATTAAGATTAAAAATTAGAGCATGGTTTTTAAAATCACTCCTTTGACCTCTACAAATCTGTCTTCAAAAAACAGTAAAAATATACTGGGATTTAAGACTAATTCTGAATGTTGACATTGTCTCTGACAGACAGAGATAGGGTGATGACCCAGTTGAGTCCACTATGAAAGCAACAACTTTTACATTGCTAACTTTAATACAGAAATCAGAAATTCAGCTTTGATTTGGCAACGTATTACACTTTTTAATAACTTCCATTGGGTAAGATGCTGATAAAGGTTTGAGTAAATAAGGTTTTTGGGAAAGTGCTTTTTGAAAATACTAATAGCTAAGATATTACCTCTATGTAAGTGCAAGATACTGCACTTACATAGAACATGTCTTCAATCTGCAAGAGTGTTCCCTGAATGAATGACTCTGTATTATAAAGCGAGGTAAATATAAAGCATAAGTAAGCTCAGCAAACAGATGGAAGCTAAAACTTGTAACTGTGAATGGGATTAAGGCAGAGTTTTATTTACATTGTAGTTTAATTTAGGTTTAGGACACTTAAATAGATTTGGTGTTTCATGTAGGGCCAGTTCGGCTACAGTCTGGTTTAGTTTAAAAAGGGTGTGATCCAGAGCTTTATAAGGTGCCTCACCCAGCTGTTCAAATATTTTGTTTTACTCTGTGATTTATAGTAAAATGTGTAGGATCATAATGAAGCTTTTCTGGCAGTATGTACAATAATGGAAATAAAATATTGACTTAAAAAATGAAAGAACATTAAAGTTCACCAAAAGTGCAAAATGAGAGTTGCAAAATCTTTTGAGAAGAGTTAACTGTTTGTGTTAATGGAAATAACAAATACTAATATGTACAATTATTCTGCCTCTAGGAACCAGATGTCCTACTGATTTTGCTGAAGTTCCCTCAATTCTGATGGAGTACTTTGCAAATGACTATCGAGTGGTTAACCAGTTTGCAAGGCATTATAAAACAGGACAGGTAGGGAAAAATAATATGTAAAATATTGAAAATAGGGATAAATGTATTTAGGAAAAGAACCATATTTACATGTGTTATTAATTAATAATGTTTAAAGTAGAAATAAACAATGGATAAAATTATTTTAGTATTACAATTTCAGTTATTAAGAAAAAAATCTTAATATTGTCATTGCAAAAAAGATAAATGTGATCTGTGGAAGAATACTTGATTTTTCTATCCAAGGTTCCGATCACATATTTAAAACTTTCAGCCCTTTTTTCCTACCAAGTGTAGCAGGTGAACAACTTTTGTGTGAATCAAGTTATTTGGAATGCTCTTATTTAATTACAGGTAAGTTATGACAAAAATAGGATTTGTCATCAAGCTCTCTAAAATGTATCTTAAAATAAAACTCAGGTAGGAGATCATGGACATAAATGGAAATGATCTGCAGTGTTTCAAAATTTCCATTTTTAGCACAGTGTAGGGCAGTGATTGAAATATTTAGTGATGAAAAACATACTGCTCTATTTAGGATTATATAAGGATTAGTTAGATTCTGTCAGTTGTGAATTTCTGCATTAAAACTCTGATGCTGTTCTTATATGAAGTTATTCTTTAGCAGTCTGTGGCAAGGATCTGCTTTCTGTGGGGTGTTTAGAAAACAGTGGTCTTCGGAACAAGCTGACTTTAAGACATGACAATAGAAAATTATCTATATTTATACAGACATTTAAAAAATTCCTCCTTAGTTTTGTAGTGTTAGACTTCATTGCAGCTTTTTATCCAATACTAAGCATTCAGTGTATTTCAGCATTATGGAAGTGGAATTATGTTTGCCTCTATTGAACAGTTAGGAAAATATGTTGCTTAACTGCCATTTTAAGAGATACTGTCTGATAAATTTGGTCTGTACTTTTTTTTTTTCAACAGAGTGATCGTTTCTGCAGAATTGATTGCACTAACCAAGGTCTCTTTAAAACCTGGGAGTTAAACTCAGTTCAGGAGTGTTGATCATTTATCTATTTGAATCCACATACAGAAATACAGCTTTCTAATGTTCTCTATAAAGTTCATGTAGTGTTTAAACAGCATGGAGTTAATATGACTGCTTATGAGTTCAGAGAATGAGCTTCACTGAAACATCTGAAAGAGATTTGTAGAACATTATTTATGGTTTTGTATTTTCAAAATGACTTAACAAATCTAAACCATGTTTAGTTTCAGTGCAAAAGCTAAGAACCAGATACTGTGTCCCATTTGGCATTTCCATAAACTTCTTCTGTTTATTGGTGGTGAAATCTTCCCCTTTCAGAGAGCAATTGAGAAAGGTTTGATGTAGAAATCCAGTCTTGAAGGGGGCAAGAATGGATTATGCTGGAAGATGAGAAGAGCCTGAAACTGCTCTGTGGCTCTTGAGAGCTTTAGATGGCTTCTTTTTAATTGCTTTTTAAAAATTTTAGGATGCATTTTTAAGCCATTATCCAACATATGTAAATCTGCTTTTGCTTATGTTGGTTCATCTAAGCTGATTTTAAGAATGTGATACCGGATTTCTGTGTCTGTCATTTAAATACAAATACATTGAAGTTATCTTTTCTGTTGTGTATGTGCTATGAAGTACTTTGACTTGCAAATCCCATCTCTCCTACATTTTCAACTTCCCAAAGGTTTTTTTGGGGCTAATTTTCTCTGCTTGTTCCCTGATTAATTTTTTTTAGATTGGAAAAATAGGAAATTCAATCTGGGTTTTTTTTTTGTTTTTTCAGTCTATTATTTATTTGAGGGAAAAGTGAGTCCACTTTACCCCCTTTTCAAGGGGAAGTAAGGAAGGTGGACGAAAAAGTTAAAATGTGAAAATGGTGAAACCATTTAATCAACATATTGTTATGTATGAGAACTTCCATTAATTTTCTTCTTATGAATTAAGAGACTGAGCTTTTCTGTGCTAGAAGGATCTTTTCTGCAACAACCACGCCGACAGAGCTCTGTTGGATGTTGCCAGAAGGAGGACTTGCTACTGACCCAGTTTGTGTCTGAGGCAATGCAGATAATTTGACAGAGCATCCTTCTTTTGGTATTGCTGCATCTACACTCCAGTTTTTGCATGTAGACTTCAGGTGGTGTGATTTTTAATATTCCTACTGAACATAATTGCATTAGAAAAACTTGTCAGCGTAATCTCATGTTAGCCATTGCTATAAAAGTAAGTTGTAGAAGGACTCATTTTTCATGATCTGCACTTACAATCTGTGTTTATACTTGTGGCAAGAGGGGGGGAAAGAGGTGTTTTGATTATTAAAACATGTAACTGTTGAAAATTGTATTTCAGTAGCATTGCAGAAAAAGAAATTGATGGGCAGACCTTCTGTCACAATCCGCTAACACAAGCGGGAGTTGTGATGGTTCGTTAACTGAATCTCAGAGTGCAAAAGAAACAGGGACAATGATTTTTAGTTTCATTCAAAATCAAAAGCACATTTATTGAGTGCCAGCAACACGATTGTGCAATAGAGGAGAGAGATACAAAGAAACAAAGTATAGAGAGAAAAGAAGGGGTTATAGCTAACAACAGCAACGAAGTCCTCGTGGTCCAGAGCCAATAGATTTCATCTTCTTTCTGTGGGGAGATCTCATAGGGGTCTTTTCAGAAATTCCCTTTATAGTCTTTTCAAAAGCGAGGGGCAGCTGGCCAAGAGGTGGGGGAGTAAGGCCCATTGTTTTGTGCTGCCGAACAGGTACACTACAAACCATCCTGCACCGTCCTTTCAAGAATGATGCAGTCTACTGTAGCCTGCACCAGTTTTCTCAGGAATGTGTACCAGTTACACCCCTGCACTTGGCAGACATCCCACCTCGATCTGGCCTAGACTCCTTGTGCAAAAAGTCCTCTTTCCCCTCTGAGGTTTTTGGATTTACAGTCTCTGTCCTCGTTGATGATCGTGAGGCAGATGAGGGATCTCCATACCGTCCCTTACCCTTCAAAGATGAGAATTCATTTAGATGTAGATCATGAGGATCTGGTCTCTGCTTTCTGTCCCTTTTGAAAGGTGTGCTGTTGAATACTGAGGAGTTACGAAGCTTGCAAGCTCTTCTGTCAAAAGGAGCAAGTCTTTTGAACTTAGTTGAAAAAGCTGGCCAGTACAAATCTATTTGCTTCTAGAAAATAGCAAGCCTAGTTTTCCTTTTGTCTGAAAGATGACTCAAACAAAAAAATCCTTGAGATAAAATGCATAAATAGAGAGGACTGTGATAATTAGTTAATAAAGTTGGATTAGTCAGGTAAACTCATGAAGTCGAGCCATACCAAAATGAGGGCATTACAGTGCATCAGGAGACAATCTGGTGCATGGATGCCATTCTGTATCACTGTGATTGTTTGTTTAATTTCATTTGTAAAGTGCACAGATATGCGGTAGGTCTGAGCTAAATCATTTTAAGCTTGTGTGTCTTTGGAGGCTCTCTTGAATAAAGGCCAGTGTTTCAGCTGTTCAAATTTGAACTGAGTTCATTTTTCACAGAGATGGAATTACAAAGATAGTATTGTATTAGCATGATTACAAGAATAAGCCCACAGATAGTAAACAGTTGTAATGTGTTGCAGTTACTGCACAACAGTGAGGAGTTAAGCATGCTTTGGGACACAGGGAATTCTGTTCTTTTAGCCACCATGAAAAACATGCTGAAAAATTCATTCCAGGATCTTGAAGTTACTTTATGGAGAAGGATAGAAAACTGGACCTCAAAGTAAAGCGTGTAGTGTTTAATTTTTAAAAAAATGAATGGTTGTTCAATTGACATAGTTTTAGCCAAAGCTCTGTGAAGTCTTTCTCTTAGAAGGAAGATGGCAGTTTCATTCTGGTTTTATCAGAGAGCTCATCTTTGAGGAGAAGTAAAGTAAGAATGCTGATACCTTTTTTTAATTCACTGAGCTGCTTATTAAGGGGTTGTGTGAGATGTAATGGAGCAAGGAGGAATAGCTTATATTGTCTGAAACAGTACATGCTCCAGTTCAAGACCTCAGCATATCAGTGTGCATGACATTGACAGAAACATACCTTGGTGTGGAGTCAAGATCTTTGAAAAACCTTCTGGAGTCGAATTTTGCTTCCCTGAAATCTTAAGATCCCAAAGGTGTTTTGGGAAAAATAAGTGATTTCTTTATCAATTTGAATTCTTTCAATTTAATCTAATTTTGGCAGTGTTTTTCTGGTGCCAAATTCTACTTGGCTTGTGAATTGTGATCACAACACAATCTTTGAGCCAGGTTAGTAATACTGATAGATTTAAATAAAGACAAATGCTTTTTCTCCTTTGCCTTTTTGTCTACAGGTGTAGTCATAAGAATGACTTGTACGTTCTTGTTGATTTTAATCTGCTCAAACAGTAGAGTTTGCTCTTCAATGCATACTAGATTGACATTGTTTGTTTGACATTCATATGGCTACAAAAAAAGTTAATAGGATTTTCTTGGAGTCTCTTGATAAAATTACCTGTATTTTACTTGGTCTCTAGAACTTCCCCTTGTCATCATGTAATATAGATGAAATATAAAATTGAAATACTAATATGTTCAAAGAGTTGGTTTGACTTACTGGAAGGAGGACTCTTGACTTCAATACTCTTAAATAATAACTTTGTAAAACATACATATTTGCTGTTGCTTTTTGGTTGTTCAGGTCTTTAACACTGACAAATTACAGTTTAAGAATTTCCATACAGTTTTCTCACACTTTGCTGTATCCGACATACAGATGCCCCTAGAAGAAATCAGTTTTGTTTAATTTCACATTATACTACTTCGTTAGGAAAAGAAACCTCCAAAAAACTGCCAAAACTTGTTGATAGGTTTTGTGCTTAAAAAAGCTTGTTCAAAATTCTATAAGTTTCCTTTTTTGAAAGTGTTATTGCAGACACAGATGTACTTTAGTTGCAAGATAGAAGGGCACTGAAGGGTGTGCCATATTTGTGTAAGAGGATGAGACAGAGACATTCATAGAACAAGGAGCATAATTGTCCAACCAAAATACTTTCACCAATTGTAACTTTTTTCTATTTTACTTTTGGCCTTATTAAATTCTATGGTTCTATGCCATGCTTGACCTAGAGCTAACTTTTGACTTGGAGAAAAGGTTGCAAGCCTTAGCAAGTACTGCATAAGTCAGCTGTGCAACCAGAGAATTTTTCTTACTTGCTTCAATTTTGAGATTCTAAAGTTAACTGATAACATTTTCTTCACTTGTGTAACTTCTCTAGAGCTTTTATTATGTGGACATTGTCTTGAAGTCATATCATTTACAGAGAATCTAAACATATGGCTCTGCCATATCTGTAGCCTTTCTTGGGTGATTTCTTGAACACTTCAGCACACTATGAAAGCATAGGTATGATTTTAGAATCAAGTTTAATACCTTTCATCTCTATTACATTGTATAATTCGTAGTACCTTTCTTAATATTTTAGCAAGAGTGCTGTTATTTTAACCATATTTCATTTGTTTGGTTAAGGAAGCTGCTAGGAAAAAAAATGTTTGTTAGGAAAAACATCTATTGAAAAGCTTCAGAAAGTGGTGGAAGAAACGCAAGGTCAAGCATTCATAGACAGATGTTCTTAAAAATCTGGCATTAAAAAGTCTTTGGATGTATTTGCAGATACGTGGATGGAAAGTCAAAAAGTTTCTTTAATGACTTGAAAAGTGTTTCTGACTTTCACTGTGTGGTAGCATGGATAATTTTACTGCCACAGATGTGGAATAAATTCAACTTTGTTAAAAATTTCAAAGGATAGATATTTACTGTTCAGTACAACTAAATATTTTTATGTGGGTTAGGGTAGAAAGTCTGATGCTGTCTGAGTTGAAGTTATGAAAACCCAGTATTACTAAGCTCAGTATTATGAGTAACCTGATGTGGGAGGTCTTTAAGTGCCCCAGTCTGTTCTTCATGTCTAAAACAGTAATAACATTTTTAACAGGCGCTTAAGGGAATATTGAATCAGTTTATAGAAAAACAAACAGATTTCACAAAGTGATTTCTCTATTGCTGTGTGGATTTATGCTGATATCTTAATTGGCCATTTAATGCTTTGCTTAGCAAATATTTCCTTCCTCAGTGCAAAGCACTTCAAATGTGTTTTATTGCCAGCAGGGTTTTTTTTGTAGCTTCAGTCTCTTCTAGTAATTAGCTATTTAAACACTATTTACAAATATACATTAAGTCTAAATATGGTCTGTTTTTTTTTTTCAAGCCACTACCAAAAAACATGGTGTCAAGACTATGTGAGTCCAAAAAGGTGTGTGCTGCAGCTGATATGCAACTCCAGGTATGTTTTTTGCATTCTAGTTTCTGCTCTCTATTCAGAACTTTAAAAGCATATTTTAGTTCTTAAAATTTTACCATTTTAAAAAATTTTAGCATAGATGTGTTATCTAAGTATATGCAAATTAAAATTGATTATTTTTTATATTATTAGTTACGTTTGTTTTTCTGAATATGTTCTGTGTTGTGTCCTTAAACCTAAATGCTTATATCTGTAGAAAAATATCATGAAAACCACAGCTTTTGTGGTTGGATTATCAGAATTCCCAAATGAGGTTTAAGATTGAATTCTTGAATTAATGGAATCATTTAAGGAGAACTTGCAGTACAGGAAGCATTGTGTACCTTGGCTCATTAAAATGTAATAGGACTGAGAGATATAGGCTGCCATAGTAAAATCATACCAGCACTTTTATTTACTAGAATGTGATTTAACCTCCTTGTCTTCTGCAGCTCCAGATGAAAGTGGCCACTTGTCACATCAAAATTGCTGACTGAGCTGTAAGGATAGAAGACTTATCTCTCACAGTGTTAGGAGAAGTAACTAAATGCATAAACAAAATAAAGTTTTCTGTGAGATAGGTGTGATTGATCAGTCATTTCTGTAAACAATCAGTGATGCTGTTCTTCAAAGGAAGTAAAGGAAATTAGACTTCTATCTAAAATGGTATTTGGCCTTTTTCAGTCCTGCAATAGCAGTTCTCAGATGTGAACAGTAGCATTAGCATCCAGACAAGTTTTTTACAGTGAGCATTTGGATGCATTTAGTGTGCTACAAGTTTTTGCTTTGTGATTTTTGTGATTTTGTGTTCTTCTTTGTTTTGCCCTAAACCTGAAGCATGTAGTTTTTCCTTTTACAATTAACCTGGTGTTTAGGTGACATAACTCTGCTGTTACCTTAGTAAAGGTTAGTTACTGAGATGTGGAAAGAAACAAATTTACAGATCTTTGGAATTTTTCCTCTTGAGAAGTGGCCAAATGATCACAACCCTGTCTACAAACATGAGTTGGGCTGGTTAATTGATGTTGTGCTGAAAGAGAAACTTAAATATTTGCAGTTTTCTCTGTGTGGTTACATAAAGTGATTTAAAACTAATCAGAAGTCTGGAGTGTGGACCTGTAAGTTGTATACATGTCATTTACACTAGACAAAGCCAGACTGAATGCTGTTTTCAGTGTATACACGTATTTTTCATTGGTTAAAATTAATGGACTTTTGAACTGTGCTTTCAGTGCAGTGCTGGCTGTCAGCAGCGAGTGTTGGCTGGGCAGGTGCTACCTGTAGCAATACCTCCATGACATGAAAATATAACTGCAACCTCTCTGCAGGTCTGATTTTGAAATGCACACTGCTGGCTTTGAAAGATTCTCATAGAGATGTCTGATAATCCAGAGAAAATGTGGGCAAGAATATAGATAATTTATACAGGAGATTTTTATTGGAAAAAATTGAAATAAAATTTATACTGTGAATGCTTAATTGTGGACCCTTATTCATGAGGGCACAACACATGCAGGGATTAGTAACCACCAAAGTGTTGATCGAATCCTTTCACATGCACCCATTCTTTTCTTGTGTCTCTGTCCATAACAGCTATGTATAGATCTGACAGATTTCCCTTCAACTTTTAATATGTATTTGCTATAATCTTGTCAAGGTTTGAGTCCAAGATGGCATTGTCAAGACTGTATGGGCTTGGATATTGAGCAATATAAGTCACAGATAGATTCATGAGTGATATGGGATCTCTGTTCTGTGGTGCAGGAGGGAGTATTCCAAAAGGTGCTGGGGCTGTGCAATGCCCCTGCTGCTGTTGGCCCTCAGCTGCTCCTGGGGCCTCTGTAGAGTCTGTCTTGTAGTGACTCCACACCCCATGGCTCAGGGATGGGGGAGAGAACACCCACCTCTGGTGGGCTCAAGTTCCCGTGGGTGCCTAATAATTGTCTGGTGCTGGCAGTGATGCAGTGATTAAGCAGGCTGCTTGCCCTCAAATTACTCTTGTGTAACTAACGCTCAACCAGTTCAACCCGTGCCAAATGACCACAATGCCACACTAAATAATATTATTCATTTCCTACTTTCAGCACTTTGTTTTTGGAGATGCCAGGTGTTAAACCTGCAGAACTGTGCACTCATTTCAAAGAGACAGATTGGCAGAACTGTTCTGTTGAATAATTCAGAAAAAATGTCCCACAGAAGTTGACAACATGGCAAATACAAAGCTAGTACATTCCTTTGTAGAAGTGCAAATTGTTACTCATGCAGATTAAAAAGTATAATAATTAATTGAAGCAAAATATATTTTAATCTGCAGATGCCAAAGTATATATGTGTTGCTGGCTATATGCTTGAAAAAACTGTGAATGATGATTCTAATACCATTCCTTCAGACTTTGCAAAGACTTGTTCTGTATTGATGGCTAGATGCTATGTTAGCTGTATTTGACCTTTAAAAGAAGAAAAAATGCTGACAAATATTCTAGCAGTGTAGAAAACACCTGGAGGTTCTTCTGTGGTCTGTTCAGAAAATAAGTCTGTTGGCATGGGAAACTAGGAAATACTGCTGCTTTTTCGTAACTATACCACCTCTGAATTTTCTTTTAGGTAATCAGTTACTCAAAAGGGAAGATAGGAGACTCCATACATCTTCTCCTAAGACTTTCGTCAGACAGATTGAATCCCAGAGTCTTTCTGTCAGTAGTAACTTCACTGGAAAATGCTTAAGTGTTTGCATATTAATGCTATTAAACAGACAAGGAGCTAGAAAGAACTGGAATCAAGTGAGACTAATAAATACCAATGTTAGTGCAAAGTAGAGAGACAGTATGAAGATAAATATTTGATGGAGTTTTTGTATTTTTAAGTCTTTTGGGAAATGTGTTTTACTGATATTAGAAATCATCTTCTATCTACTGCTTGATATTAAGTATTAGCTTGCTCCTCAGCAGTATCACCTAAAATCCTGTGATCCTAGGATATGTTTCCCTTTCCCATTTCAAAGGCCTGTGTAAACACACAACTGTGGTTTGTAGATGGAAATGCATGTGGGTATAAAGTTCATCCAAGTTTATTTTCAGGGATTTTTTTTTAACCGTGCTGTCCAGGTGGCCTGGCTCATAGCTTTCTTCCCACACTGTACATGTGCCAAGATCAAAGGAGAGCTTATAGCAGACATCAGTGACTCACTTCCGTGTCACCACATTGTTCTTTAGGCAGAACATTTTACTGGCCTTCAGCTGACATTTCCCCACTTCCTAGCTTTGAGTTGAGTTTTTGCTCTGCCTCCTTGACCACAAAAACTCCAAATTTCACTTCAGAGAAGGTCCCCTGCAGTGCAGATGCAGTTCCCTCATTGTGTGAGGAACACTGAAGAGCAACTGCAGACTGGTCCAAACGAAGATGGGAGATAGAGAAAAGAGTTTCAAGGCTGGATGCTGAAGTCTGTTATCAGATGCTGAAGTTCCTTGTGTTTGATTTGGGTTTTCCAGAGAGGAGAGGGGAAGTTAGTGTGGTATGACTACTGCAGAGTTACAAAGGTCTAAGGTGACAGGAGAAAGTGAGCTTTTTAGGACTATTACATCAAGTAAATTTCTGGTCTGTTCATGGTACTTACTGTGGGTCATCTTCTCAGTCACCCTTGCTACATAAGCACTGTCGCTTTTGTTAAACTGTATAGAAAAAAAAGAATGGGATTCTAGTGGCTACGAATGCAAAGCCATTGTAAAGCCTCCTTCTCTTCTTAGATAAATAAGAATTAAAAAGTACTGTAGTTTTTGCAGTGTAGTGTAGATTTCTCTTTATATTTTTAGTCTGAACAGGTGCTTGCTGCCTACTTTGGGTTTGTAGATGATCAGTGTTGAGTGCTTACGTGTCTTATTCAGTGTTGCTACCTGGGACACAAAACTTGCAGTATCAATGGGTGATTGTGCAAGGAGTCTTACTGACCTCTCTTCTTCTCACTAGCCATGTAGGAAGCAAGCAGGAAATCTAGAAGTAGCTCCTGCAAGTCACAGCTTCTTCACCCCCCTCCTTATAACCGTCCATTTTTCTTGGAAAAAATTCAGTGTGTACATCTATTATTTGTCAAGAGAGACTGTCAAAGTGTTTATCAGAATTCTGTATGTTAGAAGACAGCTTATACAAACAGAAGGAATGTGCTCCTTTAGAAACCATCACAGTTTTGGTGAAACTACATATTGTGTCCAGAAAAAATAAAAGGGTGCTGAATTCTGATAAATTATTACAGAGTTCAGAATGATTTGTATTAAAATTTCATAATAAAGAATCTTTTAAGAGGTTCAGAGAATTGTGTTATTTAGATGACATAAAACATCCAAACAACTTTTTCTCCTTAAAATGTTGTGGTTATAGTTCCTGGAACAGTATGTTTATGTCATTTGGGATGGTATTGCACCCTGGGAGTGTGACTGAGCCTGAATCTCTAGCCAAATTATTTGCTTCAATCCCTGTATAAAAGCTTTTTGAGGCTCCTTATTGTCAACTTTCCTATGAAGTGTGCCTACCACAGGATGACCTGGCCTGAACTCTTCCCTTAAAACATCTGGATCCATGAAACTTCTCAAAAATATCTTGTGTTGCACAGCAGTGGGTTTCCTCTGTCTTCCTTGCACTTCCACAAAACAGGAAATCTTCATACTAAAAAAAAAGCTGCAATCATTTTCAGTGATGGCACACAGAGCCTTGACACTGTCTTCTGTCCATGCCTGTTTCATATTTGCTGTGCCAGATAACTCTGCTTTGCTGTTTGTGCTTGGAAAGACTTTTTAATGTCTTTTTTAATTGTTATACTAATGATAGAAGATTTCCAAATCATACATATTTAAACTATTCACTCTCCCTAGTCCATCTCTCATGTTCTTTTCTATGTATCTTTCTTGGTTTCATATGCCAATTACATGTGCCAAAGACAAATATATTTTCTCTCTTCAGGTATTTTATGCTGTCTTGGACCAAATCTACCATGGTAAACACCCTCTAAAAAAGTCAACCACAGAAATTTTAAAGGAAACACAGGAGAAAGTTTATGGATTGCCATACGTACCCAATACAGTGAGTATCAACAGAATACCTGTATAAACTGTACCTTTTCTTTGATAGCATGTTAATACGCCTCCCTCTCCCTGACCCTTGCCCTGCACACTCACATGGTTATTGTTTTATTGGTATATTGAAAGATTTTTCTTTCTTTCGCTCACTTTATCCAGAGAGTAGGGTATTGGAAATTTTCAGCCCAAAATCAGAATTTAATTAGTGTACTTGTTTTTGTATAGGCATAGTCTTGTAATGATGAACTTAAATTCTTTGCCTTTATTTTCTTATTAAAGAATCACTGGAAACATTATATTGGAAAGAGGGTTAGAAGGCAGCTAAACACTGTGCTGCACATTCGTGTTTGTATACCATCAGCATGAGAGAAATTGTGATGCAGGAATGGAAAATGTGTTTTCCTCACTGTATTCCTGTGATCTTCGTCATGTTATTTACCCTTTCACGTGTTATCTGAAAGTGTAAAAGCCTTGAGTTCTACTGAGCTATGTAATTTTGATCTTCATCAGGACATGCATTTGTTCTGTACTTCATGTGACAGCCAAAGGTGCAGTTTGCATAGACAACAGTCACAGAATTTCCTGGTCTGTATGAAGTTGAATTCTCACCTGAAACCTGACCCCCCAGTCACTCTTCAACACTGTGGTCAGAATACGCAAATCCTTTTTCTGCTTCTTAGAAAATGTACATTTCTCCTTAGCAAAATGTGTCTTTCCTTCTCTGAGAACAGTGTTGGGAGATCCATTTCCTCATCAAAACTGTACTGCCACTGCTCACACGTCCAAAAGAGTGAGCCTTGTAGTGAGGCTATGATAGTTTTGAAGTGGGACAGCAAGTTTTGGCCTGGAACTTAATCCCAGCAAAATATACTGTGAACTTCTGATTAGTCAGAAAGTATATGTTTATATTTATTGAACATAGAATTAGTGTCAAGAACTGTCACACAGTTTAAATTGCAGGAAAACAGTGAAAAATTGCAGATAATGTTAGTACTCTGTAGAGTAATTAATGCCTGTAGTTTGTCTTGCCATCCTTTGCTGTTCTTTCTTCCAAACTTAAGATATGTTTGCAATTTAATTTGTCATCCAGATACCAAAACAAAAGGGTAAAAGTAAAGGTCAGGGTTTTAAAGGGAAGAGAATATATGTGTCTTCCTTTCATTTGATTTCACAACTAGACATTGAAATACAGTGGTAGGGATCAGTTTTTATTTTCCCCTGTCATTTGGTACATATAGACCTGGCAGAGAAAAAGTATTTTGATTATTTAAATGTTATCTGTTCGCTGTACATTTAGTTATGTATTGCTAAGTCAGGCTTGTATATCTTAAGTTAGTGGTGTTGGATAATAGTAATTCTGCCTTAGTGAAGATCTTTACTGCATTAATGTGATTTTTCTATAGCAACATTGTCTGTCAGCGCTGCAAGCATTCATTATTATCTCTTTCTGATGAACCCTAATTCCCTTTTACTGCTCTTGACAGGCAAGTAAACTTAGTAAATATCCTCTGACTGTACTTGGTTGGGCTTCAGTCTTACTGTGCAGACTTACTCTCTGAAGTAGAGCCACAGCATGCCTTCAGCAGATGAATTTCTGTCATTCTCAGGCACAGCTCAGATAATAGGACAATTTGTCTTTTTGTTACAGTGCTTTCAAAATATGGCATATAAACGACACCTAATAGGTAAATGCTGCTGCACCTATGGGGTATACCTATTTAAGGTAAACCTGGGCATCATGTGTTATGTGCCAACAGTAGGAGGGATAGTGCAAAAAAAGTCCTGTTGAGGGATAGTGCAAAATAAGTCCTGGTGAGGTCTATATTTGCCATTCAAACAGGTTTTACAGGCACTGGGGCAGCAGGCACTGCACACAGCAGTGTTTGCATTGGCTGCATTAATGCAGACACACACAGGGGCTGGTGCCACATGCAAGGCAGAAAGGAAGTCAGATGGAAGCACAGGGAAACAGCATCCCACTAGACTTTGTTTGTCTGAATAATGCAAATCTCAATTTTTGGCTGGCTGTTGCTTATCTGTTCAAAAGTATACAGAGTTTACTGCTGGCTTCTGGAGGATGAAATTCTACTGAGATTTCATTGCTCTGTTACTGAACCCAGAAGCTGATGTCTTCCAGGCAGGGGGCAAGGAAATGTATCTGCCTGTTTTTGTAGTGTCTGGAAGTTTTGTTGCCAGAGGAGGTTAGTGTTACTGAGTTTGGAAAATGAATAGCAATTTTGCACAGACTGGATTCTTGAGTCCTTGTGATACCTTTAAAAAGCAACCAGTCTTCCTTTTGATTCTTCTAAGAAAGCAAGATAAACAAAATAGTAATGACCCTACTTTTTCCAGCTATTTCTTCCTGAATGTACGTGGTGTCAAAATCTGTGCACAGTGGGGAATTCAGTACTCTGCTTTTGCTCCAAACTTCTCTTCAAATCATAGCTTATTTCTTACCTCTTGTGAAGTCAGTTTTTATTTGTTATGGCCTGCCTTGCAGTTGATGATACTGTCTGCTTTTAGAGTGTCTCCCCTGGTCTCTTTTACCTTTGTCCCCAGGATGCCCAGAGAGGCTTTTGAAAATGCATCGGGTGACCCTTTGATCAATCTGAGACATGATCAAAGTTTCTCCCCATAATCTGTCACTTAGTCCCCCAAGTTCAGACTTGAAAACTACTTTGCTTTGAGACAGTCATCAAAACTTAATGATATGCCATTGCTAGTCCTTCGCCAAACATAATAATTCCTATCTCCTGCTGGGGGTTTGGTTCAGTATTGTAACAGAAAATGACACATAGGGTAAACAGACTCTGCAATGATAGTAGAGTTTGCAGCCTCCTGCAGTTACAGGAAAGAGCTCTCAATAATGAAGTGGTTGTACAATAAACACCAGCTGCCCAGATCATCATACCTGTATTTTCTTTGTGAAGTAGTTTGAGTTATTCATTCTTATTTTCAGAAAATTGTTATGGACTTATCTATTATTTGTCCATCCATTGTAGTAACCTTTTCTGATCTGGAGTTTTGGTGGGAGATGCTTTTTTGACTGTGACTGTGGGGAAACATGGTTTTGAAGAGTTAGGCACAGTGAATCTGGATTCTTTTTTAGATCATTGCCAAATAGTCCCTTTTGCATTTTTTAAAATTACATGGTCTTCCAGTTGGCTTTTCTTCCAGAAACAGTTGAATTTCTTGTGTGGTACTTCAGTACAAAGTGCTATGATGGAATTAACCCACACACATCATTATAATTACATTTGATAGGAGGCAACATGTTGGTATGTAGGGTGCCTTTGATAGTTTTTGGAACACTGAATATCTTGCTATATACCTTTTTGTTTTAGCATATTAAAAATACATACTACTTCAGGAGGACCACCTTTACTGGTGCCATAAAATGTGCATCAGGTTACAGGTTTAATTATGATTATATAGTTTTGTCCTGATTGCAAGTTTCTTCAGCAGCATGGCCTATGGTTGGTAGTGTTTGGAGAGACCAAAACACCTGTGAGACCAAAAATGCTAGCCAGCCAGGTTTGCCAACAGAAGACAAGGCAGGTATTGTGAGAGATACCCTAGAGCAAAGACGTATACGAAAATGGTGTATCACCAATGTGGTTGTTAGTCTGACTTCTTCCTGCAGCTGGGGGAACTCTGCCCAGACAGAGATCCTGACCTTGGAAGGCTCCACCTTGGTCCTTGTCTTAACTTGCTGTGGTTGTGTCTGTCATGTTCCCGACAAAGGAAATCAATGGATGAGATGCAACCCAACATTTGGAGTGCTTGCTCAGGGATGCTGTCAGGCACTGTGGGAAGATGTGGCTTGCCATGGGTGCTGAAAAGATGCATTTTTCATTAACAGGGAACATGCAGAGGTGTGGGTGTTTGGTCAGCTGAAGAGGAGTTGGTGTCAATAGACAGAACTGTCTTCTGTACAGACAGAAATAGTTTTTGCATCACACATGATCACCATAAGTCAAAGCTTCCTTTTTTGTTATTGTTGAAGAAAATCTATGTGCAACAGAGTGTAGTTTTAACTGGCTTGTTCCTCATCCTCCTGGGGGCTGGCTGGCAGTTTGGGTGAGGTATCTTGTTATAAAATCTGCCATCTGTGTCGTTGTGGCATCTGTTGTCTTAGGATTTCTTGTTAGCTTTTTGGAGTGACTACTAATGTGCAGTTATATATAACTCTGTTTCTGTATAAAATTTCATGTGAATATCAGTAATGCATATAAAAAGAATAAATAGACTGAGCGAGCAATCAGGCTGCTGTCTTAAAGTAAATAAGTGATAGCCTTTAACTTCTGATGGAAAAAGTGGTTTTGAATTCTGAAAACTTAACACAAGTGGTGAACATAAATCTTAAAATTATTGGTAAGGAAGGCTAAGTAGTGGTTGCCTATTAAATTTTAAACTGGAATTTCACTTCATATTTATTTTGTCTAAAACCTTCCAAAATTTATTTTAGATTTATTAAGCTAAACTATGATGTAACCTTAGAACCTAGGTGAAACTGAAAGCCAGATTAAAGGAAATACAAAAAAAAACCAGTTAAAAGGTAGAATGGGTGCTATTGGCAAAGAGCTTTTAAAAAAGCAATTCTGGGTGGCAGATGAGGGAAAATAATTTATGGTGTTAATCAATAAAATGCTAAAAAGAACTCAGTGGGAGAAAAAGCCTGTATATATGACTGAGAAAGGGAGGTTATTAGATAAATAAAAGCCATATGAAAGTGTGAAAAACATAACACAGGGTAAGTTCCAATGAGCCAGAAGTAAAACTGGAAGTTTCAAGCAGCTTAGAAACCAAACCCAGCAATAACAATTAATAACAATGTATCAGAAAGAGGAAGGCTGCCAGATATTTATTGGAAGTGGAACATAGCTAAGTATGATGATTCAAAAGACATTTTGTAGTTATCCAAGAGACTGAACCAAGGATACAAACCATCCTGGTGCAAAAAAGATTTGGCAGTAAAGGAACAAGCCCCTTAAAACTTTATTAAGATAATAAAAAGTAGAAATCATTATATGACTAGAGATAATTACTAGAAGAATGCAAGAATTCAGAACAAAAAAGGTTAGAAATGCTGAGTTGCAAAGTGCAAGTAGAGAAGGTAATAAAATTCCATAATTACTGAAGAAGCAAGAGGAGAGTGGGAGAAAGAACAAAAATAAATGTCAGAGAAAGCAGTGATATTCTATTCTGCCTCAGCATTTTTTGAAGAATAAGTGAATTTTGATTAGTAATACATGTAATTTTTGAGATGGATTGAAACAGTACTAAGATTAGGGAATAAAAGAGAGAGAAAAACTAGATTAGATTTAGTCAGATTGTCAGAATATTTAAGCTTGTCCAAAATAGTCAGTGAATTGGAGGAATTATCACTCACGAACTCTTGAAAAAGTGGTAGTGTTATTATGATAATTGCTCTTATGAAGGGAGAAGAACTTGGAAACTGTAGACTAATTGTTCAGATTTTGTCACTCAAGGAAGAGTGGAAGCAATTACTAAGCAGCTAATAGGTACCTTGAGAACAATCAAGTGAGTAAAATAACCCCAGTTTTGTTAAGAACCACCTAAGATGAAAAAATCCACTTTCTTCTTATGACATTGACTGATCTTGGAAACAGGAAGTAAGTAATTGATGGCATAACTATGCTTAGCTTCAGCTTTCTGACACTTGAAAATCATAATTGTACAATCAAACTGTAGATTTGTGGCTGAGTCAATACACAGAAAACATGCTGACAAAGCAGGTGACAGCTTAGTTTCAGACAGGGACATTTTAAGTGGACATCACCAGGAATCTGTCCAGATTGGAAACATGAACTATGAGGAAAGTTAATGAAATCCAACATTTGGCTAGCAAAGAGAAAATTATATGAGCAAGCATGAGTGGTATTAAAAACCTCTATCAAAAAATTATTTGGAATTAAGGCTGTGATTATTTGTTTCTTATTAATGAGCAAATAGTAGGATGGGAAAAATGGCATAATTTATAGCAAATGTGACTATGTGTAGTATCTCATCTTTTAAAGTATTGTTAATTTTTTCCTTCGTTTGTTGAAGAGGGAAGCAGACACCCACTGTGTCTTGTCTCTTATGGGCCATTTTAAAGAAACCACTGTTGTAGATCACAAAGGCATAAGCTTCATAGTAAAGCCAGAGAACCTTCATAGTGGATGGTTTTTCCACCTTCTCTTCCTCTGCAGTTACTTGAGAGGTACTGATGTTGCTCATACTGCACTTTCCTGAGTGTTTTGAAGAGTGATGAAGTCATATGTTATTACTC
This sequence comes from Eopsaltria australis, assembly GCA_034509425.1. Taxonomy (NCBI): domain Eukaryota; kingdom Metazoa; phylum Chordata; class Aves; order Passeriformes; family Petroicidae; genus Eopsaltria; species Eopsaltria australis. The sequence goes on from JAVTVJ010000033.1 coordinate 11,504,717, forward strand.
AACCGCCTGAAGTTTGTGTAACCCCTTCAAGGTAATTTTTTACCTTGCCATGTTGGAAACTAAAGTTGTTTATACAGAGTGCAAGTCCCTGGATTAGTTTTCATATGAGCCTTCTTAAAAAGTATACTGTAAAATCAAGTTGAAGAGTCTGGATCTGAGGAAAAGATTAATAAAGGAATGCGAATGAGCTCTGGGGAAGTGATAGTTCTATAAATAATTAATAGCTAAAAGCCATTTCAAAAAGATTGGTGCCCTTCTGAGGTCAGTATTAAAGTAGATGCTGGGTCTTTCAAAAGCTCTTAAAGTCACCTTTCAAGGTTTGTTTAGGTTTCTGTCTTTGTGGAGTTGAGTTCATTTTATGATAAAGAAAATGCTGATAGCAAATACTGTGAAGATTTATTTTCCAGTGGTAATATGACACTATTCACTGGGCAACTATCTGCAGCAGTAGTGTTTACAGATATCATAAGATATGAAGTACTTTTAAGGGAATTCTTCTTCCAAGTGTTAGCCCCATGAAACTCAAACATACTTTAGTGATAGTATTTACCATATTTACCATGTGCTACACCATTTTAAGAAACAGTGCAGGAAGTAGTTGCAGGAAGTAGTTGCATACATCTCCTGTTAACATTTTGAATATATTTAGATATATTTTACATATATATGAAAACACAGATAGCTTCATCTAGTTTGATATAGTTCTGTTTTCATGCTCACATGTCCTTTTTTCCCCCCGGAGATTGCCGTACTGGAGCTGTATTTGACAGTGATAGATACAATTGAATACATCATTGCAATAAACACAGCCTAGAGATTCTGAAATGAAATTCTCTTCAAGTGTAGTGGGAGAGTGTCCTTTCTATGAAAAGTCAAAACAGAAAAGAGCAAGACAGAGGAGCTATTGGTACCCTTGCTTCACAGAAAGTGCCTGAGGTGGGGTGAATGTAATTTCTTTAAATTTACACTGCACTTGTGGCAGATTAGGGATTAGAGTCGTGATTCCTTAAATCCATTTCTAGAATGACTCTAGAAAAAGATAATAAATAAATAGTACTGTAAAAAGGTAGTGATTTCATCTTCTGGTGTTGGTTCAGATACTTTACTTGATTAAGTTGTACTGGCAAATATATTTTGCGGTTACCATGTTGTTTAAGGTATTTTTTGGTTTTTGTAAGGGCTTATTTTAAGCAGCGTTCATTATGCTTATTTTATAATAATAGGCCAATACTTAAAATTAGGTTTAATTGGAAAAGTAGTATAAAAAATTCGGGCTTCAGTTCAAGTCTGTACCCAAAGGAAGCAGTGGTGAGCTGATTCTTCTTATCTCAGGCTTATGAATTTAAAGCTTAGGCAATAATAGAAATTATTAATTGTAATTGAAGAGGGGATGTTGCATGTGTATGTATATCTGTGTAGAATTGCACAGTATGACATGAAGCATTTGTTTGAAAATCATATGTTTGCAAATTTCTTGTATTTTACTTTAAAGACTAGTTATAATGTTTCCAAGTAACACTGTCTCCTAACTTGTCCAAATAAGATCAGTTAAAGGACACAATAAAGAATCAATTTTCATATCTCTCTGTCTTTTAAAGATTGTGAAGCAATGCAAATCATACATACAGATTTTTGATGTCAGTGTTCTTTATTATCACCCACATTCCCCTCCCTTAGTCCCATTTTGGGGAGGAGAGAAGAGGGTATGGAGAAAATGGTTCTAAATGATTTTGCTATAAGCAGCTCAAATTCATGAGTGGTTTATAAATAAAAATGAAATATTTTTCTTTAAGCAATTCAAAGACCATATGGTACATATCTAGAATCACCTAAGTGGTTAATTGCATGTTAAATTCCTTTCCTCTTCCTTAGTGTAAACAACTGCAAAAATATTTACATTCCCTGCCTTGCTAGATTTATTTATCATTTTATAATAAAAACACGGAAGTGTTATAAATTGAAATCTTAATCTTTTGCTTGACTCGCTTTCTGAAATGTCAGCGGTGTCTCTGGTTTGGTTTACTTTGTGTTCCCTCTATTCCTAACACAGAAATGCACAGCACTGGAAAACTGAAGAGTATTGATACTTGGCGAGTTAGGGGCGCAGTACAAGATGAGGTTTCTTGAAATTAGTTTTCTGTTATTCTGAGCAAGATTAGAAACTGCAGAAAAGAAAGTGATTCTTCATTGCGTTTTATTATTATTGTGAAACTCCGGAAGAATGATGGTGTAATTATATAAAACTTAGAGGGGTTCAGGTCAGAAATCCAGAACGTAAGTTGATGGAGCAAGCTGCTCCATACCTATGGAGAGAGTTGTTTCTACAGCCAGGGAGTGCTGCAGCTTTTCCCCAGAGGTAGCTACTGGCACAAGCGGTTTGCAAACTCTGCACTTTGATACTCATCAAACAGTTTCTTCAAGTGAGAATGAGTCGAGGATGTCTTCAAAGCACTGGCCAAAGTGTGCTTGTCTGCATGGCAGAGCAGTGCTGTCATGGATTTCCACTGGCACTGATAAACCTTGGCCTCAGCAGAGGGAAATAGCCTATGCTGACTTCCGTGTTAATCGCTGTTCTCTCCTGGCTCCAAAGAACCTGGAGCTTCCCCTTGATTCCCAGGAGTTTTCCACTCATGCTGATAGCTAAATTCAAGGGCATTAGGAGCAATAGTATCAAGTTAGTGCCAGACACAAGGGGTTCTCCACCCAGTAGCCCCTGAAGGAGATAAGTTGGCTGCTTCTCTGCTGGGTTTCCTGCCAGAATAAGATTTTAATTAAGAAGGGGGAGGGCACCAGATATCATCTCCATTGTTCTTCATGGAAACAATTCAACAACTTGCTCATTGATGTAATTACTGTAGCACACATTTTGTAATTAGAAGTCTTAAATGACAAAAATACTTCCCTTAATTTAGTATTGGGTCTTTTCAGGTTCTCACTTGTGTTTGAAGGTGCAAAGCAAAATGGGCACAAATATATTTTGAAGTGCCTAAAGTCACAGTACCTTCCACAGAAACTGTTGGAAGAACATTTTGAAAAGTCAAGGCAACATTCAAGAATTTCTGTAGTATTTCTTTTCAAAAGGTGTAATAGGATTTTGTAGCACTGATTCCTGATGTAATTAGTGGAGCCCCCCAGAACAATGTTCACCCACACTCGAACAAAAGCTGGCTTAGTATATATTAACGTACCTATGGATTATCTTTCAATTTTGTCTTTTTACCATCACAGCTAAATTTTTATATCAGATTATTTTTGTGACAATATTAACACTTCTAAATTTAAAATTGAAATAATTAAATCCTAAACTAATGTAGCCTTTGATATAGTTTAGTTTAACTGATCCTACCATGTTCTTAAAATGAATGAAGGGACTTAACTTTTGCATAGAAGATAGAAGGTGTAGTAAATTATTCACATTTCTCCCAAAGCAGTAATCTTACCCTCTCAAAAGATAACTGTCCTCTACTATAAAGGAGGTCTATGTGACTAGTTTGGGCAAGGCACATAGTTTTCAGGAGCTAAAGTAAAATAAACTGAATTTTACCCTAAGAATGTATTCTACAAGGACTTTTTTTTAAAGATCTGATAAGGTGTGAGAGTACAAAAGTATCAGTAAGGGGTATTTTTGTTTTTACATGATGGGCTGGAAAGCCATTGCACATGGAATTCTGGAAGTGCTTCAGACGTGGTTATAAGACAAGATCGATAATGTTGGTGGGAAAAAAGCGTGTTTAATAACATCAGTGGATCAGTCACACACCTTTATTGCAGTCTGTTTTGCTGAATAAAAAGCAGGCATGAACATGACCTGTGGATGGCACATTATCATAACCCATGGGCTATGCTGTAAAATGCACTGTTTTATAAACTCCTGGAATGGTTTCATGGAACTTTTTGAAGTAAGCGATTACTCAGAGTCTTCATTAATTTCTAGCTGCTGTTAAAAATATAACATTTAATAAGGAGACTGCCCTAGTCCTACATGTCTAGCCTTTACCCTGTCCAAAAGTGAATTTGATACATCTTTTTTTTTTTTTTTTTTATGGAGAAATGACTCCTCATTGGAAATAACACAAGAAATCAAGTCATCTTGCATCTATAGCTGAATTTATTAAACTGGAAAAATGGAGTTTTATGCTAGAAGATCAATCATTTAGTTTTAAATACATCTACAGTGATGGGGCGTGTCTTTTTATTAATCATAGAGCTTTTTGATGGAGCACTAGCCTATATATTCTTGGGGTTTTTTAACATTTTATTACCTAGGTCGTAATCTCCTCTGTATGAAGTAGGAGAAGAGGAAGAAGGTTTTTTGTGTGGGCAGGTAACTCCTTGTGAATTAGGGTAGAGGATGGATGTTTAAATGTTTAAATATATTTTTAGAGGTAGCTAAGTCCAGTCTTGAAAAGTTAATAGTTAGGACAGCATAAGAGTCAGAAAATGTACTTGAATAATGTAATAGGTTCTGGGTAATATGGAAGATTGGGAGTTCCTGATCCAGAACTTTGTGCAGACAAAAGTAGTGACAGGAAATGATGACATGCTAGAATTATTCATGTTCTAGAGTGGGGAAAATCTGTACTGATTAAAAAAAAAAAAAAATTAAATCAAATACAGGCTTCAAAGTCCAATAGGGAATAGCATTGTTTGTTATTGGGTTTCCTTTACTGCTGTTTGCAATGGGAAAACAATCTTACTTTCAGTTTGACTCGTCCTCCCTTTCTGTTTCTTGTTTTGGATACTGTCCTGTTCTGAATAAATTTTTGAAATTTCAGTTTCATCATATTTGTGAGCCTCCCCAGATGCAGGGAGGGAGATGAGCAGTGTCATTCCTTGGTGTTTCTGTTTTCTTTCCTTTTCTCTTTTGGAAGGAAACAGTGTGAAGTTTGTTAGTAAAGCTTAGTAGCAAAGGCAAGGTTTTACAAAATTGAGCAGAGGGTACTGAGGTCTGTTTTAGGTGCAGACTTTGCAGACTTTGAAATGAAGCTTTTGATCTTAGATTGCTGAGAGTTTGTTCTTTTCTCCTTGCTTAATTGTGATGCAGAGCTTCAACAATCCCGATGAACGGAATAGTTGATCAGCCTAGAAGTGCAGTTGAGCTGTTCAATTGCCGAGAGCATTTGAGTGAACACTGTAATCTGAGGTTTCAAGGAAGACATATTGTCTTAGTTACAGTTTACATGATTATCAAAGTAATTCCTTTCTGATGGGGAGGTAGAAATATCCTTCACTGTGCCAAACTCCTGGAAATTATTTTTGTTTGTAGCCTAAAAACCATTTCTGAGTATGTGAAACCAATTCATCAGTAAAGTTTTCCACATTCCAGACAGAGAGGGAGAGAGTTGAAACTTCTAATCATAAGTTTAAAAACTTAAAATAAAATAAACTGACATATTTTCCTGCTCAGTCTTCTAAAAATGTTGTCTCTCTGCTCTGTTTCAAAATGTGCTTTTAGTTTAATGATTTTGGTTATAATTAAGGGACTAGTTAGAAAAACTATAGCTATAAAGTATAAACATGGCAACCAACATACCTTTCAGAGCAAACCGGAGACTGTGTCCAAGCTGAAAGTTTCAACACACTTGCATTACAATGAGATACGGTACAGTGTACCTGAAAAGAAAAAAGTTAATTTTTAAGAATTTGCACTATGCATCAAGACCCATAGGAATATTGAAGACTGGAGACCTTTTTTCATCTCATTTAACCTTGCTACTCTTACTTTAAAGTAGTAGTGTAGGTCGTCAGTACAGGCTCAATTGCTCACCCATGGCAAATTCTATTTATTTTGCACACCTGTCCAAAATGGAGATGGAGATAACCATCTTGTAAAAAGTTGCTTTTTAGTGGCTGAACTGCAGCTAACTTTGAGAACTTTATTTGTAGGTGTTGCTCAAGAAAGGGAGCTAGCAACTTGTTTCTCATCAGCTGTTTAATGTAATTTAGATTATAAGGCACTGTTTGCTCCCTTTTCTTTTAAGGAAAAAAGACTGAGTAAAAGCCAAATACTTTCTTTTTCCACCCTCTCAGCTGGTCGTTTGTTTAAAATACACATACATCTTTTTGGGTAATGGAGAATAAGATGATAATCAGCACTTTTTTGAATAAAGAAGCATAGTTTATTTCATCTGTAAAGAAGAAGAAGTTTGTTAATTACAGTGTGCGAAAGAATCACAAAGACAAATAGTTTTGGAAAATTACTCATGTCCTTTCCCTTTTTTATTTGACTTTATCAGAATTTCAGCCATTGACTGTAGGATAAGAACAAGCATCTCACAGCCCATGGATTTAAATTTAAAACATGTGTTATGCTACATTATTGTTTATCTTTTAGCTCTTCTCTGATACTTTGTTTTTTACAGTACCTGCAAAAATCATGACAACAGTTAAAGTCATATCACAAGAATGTTAAGAGTTTTGACTTGGATAAGAGGACAAATAAGATAGGGCACTTGTTTTCTCTCTGGTTTCCTCAGAGCCAACAGAACAAAGGAAGTTTCATACTGCTTCTTTTATACAATCATCCATTCTCATTTCAAAAACTATGCCCGAATCTGTTGGGAAACAACATTTCAGTTTGGACCTACTTGTCTTTACAAATCACACTGGAAAGGTGATGAAATCTTCATCCTTGGAGACTTTAGACAGAGCCCTGAGAAATCTCTTCAAAGCTGAGTTTGAGTGAGGGTTGGACCAGATGACCTTTGGAGGTCTGTCACATTTAGATTATTCTGTTGCAGTCAGGGAAATAAAAAGAAAAAAGTATTTTGATTTCTGTGAAGATAAGGCTGGTAATTCTGATTTTCTTTGCTAGAAAAACATAAGGAAACAGTCTACACTAAACAGCATTAAAAATAAGTCTGTCATCATTGAATGAGTCACTATGTGAAGAAACTACATAAATGAATAGCAATATAATTGTAGATTATAATCTGCTATATATGTATATATGCATTTAAAAATATGCAGACAAATCTGTGAATTGTGGCATTGCATGTGGATGGAATTTGTGCACTTCTAAGGTATTTGGCGTGTGGAAAGCTATATTTTTTAATAGTATTAAACATAAGGCCCAGCTACCATTTTGTTTGTGACAAAAGTTTGTAAATTGAACTTTTCTGAGCGTGACACTGCACTTACACACATGGAAAATTATAAAATACTGTATTACTTGTGGGTTTTGTTCAAGACCAGTAGAACTACACAGCTATTATAAAATATGAATAATTAATTTTGCTGCTTGATATTCTCCCTGACTGTTTAGATGATTAGTGTATTGGATATACAGCATTAAGACTGAAAAATGCTTCTTCTGATAAAGGATTGTTCATACTGGGATTTATTTCTGGTGGCTATTTTTTTACTTTTTTTCTTTTTTGTTTGTCATGGATAGTATCAGATTTCTTCTATCATACATGAGAAAATCTTGAACATTTTAAAAGATAACATGGGTGTGGGGTTTTTTTTCTTCTTACAGGCCTGGCATCTGCGATTCAGTCACCTGGTGGGCTACGGTGCCAAATACTACTCCTACCTCATGTCCAGAGCTGTTGCCTCTATGGTGTGGAAGCAGTGTTTTGCTCAGAACCCGTTTGATAGGTAAAAACACAGAAATGTTAAATAGAATGAAATGCTAGTTGCTTCTGGGAAACACAAAACAAATTGGGTTGGTGGGCCTTTTTGACCCAAATTAGTTTTTAGCATTTTTCTTGATTTTAAGAGGATTACAAAGCAGGAAATAGCCACAGATATATGTAGATATAGATTTATAGATATAGATAGGTATATAGTAGACATATATATACACTTTGTATGTTCATTGGTGTAAAAAAAATTGCATCAATGTTATAAAATACAGATGTGTCAGTTGGGAGGTCCTGAAATCCCTATTTAGATGTAATTAGAGAGTTTGAAATTAGCAGATGCCTAATTGCTTGTTATTTTCTATTGAAATCAAAGCAACTGTGGGTATTAAACAAGCTTCATGTCACTGACTTCAAAGCTAAGTATAGCCATCCTATTCATTTTGCTTTGTGAAATGAAAAAGTAAATTGTGAGGTCACAAATTGTAAGTGTTCTTATACCTTTGCTGAATGCTCAGGACATTGTAACAGAGCAGCTTTTTCCTTCGGCACAATGCAGGCTGAAATATTGTTCACAAATTAACTTCTATAAGCACTAACACACACTCATATGTATAAAATTTGTCTAGTTCAGTTACTCATAGTGTGATTTTAAATGTAATTTGAATTTGAGGAGTCAACATGGCATCAGTCATTGTTTCAGGGTGGAAAATTTTGTTTGGTCTCTGTCTGTGAGTTCTGTAGAGATCCTAGAAGCACACCTGAGTGAAGGCTGGACAGGTTGTGTTTGCAGGTGGCTCTGACACCTGTGTTTCTCCAGGGCAATGGGGGAACGCTATCGTAGAGAGATGCTGGCACACGGCGGTGGAAAGGAGCCCATGCTGATGGTGCAAGGTAGGAAATAAATTATAAGTGTTTTGTTCCCCTGCAAAAGGAAGAAACTTCAACTTAATTGTGTTTCCCAGCTTGGTCTTTTTAGTTTAATTATGATGTTCACTGGATTTAAGAAAGAAAAATTTAAGTGGACTGATCATCACCTTTGTGTTATGGTCAATAGAACTCCTTGTGGTACGTGGACTACAGATACTTGGGGCTGAAGTGTTGGAAAGGTTGTATTACAAGGCTGTCTAAACAATTCAGAATAAACCTGGAGGAAGGTAGATTGCATCATTTTTGGATACAATAAAGTAGTAACTTTTCCATACCTGGAATTCATAATATCTCTGGTTATTTTGTATAGGAGAAATTGGACTTGTTTTGGCCACATCACTGCAGTGCCATCAAAATATCTTCAGGCTGTATCAGTACTGAGTGTACATTTTTATGAAATGCAGCTCTGACAACTGTCATAAAGCAACACTCTTCATTATTCATCTCACTACCATATTTGCCTTTTGAATCTGGAAAATAACTTTTCAAAATTATTCATACCCACAACAAAAATACTGTGTGGTTCATGCATTAAAAAATAAAGGAGAATGAAACAAGTTTGAGAAACAGCTGACTTTGTCTCAAATCTATCAATGAGATCAGGATAAAGACTTTCCTATGTAATGCAGAATTCAAACCAAACATTTTTGTGCTATGTTTGCTGTTCCTAAGATGAGCACTTTCTAAGTCCTTCATCTAACGGCACATCATTCAATTTTCTCTGAAATTCTAAATGTTAAGGATGAGTATGAATTCACTGGCTTCTGTTCACTCCATTTTTGCAGACTGGAACATGTGGGATTTTTTTTCTACAGATAAGGAAGACAGTGGTAATATGTCTGTATTTCATCATGAGATTGGCACAGTTTCATGACTGGAACATTTCAGTTCTTTGACCCATCTGTTTATATTTGAGGCTATGACCTCTGCTCTCCTTAGACTCATCATATATTAAGCACCTATATATTCTTAGGTTGTCTATCTACATTTCTTATCTACAGGGTTACTTTTCATTCAGTATGACTTCCCAAACTTACTTCTCTTTGCTGTTCTTGAAGAGTTTGTGTTTGTAACCTTGAAAAATCATAGCCTAGAACTGTGGATTAAGAAGTTGCAAGACAGGAATGTGTGTTTTTACAAGCATATCCAATTTTAAAATTGTAAGTCATATGGTGGAGAAAGAAAAAATGTTTTTAAACACCAGATATGCTTATGATCTCTTTCTGGGATATATTCTTTATTTTACTGAGCATGGAATTTTCCTGGAATGTCCTAGAAGCTATGTTGAAGTTGCTGGCAGTGTGCTTCCTTGAATCGAGTAGTATTTGAATGAGGGTTCAAAATTCATCTGTGGAAGGTCTTACAGAAAATCTACAGAAGTAAAACTCACTTTCCCCCTTGCATGTGATAGGATCTTACGGGAGACAATGTCAAAGGGCTCACTGAAGTCCAAGGAGGTGATTTGCACTGCTCTTCCCCTTTTCTGCCAGGCCAGTTATTTCATCATATAAAGTTATCAAGTTATTTAAGCATGACTTGCCTTTGGTGAATCCGTGGTGACTATTCCTGGTTTTTTTACTGTTCATGACTCTGAAAACAGTTTCCAGGATTAACTGATCCACCACCTTCCTAGGGCTGAGGTGAGACTGACCAGCCTCAGTTCCCGGGGCTCTCCTGTTTGCTCTTCCTGAAGACAGACATGACTTTTGCTTTTTTCCAGTCTTTTACTACCTCTCCTATTTTAATAGGTTGCTGAGAGTCACCTTGCAATGCTACCTGCCAGCTCTTTTAGCACTCAGGAGTGCATCCTGCCAGGGCCTGTGGGCTTGTTTATGCCCAGTTTTCTTAACTGTTCCATGATCTGATTCTCTTCCATCAAGGATACATCTTCCTTTCTTCAGATTATCTCCCTGGCAACTTTTGTATTCTGAATTTCACTTTTACACTCTTTACATAGAAATCTTAAAAGATATTCAAGTTTATAAAAACAACCAGTGTTCAGCAGCAGATACTTTGTGCATATAATGATGTTAATTTGTACACAGTAAAAAACTTAAACGTGCTTGAACAACTCCTTGAAGAATTAAATCAGGGTGACTCAGATGTTTTGACAACACAATAACTTGATTGCTGATTTGAGATTATTGGAAGCTAAATCATAGAACACACCTGATGAAAAAAGTTATATTTGTATTTGATTGGTCTGTATTTATTACAAAAAAAAGAGAATTTGTGGAGAAAATTAAGAACAATTCAATTTGCTTAGGTTCAGTGAGCTTCTGATTCCTATTTTTACTCTTTTTCTTTATGGATATTTCAGAATACTTGATTTCTGTCTCCTGTTGGTTTCCATCAGTTACAAAACTGTGCTCCCACTGCAAATAACAAAACATATCTGATTAAAGACGGATTCCACCAGACTTTAAAACTTACTGATTTTACTCCAGAGAAACAGTCCAGATTCTGTACTCACTAGTGCCCTATTTCAAAAAGTTCTTTAGGCTGTTATTTCAGGTGGCTTTTTATATGGGCTTGCACATGTCTGGCTTTCGGATGCACATCTGCAGCCTCACCCTTGAAGTGCTTCCATACCTCATTGTGAAGATATCCATGTTCATTGGCTGTTTGATAGCAGGTTACTTCATGAGCACATTTCATTTATGCAGTCTCTTTGTTATGATTTTCTTCTCAGAAGCTATCTATTGTCTTTCTTTTGTGTTTGGATATGACCCTAGCTTTTCATCTTTCTCCAGCATGATTCCATAGATGTACTGATTAGGAAAGATAAAGGATCTGACCTGTGGAGTTACTGACAAGGTTCCTGTTTGAACTAGTCTTTAATTAGGAAACACAATATACTTTTTTGTTGTTGTTGATTCTCTTGGCGTTTTTTTCCTTTAAAAAAAAACCAAAATCGTGGAGGTTTTTTGAAAACTTTTTGAACATTTTCTGAAGTTACCCGTTTTGTCTTACCCCTTGATAGTCAATGAAATACAGAAATAGTTACAAATATGGGTATCAGGAGCAATTGAAAATGGGTGAACAATACTTTGTCCAAGAGGCTTATTTTCTTTTAATTTTTCCTTAGAGAAAAAATACATTTTGAGTAGAACTTGATTCCTCTGTCATTTTATGTTGAATACATGGCTCTTGCAGATTTTCTCCTTTCTAGGACTACATGGCATTAGGGATTCCAAATTCCTTTAAAGTTATATAATCCAGGTGTCCCTTCCAGGTCCAGTTGTGTGCTGGTTGCAGGTCTGAACAGGATTCAGGTGTGCACCATTCCTCCCTCTCTCCCTTGGCACTCCCTGGCTCAAAAGAAACCCAGGTGCACAGGCAGAAAGTGAATTGCAGGGTGAAAACTACTGGTTTGGATGTTTTGGGAACTGAGAGGATGGAACATATCCTGGAGTGCACTTCTGCAGCCTTGGTGCAGTCACGTTGCTCTTGGGGCTTCGGATAAGTCCTTGTACAAAATGTGTGTGAGGTGGTGTTCTTGCTTTGTTGATGCCGACATCATTGCACACAGTCATACCCAGCTCTGTGCCTACATGGTAACCAAACCAACTGGCTGTGTAAATAAACGCCCATTTGCTTCGATGCTGTTTGAAAATTCGCTTTTCTCTGCCTCAGACAGTACTTCATGGAGTAATTATAATTTGAAGAGACTGCAAAAATCTTCAGATAATGATTGTATGTCTCTTTGAAAGTGTAAGAAATATGCATAAATCCTAAAAGGTGATGTGAACAGCAACGTATGTTAGCTCAAACTACATGGACCCAAAATAATTAGTGTTCCAGGGGGGCAGAGGCCAAATTTTGCCACAGGCTTTATTCTTCTCTCAATTTGCAGTGATTGTAGGTTATAGCTAACCATCTCTCAAAAGGGTGTGGTTAACCACAGTGCTGTAATGTGAAAGAAACTTCAAAGCAGCGAAGATAAGCTATGCAGTTGCCTTAGGCTTGGGAGAGACCGAGCTGAAATAGGAGTTGGGCTGAACGTATTAAAATACACTCCTAAATTTGAAAACTGCAACCATCAGACCTTGTGGACATCTTACTAAATCATTTAGACTGAAGTGCTGAGTGCTTACAATATATCAAAGCTGCTTTTGCTTTGATATATTTTAATGGAGTTTAAAGAGAGACATGACCACTCTTTAGCACATCAGTGTAGTGTAAGAGGTTAAAACACAGAAATACCATCATTGCCTGTTTCTTTTGGAGCTGTCTGCTCTAAAATCTGTAGTTATTTATTTAATGAGGGCATCATCATTTCACTACAGTAGGAGTTCTTCAGCAATGACCTCAGTTACTCTTTGTCCCTTCTTTGCAAAAGCAAAATCTGTTAGTGTCTGCTTTTGATGTGTTGGGAAAATAGCAATGCAACAGACCACTAATGCAAGAAATCTGTTTTTGTTATCAAAAGCTGGAGCTACTGGATAGGAGGTCATTTGACATCACCATTGCCAGAATGATTTTGGAATCTCCTACATATTTAAAGCAAACCTGGTTTAAATAAATAAATAAATACAATTTCTAACAAGTTTTGAGTGATATTTGGTAAGACTATATTCAGCTGCACTAAAATACATCCAAGTATACTGTAGTTAATTATATTTCTCTTATTCATTTTGTAATATCCAGGGTTGGCATGTTTTTGTTATGATTTGCCATTTTTATATAAGAGGGGAAATTAAATGTCCTTGAAGATAATCCCAGCTGCAGTTTCTTCTTTTCTACCTAATTATTATACTATTGGCTCTTCTTCTTTTGCAATGTACTGATAATTGGCAGAATAATTGTTAGTGTGTCAGAGAATTAGCTAAACATCATCCAAACTGGCTGTTTTTTATAAAGTCAGTATTGGAAGGGGGTGTTTGTATAACGGGGCTCAGGGAGGGGTGGTTATGTCTGTTGTGGCCATCTTTATATACCATCTGTGCAGCATTTTAGTCCTCTCTCCATACTGGTATCTAGTGAAAAAGGAATGACTGTACATGTTCCAGTGGGCTGCCATCCCTGTCACCTTCTTGAGGCACTCTCTTCTGTGAAAGCTGCAGGAAAATATGAGTTTAACTGGAATTTTTCCAAGGCTGTTAGGGAGCAAATATGCATGTTCCCCAGCCAGGAACCCCAGAGAGGGAGTCTGCAAGAGGCCACGGCTCTCTGGGGAGCTCAGATCAGTAGCTGGGTATCTGCACACATCTGTTTCTCAGCCCAGCACACAGAAAGCCATTTTTCATTGTGAACTACAAGTAATTCCACCATGATTTTTCTGGCACTAGAGTAGACGACAAGTTTACCAAGTACTTGGAAATACTCATTCTGTTCTGTTTCATTTTGAATATAGCTTGATGCAGACTTCATTTAACAGCATTTCAGTCAATCTATATACAATGTGAGATTTGTTTTCCTTTTAGTGCTTGCTATTAATCTACTAGGCCATTGCAGTTTGTGTTGACGCTTGTAACATGTGTTTAAATCAGATTGAAATGGAATTCTGTAAGGTCCTAGCATGAAAATTCTTTTTGGTTGCTCACACCAATTTACTTTGAGCTGGTCTGTTTCCTGATGGGTTTTGAATCATTGTGTTATAGTAAAAGATTATGGTCTTTTAGCAGAATGCAATTATAATTTCCACCAAAAGCAAATATTGTTGAGGATGTGAAAGAATATAAACTTATGTTCAGTAGATACACCGATCAGAAAGGGTAGAACAAGGTTATATTTACATTGGCAGTTGTCAGAAAAAAGAGATCACTTCAAAGAAATACAAAGATTAAATTTTACATTATTTGGCAGTTTTACTGTTGGATTTTTGGGTTTTTTTCTGGTACAAGTTATGCAGTAAATTTCCATGTATAATCTTGAAAATGTTCGTAACAGTGAAAAGACCAACTTTATATAATGTTAAGTATAAAGAAACATCTGAAAATAATTTAAAGGATATATTCTCATGCCTTCTAAAAATTGGGATTCCAGAAAGGAAGGGGTGAAATTTTTAGCTTCTCTGTTTATAGAATTACCTGACCAAGTACTTGAGCATGATTCTTCATTATGCTATCTTTCCTGTCTGTTATCCTGGAGCCGAGTGCTACAGCTAATGAATGCAGTAATTTAAATTCTTAAGAAAAGGTAAATCCTGGTACTGTAAAAAAGCAAAACTAAAACTGCAGTATATTGAAAATGCTTTTGTTTGAGTATGTTTTGTGCCTTGTCAAAAATTGCAGCTATATCTATACTTCAAATACTAAATTAAATGGTTCTAAGGTGTGTAATGCTTTGAGAAAATATATTTTTTCCTGGCATGGTCAGAGCTGATACTTAGCAGATAAGGATTTATATACCTGCTCAATCACTAATTTATTTCAGTCATTTGGAAATGACAGTCTGTGGTTATATTTCTTTAAAACAGATATAATTCCCTACTTATACAAGGTTGTAATGGTAAAAATCAGTTAACAATCTTGAAACCTGTCAATTCTGTGAAAATGTGTAACAGGTATCTCAAAGAAATTAAATAATTCCTCTACACTATAATTGCACCTTTTTCTTGACAAAGAAACCTGATAGCTGTTGCTGTTGTATAGCGGCATTAAAAGTTATTTAGCAGTAAGTGTTATTACTGACAAAGTTTTCATCAGGATGCTGTGACCTTGATGAGTATCTTGTCTTGCTTTTCTGTAGGTATGCTTCAGAAATCCCCTTCAGTTGAAGATTTTGTGGATGCCCTTGTTTCAGACTTAGACCATGACTTCGAAACATTTATCATGGACTCAAAATAACAGAACTGAATTCTTTTATGGAAGATTGCATATGTCTTCATAATTGTGGATAAAATACTGTTGTGACTGGTTTTGCTTTTTGGTGAACACTTAAGAGTTTGACTGTTCATGTTGGTGGAACGGTAATAAATATTTTCGTTGGATCACCTGGTTTCATTTATGAAGATGAGTGTTTTCCATTGCATAGGAGCTTTAGCATGGAATTTGAGCAAACAAATCCTCCAGCGGGTACTGTTAGAAAATTTGGTCTTGTTGGAACATTTGAGTAAATGGGAATTGGACTCATCTTCAGGGTGACTGGAGGGGTATGGATGGTCTTTTGGTACACACATTGATTCACTATTAGGGTTTAGCTCTTGATGTTATGGCCCAGAACTGTTCATAGAGGTCTTTCTCACATGCTCATGGATTTTTTTTAACCTTGTTTAACCAGATCTCTTGTAGCAGTCCTGCATTGGGGAAAAGCAAATTGTGTTTGAAACAAGGAGGAAATTGGGAAGAAAGAAGAAGTGAAAAATTAGGAGCTGTACTTGAAATAGGGAACAGAAAGATGGGAGAAGTAAATCAGCGGTCCTACCATTCTGTAATGGCAAATTTTAGGGTGAGGAGGAAAGAGATGTGTTGCAACACATAAAAGAGACAAAGGAGTAAAATAGGTACCCTACAGATGTTCTGGTTGCTGCATGTTTGTTCACATGAAGTTTCCTTTTAATGATGAGTGGATGAGTTTGGGGAACTGTTTAAAGTACAAGAGGATGGGTTGGAGGGGAAAAAAATAATTAAAAACAAATATGTTTTTCCAGGATAGTCTGGTAAGGTTGCACATTATACACAGGATGATGAACAAAGGGAATGTTATCAGTGGGTTTTTATTTTTCCCTCTAAGTAAATTATGGAATGGTATTTGGAGGTGTTTGGGAAAAAAAAAGACTGGTGATTTTTTCTGTTGGAATGGCCTTGTTTAGAAGTCCTCTGTAGGTTGTTATAAAAGGTATCATAAGTGCTCAGTGGAAATGCAGAGAAGAGGAGAACCAAAGCTGAGAGATGAGAGCAAATGACTGAGAGAGAAGCAAGTAAAGGTAAAAAAACCCAGCCAGAAAAGGATAAATGAGAGTGAGAGCTGATTGGGTGATTTGCCCTCTTTTTTAGCAGAATCTGTACAAAAGGGTATTGTTTGATATTTTACCCTATTTTTTTCTCCTGCCTGTTTTTGCAAGGTGAAAGTTGCCTTGTATGAGTAGCACTGACATTCTGGTAGAGCTGGGTTTAGACATTTTTTAGATGCTTTAATTAAACCATACTGGGTGCATTTTCAACCATGTACCACAACCAGGCTTCTGGCTTGTACCCATAACTGACTCAACTGTGTATCTGCAGTTGGTCCCTGAGAGGAAAGAGTGAATGGTTTTGCTTAACAAACTAGGTGGGCATTTTGCTGTAAGTAAAGTAATTAAAAAACCCACAGAACCTAAGTGTCAGTTTAGGTGTGAGTAAAAACACATTGTGAAGATGGGAAGGCCCATAAAGTATACAATAGCTGATGAATGTAAATTTAACAACCCATAGTAGGGTATTTAATGCAAGTATATTTCAAAGAGAATTCAAGGGTGTTGCTACGGGATCCTCAGATTGTTTGTTGCCTGGGTTTTGTACTGGAACAAACTAGCAATTATGTTTATCTGGAGCTGGCACATGTTGAAAGATTCATTGTGACAAAAAGAACTTAGCAAACGGAAATCCTTGTGCTGACACGGCTCTGGAAGCACTGCAGTAAAGAAAATAAAGCATCATAATTGGCGGAATAAGCAGAGCATTTACAATTAAGAGATTGCCCCTACATTTTAATTTGAAAGAAATTCAAGAGATGTTGGCTTTAGTGTACAGATACTTCTTCAAACTACGTGTAGTAGTCACATTGCTTTATGCTCATGGCTGCTGTTACTTACTTAATTCACCATCTCATTTGATCCTTCTGCAAACAACAGTCTTTTCAAGGTTTTATCAGAGTGGCATCAAACAATATCTTCCTAACATGAAATCAGATATCAACAAAGAAAGGAAGAAAATCTTGTCTTTTGCCAGAGCGTGGTGAATTGCAACTTACTGATTTATAACTCATGGGACGTCTGACAAAGATGGGAGCTGGTAGAAAAATAAATACATCTCAGAATGACAGCTTCAGGTTCTTTTATGAAGAAACTCTGTTGACTCCACTGATTTTTTTTTTTTAATGAAATAACCTTTGAGGATCGAACAGTAGACATGATTAAGCCTCAAGGGAATGTGTTATACCACCATTATGAGGCTTACTACAGAAAGAGAGATATTATTCTAATTTTTTCTCTTTTTTTGATAGTTTCTAAAAATGCTTCCAGCTGTTCAAATGTCTGATGCTTTTTCCTTTCTTTTTTCTCTTTCTTTTTTTTTTTTTCTTTTCAAGAGACTTCTATTTTCCAGCAAATACTGTGTACTCTCAGTAACGTGAGACCTCCCTTGTGACCAGCAGTGTAACTCTTTATAAATGTAAAAACCACTGTAATCCTTTTCCAGCATTCCATGCTTTCCCACTGGGGCTGCTGAAGCAGCTATCCAAAAGTTTGGTTTATAATACTGTAACTCAGCATCATGCTTTTAATCTGAAATTTTACAATGTTTTGGATTTTAGCTGCTATGGAAAATAAGTAGTGAACATCTTCAGAAGAAATTATACCCTTATGCAATCCTGAAATAATAACACATAATTACAACACATCAGAAAAGCACAGGTGGATTACATTTGGAAGTCTGAGGTGTGAACTTTGCTTCTTTTTTTTTAATGTTTGATGTGATTATTTTTCTGATTCATTTAAGATAGACTGAAATATTGTGTAATAATTACTTTCAGGTGACATAAATGCAGCTGCTGCTGGATGGAGTTCTCTAAACACCAAAGAAGATAACAGGAAGAAAAGGCAGCACTTAAGAAGGCAGGGAAGAATTGAATATAGATTAGAAATTAAGCATGGGTTGATACAGAAGCAAAATAAACTCTGAGTTAAAAGCCTGGGCAGAGTAAAAGAGGGCTTTCTTTCCACAGCAGTAGGTCTGAAATGGAAATTACAGCGCTGGCAGTAACAGAAAAAGCAGAGGTGTTCAAAAATGTTTCTGCTTTGTCTTCAGTGGAATGCCAGATGGAAGAATTCATATCATATGCTGATAAAAGCTTTTCTACAGATGTTAAATAGCTGCTTGTAGAGTGAGTCAGACTAAAAACAGTGTAAAAAGATAAAAAATGAATATTTATCAAAGAGAGCTTAGTCTTACAGATGACACTAAGATTGAGGTGAAGAAATGATTGTAACAGCAATATTGATGGCTTAGAAAATATGCATCTTAGTCTACCAGAAGATAAACATAATCATGATACAGAAGCAAAAATTTGAAAGATTGAATATTGGTCTGAAAACAAGTGTTTAACAAGAGCCGGTAGCTGAAATTAGATAAAGTTGCACCTGATTTCTAGTTTATATTTTGGCAGCAGGGACAACATATGAGAAGTGCTGGGCTTGACCGATCAGCACCAGAAATGTACATCAGAACTGGACTGTTTTCTGGAAAACCTGCCCTAATTCAGATAAAGTCAGAGAAGCCCTGTAGCCTCTGTTACACCAGGGCAGAGCCATCTTTTGTGGTCCTGCAAGCTGTGAGTGAGGAAAGTGTCTTGGGAAGGAGGTTTTTCCACGAGGGAAACAAGTCTGTGCTTGCTGGATAACTGTCCTGCTTGCGGCTTCCCCTTGTCTTCCACAGAGAGCTGGAAAAGCAGTGTCAGTCAATGCACCTCCCCTGCTTGCTGTGAAGTGGGAGGCATTGTGTGTCTGTTATTTCAGATTGCTTCCGGGCAAAGTATTGGAGATTTTTTGTTCCCAGAGCCAGGGATTTAGTTGTGTGCTGTTGGGAACAAGTTCAAGTTGGCGCTTTACCCCAGCAGGTTTGCAGTGTACAAAAAAGGGAGTATTACATTAAAATTAGAAAGAATTCAAGGGTTAAAGAATTTGAGAATAAAAGATGCCTGATAGCAGAAAACAAGCACATGGATTTCCCTGGGAGAAGGACCGTGGGAGAACAGCTAGTGTGCTCGGGGAGAAGAGGGAAGGAGATAAAAGATAAGGAAGTATAAATCAGCACCAGTAGGACTGTCTGTCGGCCCTTCTGATCTCCCCAGGCTGAGATTTGTTTACTTTCAAGCCCGCTGCGGCTGCTCCTCAACAGCTGGCACGCGGAGCTGCACGGGTGTAGGAAATCAGTACGACTTCTTGTTTGGAGGAAGTATCCAAAAAATCTCTTGGAGACAAACTACTTAAACCAGAAGCAAAGTGGTGATACAGATCTGACAGCATGACTGGTTGGTGCTCTGCTGCTGTATAGATTTAAAAGCACAGGAGGAAGGGAGTGGGTTGCCTCTTACCAGCAGTTGCCAAAGAGCCTGTAGCTTCTAAGGCAGCTTGTAGGTGGCTAAAACTTGCCATTCTGGCTGCCTTCACTCTTGATGAGAAGAAACAGACATCTTCAAAATGGAATGTGTCTTACCAGTCTAAGGATGGGGGTGAACCAGCTCTTTTATGTGCCTTTTGTTGCTCCAGTAACTAGAGAGAGAGCACAGATGGCTGGAATAGAAGTGTCAGGAGTCCTGGTTTCAGTTCAGAACACCTCAAAGCAATAAACTTACTTTTATTTTTTTTTTTTGCCTGACAGTTTTTCACCTGTCAAATGCCACCATTGTTTACTTTTGCTGCCTGTCTTACATGACTGAGTTCACGTGGCATTGACAGCATCATGTCACGCAATATTAAAATAGCCACAGAAGATGCTCTTAACTAATCTTCAGGACATCTTGGGTTTATGAAGTGCCTTTTGGCCATTGTCCCTCTGTCTCCTCATGGCCTTTTCACTTCACCCCTTAGATGTCTCCAAATGCCCCCTTCTCCACCTGCTCTTACAGCTGCACTGCGACATGACCCAGGGGGTGGGAGGAGGGGAGGGAAGCTTTGGGCTGTGACTGACCCAGGGGTTGTGATTATGTCAGAGGAAAAGCAAAATGGCAACATGGCAGGTTCTTCCCACCCTGTCCACAGCTGCTGCTGCTGGTGCCTATTCTGCCTGGAGTTTGTATCATGCTCAAACAGCATTTCTCATCCGCCTTCCCTGCGCTGTGGGAAAGCTGGGTCTTGGGGAAGTGCCCTGGATATGATCCACTAAGAAGGTGAAGCATTGCCAAGCTGGGCCAAGTCGGGATGGATGAGCCCCTTTAGGTTCCAGGCCACAGGACAGCAGCTCTCAATACTCTGCAGGCAGCTGTTCCTCATAATAATTTATCAGGTAGGTGTTTGAAGGTGCTTGTCCCTTGAACATGGTCAGAAGCCAGTATTTGGCTGATGCTTGCAGCAGCCCTTAACCTCATCAAGCTCCTCTGGCATGCTCACAGCACATTAGCAGGGCAGTTGTTAAAAATAGTCTGTTTATTAATGGTCTCTTCAGAAGTAGCCACAAGGCTCAATCATAGCTTACTTTCAGTATTTAAAATGCATATGAAATAAAAAAGGTATATAAAATCAGAGGGGCTTCCTGGTTTCACTTAGTGCACACTCCTACCAACCCTACTTTTCTTCCTCACAAAGATGGAATCCAGTTAACTCACCTTGCAGCTCCTTGCACAGAGACAAATCCTCATCCAACATGCATTTCTGTAGCTCAAATAAGTTATTAAAGACCTGTGTTATTAATACCTGTTGAGTATTTTTCCCCAAGGTCATTTGACAGCATCCCAGCTCCTGGGTTGCTGAGCTGCAGCATCTGCTGTGGGCAGCCAGGGGCTGTGTGGGGGCGGCTGTGTGGCGTGACAGCCTGGGAGCAGAGGGGTGTCTTCAGCTTTGGGCAGCTGATAGGGCTGGAGCCCACAAGTGCCTGCATTTCTTCACATGGATTTTAGAAATTAAAAAGGCATCAAAATTGCCTTGAATGCCTTGGATTGCAATGCTTCTGACGTACAGACGTGTTCAGTTGTCTGCAATTCACTTCCAAGGAGAATACAGTTGTAACAAAATCCCTTTATAAGAGAGCCCTGGGGGAACACAAGTGATAGAGCAGCTTTTATAACGTACTAAAACTTCTATAAAACTAATTATATGTGTTATCAAAATGATTCATGCTAGCCAGAGTAAATCCTACTCATTCCAAATGGGAGTTGAAGTGACAGTCCATTTTCTCTTAACATTTGCTCAAATATATTGCTTTTTCTCCATGTGCTGTCACAGGGAGGTTGAGGAAGGAATTCTCCAAGAACTAGAGGTGCAAGAAAGAGGCAGTGCCATTGGAGTCCATAACCTCACCTGACAGTGACAAGGTAAGTTCTGATCACACCTGATTCCTCATCATCGTGGCAAATTTTCTTCTTATTTCCTGTAAGTTTAGTTTTTTGCCTTACCCTGGAGCCTGCCCAGAAAATATGTCCCTCATGCCCGGAGAAGTGCCATGTGTCTGTAGGTATTGCTCTCACTGAAACTGTTTAACATGGAAGGTCTTTTGCAAAACAGTGCGGAATTGCTGGCGGTGCTTTCCCTAAGTAGGGATTTAGATAACTTGTTCTACTTAATCAAATTAGCCATCTTTGATTTAACCTGGTGTTTAAGCCAAATTCCCAAGACAAAGTGCTTTTAATAGTCTGTTCAGTTCGTAATCTCTGTTCTCCAAGAAAATCAGCTTTTTTTTTTTTTGGTTTTTTTTTTTTTGTTTGTTTTTGACAGTCTCAAATGTACATGAAAAAGTGATGTAGGCTGGCTGAGTACAGGGAAATAGCTAATTTGACATTGAGTTTTCTTCCTTTGTGAGCTATCCAATTTTCCATGCCTTTCCCTTGGTCTGTCAGAAGATTCTGTCAGCTGGTCTGGCACCTGTGCCTTGCTGGCTATAGGCTGTATTTTTTTTCTTCTTCCCTGATTCATGTTTGTTTCTTTCCCATCTGGCATCTCCAGCTTTATCTGCTTTATTTGGGAAAAAAAAAAAAATAAATAAAAAGGAAATTTTACAAAGTAAAGTGGGTCAGCAAAAGCTACAAAATCCCCCTTTTATAACTTGTTCTCTGTGTGTTGGGAGCCTTTGTGCCGGCTGAGAACACTTCACATCTTGGTCACCACACCCCATGGAAAAGGTCACTTCAAGGCAACCTCTTCAGAAGCACAGGACTTGCTGGGGCACACAGGACCCTTGTGCTTTGCTTTTCCTTTTCCATTATTCACCTGGGGTTTTAGTCTGGAGCAGAGAGGTTGTGCACCTCTTATCAATGTCAGGGCTGGGCAAGGTGATCCTCAGCTCACACTGTGCTCACCCAAAGGCCGCTCTGGTGCTGCAGCTGCAGGTAGAAGATCCATCAGTGCTCTCAGTCAGCTAAAGGACACACATGTGAATGCTGCATTAGCTCTGGACCTCTGAAACAGTGTTTAATAGCCAAAGTCATAATGGGGCTTCTGTAATTGTTGAGAGGCTTTGTTAAAAGTGAGCTCATGGATAGTTTATTTATCAAGACCTGGAACAACAGTTGCAGTGTGAACATGGAAATAGGAGAAAATAGGAAGCTGGAGCTGGTGGTTTGGCTGACGTCCTGGAATTCTATTTTATTTCCCCACCAATGTTGGGGAAAATGATGAGGTAGATGAAAAGTTTCTGTTTTCCGCATATTGGAGAAAATTCCTTTTTGTGCCAGATCATCAAATGCAATTTTGGGTCTTTCCATTTGTACTGCTGCTGCTCCTTACCACTCTCCACTGACCTGAAATCAAACCTGAGGAAATCCTCCAGATAAATTTACCCCATATATACTGACTTACCCTACAGAGAAATCTCATCTGGAGGCAGGGCGTTGCTCTCCAGCCCTCCCATTCTGTTGGTGAAGCTGATGTTGGGAAAGACAAATCCTGTCTCTGCAGGCAACTCATTCTCCCACCTTTTATTTGCCTTTTCCCTATACCTATACCATAAATACTACAGCCTCCTGGACACTGTTATTTGTACCAAAAAAATTGTACAAACAGAACACTCACAGAAAGGCAGGCAAGTATCTGGCAGGGATGATCTGTCTGTAACTTCTGTCTTCATTATTACTGCTCTAAGCAATTTAAGTCGAATAGACCAACTCAAAGAGGAAGGAAGCACTGGATTCAGCATGACCACTATTTGGAAGAGAATAGGTGTTAATATGCCCAGGGGTCATTTGGGGTTTGTAACATCCCTTGACAGGGGCCGTGGCAGCCGAACTGGTATTTTCTTACTCTTCAGGAGCTCTGGGGTGTCTGGCAGCAGCCTCCACATCTCACTCCACTTTCAGGATCATCATCAGTGGGGCTGCTGAATTGCCATGCCTCCTGCAGGGACTGGAAGATGTCCATAAAAAACCGGGCACTGGTGACACTGAGGGGATGAAGCTGTTGATAATTTCTGGATTTTGAGAGGGCTGTCCCTGGGGTTGGCCCAGCTCCTGCTCAGTGGAGACTGGGCCTGCTCTTGCTGCTCAGCAGCACAGCCAGAGTGTCAATGTCCCAAGAGTGTTTATGCCTTCAGTGGCTTTTCCTGTTGGCCTGAGTCTAGCTAGCATGCCTCCTCTCTCTCTCTCTCCCAGAAAAGGGATGCTGGAGTGACAATAGTTGTTGGCTGGCTGGAAGTTTACGGTACTTAAATTACAGTTCCAGGTGAGTTCTGCAGTCAGATCCTTGAGGTGGGATCAGCCAGCAAAGGAGGAGGTAATTAAAGGGCCGTTACAGCAAGCTGGTCCCAACAGAGCCATAGTGGTCTTGGTGGTTCTGGTGAAGCTGCTGCAGGCAGGCACTCAAGTCACATCCTCAGATGCCTTTCTGAACTCAGGGATCGGAGCAGTGTGTTCTTACGGGTTGGTTTGAACTGAAATGTGTATAGCACAGCTGTGCTCATTCTAAAAGGGATTTAAAAAGCTCTGAAGAGGGAATTAAACCTTGCTGAGGCCCGCCAAGAAAATGTTGAGATCTTTTATTTGGACTGGAAACCTGTAAATCACCTGCATGCCTGACTCAGACTTAAAAACTGTTTTCAGAAGCGTTTATAGAGAGAGAGAGCCCACTGTCACTGTCTTCATATGATCCCAGATGGCATGATGCAAATTTTGCTCTTTTCAAGGATCTGTTTTGTACATCCTGCTTTCCATCTTGTCTCTTCTTCCCTTTTGGCATTGCTGATGAATATGTTTCACTCTCCCATGGCTTCCACTCCTCAGTGCTACACTGAGTTGGCTGCCAGCTACACCAGCTCTCTGTACTGCTTGGAATCCCCCTCCTTATTCAGGTCAGCCCGAGACTTTGCTTTTGCTTAACTAAAGCATAAAAGGAGCAAAAAATCCCCCTCCAGAATAACACTGGAAGAGCTTGCACATGGTAGTGGCAACATTTTCAAACAGTCCTGAATGTGGCCTTCCATACACTACAAACAGATGGATTAATTGCAGACAGGAGTACATTCTTCAGCTGCTGGAGATCCATGAGCAGTGCTAAGAAAAAGGCTCACTCATCGATGTCAGTTTGAAGTTTCCCATTCCATCACTTAATAAAGAGTCAGGGCCAAACAGACCAAGCACAAACCCTCCTTTGAGGCCACGTGTCACAGCACAGCAGGATTTTGCAGTGTAGTGCATGTGTCCTGTGTAAAAGCCATTCACCCACTGGAAGACTTTGAGCAAACACGAACAAAACACTACGCAAAAGCAAAGGGAGGGGCAGATGCCAGGACGTGATAACAGCTCCTGCTGCAGGGACAGACGCAGGTGATGCTGTGAGCCATGGCCATGGCATCAGCATCGCTTCTGCCTTCGCTGGAGGCAGGTGAGGAGCTACAGAGGGACTGGATCAGCCAGAGCCCAGCCCTGATTAGCAGCTGAAGGGGCTCTTGAAAGACCCCATTTTAAGTTCTGTAGTTTTCTTTCCTGTAGAAGTGTAAAGATTGTAACAGTATAATATAAAAATATATAATTCCATCGTTTACACTGGATCTGTTCATCAGCAGTAGCTGGTGAGGTTGAAGAGGTGAGGGTCTGAAGTGGGAGTGGGGTGCTTGCCAGCAAGCCTGCAGGCAGTGTGTAGGTGTTGCCCTGCCCAGGCATTCTCTCCCAGTGCCCGTGGGGACTCTTGCCTGTTTTGGGCAAAATTAGATTGAATTCTTTGTTCCGCTTCTTCCATCTCACTGTTCTTAAGTTTTTGAAGTGTTTTAAAACATTAGTGTTAAAATAGTTTCTGTTGAACTGTGTCTAACCAAATAACTTGGACGTGAGTTGGGCTGATTTATAATTAGCAGTTCCAAGCAGGAGACTTAATTTAACTGTGTCATCCTTCCTGCAGTAACTCCTTTGCTCTTTGGTGCTGTTTTCCACCAGCCTAAGAGCACAGGAGGGAATGCCCTGCTGTGTCTCAACTAACAGGTCAGCCCAACCTGCTTTGACTCACCCATTTAGGAAATTGAGTCGAATACCAGGTGTGCAAAATAGATCTGATATGAAGGATTATTTGTTGCTATAGTATTTTGTGGTAAGATTATCTCAGGGAAGAGAAAGTGACTGTTCCAGGCCAAAAAAGAGGACAACTTCCCGTTTCCAGTCAGTTTAAACCATCACACTTCCCAACTGACCTGTCTAATCTTTTCTACAGATAATTTTTTTGCAGCACCTGAGGGAAAGTCCTGTCTCAGCAATTTTTACATACTGTCATGGATGGCTCTGTCCCACTGCTGTGACCAGCTCCTTGTCCCTTGTTTTCATGGAGGGTTCCTGCAGAAAAATCCCAATCAGGGCATGCGCTTAAAAATCACCATTTTAAGCACTTTGCCATTATCTTCCATTTCAGAAGCAGCTGTCCACAGATAGGAATCCAACCAAATAAATCCCTGGGTGGATGGCTTTGAATGCGAACTCTCTGCCTTTCTAAAAGCAAGATTTACCTTGTGCATGTGTTACATCTTCCAAATTCATGAAATCAAACCCCCAGTTCTGTTTTCTGGTGACAATGGGGGATCAGACCAGGCAGCTGAGGAGAATGGGAAACACAGGCCTGGAGGAAAGCAGGCAAACAGGTGCCTGAAAATTGCAGCAGTGATAAATAAGGCAGCCAGGTAGGAAAGAGCAATAAAACAGGAGAAGAGGGGATAAGAGAGAGAGATATTCCTTTCCTGAGTAGAAAGAGTCTTCAAGTGTGAGTGTTGTATGTTACTATTTCTGACACGGGGCAGGGATGGGGAGGACAAATCCTCATGCGTCAAGAAAAAGGGGTAGATGCAGCATGTTTTCTCCACAAAATGGATTTTTTATTAAGACTAAGAAGATAAAATGCCTGGTATGCTTCAAGGACAGGGTAATTCTAGAGAATAGAAGAGTTTTCTTTCCTACTTGTTTTCCCATGCAGCCCAGGGTTATTTGGCTAAGCTTTTAATACACAAGTGGGAATTTCACTGAATGATTCTGCAGTACAACTTTTATGCAGTTTTTTTCCTCCTGTCTCTTTCCCCCCCTCCCCTTTTTGTTTTCTTTTGTTTGAACTACCCATAGGCAGTGGTTCAATAGCAGACTTTAAAGAATGGGTTGCTGGTGTGGGTTGGGGTTGATCTGGTCAAAGATGTGGGTTTTGTTGTTTTTTCCTGGCCTGGTTACTGGGCCAGGGGACAGAGCAGCAGTAACAGCATGAAACAGGAGCTGATTCCAGGGCCATCTTCTGGGTGGCATTAGGATATCTGCCTTTCTTTTCTACATGAGAAAATGTAATGCAAGTTAAGCAAAATCTCCGTACAGTCTTTTTCTTGTTTTGTCCAAAACCTGAGGTAATTAGGAAAAGACCATGGATTGTCAGGCATTTAAACCCTCCAGCTCTCACAGCATGGAGTGTGACAAGGCTAAACTGAAAGCCAGCTTCTGCTCACTCAGATCAGGTAAGAACTGCAGGAGTATCCTCAGAGGAGTTGCAGCAGCTGTGGACCTTGGACTGGATGAAAAGCAAACATTAGAAAGTAGGTCCAAGGAGGCCTTGAGTCCAAAAATTTTAGTTGTTTTTGGTTCACCCCCTCAGCTAACAGATGATAATAATTTCTTTTTACTTACCTCTCTCAGCTGCTGCAGTTACAACACTGACACATCTGTAGAAGGTGCAATATTGCATCTTTGGGGATTTTTAGGCTTCCAAGCACTTTTACAGCTAATCTCTGCATATCTAGGAGACTTGCAGGGGGAAATCAGCTGCAAGAGGCTACAGTGTGTGCTGGAAGTGCCAGCACTGCTCCTTCTTCTCTGCCTCCCACAGCTCTTGCTGCTGCCCCCACTGCCCAGAGTCCACTCGCTGCAGAAAGGCAATAAAAAGATTTCTTCTCTAGGAAAAGAAAGCATCTGGGCCATAAATGCAACAAGCCCTCCTCAGTGATACTTTGTGTATTAGGAAACATCATCTGGCACTCAGATATTTTTCAGGAATCCCAACTACAGCATTTGCCAACACCTTGAGTAAACTCCAACACTATCTATTTGTTGTTGAAAGCCACAGGAGATGTAATTTACGGCATTCTTGAGCTCTTCCCTGCAGATCCCAGAGCTTCTCTCATTGTATTAATGAGAGGGCTGAACCCTCAGGGCTGGCTTCTATTAACCCATCAATACAATAGGCATTATATCACCTAAAGGATTTAGAGTCTCTTCTGCCCAAGTCCATCTATTCTGCCAGTTGAAAAGCTGTGTATGAAGATAACTTTGAGGTAGTTCTTGCCCATAAAAAATGGATTGGTCCTCCTTGAGTAAGCAACAGATCCTCCAAAGTTTAAAGTATATTTAAAGATATAGCTTAAATTGAGGATTTTGGTAGATTGAGGGTTTGACATGGAGAGTACCTGCACAAACTTTCCCAGAGAAAACTTCCTTATGTGAATTTTCACAACATTTTGTCAAGTGTATAAATTTTTTTGATCAAGGATTTTTGTCTCTTTGAAGTCTCAAAATATCAAAAAACTGTGATGAATTCTGACAAAATGCAAGTGCTCTTTGCTGGAATATTATGGGTCTGTTTTTGTATCTCAGTCATAAAGATTCTCACTCTTGTTCAGGTGCAGCGTCCTGAACAATTTCAATTGTTGAACATCCTTAGGGATAAGGTTTAATGATAAAGGAACACAGCTACTGTGATATTTTATGTATCTAACAACTTAAACCAGCACAAGGTTAGTCAAAAACTTTCTTTTTTCTCTTGCAACAGAGAGACAACAAATGGCCAAACTGATGCTGCTGAATTTCTTCAGGTTAAACTCAGCTACCAGATGCTGCAGGAATCAACATCAACATGCAAGAAAGCACAATTGCAAGGTACAGACAAAACTGGTGTGGTAAATGCTGTTACTCTGCTCATTCCAGATCTGCCTCATTTTGCTTTGGGCTGGTGCAGAGTTTATGTGTGTTTAGGTGCACATGAAGGTGGCTGTAGACTAGTGCCTTACTTGGGCTTTTAAAATATGTTTGCAATGTAATGGCCCATTTTGCTCTTTTTTTTTTTTTTTTTGTGCACTGAGGACTAGATATCCTTTTTTCATTCTTACTTTGATAACAAATAACCTCTGCTGCTGCTGTTTTGTTTGATATTGGTCTGTGGAACACCCATTGTGTGGAAGCACAGGCATGTGCAGGCACAGAACATCCCCATCACAAACCTCCTGGACATCCCCACCAGCTGAAAAGTATTAGAGCAGCTGCTGCACTCTCAGCTCCTCTGCAGGGGCCAGGCAGGGCCTCTGGGTGCTACTAACCCTGCTGGAGAAACTGCATCCAGTCCCTGAATATTCTAGCGTGGTGCTCTGAAAGTCCTGGAAGGGAGCCATAGCAGATTGACTGTAGGCCTTTATAGTAACATTCCCCCCCTGCCCCAAGGCTCTCATATTGGCCTATGAAATGTCTAGGGCACGTGGATGCCTGGGCTGAAAGGCTTTTTAAAAATTTGAAACAGAACTTTAAGTATTTTTTTTTGTTTTAATGTTCTCAGTTCATTTTGTGATCTCTGCCACATGCAGAGTAAGTGCTTGGGTGGTATACAGGTCTTCTCTGAATTGGTCCACACTGTTCTGTAATTTCCTCAGTTTTAAGGACTTAGCAATAAACTTGTTAACTGACCTGGACAATGCCCTGCCTCAGGTCATGTGCAAGGTGCCCAGTTTATTTTTTTGTACACATTCTGTATTTATATATGTTTATGTTCCAGTGAACTGCCTGATGCAGATCTGGGGCAAATCAAAATGGTCTCTGGAATTCCAATGGTTTAATTTTTTTTCTAAGCTGTAAATCAGTGCACTCCCTTAAACTGTTGGTTACAACCAGATTTTGGTATATTAGCTGCTAAACTTAGGGGAATTTTTGCATACTAAATAGCATGTGAATTGTCCATCCATAAACTGAGACTGAGACCTGGGCAGAAGAAATGGAAAACTCCACAAAGACTGAGGCTCAGGGGAAGCACTTCCTAAATGCTGCCTTCTCTTTTTGTCTGCTTTTCCACCAATGCTGTAGAAAAATGTCATTTATAACCTTTTGAACAAGCCAAATCTCCTTTTGTCAGGCCAACAGAAAAAAAAAAAAAAAGAAAAAGAAAAAGGAAAATAATCCAACAGTGATAAGGGTTTAGAAAATCAAATGATGGGAAAACCCCTCAGTCCAACTCAGCTGACCCTGCTGTTGAAGCTGTGGTGCTGTGTAGAAGCCTCAGTGTGCCCCCAATCTGCCATCTTCTCTGTCAGTAGGCTCTTAGAAAACATTTCCTCTAATCCCATCATTCACTGCTGTTGTGGAAACCAGCAGGCTCCCCAGCAAATCCACCCACGATTATTTTTATGCTATTGAAAGCGCTGCCTTATCGGACATAATCGAAATGGCTCATATGCTGCTCTGTGAAGAGCAAGAGGGTTTTACCATCACTCAGGCCAAAACTAAATATGGATTAAATTGCACCCTGCCTGCACAAAGTGTGCATTGTGTGGCTCTGCTCTGCAGTGCCCAGCCTCAGCTTGCTCTGTGCTTGATAAAACACTGCACCCTCCTTCAATCCCTCTTTTCTGAAAGGGCAAAACAAAGCAGCAGTGTCTGCGCTGGAATGTGCTGCAGGTAGCGATCTAGACCTCCATCACCAAAGACAGTGAGAGGATTAATTTAATGCATGAAGGTTGTTGCTTGGAGGGACTTCATAGGAATGCAAACCAAAGGCCCTCAAAGAGCCCACAACAAAGGGAAAAGCCATGTGATCTCAAACTCCTGGTAGGATGAGGTAGGATTAAGGGCTTGGTCTACCTTGTAGAAAAGGAAGGAAATACTGTTGTGCTGAATAGCAATGCAAGCAGGGAAGAGATTTTGGGGTGGGTGGGTTTTTTTGTAGACTTTCTGGAAAGCTTGGCTGAAAAACTGCAGCCTTGTTAATGACATTTATATAGTACCTGATATGAGCAAATGTCTATGCAAATTTTTTGGTCATGTATGTCATGTGTTCTGAGTTGTACTTTGTTTCCAGATAGAATAAATATCTGTTTTTCAATTCCTGTTTATTTATATTTTATATTTTTTTATCTATTGATTTATATATTTTTAAATTTTTGTCAGGGGCACTCCATTGCAATCGTGGCAGTGCTGAGAGTCGCGAAGATCCCTGTCATAGCACAAAGTGACCTCCCAAAAATGCCACGTGCTGCTGTGCAGACTTGCAGACCTCCAAGTGAACTCCAAGGATGCTCAGGTGGGCTGGGCAGGTGAACTGCTGCCACTTCTGATACTTGCAGCAGGAAACAAGTAGAAGACTGCTCAGGAGTGCAGCACATGGGCACAGGGGTAAAAGGAGTCCTTGCTATTCAGGACAGGTGATCCCCAGTTAAGCTCTGCATTTAGGTACTTCAAAGACTGAAGAAATAACAGTGTTACGCTGAGAAGAACCAATGCAAAATTTCTCGAATAAACCAGAAACAGGGACAGAGCAGCTTTTGAGTCTCCCCCAAACTTTCCCCCCCAAAATTAAGAGTGCTATCACACTCCAGCACAAGCACCCTGGCTTTGTGTTATGTGCCATCCCTATCTGGATTCAGTTTCCAGTCACTGCTTATGGCTTTATCATAAGGACCAATTTTATGCAATTATCAAATTACTCTTTCTTCTCAGTCTTCTACTCTTGCCAGTCAGATCGTGTCATTCCTTTCTTAATCATTTAAACTGGGGCCATGACTCCAATCCTGCTTCAAAAATACAGCTCCTCTCATTATTAGCTAATCTGTCTTATCTGAAACAGCCTACTGGTGTGGAGCACCAGGTTCTCTTTTCTAAGACATTCTAAAGCAATCTGTGGTGCTTATCAGCTTCCCCCCCCCCCCCCCTTTCTTGAAAAGCAGATTTTTTAAACAGCTTTGCAGCACTATGATTTTAAGCACTGATGGTAATTTACTGCTTCTTCAGGGTCCTCCTGCGTGAAGAATGATGCTACTGTTAAACAGTAAACATCTCAAGACAAAGATGCACCGAATTCTACCATAACCTTAATATAATTACACCCCAATGGAGTTCTAAAAGAATTAGAAGAATTCATCACTAAATTTGTACAGAAAGCCATTATTAATTTGAGGTCAAAAAACCAAGAGTGGTTCATGTAACATTTTATTCACAAGTAGAAAAAGTATTACAAAACAATTTATACAAGATTTTAATTTACATTTGTTAAAGGAGTATTTAAAACAGCACTGTAAGTCCCTAGACATGACGTGTGGGCAGTCTAAATGCAGTGACAGTGTATGTTTTCTATTGGCATGTACAACATTGCTTGCCACAGGCAATATACAAAAGACCAATTTGGTTAAATTAAGAAAAAAAAGTATATACAAAATATACACATATATTTTAAAAACACTCAATTTTTTTCCTCCCAATTTGCTCTCAAGCTTTCACTCATAAAAAAAAAAAACCAAACTGGTATCTTTCTCTAGGGTTGCTGGACAAAAACAATTATACAAAGTTTAAATTCCAATGGGAAAGCATACTTACCGTGGCAGATGCTGGCAAAACTTTTGAACATCATATTTTCAAGAACTGTTATTAGTGAAAAGTTAAATTTCCATATGTCCGAAAAATATTTTGCCATATACTGAAATGCACATTGGATTTTTTCTGCTATTTACAAAGTATATACAGAGAAGCACACATCTCTTCATGCACATGTAGTGAAAAATAATGTTTTGTAACTTAAATGTATGAAAGTAAACAAAGAAATTAATCAAGACTACTCATATTTAAATATATATGTGAAAGTATTTATCTGAGTAATTGTATTGTATAACTGCTTATTATTCCATAAGTGAGCAAAAGGTGGTATCTACTACTTAAAACACCAAACCAAACAACAACAAAAAAATCACTTGGATAACTTGTTCACTTTGGTTTGAATTTGGGAGCTGTTATTCATGGCTTTTGCACAAATGAATAATCTCACTGGTGAAGAGCATCTCCCTGCCATGGCTGTCTGTACTGGCTTTAGCTGTTCTTGTGCAGGTCCAACCTTCTTCTGTGTGCTTCAAAGCAAAAGTCTTTTTCCATAATGGATTCTGAATACTGTCTCAACATTTCCATTGCCACACAAACCATGTGTGGAAAGATGAGTAATATTTATTGCAAATTTGCATGTGTTTCGCTGATTGCTCTGCTTTAGTCAAGGCACATTGAGTACTTTAAGGAATAATTGCTAGAGTTCATCACAGACAAGTGTGAGCCTGTTGAGTGTAATGAATCAGTAGAGGTTACTGGGATTATCCACAGAAGCAAAAACTATTTTAGAGATGAAAATGGCTGAAAAAATGATATTAAGGGATGTGATAAAGCAAACCACTTTTTATATTTTGTGTAGAAAATTGGAATTGACACAGTGCCACACTGAGAGGGACAGAGCGTCTTGAATGAAAGGGACTCCTAAATGAATGAATTAGTTCACCATGAAGTTTGACCCTTAAAAATAATGCATTAATAAAAAATCTTGGTAACAGTCTCACTGTATAAATACTTCCATGGCACACCTGCTATAGTCTGACATTTTGATTTGACAGTTGATTGCAATTATTTCAACATCTAAAATTATATGGTGTAACAAGAAGTGCTGTATTCCAATACTGAGACTACTAATTAAACACAACATCCTTATCTGTATGTCTGACCTTCATTAAACTAAATCTAATTGAAAGCTAATCTCCTGCTACATTTAACAAAACAGTAACACCTCCCAAAAATGTAATAATTGGATGGAGGGGACTTCAACCATACATACTGTAACATGCTAATTCTTTAACTCCCCAAACTAGCTTATTTACTATAATGTAATACATAATAAAAGCTCCAGTTTATTAATAGGTGATCCTTGCATAAACAGAAATGGATATTTTTATGTCCTTCAATAGCAGGAATATTATTTAAAATTAGAACCAGCAGGAAAAAAATCCTAATGCATGCACAAATATGCAGGCAGAGTAACTGGCACCATGTTGTCCCACATCTTCTGACACCTGTAGCCATATGTAAGAGACCCCCCCTAAACACACTGAAGTATTTGTATTTCTTGCTCTATTTACATATACTATTAAGCTCACTCCATTCAATGGTTTGAGACTCTGAGGGAACAGAAAAAGAGATGTAAAAGGTCATAAATCCACTTTCAGGGTGCTCATAGGATGTCCCTTGAAGTTTCACTTCACAGCTGTTACAGCTCAGACACAACTGCTCGGAAGGTGTGAAATGATGCCATTTTGTTCCAGCTGGTTTGGAACTGAAGACCAGACTATGTTTGATGAGAATCAGTAGAGGAGTGTAAGGGAAGCATTCAGCTTTAGTGCTTAGAGAAATAGCTCCAGTCCCTAAAAAAAGTGACAGGAGAGTGGTTACATAAGAAACCTGCATGTACTTTGATATTTGACTAAACATTAAAAGAGTAGGAGTATACTTACTGCTTGCTGTAAAAGTAAACTAAACCTGAAGATTAAATCTGTATTAAAACACACATTAAAAAGCTTACACTTGTGTGTACATATAAAAAATATGCTATATTCTGATTTAATGTTATCATTTCTTTTGAAATACAATAAAATATTTACCTATGCAAGACTGTAATACCTCCATAGGCAGTACAAAGATCACCCTTCCCTCAAAATATTTCAAAAAGACATGAAAGATGAAGGGCAAATGGGAAAAAATGGTACAGACTGAGATGAAATAATTTTCTTGGAGTTGTACAGCTGGCCAGTGTTCATCCCGAAAATACATCTCAGCTAAGCCTAGCCCTGGTCCTGTCTTATGAATGCTACTGAAATTTCTCTGCCAAAAATGCACACATAATGATGCACTGTAGAGTCTGAATGTGGAGAAAATGTACAAAATGAATCAGTGGGGTCAATTATAGAACAAAAAATGAAGAAAAACTTAACCCTCCCAAAGACCTTGATTATTCAAAATTATACACAAATCTCAGTAGTAATAGAGGACGGCAGAAAACTATAAAAGCATACAGGATTTTGAGATGGTAGAAAAGCTGTCTCTATACGTATAGGAATCAATAAGAAACTTTGCACTTCATATACCATAACAAGTATAGTGAAATAAAAACTAACTTTTGTAGTCATATTTTGAAATTCTGTGGTTCTTTTGATCTAAGAAAACTCTTAAATAATATTAATCATGTACCTCTGAAGTCGATGCATGGTTTAGTGGGAAAACACCCACAAACTTCTGATTTTTAAAATCTTGTTAGTTATGGAAATACATTCCCTTAAAACATCAAGAACTGCTGGGAACTAGCAGTGCTGAGATCTGCAGTTGTATCCATGAGGCTGTTCCTTCCCACACACCGCTACAGAATACAACCGTCACTGAGTGATACTGGGCACACACAAAAATCAAACTGTGAGAGCTGCTATCTCACACATGGGCAGGCAGTGTCCAGCATTGTTACAGACAAAACTTTACACTCTAAATAACACATTGAGAGAAATATGTGCCACCTGGAAAAGGCTGATATTGTCAGTGATAGTGGCAGATTTTCAGGGTGACAAGTTCCACTGAAGTCAATGGCAAAACCTTTCTTGATTTAACAGTCAGTTCCCTTCTCTTCCCTTTCCTCCTCTTGACAGTGTCACCTAAACAATTAAGGCTGGATTTACAAAGAAACTATTGCACTTACATGTTTTCAGAATACGTGTGTTTTTTGCTAAATACTAATTACTTTCTACTTCATATATAGGAATAACACAGAAGTGGCATGCAAACCAAATGGAAGAAGATCAAAGGATTGCAGTTTTACTTCTGCAGATGGCCCAAAATTTTCATAATTACAGATAGCATAATTTTCTTAATTAACTTTGGTGCATTATTAATACTAGTGGCAACTTCTTGTGTTCCTGCCTCTGAGTTAATGTACAGGAGAGTGTTTCAGCTTTCCAGCCACAGCCTGCATAAGCCTGGAGTAACAACACCACTTGCCATTAACACACAGGCCATAATTTGGGATCCTTTCACAAATTAGTTACTTGAGGCTTCGGGTTACTTCCAATAGTAGAAAATTACATTGAAAAAATATGGAGCACAGCTAATATTCAAAAAGATATAATAATGAAGCGGTAGCAGAGTGACTTTTGAGACAATTGTTTATCACCTCTTTGTACTTTGACCTCAGACCTGCATTTTCTCTGAGCTTTTATAGATTAAGTTGCATTTTATGGACAAACTTATGTTTTATCTGATGACATGGGAATATAAATGGCATTATAAGGCATTTGAGATTCTCTTGTGTTTCTACTGCTACCGAAGTAACTCCACAGAAAGGCTTTGTAAATATTTTTAGATGAACACTTGAATGTCTTTTATGCTTTGTTTGCAATAAGCAAAGACAATTCCTCAATTCTCCCTCATAAACAAAGACTAGCCTCAAATAATGGTTTGGTCATAAGGGTATTAAACTGAATTTTTCCCTTGAAATTGAATGAAAAAATTCCTTGATTAAAGCTGACTGGTGTACACACTTACCCCTGTATTCTGTTTAATATTATTTCAACACCACAGTTTGTGTAATTACACCTTTCAAATTCAGTTAATGATTAAAAATGTGAAACTGCTGGATCTCTTGTAGAGGTTTAATTTAGTTCAGCAATAGCTAGGTGTAACCTATGAAGAAATATAACCCTACAACTTCTTACAATTCTATTTTTATCTAGCTCTACATGCCTGGAGCACTCATTCTCACACCTTTGTAGTTACGTTTTTTACCTCTTTATCAGTCTGTAGAGTCATTTGTTGTTCCATTAGACTTTGTCTTTGGCTGGCTTTCAGAAGTCACCAAGTTCTGAAGTGATGAAGCTTCTGTGCATGTTCTATGTTCGGACATTTCAAAGGACTTTGCAACATTTCCATCCAGAGACTTAGCTGAAATAAGTATTTCACTTAGTTCCTGGTTATTATCCAATTCAACAGTAGCTGCATTTTCAGTCTCAGGGCTGCAGGATTTTGCAGATCCTCCAGCCAGTTCTGAATATGATTCACAGATAGAAATGCTGTCACAACAAGCTGAGTTTTGCATAAGAGGCCAAGCATCTGGAACGTCTCCAGAGGTAGAGTGTGAAAGAGAACCAAGAAAAGCAGGAATCATTTCTCCAACAGAATCAGAAGCTCTGCAGAAGGATAAAAGGCACATGGTTTACAAAGCATCCCAGAAAATATTATCAGTATTGTAATTACTGTAATTTGTAATTATAGGTATTTCAAGACGGTTTTAGAGGGTTATGTTAGTACTCCAGAGACATCCTGTACAAACAAATTATGTTGAGAAGGAATACAGTTTGTTCCTTGTCTGGAAATGAAAGCTCTGGTGAACATTACTTCAGACACTGAATCCAGGATTCCAGAAAACATGGACTACAGTGGGGGTTGTTCAGGGTCACAAATATGACAAAAAGTACTACAGTAGTGTTCAGGTACAAACACTGTCACAAAGAAGAATGAACTTATTTTTTCTCAGTGAATGGGGAGGGGAGTACTAAGACAAAATGTAACAGGCTTAAAGTGCAGCAACAAAGATGGTTGGGCAGATTCTGGAATCTTCAACACTGGGGGGGGGTGTTTGCTTGGTTTGGTTCTTTTCCTCCCCCAAACCCTAGATAGACAAATATCTAATAGAAGTAAAATAAGTAAAGTGGCTTCAGACTGGAAGAATGGAATAGGCAACAAGACCGCTTGAAACTGTATTTGCTTTAAACCTGAAAATGCATCCACTTTAGATTTTTCAGTTTGTTCTGTCTAGCCTTCAAAATGTGAAAAGTTTTTCTTCTATTCTCTTTTATGTGGAAAGGACATAATATTAAAGAAGAGCAAGCATTATTTTCATTTTATGGAAAACGGAAGAAAGTAGAAGTGGAAACTCAGAATTATCTACCTCAAGTGTGTTTAAAGTGCACGATAATAGTGACATGTGCCAAACACTGTTGAAAGTCCAGTAGTGTTTTTCACTATGTATACACCAAAATAAGTATAAACAAAACCTGGAAGTTATACCAATATGTTTTATTTCCAAAAACCATCTACAGATTTTTTAAAAATGCAAAGGTTATTTTAAGTCTGATACGCAG
Source organism: Eopsaltria australis (assembly GCA_034509425.1). Taxonomy (NCBI): domain Eukaryota; kingdom Metazoa; phylum Chordata; class Aves; order Passeriformes; family Petroicidae; genus Eopsaltria; species Eopsaltria australis. The sequence goes on from JAVTVJ010000033.1 coordinate 11,542,701, forward strand.
TGTGACAAAACTCATCCCACATTAACATGCCTATAACAAATTTTAAGTAGCCTTATTCATTTCCAAAACATGATGCTTTAATAGCTTTGATATACACACAAAGCATTTTCAGAGATGAGGCCAAAAGTCAGGACATTGCACCACAATTGAAGGAAATACATTATTCTGGCAAAGGAAATTGGCACAAGCTCCATTTCTACTGGAAGGAACCACAGGATCTTTGAAGTCCACATAGCATGGATATTACAGTTATTTTTAAAGCCTTAACCAAAAGATTCCTCAAAAAGTACACAGCTCTCAATTTGTCAGCCTCGGTGGCGTACAAGGATGACTCAAGCTGGTTGGTATTTAAACAAGTTGTTATAGAAAACTTAGATATTTGTAGTTAGGTCGCTAAGTCACCTTGCACAAACAATACTTATAAAGAAGCTGCCTCTACATTTTTAGTTACATGTGGCCATAAGAACAAAACAGCTCAAGAGAAATTTAAACCTTATATGGAAAATTATTCTAGCTAAAAGAAATAAATACATCCTGTGTTAAAATTTGTAACCAGGAAACTCTGAAGGACACCATAAATTTTATATATTTAGCTCATGCCCTGCTGTAAAAATAACTGCTCTACTACTGCATTTCTACTCAGCTGATCAGGAGAAAATATAGGTTAAAATCTTCTAAAAATTCACAAATAATAAATATTTTAAATCCTGTAGTCCTAAAGAGTTACTTAAAAAAAATTAAAATCTTCATACCACTTATGAACTGTACTTCGGACCCCCCAGATTCAGTTATTGAATTCAGTTTATGCACTAACTTGCTAAGCCACAGCAGAAGAGGGGGTGGCCAAAGTTTCTAAGGCACCACAGAGTAAAAGGAAGATTATCTGCTTGTGAGAGAGGCTACTTCTTCACAGAAACCCATGTAACATGTCACCATTTACTGAGTAATACTTAACTTTTTCACCATAAACCTGTTCTTGCACAACATGGGATGATATGGCTACAGTTCATCAAAATCCCTCCCTCCACTTCAAGCAGCTGCTGTCTCTGTATAAACATTGATTCGACTGCATAAAAAATTACCTCATGTTTAATACACATTTGTAAAACTCAGTTACCTTTCATTAAGCGTGGTCTGTGAGTGGAAAGCACAACTGTGACTGCTGTGCTCCATGCTACAGGTTTCTTCACAGCACAGTGAGGGAATCAAGTGAACTGGTCCTAAGGAATGAAAATTAATTTATAGTGTCAAAACTGTCAAAGCTCTGCATAAACTTAGTCTCTGTTCTGTTTCAAACTGGAGTATTAGTTTGCCAGTTACATTATACTGGATACATGGATTGAGGAAAGAGATTTCTTGCTGTAAAAACAGGTTCTTTATTCCTTTAAAATTGAATTATTTGTAAAAGCCAAGTCCTTCCTCCAGGAATAATACAGAAGCCAGTAATGAGTATGTATTTTTAAAATTAATTTTCTTCTCAATTGAATACATGTAAGTGGAATCAGTCTGAGTTAAGCTAGCAGGATGATATTTAATTCCTGTGCTTTTGTGTTAAATTATGTATTTCTTAACATCATAACTGCATCTGTTCTGATACAACTTCACAAAATGGCAATGATTTGAATTGTCTGGGTTGTTAATGTCCTTTAGCATTCATATCACATTCTTAGATACTCTCTGGCAAATCCTTCAGTCTCAAAGCCATATGCAGTGCTATCTTTATCAGAAATAAATGAGAGAGTAATTTTAATTATTTTTTAAAGTGAAGTCACTGAAATGAATACAGGAAAAAACAAAAACCCCCCAAATAGATACTTAAAAAATCCTTTCCGCTTATTAAGAAATTAGCCTAGGACTAAGAGTAGTTTGACAGTGTTAGCTCTGCAGTTTAATTGTCTCAGCTCAAGTGTTAGATATAATAAAGCCACCTTTCAGCAGACCTAACATACCACATGTCTGTGATGTACTTCTTTGGCACTGGCAACATGTTCTGTGGTCATATTCACTTAGCCGTGGTCTATCAAAACATGATAATTCAGAGCCATTGTAGTGAATGTCCTGAGATCTCAGAGACCCTTTGAACAAAGTGAATAAAAATCTATGTCAGTAAGTGTTACCCTTTTTCCTGCTCAGAGCCTGCTATCTTCACAGAATGTGTAATTGTCATGCTATAAAATATATCCATGCATTTCCCAATGGAAAGGTCCACACTGACCATGTGGCTTCCAATAACGTAAACCACAGATTTTGCAACAAACCCTAGAACAGCTGGTTCAACTACAGCCTCTTATAGGAAGACATCTGCTCTCATTTTGATGATTTGAGAGTATATCTTATTCACTGTTGCATTTTTCCAGTGTTTAATGATTCTCAGTGATTCCCATCTGAAATTTTCCAGAGTCAGCTTTCAACTACTGGGATTTTGTTTATATTATCTTAAAGAGCCTTATATTAACAGCAGACTTCCTTTAATCTCTATAATTGTAGGCCAAGGCAAACGAGTTACTACACTTCACTAAATGAAGTTTGAATTCACTGTGTCAGAATTTGTCAGAACTCACGCTGTAAATTCTAGGTTAGGAACAATTCTTACGATGCCTCTCTAAACCTTTATATTTCTGCTTGTGCTGAAAGCAGCAATAACATCAATTCATCCTAGATATTATTCTTGTTTGGCATCCAGGTTCCATTAGATGCTATAATCATATTTTAATAAAAGTTTTATGAAACTGTGAATGGGAAATAGAGTGCTTTTCACTTTTTTCTTTCTTATTTAAATTAAGAGGCAGAAAAATGTTGGTTATAAACAAATTGCATCAATGATCTGTTATGGATTTAAAGGAAATTTAAAAATCTGTCTTAGGCATTTAATTCATCTTGATTATGCTCATAAAACCAAAACTGTTAAGGACAAATCTCTCATCTGCACTGGCCACATTCGTTATCTTGATGACCTGATCTGTGATTCACAATTTGATGCACAAATCTTTCAAACGGCTATTTCTGCATTGACATTGCAACTTTGTCATGTCCCATCTTAGACCATGAATGGTCCAAATGCATCTGTGCAGCATCTAGCAGAGTATGGCATGGAATTGATGCAATTGGAGTATTTCTGGGCATTTACACAGCATTTCCTCAGTAGCAGCTGGAGCTTCCACACTGGGCTGGCAAGCTCGGATGGAGTCCTGGGATCTGCTACACTGACCATCTCAATGGTAGACATTTCATTTCTTTACCTACAGAGAGATCTGCCAAACTAACAGCACTTCGTAAACCTTACAAAGAAACAGTAATAACTGCAAACTCACAGCTTGGTTTCTTCTCCATGAACTGCCTCTTGCAATAGATTACACAAAGGATGAGAAGAGCCAAGAGCACTGTTGCAAGTGCACTGCAGATAACAGCTGCCAGAGCAGTGTCTCGAGGACTGGAAGCAGTTGAAGGGATCTTCACAAGATTTACCTTGGTGGTACCTGAAATATATAATAATAAATAATAATTAATGCAAACTGCAGACATTTCTGGAATGGAAATGAAAGGGTGGGAAACAGAAGAGGTTTGTGGCACAGAAGAAGAAGATAATGTTCCATCTGTTAATGGATTAACATTAGTTGCACATATAAATATATATGACTATCAGCACCCTCAGTATGAAAAAGAATCTTAGAAAAGATACATTGCAAAATGTGCGATAATGACTGGAGATGCTCATAAACACACTCAGACTGTCCATGAGAATGGAATCAGATCCTCACCATGAAAACAAAGACACCTGAATGTTCAATTCACATGAATTTAATATGGAGAACATTTCCCAGTGTAGAGTTGAGTGATCCACTAGAGGGAGTCACAAATACATGAACTTCCCTTAATAAGGAAACTTTTTGGGCACTGAGACACCCACAGAAGTTCAAATGCTGTCAAAATTATGATACTGTTTTGTTGCACATGTCCTGACACCATGGTAATTTCCAAGATCAAACCAGGATTTCAACTCTGCCCACCTTTTTTCTTCAGTGATATTTTTTTTTTTTAAGTACTAGATAATACCTCCAGTCAACACTCAACAGATTGACTGTATACCCATAATATAAAGACTTAACCAATATTTCTAGCTTTGACAAACCTTTAGGTGGAAAGTGAAAAATATTTTTAAAGGATCAAAACTTTAATTACAACTACTGAAACTATCTTAAATTATGTATTTTAAAATAAAATTATTTTTAATTACTTATGAAATTTGACAGCCCACCTATTTCAATCTACTTTGAAGTCCTCCTCAATTCAATGAGAAAAAGGAATAAAACATAGAGTATTTCTGTGACAGCAAATTTTAAAGAAACCACAAACCATGTTTTACTAACTTACAAAAATAAGTTACTTTGCTTATTTACCCCAGAAGATATTTGGTTAAAACCTAAAGACTGTAATATCCTAAGAAATAGTCCATGCACTCATAAGTTTAAATTGTGAGATGTCTGCCAGAGTATATAAAAACCTCTAATCAAATTGTACATAAATACAATTGTTCAATATCATTACTGCAATTTCATAATGGCAGGAGAGAACTTCCTAGCTTAGTTAGTGCAATCAGTGGAATTGTATTACTCAGGAATAATTTTCTGCAATAATTATGGTATTTCCTCTACACACATCAAACATGGTCACCAAAGGGCTTGTGATACCATATTGCTTTGTTATAATGTCTAGATTGACATAACCAAGGCGTTTTGAAAAATCAGCTTAATTCTAAGTCTTTGAACCACTCAGTGCCAAAGAAAACACTAACTTCTATGAAATAAAGAATCCAGAAAATTAAAGAAATAACCCACCAATTGTATTAAATAGAAAGTATTTCTGTGGCTTATAGTATCATGTAGCTGCAACTAAATGGGGTAATATAAAAAGGTGGAGAGATCAGATCATGGCCATTATACAGAAGAAAGGAAGTTTAGAGCCTCATTTCCTGATTTCAGCATGGAGAGAAACAAGTGTTACTACATTTACATCTGCTTAAATATTTCCATTTACCTTCAATTTGTACTGTTATGTTCCACTGTCACATCAAAATCTGAAGAGCAAATTTATAGCAGATTTTTTATTAGCTTTCAACTTGCCAAATTGCACAGAGTGGAGAAAGAGAGCCACAGAGAGCCACAAAAATGACTGAGGAACTGGAGCTTCTCTCTCCAGTTGAGAGCTGGGATGGCTCAGGGGAGCATCATCAATTTGTATAAATCCTTGGCGGGAATGTGCAGGGAGAACAGAGCCAGGCTCTTTTCTCAGACCAGAGGTGATGGACACAAACTAAAACACAGGACACACTTACATAACTCTGAGACTGACTGACCACTGGCACAGATACATTTCCTCTTACATAGTTATTACCTACTGCTCATGTTCTTCTACAATTCCTATTACTCACAGAGCTAAGTTCTATGGCCTCTTTTTCCAAACCTTCAATGTTAATTTTAAAGAAAATGCAATCAGTGTCATAATCATTTTGTCATAACTTGAATGCTCTTGGCAGGAGCACCTCAATCTTCCACAAAGAAAACTTTTCACTCAGTTTCTAGGATTCTTGCAGCTGTAGTTTTAAGTTTATAGTTTTAGCAGACTGAAGAAATTTCTGCATGAAGTTCCAGGATATCTGTGAGAAGCAGTAAATCTATACAAAAGCCTGTCTACACAGCAGTGTGTGCTGGCTTTGGTGTGAAGATCAGCCTGCTTTGGTATCATGTTTTGAGTTTTAGTCAACTGCCTGATCTAGTCTTTAGCAGGTTAAAGACAGACTGGACAAGTGTTTAAAAGCAAGACAATAAAAAAACATCTTCAAGTATTTTTTCATATCAATATAACTATTTGTATTAATGTACCTAAGAGCACTAAATGGTTCTTAGTAATTGGGCCTTCATAATTTGCAGAAAAAAAGAATTCTTCATTTTGAAAGGAAAAACAGAAATAGAACACAAGAGGTTAAGCTACCATATTTTTGTCTCTTCATTTGCTCACAAAATACATCTATATTCAAGTTTGATTGCATGTTATGTATTCTAGAAAAATATAAATTATATATTTCTTTAATGCCCATCAGCAATATTCTAACTGGAAGTGCAGTGATTTCATTTTAAATATGGACAGCAAAATTTAAAATTTTTTTAGCTTCCTAGCTATTTAGGATTTGTTTTATTTGGTGGATTTCTTTTCACTTGAGAAAGCAATTTTCTATTCCTGAGAATGCCTACCACTCATCTTCACCTTCAAAGAACTTTTTGGAATAGCTACTCTAAGCAGTCCATTGTAGTCTAGCTCTAATTATAATGATAGTGATCTTCCCTGCAGAGACCAACATTTCAGAAGTGGATTGCTATTGTAGAAGTGGCCCGTTGGGCATTGCTGAACTCTGCTCTCAGTGTTACTCAGACATGTATGCATTTTCATAAACTCTTTCTTTTCACAGACTTAATGGTCCCACTTCAGTAAAGCAAGGAGTTGCATTTTAAATTTAAACTTGTACTTACATCTATTAGATGATTACATGATTAAATTTAAATATGCAATTAAAGACTTTGTGAACTGGATGTGATACATTTGGAAAGGAGGGAGGAGGTGCACACTTTTCTGATTCTGGAAAGCATGTACATGTTTATCCATGTTTTATTTAAGAAATTGATTTCCTTTTCTAAGTCTTAGTTCCAACACATTCTGAAAATGTGCTACTGCTGAAGAAGAATTACCCAAAATATCAAACTGTCTCTTGTACAATTTTGAGCAGCCAGCCTAAATACACATTCTTCCCTTAATTAACCAATATTACATTATAATGGCAGTATATGCAAAGGTGTGGTCCTTAAAAGCAAGGAAAGTTTCTGTTAATCCACGACAGTTAAACAGCAGTAACTCAGCTAATATGGAACAGATGAATCCCAGCTGTATCACTAAAATTTCTGCCAATAAAGAGAATAGCTGAATTTTCAGCCTATTATGCCAAACAACAAGAGACAGGGCAAAATGTAAAAAGACTTCCTTTGTCATTTATTTCATGTTTATTTTCTTTATTTTTTTTTTCAGAACCATGATTAATTACAGTCACTACCGGAATCAGCAAACCTAAGAGAAAGCTTTTTGTGGTAGATCGACCATGTGAAAACAGAACTTGCAACACTATGTTTTTTCCACCAATACAGGAAATATATAATAGTTACTAAAGTTGAGGTGAGTAAAAGGTGGAATATTATGCTTGGGTTTCTTTCTTAACGTGTCAACTCAATGCTAACCTAAAGAGAGTTCACTCAAAATAACCAAGCTAATCCACCCTGCACTTAGAAAGCAGTAACATGGTAACACAGGACAGAGTGTCATCTGTTACAATAAACTGAAAGTAAAATGCAAAAGTTAAAATGTTAATTACTGGAATATGGGTATTCCTGGTTAATACAGGAAAGGAGCCTATTACTAAAAGTGTTTGTCCATTACCCTTACATTGAATTGCCCACCTCAGTGGTATCAACCTTAATTTGACAAGAATTAAGGGCTCAGACATACCCTCAAGTTATGTAATTTAACAAGTCACTGCCTGTCAGCTGAATAGCAGTGGCTATCTCTATGTGTGCTCCTGATCCACAGAAAAAGCAAACCAACATAAGGCAATGTGGCTTTGAAATTCCCTCATTTTGGAAAAAAAAAGTAAAGATGTTTGTATTAATTTAGAAGTAAGAAGGCAGTATGTTCACCTAGCCTCAAATAAGCAAAAGGATGTATTATATAGATATATAGACAATTCAGACAGTACATGTATATGATCTGTATATACAGATAAAATACATATGTTTCATATACTACAGAGCATTAACACAAATGGAACATAAGTTACCCTGAATATAGCTTTGTGTCTCTACAAAGCAGCAGATTGCCTCCCTCCTCCTGATCTTTCAAGTAGGAGGTAAGAAACTTTATTAAACATTACTGTTGGAGACTGTGGTGAACAGTGGGGACAGAGTCTCCCAACATCTGTAAAAGGATAGCCTTTTGTGTGCACGGCCTACACCCAAAAGTTCATCATGTCAAACCACATTTTTCAAATGTGCTCCAAGTGCTGACTTTAAAGCCTTTAGTTAATGGCCTACAACTTTTTTTTGTTTTATTTTGCTGGTTTTGTTATTTTTTTTAATAAATGTACCAAAAAACCCTACGGGAGAAAATGACTGTTCAAGTATTTATCCATTGTTTGGAAATCCTGAGAAATATGCTTATAAATTAAAATCTTTGAAATTTGATTTATTCATTTCCAAGACCATTTCTCTTGCACTGTGTATTTTCACAAACTCCAGCTGCTGACAGCTTTTTATGTTTCAAATGGTAGAACAATTGCACTGTGTATGTGAATTTAAAATATATATGCACTCTACAGTACTGGATACACACCACAATGTCTGTAAGGCATAGCCAACCCCTGCTACACATTTTTCTTCTAGCAGTTCAGAGATGTGAAATCTTGATATCACCATGGTGATCTGAATTGAACCACTGTAAGGGCACAAAAGTAACATTGTTTCATACTCAGAACTTTCAACTTTGAGAACAGTCTAGCCACGTGAAAATAAAAGTCCATGAGAGCAATTCCTCAGATCACTGCTACCCTCAAATAACCTGAAAAAAACCCTGCGAGTAAGAAAAAAAAAAAAAAAAAAATCAGAGGAAGTGGGATAAAATCTGCGTCACCACTGAACTACATATTCTACCCCCCAACATAACTGGTTATTAATGTGAAAAGACAGATCTCTCCTCCATAAACTGGAAACACCCTGTGTGAGCAGATGGCATCAAGTCTGTGTTGCTGTCAACAATGACCTTTCTGACTTTTGCTTCTAGAAGCCAGCTTTACATCTCTGGCAGTTGGGGGTGGGCAACATCTATTTTCTCTAAAGTGCAACTTCTTTTTTAGGTGTTTTCATGTGTTAAAACAATGTCCCATAAAGCTTATGTCAGAACACATGAGATTGCTAGATACAGCAGAAAATCTATTTTCTTATGTCACCTCTAACTTGTACTTTTAACCACGTTCTTTTCCAGACACATTTTGCGAAATAGAACATGGTATTTTAGGCTATTCTCTTGTTAAAATCCAACTATAGAATGCATCCCATGCATACAGGTTACAGATTTGTTCCAAAAGGTTCAAACAAGCTCTTATAACTGCTGTGTGATGATGTTGTAGACTGGTGCATGGATTGGTTTTCAGTATAGATTGAAACATGACAGTGTGGAAGGCTCTATCCTGTGACCATTAACATGGGCTGGTAGAGTAGCTAAGCCTGCCCCCAGGCAGGGAACATACATGCTCTTCCATATATATCTATTTATTTATTTGTATAAATCCTGGTAAAGCAAGAAATGAAATGTAAATCTTTCATTAAAGAGCTTTTGTCTCTCTCTGATTCAACAAGAAGCAATTTCTAATGCTTCACTTTCTATCTCAATTATTTCCTTCCTTGTCTTGGTTCAGCTACGGTAACACCCAGGCAGTAAAGCAAAATATTTCATAATGATTGCAAGCCTCTGTCCTAATTTTGTTGACACAAATTCAATAAACAACACTAATAGTCTATGTAATACACTTTCAAGAACTATGGCTTTTTTCCTTGCTTTAAAAATGCTTTGTAAAGGTAACTGTACTCAGCTACCTCACTTCTGTTTGCAAGCTGTTCTGTCATCAGAATAACAGAGTATACAGTGATAAATTTCATTCACAAAGTTTCTGAAGTTTCAGAAAATAGTGATTGTATATTCAAACAAAAAAATATATCAGTAAGTGATACATTAAGAAAAACTGCTATATTTGAATATCAAATTAGGTGCAGGAATAATTTCCTTATTTTGCTCAAAAAGCAACGTTTTGAATTGGCCAAATAACTTACCTAGTCCAGACAGCTAGATGTTCCAGCAGCTACCAGAAAATTCAATAAAGTTTTAGTACCCTTCCCCTGTTGCCTCCTGGCCTACAATTAAAATCTGAAATAACTGGGAAAGGAAAATGAAATCCTGATAGTTAGAGCCAACTTCACTCTTCAAACTCTCTGTATTGTACTAATAATTTTTGTCACCGAATATGAAAAATATAAGTGCTAAGGAAATTCTTCCAAGTATTAGAAATCCCATGCAGAAGGTAAGACATGACTAATAAAAAATCAGTACTCAAAGAGATCATGAGATACATGTGTGTTCATAGCTGGACAACTTATTACATTAAATTTTAAAAAGGCTATTTCCAAATTGACAGAATATATGAGAAATAAAATACAGAAGACCCACAACTTCCAGATTTCAGATAATTCAGAGTCATCTAAAAGTCAATACACATAAAATATTGATGGCATTATATTTTCATATCCATTTTGAAGAGTGACAAAGGGACAAGGCTTAACAAAAGTTAAGCTCTAAAATCTGTTATTTTAAAATCCAAATCTATCTGGGAAGCTAGAGGCCTGTATTAGGTCACACACTTCCTATACAGAGTGAAGAAAAGATTAAATACAGAATAGAATCTGAAATACCTGTCATGTGAGTAACACAGTTCCTGGTGTCACCATGCTCAGCCTATAGATACAGAAACCTTGAGAAGGATACTATACTTTGCTCTTCCTATAAAAGAGGCAGAGAGGAGCTTCCACCTTCTCCTAAAACTCTACAGAGAACAAAAACATACGATCTTATTTTAAAATTAAATTAAGGGAGAGAAATCACAAGCAGGGTTTATAATGCCTTTCAGATGTGACTCTTGAAAGAGGAGGTAATGATGGGGTTTCTGCCTTCTGAGAAAGCTTAAGAGCTCTTTGCCAAGAAGTGTGAAATGAAGACTCTTCTACCACCTTCAAGGAGATTGTTTTAGCCACTAGGCTAGAAGCTGAGCTGGGTAAAAGCTTATTTCTTCACTCTAGTTGGATTTGCCCAGTTGTAAAGCTTTGGCAGAAGCAGTAAGGGCCCCTCTCTGCACAGCCGACAGTCACATGATATGTAGACTGGAACAAAATTAAATAAACTAGACTTAGGCTTGCTCAGCACTTAAGTTTCTCCTGTTTATGATTATGTTTAAATATCACTAAGCTACCTTAAATTCTCCACATGCTGGGGGCAGAAATAAGTCTGCACTAGGGAAAACAAGAAGTGTGTTTATGTAATTAAGACAGTTTCATAATGCACTTCACTGAGCTGAATTACAATTCTGAATTAAGGTTAAGAGTTGCATAACCAACCCCACTAGTATTTTCTAACTTTGCAATCTCAACTTTGAGGATAAAGTCAAGTTATACAGAACAAAAGGCTACTATATACAAGATCCTTGCTTTAATATATTACTTAACCTGAAACACATCTCCCCTCTTTAACAGAAGTCAATAGGAATTAGCCATAGAATACAGAAGACATTCTGAAAGATTATCTTTGAAAAGTCAAGCTCTGTAAGTGACATCTATCTGACCAAAGCAAACATCTGCTTTGGAGGGAATCACCTGAACTTTCTCTACAGGGGAATGGAGAGGGCTGGAAGGGCAGGTGGATAGGAGAAAGGCTCTTTCAGGATGTAATAAATCTAATTTGTTTTAAACACTTCCGTTGATCTCTCCACAGAATACAGAGTGAACTTCAGACCACCAGCTCACAGATGTAGCCATTATACATATCCACAGTCAAGAGGGTGGCATCCTACTCTGATTTTGTCAAGAATCAAGAAAGGGTTTTAAGGGCCTTTGACTGCTTCTGTTTCAGTTTAACAGATGTTAAACATTTTACACCACTTCTATGGAAAAGATAAAAGTCAGTCACAACTGCAAAATCAACAATGTAAATACAACCTTATTAGAGTAACTATACACGAGGGAATCTCATTATGGTTGCAGGCCTCAATTTTGGCATATTCTAACTTTAGCAAGTTCTCTTAGAATATGAGCTTTGGTTCATAAGAGACATTTCATCAAAAAGAAAAATATTTTTCTAAATTTTTTATTTGTGTTTTTATTTATATATCAGGAGTGAAAAGCATCTACACTCTAAAAAGTAATTTTCCTCTTTAAAATTAATTAAAAAGAAAAAAGAGTAAGAACAGGAGTCAGACACAATAATTCAATGTTGAATTGCAGTTTTTGTCTAACCTGATACTGGCATCTAGATGAAATTCATAACTATAGAAGTCTGAAGACAAAGTCAGACCTAGACACCTTAGTCTCTGTTTCTTAAACAAAGCCAGGACCAGAATCTCCTGAGAAGTAATTATTCTGAAAAGGCTTGAAAGACTGCTTAGTGTTAGCCACTGAAGTTTACCTTATCTGGCTTGCCTGAAACTCCTGAGGTACCTAATTCTCATCCCTGATCGGGAGTTTGGGCTGACAACTTCAGTGCTAAGCATTAACTTTTATATGCCCAAATTAGGGTGCATTAATTCCATCTTAAATTTCCACATGCAGACAGGGTAACTATAAATTACATTCAGTAATATGCACATAGACTCCTACCACTGGACTGAAATGAAACTTTACTAAAACTGGTGGACACAACCCTTTAGTTAAGAAAGCTCTAACAAAGAGCTCATGTTTTCAGGACAGAGTCACAGGCCATACCTCAAAGGCACATGTCACTGCTCAAAATAACATGTGAGATTACTCTATGATCTTTGTAAAAGAGAAGTTTGGCAGTGCACTGCTTTAGCACAAGTGAGCCAGTAAGAGTGAGACTGTGTGAGTCTATTATCCAAAAAATTAAAGATGAGCAAAGTAGAGGACAACAATTTGAAGGAAACAAGTGATCTGTAGGAACATTAGGTCTTTCTTCTATAAGGCTGCTCCCAGCTCATGAGGTGTTGATTTATAATGAATCCTTACTGCTAAGATCCCCAGCACAAAACTCTTGTTTTAAGGCTACTGCATTTTATCCTACTTCCAATACATTCCAGTCCTCCAGGTAATTCCATTTGTCTGGTGTGGTATTTCACTGTTCTTCTGCTTGACAATGATTTTCTTAAGAGAGAGTTGGCAGTATGGAAAGTTTGAGCCCAGATGGATTCCACGTTTTCTACTGTATTTTCCCAAATACAAGAAATTTAAGTGGAATACAGCTAAAGTATTTTGTAACCAAGAAACTCAGAATCATAGAACCCTTAGAATTTTAAGATCATCAAGTCAAATGGTACCGACCAGCACCAAGTAGAATAAAAGCCCCAACACACTGCTGTGCACTTGTTTGACAGTACTTTATATTCACATGCCAGTCACAGCTTGGACTCTGTACCCAAAGCCAAAGCAGTCAGCATGGATTTATACCAGAGGTACCAAAACTCAGTGCTGCTGAAGTGGTGCTAATGCAACCATTCCCAGAGTTACTTGTGTGATTATGAGATAAATTTGAACCCATATTTTCAGTTTGAGTACAGCTTAAAAGCATGTTATTAAATTAATACATTTAAAACAGTCTAATGCTTCTGCAATTAGAAATTATCTAAAAAATATTGAAAAACTGTAACCACTACTCATTTTTCTCAGATTACCCCTAAAAACAAAAAAGCAGAAGTTTCCTGAAAAAAAAAATTTGCAGTTTTACTGCAATGCATGCAATCCTGGAATAATTTTGATTAACCTAATGGCCAAGTTAAATAAGAACTTTGCAAATCCACTCCATAGAGCCAACATTCAAGATTGCTTATAGCTACTGCAAGCCTGGGCTGAAGGGCTACCCACATTAGTAAGTGCACATAAGAAAAACACCATAGGAAATAGTACTTATTCACTACAGGTCACAGATTAGCCCCTTCTCTGTAACTCAGGAATTTCAAGTTCACTTTAATCTAGTGTAATTGAGCTAACCAGCTCTTACATTAAAAAGTAATGATTAAGTTAAATTTCTTGCAGACATTCTGTACCTAAAACAAACATGCAGTATGCCTCTGGCAAAGAAGGATACTAATTATAGGATTGACTCATAAGATGAAAGGTTGCACAAGTTACTACTAGAAACTAAAGTATGGTAAGCTGCTTTGAAAAAACACATTGAAATTCTCATACTCTGCAGTTGAGAATTTAATTTTCTAACTGTACTTAACAGCATCAAGAAACAAAACTAAATATGCTTGCAAACTGCTTGTTCGTATTTTAGACAAAACAAGTTAGAAGTGAATACAGTGGTTGCTCCATCATTCTGTACTAAGGATTTTTTTAATGTAATAAAGAAGTGAGCTCTACAGTGAGTTTTTACTACACAAAACCATGCAAAATTAAGTATTTTTAGTAATTCTCATTTTCTTTTGTCATATAAAACATGGTCTTAAAATGGATATTTGAGGATTCATTGCTTGACTTCACTCTTAATGCACCAATTCATGCCCTGCTTTAACAAGAATCATAAAAGAAACATCTCCAAGGCTCCAGACATCTGTGGGGAAGGATACGCAAGTTCAAAAGTAGTTTTGCATTTCCAGCTGAAGCTTTCACTGGGATTAGCAGATAGAGCTGCCAGCTGTGAGTTAGAACAAAGATACAAAATATGCCCTATAAGTTGTCATGAACTGATCAGATACAACCTTCTGGCACTGCTTATGTGAACTCCTATTATCAGCTGCATGAGCTTGTGATGCAACTGTGAAATAAACAAAATTAGTTTCAATTTATTTTAAAAATCACATCTTAACATTTCTACTTTCATTTTAAGATATACACTTTCCATCAGGTTCTAACGAGCTACAAGGGATGTATTTTCAAAGAACACTGTGGAATACTGTGCTGTCTCTAAAATACATTAATACATGCTTTGGTAGATAAAAATTGATTACAGATAATTAATGCAATTGTCATGCTGAAACTAGACAGCCAAGGCCTCTCTGTGCAATTCAGCTTGGTCAAATACCACATCAACTTCATCTACTTCAAGTTTTACTGGTCATGACCATACATATTTTGTGTATTACATTTTCAGAGATTATGAACAAGTGTTAAAAAAGACATTTCTATTCCTAATTTATTCTATGATTTTCATGTGTATTATGGAAGCCATTTATATTATATCTCTTCTGTCTGAAAATAATTTAATACTTACATTGCTAACACCTTACTAAGTAGGGACTACTAATAATAATCTAGATTTTATATTAGACGATTTTTTTAAAGTTTCAAACTTCTAGCATTCAAATTTTTCTGTTCTTTCTCCCCAGCCATAATTAATGAGCACTTTCAAGAGGTCCAGAAATTATGATTTGCTTTACATTATTTTCTTTCCTGTACATATTCTGGTGTTGAAAAATGTAGTAGGAGCTTATGCCACAACCTTCTCATCTCAGTAAGTGCACTCATGTGGCTCTCTTTTCACTACTAGCTCATTTGTTTTTGTAAAATCTGAAAATTCTTTGTCTGAGATCTCTGTTACTCTGTCAGCACAGATAGAAATTAGTCATCATGGTCAAAATGACTAAAAAGGAATAAATGACAATAGTGTGGATATGCTGTATTCACCTAGGAAACCAAACTGTAAAAACCCACAATTCTGATCTTATAATGTACCCTAAAAAGTTTGCAGTAACACTTAAATTTACAATTCTGAAATTATTTGAGCAGCCAAAAATGACAACTGTCAAACCTATGGGCCACTGGCAACATTCATCATGTTTAAATACATAATAGTTAAAAGCAATGGAGGACAAATTCCCTGTTCTCAGAAATCTAGCCTTCTAGTAAGGAAGGAAAAAGCAGTTTCCCCCAAAGAATACTAAACTGGCAGGAATTAGATTCAGAGATCCAGAGATTAATGTGATGCAGGCATTAAAGAAATGATCCACGTGCTCGATAACAAGTGCTCTGATAGGTGTTCAATCAACAAAGCCCCCTCAGCTCTTAACTCAGAACTCAAAAGAGAGTGATGCAGAATGACAGGAGATGTTTAACCGAGAGCAAGAAAGCCTTTTATAACCTCAGGAATGTCTGTGAGGGACAATCAGCACAAGTGTGGGACACAAGCTCACCCATTCTAGAAGAGAAAACCTTATGGCTGCATCCCACTTGTGTTACATCACAAGCCGGCACAAAGCAACAGCAGGAAAGGACTAGGAATGAACTAGGTTTTTTCAGCTGGGAATTTTTCCTCTGCTGCAAGAGCTACAGCACTCCATCATATATAAAAACTCTTCACTATGAAACTTTCTACCTGTATTTTAATCCAAAAGAATGTGTCACAATCCATCTCACACAGCCCTAATTATGGAAACCATACTTCCATTGTGTGAAATCAATCCAACAAACCATGTTTTGCCAAAAGAAAAATCACATATTATAATTACCATATGTAGTTAAAGGAAAGGTTTAACAATTCGTTTGGAAAACGACACACAGAAAAGGGGGACTCAAAGCAAGTTCTCTAAAGCCTCCAGAAAGAAATACTACCAAGATACATGCATTAAAATCCAGATTTTGTTCTGCTCTGTACTTCTACTGCAAACTCTGTTACTGAACCATACCCTGGTCTTGCATACTCCACAGAAATATTTATTTGTATATCAAGAATATTTTGTCTTTTTACACAGAAAGTATTTGCATTTCAGAAGTGTAAATACAATTATAATGAAGGAAAAACAAAAGGACAATACGTTTCTGAATTAAAAGGGGTAAATCTACACTGATTAACACAGCAGAATGTATTCTAGTGATTCTTTTGTGCAGATTCATTTCCTGATGTAGAGGATTACTCCTTATAGTGCATGAAGCAATTCATTACACCTTTGCAGAGCCTTTACAGTGTCATATTCAGCTTTTTAAGTTCCCATTGGATGGTATCACCAGACCTCCTTCAGGAATTGCTGGTCAGTCCCAACGTATCTAATAATACAAAGGTAGTGACAACCAAAACAGAGGACTGCCCATTATTTGAGATTAAAGAGCAGAATAATTGAAATAGAAAGTCTGACCCAGTCACCTGTACTTTACACACATAAAGCAGGAAGTAGGGAATAGAGCTGATTAGTCAGATAATAATTTAAATGGAAATTCACTAACTTATAGCCTAAACTTTACTTCAAAAACACAACTCAAATTCTTAACTATTTGAACAATTTCTATTCAAGAAAAGAACAGTCTTACTGATATACTTTCATCAGGATATCCAAACAGGAAAGACAGCAGATATGCTTTTCCTCTCATTTTGAAAAGCTGTGAGTAGTAAATTAGACTCCATTATTTACCCATGACTGGGTTGCAGTCAGAATGTGAAAATTATGAACAATGTAATTATCTCAACAAGCCATCTCAGAGCCATTGAGCTGCATTGCAACTTACTAATTTGAGAAGGCATGAAACCAGGATCACAAACAGGCTCAGGCCCTGCAGCACCTGGGCTGGGTCCACAATTCTGGGAACCTACCCGTGACAGGAACATGCTTGTGATGTAAGAATCAATGTGTAATGGCAGGGAGCCAACACACAGGCAGCACACATAAGGGAAGAACTCTGGACTCAAAGAAATCACCAAGAAAAGGACTCCCAGACAGTGCCCCAACCTGCTCCGCTGAGTTTGGCACCAGAAGGCACCACAGAACAGCCTGTTCAGAGACAAGCAACACAGCAATTAGCTCGTAGATCCTGATGGCTCCAGTGCAGCTGGGCATGCAACTGCTCAGTGTTGCAGAAGTCTTCGGATGACCACTGAAGGGTACAGAGAAGTTTGTAGATGCCTCCTTAAATTCCAATTCCATTACCTCTTGGATCAACTGTGATAGAGAAAGAGGTCTGTATTCTCCAATCATACACCTACTAAGAGCATCCTGCTCAGTCCATGCATATGTACTTCCTGCCAGGGCAGCCAGGGCAAAGCAGGTAAATCACAAACCTTTTGGCCTAAACTAAAACTGCAATGTGTCCAAGCCACCCAGACCCAGAATCAGTAGAATACTCCTGGAGACCAAATGAAATGTTGTAGGCCCCTTGGATTTTTAGTGTTTGCACAGTTAGGTAGCTGTCAAGAAGGACAGCTGCTGATGCAATTTTGGAGTCAGAATCTGGGGTCTGTTTGAATATTTAAGCCTTCCATACCTCTAGATATTTGACAGGGCTAATGTTACCTATACTGAGATAAAGCATTCACTACTAGCCTAGTTCTTTCAGTTTGTAGCTTCAACTGGGATACTTGAAACACACTTAGATTTCTTTGCACAGTGAAATTTTATTTCACTAAGTTAGAATTTAGGTAGCAGGCACAAAATAAGGTCCCTGCTTACTGTCATTACAAGAGCTTCAAAGAAGATCATGAAATTTCAAATACTCATTACTTGAGGTTACTGTAGACTTTGAGAATAGAGCAGACATGCTATGCTGAGTACTTCTGTTCTACAGAAGTTACTGGGAAGTGGATCAGTTCATTGGATGAGCCTTCATACCTACAGCTTTGTAGAATTAAGCTGTATTTCACATGATTAGAAATCTTCCTGATAAAACAGATTTTCCACTGTAAAAAATAAACGGAACGCTAGAAAACATATAAGGATAGTGCAACAAAGTGGACAAGAGTTTAACAGCTTAGACTGACTGGATGCCTTGAGAGAGCTTCAGCTTCCAAATCTTGATTCCTTGGTAAAATGTTTGGCTTATTTAACAGAAATTCTGTTGGGTTTGGGAGTTGCACCTCCTTGTAATGTCAGTTCAACTATTTTTTCTTCTGTGGAAAATTTGTGGTGTTTTTTGGTTTGTTTAGGCTGGGTTTTTTTTTTTTTTTTTTCAGAGGAGTAGACAGGATAGCAGATAGAAATGAGGAAAACACTTCTGACCTTTTCTGTCTACTAACCATAATACATATCTGGTGGTAACAAGCTACATAATGAAGTATTTTTACACATATAGGCATAGAAATGAGAGGTACGTGCAAGGAAAGTTGATGTGAGTAAGTTGGGGGAGTTTTAGAACATGATTAAACTGTGCAGTATATCTGAATTTCCCCTCCATTAAGTAGCACTTCAGAATTATTTTAACTCATTTTAGTGGTAACATCTCTGTTATTAAAATAAAGAAAAATCTGCCCTCTCTTTCTCTGCAACTTTTTTTAGAAGAGGAGTCTAACATACAAACTAAATTCAGAACAGTAAGTAAAGGAGCTGTTTGAATAAGTTATACATGAACCCCAAAGGGTCAGAAGCATCTCAACTATCAAGGACAATGAATTGAACTTTATGATGAATGAAAGAAATAGAATTGTAATAAAACTTCAGAAGCCATGAATAGCAATTCTCATCTCTCTGAAACACCCCATAGAATTTGTTTCAGACTTCCTGAAGATAAGTTACCCTACCATCAGGTCACATATGGAAAACATGAGACTGACTTACTACATCTTTACAAAAGTGTACATTTCAGTTTTGAAATAATGGGAAGGTAATGTCCCTGTAATAAAACAGTATGGATATTTATGAGCTAATGATGCTATTATCTGTACTTAAATTAGCTGTCACTGCTCATGACTGTTGTGAATGGTTTATACAATATTCCAGCTGCTTTCTATCACAGTGCTCAATTTGGCAAAGAGGATTATGAGAGATGCTGTTAGTTAACCTCAAATCAGAACAAATACTGAAATAAGAAGGAGATATATGTTGGAACAGAACCAAATAATTAAGCATAATTTCACTTGCTATGTACTTTCAGCTGCCATTTGCCTCATGTGCACATAAATAGCCTTCCTTCAAAGGCTGCTTTGCATTAGTAATACAAAGTTTACTGTACACAGCAACCAAATAAAAATTACAGAAAAGCTTAATTGCTGGAGAAACATTATCTGGAGTCTAACAGCTTTAAAATCACAAAATTCTGTAAACAGAAAGAAGAAACTGACACAAATAAATTAGAATTCCACTATATAAACAGTGGAACTAATGTGAAATTGAATGTCATCCAAACATTACCCTCAAGTTAAAAAGCTGTATTTGTGTTTAATGAAATAATATAAAAAGCTTCAGCAAAGCTGAGACAGTGGGGTTTTTTCTGTTTTACTACTAGTGAAAGTATTTTACAGAACATACATGTAGCCAGCAAGCTTCCAGCTCCCCCCTTACAAAACAATGTAAGGTACAACCCTGCAGACTGCAATTTCTAGCTTTTTATCTTCTTTGTTCTGATGTTTAGTCCTTGCATATCCCCAATACCCATTACACTCACATGAAAGTTTACAAAGTCACAGATCCTAATCTTGTTAATGTAAATAAGTAAATTTATATGAAATCTTACTTTTCCTACACCATCTACTTCTAACACCAGAAAGAAGGAAATAACACCAGATTTTATCCCTTAAACGGTACTTTTCATTAGTGAAACAACATACCTTGTAGATTTGAAGAGTGAGACTCAATTCCAGGACACTTATATTTAGTTCCCAGAAAAAACAATACTGTAAACATACAGACAGTAACCAATAAAAATCTACAGAAGAAAACTGTAAAGGGAGTTTTGTGATCAAGCTTAGTTAAGGCAGTCAAAATGTCATAGGAGTTCCTTAAAGGAACAAAATTTAAAGGAGGTAAGATATGGATGCCTCATGAAAATGTAACGTTTTCACATTTAATGATCTTTATGTATTTTGTCTCAACAAGCCATAGTCTGTACTTTTATTCCTCACCTTAGTAAAAAACCTGTTTGTTTTCTATTTTGAGACATTCTTTATAAATGAAATCAAAATGGTTCATGGCAAAAAAATAGTAGCAATTTTAGATCTGAGTGCCGGTTTATTTCAAATGCACATGATGTTACAATCAAACTGCAGATATGTCTACTGCTGTGACTTATTCAACAAAACATTTCTGCTTCATTGAAGCAAAGAATGTGTTTATTTCCTGGAACATGTAGAGGCTAGTTTCCCAAGCTCCACACGGAATGGTATCCCTCCCCCATCCTGTCTCCCCCATCGTCCCATGCTCCTTGATCTATGCCATGAAGACAAGCAGTAGTCGTCTTGGAGAAGGAAGAATGAGCTTGGCTGGACAATCTGTGCAATCTTTTATGGTGTAAAAAACTAGGTTTTTTTATAAATATGTGTGGTTACTAGGGGGAAAAAAAGGACAAGTGTGTTCTTTTAGTGGCCGTTTGGCTGTAAAATACTCTCTTGTGCCCAGGTGTTAATTTCCTCATTTCCTTGACTCCCACAATTTATTCCAATTTAACTGTTTAAGTGTTTGTACAGCCAAATTCCACACTGAATTTGCACATAAAAGAGGAACATCATCGATTTTAGACTGATACAGAAATGAACAGTAATGTGGAAGTTCTAGGAACTACTTTAGTAATACATCTCAAAAAAGTTCCATGTCACAGGCTCTTTTGCTTAGTAGAAAGCCTGTCCAGAAACTGAAGGATTCTTGTGACTCTGGGGCTTTTCTGCGTTTTGAGCTGAACAACACAATAGGAACCAGTTGTAAGAAAAGCTGACATAATAATTCTCCTGCTTCAATTTGAATCTGCCATCTTCTTACAACCAAAAGAAGATAAGTGTGATTTCTAATGGTTTTTTTTGTTTGTTTTTTTTTGTTTATTTGCTAAGACAGACTAGCTGAAAACATAAGGGTTGTTCCAAGAAAGCAATGGTATCTTAGGAAAATCTGCTCCTTACCTGAACTGTTCCCACATCTCTCCTTAATTTGTGCCACCATAAATATTTTGAGGTTAATGAGCTAATTAGATTTAAAAATAACCTTAAGAAGGGCATTATTTTAATTCCTTTTCTATCACAGATAGAGTCACAATTTAGCTTACTGAGCAGTTTCAGCAACAGTTTAAGCATAACCATTGGGAAAGTACAACACCGGCCTGAGCAGACAGGAGAGTGAACTCTGCAAACCTAAATTGGTGCTAAGAAAAAAGGATGATCGAACCATATCAATGTTACTGTTTCAACACTTATGGACAGTCTATATTACCTTCTATTTCGGAATTTACATCTTTGGTAGATTCTAATTCCAATCTAATTCCCAGTTCAAAGGATTCATTTTCTGTCATTCAGATGAGAAAAAAAATGTCTTCAGGTGAGAAAAATGTCTTCAGTTTACAAAGTGAGCATAAATCACAATTTTGAAAACATGCTTTCATTTCTAATGTTTAGATGCTGACCCTATACATAAGATTGGTATTTACAGTTTATTTACCTGCACTAAGTAAATTAAAATATAACTATATCATTGTGTATTTAATTTTCTGACATTTAAAAAACACACATAAGTCATTGCGTCCCCCTTGAACGTTTGCACATAGGTGATAGCAATTCTCCTGGTCTCTAATACTCTTTTACTTGTTCATTACAGAGTCCTTTCAACTTTGCCTCTAGCAATTCACAAACTCATTTTTTTCATGAGTAAATATTTAAACCAGATCTGTTTTAAAATGTCTACAGAAAGGAGATAAAAGCAAGTATTTAGATTTATAGCTAACTGGGTAATAATCAACTGCTACTAGAAAGAATTTGATCCATGTCTGAGCTTTAACATGAACCTGCAGTCCAGGTAGGGGGCTGTGAGCCTTTGTGCCCTTATAGTAATGTTCTTAAGCAAACAAAAGATTGCCACACACCTCGGAGGACAATTAATTCATTGAAACAGGACATTTAAACTTTTCCTTTTCATCTGTAACATAAGAGCTAGCTGCACTAATATTTGACTTTCTGTTTCACAGTGGAAAGAGAGAAGGATAAGAAAGGCAGAGAATTGGAACTTAGTTCTCTGATCTTTGAGAGCTTGTCCCACACACTTAATGGTCTGTCTCCACTTAGCTTCAAGTAATGCAGTCTTAACTATCAAAATACATCCATTACTGAAATAGACCACTAACATTTTCAGCATTACATGGAGAATGTTTCCTTTCACACCCCATTATTTATGCTTCCTTACAGAATCATGTTTTTGACTAGGACTTAAATTTGTCCCTGTTTGATGTGAAGTAAAACCCAAAAGTATTTCAGTTCATTTAGCTACTATTGTATGAAAAACTTCCTAGGCTGCTTGAGGAAGGCATGTACACTTTCCAAAACAGAGGCAGCTGCTGTTAAAACCTGAAGAACCAACACACAAATTTTGAACAAAAGCCTTTTGAAAATCGCAGTGACATATGAGAGCCGTACTTCATGGTAGGATTTCTGTTATTTAGGATTTTAATGCGTGGTTAGTATGCAAATAACAAACATATTAATGATTTCAAACCTTTTATTATTGCTTCTGTAAAAGCTAGAAATACTTGCAACTTGAAATGCTCACAACTTTGCTTTTACCACTTCTGTTATTTAGCCACAGTTGTTGTCCCAGCCATCGAGAGTAGGGAACAAAAATGTCTCTAATCAGGATTTACCAGTGCTGTTTGTGCCAGAGAAAATGCTCTTTTCCAGGGGGTTGCCTGTTGTCCACTTAAAATGAGTAATAGCTTCTTAATGGTTCAATTTAGGATGCAAGCTTAGGCTCAATTACAAAAGCCAAATCACTATAAACTAAACAATGTGAGTTATTTCAGAAGACTTGGCAACTGTTCTTTCATCACCTTTTCAAAATAATAATTTGTGACTTTGAAAAATATGAAATACACAAGTCACTAATTACAGTCAGAACTGAATGATAAGGGAGATAATTTCTTCTTCCCTGTCTTTGATTATGCCAGAGAACAGAATTCATGTTTGAAGGGCACACTTTCTTAGAAGGGAACAAACAAGAAAAGAGAAAAAAAGTACATAAAATGAATTTATGAGTTGGAGATCCTCCATTAGAATAACATTGTTGCACTTTACATTTCACTAACTTTCTCATTTTTGCAGATAAAAAGAGAGTAAAAACAGATGAAGGGGATACTACAGAATTTGCATAATTGAATGAATTAAAATACATGCACACATGAAATAGCCTGTTTGTGTTCAAACTGTCTAGAAATAACTTCTGTAACTCATTGAATTTGAGTGATTTACTTCAGTAAGTTGAGATCAGCATTTAATTCTTGGCATCAAACCTGACAGTGTTTGATAGGAAGAACATACTTTCTAAACACTTCTAAGAGATTGTCTAGACTACAAAAATAGTTGAACATTTTTGAATTTACTTTCTAGGCTTATGTTATACATGGGCATGAGTTACTGCTGCAAACACTGGAACTTATTTGACTTTCTCTCTTCATAGAAATCTGATTTATTGGCTTTGAATGCTGCAGTCCTTAGAAGTTTTTATAAACATGGAGAATGTCTGAAAATCTGGTTTTATAAGTTTATTACCCAAAAGGCACTAAAACTAGAATGGAAACAAAAGAAGAAAGTTTGGCTTATTTGAAAAAGGACTATTTAAGCAATATATGAAATGCTGAAGAATCCTTATTTCATTGAAAGTAATACAATATAAAACTATTGAAAAGTATGGGTTTAATGCACAATAGTATATTCTTAGTTCTACTTTAATTTTACACAATTAAAAAATAGAAACTATAGTTATAAGATACAGTGTGTATTTATTAAAGTATTTCAGGAACCTGACAATTTATTCTTTCTATAAACAAATGTTTCTGTTTGAACTAGGGGAAGGAACTCCTAAAACATAACTCAAAATTTCAGAAACAAATGAGTGAACCCAAAGTTTTCCACGTAATTATCTTGAATCACGTGTATTTTTCATTTGATAAAGTAGACAGCAGTAAACACAAAAAGAATAGTTCACTCATTTCATTGAATTAAAAACATGATGGGATACACACTATCAACAGTCTTGGAAAAAGTGGTAACAAGGACTCTGCTCAGAATAAAGAGGTTCTCTCCTTTTGAAGAGAGTCTAATTCTCTCATTGGCAAAAAACAAATAGAGAAAGCAATTACTTATTTCCTTCTAACAGTATACAGGACTATAAAGTCATTCATTTTTATTGTTGTCTCTCACTGTAACCTTAGTATAAAAGTTATTTTTAAAATTATTAACAAATACCTTTCTAGGTGTCAGAAAAAGATACTACCCTACCTGATAGTTGGCAGAGGTCTAGGAAGACTGCCTTTCTTTTGGCAGTGCCACAGAAATTAAAAAATTGTAAGACAAGATCAGAAGTGGAGTCAAGACTCCCTGACCATGTGGTGTGACAGGAATGTTTATCCGCAAGGGACTGGCTATTTGCAGGAACTTCTCAATGATAGCACCGGATCTGCTCAAACGTAGGAACAAAATCATTTCTAACAAGAAAATGAGTTTTAAAAAGTCTGTAATTGTGACCGTCATATATTTTTTGCCAGGCTTTAAAGTTAAAAGAGAAAATACTCTAAAGCTAAACCAGCACTTACAGTGAGGCTCATAGGGAGGAGGAGGATCACCACAAGGAACACATTCCATGTCTTGAAAGCCTCCAAGCTTAGTCTTCCTATAAAATCTAAAAGATAAAAGAATGTGAAAAAACAGTTAATCAAAACCAGTTATTATTCCTCACCAAATTAATCACATGTTTTAACAAAATCTTCTATAATTGCAAGTTTTGTCAATCTAAGTCTCAATGCAAACTATCAGGAAATAGAAGAAAATAAAAGTAAACAAAAGCACAGCAGCTATTAACTAATAGCACAAGAGCAGATCTAAAATAAACTGAGGAAAACTTCTAAATCTGTTAGTCCAAATGCACAGTCACTATAATCTTCTATTCACAGAAGAAATAAACAACTCTGGAGGTTTCAGACAGAAATCAATATCCCATTTTCCACAGATCACAATATACATGACATGCATGAAGAACTTACCTTATGCAAGCTTAGTTATATGTCTAAAAAATAAAAGTGAAGTGATTGATCTATATATTACAAGGTAATTATCACCACCAAAATATATAACAGGCCAGGTATCAGTGACATTTTATTTAAAGACCCTTCAAGAACTTTATTACTGACCTTATGTATGAAGAGCTTACTAACTACAGCGACTGGCAAAACCCTACATTCCTAAAGCAGGGAACAAGAGTAGCACCAAACAAAAAACCAGAACTTAAGAATGCTGTATTTCAAATTTTTATGTATGACATCCCCTACAGCTCCTAATCAAGTAGGTCTGTCTGTCAACCATTCATTAGTATTAAGACAGAATCAGCAGCAGTGGCCTGTTCAAGATGAGTTCATGAATTGTTTTCTGTAGTAGCACACTAAATAAAAGGTACTAACTCTACTGATGTTACATTCCTAACACTGCAAATGCCATTAAAGTATGAAGCTTTTATGAGCTAAAGCAAACAGCTCTCAACTGCCCAAGAAACTCATGTTTTAACAATGTGAACAGGAACAGACCCATAGGCTGCAAGACTGAAGGGGTCACTGTGATCATTTACTCTCAACAAAATGTGTTAATATTTGTTTTTAGCTGACATGCCCACTGTAGTGTTTTGAAGCAGAACAATAGAGAATGGCATGTTGGAAACCCATGCAAAACAGAAATAAATAAGACCGCTGAGAGGTAAAACATCAGCTAAACTATTTGGTTAGGATAACTGTACCCTCCATTCGCTTGGGCAGCATCTAAACTAAAGGACAGGTATGAATGGTGGTGTGTTCTACAGTTCTGTTACCCAAAACACTCAGAACAGATGTTCCGTGACTGCCACAGCCATGACTCCCTCCCTCCTTTTACCAACTTTGCTGCCAGAAAATTCAGGTTGTGGAAGCAGCTCTCATTTTAAAACATACTCAACACACCTATCTAGGATGCATTCTAGACCAGAATACTGAAAAACATTCCCAGGTCCTCCAGGTTAGATTTACCCTTAATTCATGTTTTAATGTGGCTTCTTTTTTATTCCTTTCTCATCTTTCAAAATTCAGCTTATATTGTTTACACAAGAAGAAATTCTTCTCCCTGTTGACAGCCAAGTAAGCCCTACAATACAGATATATTAATATGCAATAACAGCATAAATCAATTCACCATGTGGCTACAAGTAGTATCAAAAGTGGTTGTGAGTAACATCTGTAGTGCCTGGGGCTGCACCTTCTTATACAGTGACTTAAACTAAGATTAGTGACCAAAGCTTTACTAAGTGTTTTAAAATGAAGAGATTTCACCTCTGGCTTGAGAAGGAATAATGGCAGGAGCTTCGGCAGTGTTCAGGTATTTGATAATTGGTATTAAAAAAATACATATATATGTATATAAAATAAATAAACCAGCTGAAATATAGATACTAAAGAAATGTATGAACTTTTAAGCATATCTGAAATAAATACTCTGAAAATACAAAGGCTGTTACAATTGCAAATCAGTTCTCACACACTACTCCTGCCAGCTAAACTACCAGTTCAGAAAAGCAACAGAAATGTCTTTTTACAAATTCATGGCAGGTGTTTAGAATATCAGAACTTGGCAACAATGTAAAGAATAGCCTTTTAAAGACCTTAAGATTTAATACCAAAAACAGAGAAAATTAGCAACAGAGGTTTGAGATGACAGGACAACAAACTACAAACAGTTCTCATTCATAACAGCAGTTTCAGCAAAAAATTCTTTCAGATTAATTTATGATTCTCAGCCAGGATCATGCTTTATGAATTTTTAAGGAAGGAAAGGTGAAGGAAATTTCAGAGAGTAAACCACAGCCATTGCTTTTGACCTAAGAATATATGTGCATGAGAATCATTAGGCATTGACCTAAGGAGGGGAAAAAACCCAAGCAAATAATGTGAGCATTTTTGAAGAAGGCAGCCGTGTACATTTCCAAATGTTTAATTCTTTATAACAATGAACTAAGTCACCAGTAACACTGTTTGAAGTATTTTGCTCAGGTGCTGTATAGACAGTACTCTCATAGACCAAGTAGGTGATTATCAAACCATTTTTGTAGACAATTATTACTGCAAGCCAGAAATTATGTGCTCAGATAATACAGTAAGGCCAAGACTAGAACATAGGACCTTCATACACACACAAAGGGCACAAACATCTATCCAGAAAACATGAATGAGCAATTTTAATGTAAATTACGTTAGAATTTGTTCAAGTCTCATCTTCAGAAACCGTCTTACCCTGGTAAACAGTCCCCACACAGAGCATTGCTGGTGGCAGAACAGTTGGCCTTCTGAAACCGGTTAACCAAGGCACAGTCCAGACAAGGCTTGCACTTCTGAAAGCCCCAGTCTTCCTTGAATCTGTTTGGTCTGCATGTCATGCACTGTGCATCCTCCCCATATCCAAAGCCGCATTCCTGTAGGGATTAACAAGCAACAGCAAGCTATTCAGTCACTGAAAGCGTGAACAAGAAGAGAATGCTGGGATAAAATGAAGACCTAGTGTAATTATTACTGAGAGTAGGTCTTTCTCGAGACAAAAGCCATCCTTTCAGCAAGTTCAAATGTGTCTTCCACTGCTAATAATCTCCCTTACTTCTATAAGTAATACTTAGTCATCCACTTTATTCATGAAACCACTGTGTATTTGAATGATAAAGGGCTTCAAGGACTCCCACAGTTTCATTATTACTAGCTTATGGTAGAATTATTGAGCTGTCTGTTTTTTAATTAGGTCAGTCATGTGAAAGCGAAGAAACTGGGACAAGTGAAGTATAAAGGCACTTACTCAGTTACAAAAACAGCAAAAAAGCACTTTGATATTAAGGTTCGTAGCTAAGGTGAACAAAGTTAATTGCCGAAGAGAGCACACTGATCTTCAAAAGCTTAGGACTTCTGTTACCAAATAAACCAGAGCTGGTTAATGACCATCAGCTAGGCATGAAAAGTTGCTCAGCCACTAAGAATCTCAAAAACTCAATCTGCTACAGTTCTAGCAGTTCTCAAACTGTTGGAAAAGTTTAATAGATCTGCAGATCACAGGGAGGCACAATATTTTACTGTACAAGCAATCTTGTTATGGTTGGTTATTTCTACCAAATTTAGCAGTTTAAAGGCATTATCTCCATTCAGTTGCAAGAGGACACTTAATACAATGGACAAGCTGCAAAGATAAACACCAAACCATATGTAATAGTTTGGGAACTGAATCCTATGAACGGATTACCAAGAACTATCAATTGACTTCTTAGGAATTATCAAGTTACTAGGAGCTGCTATTCCCTCTTATCATCCAAATATCCTATCAATTTTGTTTGGTGCTTTGGCGTTACATTTGATGCATCAGTGATACACCACAAAACAGCAAGAGGAAAACCACAAATTGCCAGACAGGACTTGTTGGGAAAGGGGCAATATAGGGACCTTGTTCTCCAGGATGTATTTTCAGTGGAAGAACAGGGCATCTTCCCAGTGGCAAAGCTGCAGGAAATCTTCAACAAAGGTGACTTCTGAGAAGGTTTCCACCAGTTTCCACCATAACACATGTGTTTGATGCATATAAACAACTTTTTCCAAAGTCACCAACCTAACCGAATCTGCTGCAATAAAAAAGCTTTAGAAAAACAGACTTTCCAAGAGCCAACACATTTGGATTCTCCAAGACTTTGCACTGAGAAAGCCTTTAGGTGACCAGCTCTGTGATCAAGCTGGCCAATGTGCATTTTATTGTTTCTCTGACCTGCAATGACTAAGTAACAACGAACAACTTCTGATGCATTTTACAGGACATTCTAAGAATTTTTAATTTTCCTTATCTTAAGAATAAACTTTACCTCCTCTGAAAAGCAAGCCCTCAAGTACAGAAAATGAACAATTTATGAAAGCAAGTAAAGTGAAAGACATTAAAAATAGTCTTCTTCCTCTGTCTCTAGGGCCACAAACTTAAAACACAATTTTTAATTTTTGTTTTGTTTCCTTTTAGCTGAAATGTAGTTTGTTACCATTGAGTATTTTCCAGATCAAGGAGCAGACAGACAAATCATTGCAGTTAGTAACAACAAGAAAAAACATCCTACAGTTTCATGCACTGTACAGCACAGTCCTCCTGTGATATACTGGGACCATATTAAAACTGGTAGGCAAAAAGTGGTAAAAAGATTTCTTTTTTACTTACTTCAGATGTAGAATATTTTATACCATTTTATTTTGAATTTGCAAGTTTCTACTAGGAATAGATGCCAAAGCAATGTCAGTTCTAGCTGTATCCTCCTATGTTAATTTTTACACTCCATTTCATTTATGTAATTGTAAGACTGTATACAAAGCCACATGATTACCACCAGGGACTGGAACCAGACTAACTTGTGTTAGATTTTGCTCTCCCTAAGTCTAAATAAACTTTTTCATTGAATATCATTAATCTTTAACACATTCTTCCTAAATACCTACTCTTTCTAGTTAGCTTATCCAAATAGTAGTATCACAGAATATATTATACAGCTCAGCTAAATCATGTATATTCGGATCTTTTGATAAATCACTTGGAATCAGTCCCTCCCAAGTCCTATCAAACTTTCAAATATAAGGTTTAAATTAACTTAATTATAAGTTTTCCTTTCCAGACTGCCTTTGAAGCTTTGGATCAAAAAAACAAGCAGGAAATAAAAATTAGAATTAGATGCTTTCATTCACTGGTCCAAACTACCAAAGCTGAGTAATTTGTTTCTGGATCAGATCTGCTTTGCTATAGCTGGATGTATGGACACGACCTAGTGATTCTTTGCATCATGGAATGTTTAACTTGAAAGCTGTAAAAATTGTGGATGCAACATAAAGGAATCTTCTGTCCAAGGAATTTACAGTCTCCCATCTTTTCAAAGATGGTTTCTAAGTCCTCGCCAGGAATTCTGCAGATACCAATTCATAACAACTAAAACTTTATGTATGTGCTTTTTATGTTCACATAGTATTTGAGGTAGTTAACTGCCTGGCAGGTGCAAATAAATATTTAAGCTTATAAACCAGGCAGAACTTCAAACAGATCTGTACTCATAATTAACCACATTCCCCAAACTGAAGGATATGATTTAGATGATGGATTCAAATCCTTTGAAATCTTGGACTTCATAATTTAGCAGTCCAGCAAAGATACAAACAATTGACTGTTCATCTTTTATCAGTACATGTGCAAAACTGATGTGTACCAGTTTTCTCAGTGTCCTATTAACAAAGCTGTCAAGTTATACGGCTGATGAGATCTGAATAGTTCCCAACTCCCCCTCACCCTTTCTATCCTCCCACTCCTAACTTGAAAAGAGAGCTCATCTCCTCTGGCAGTTGACCTT
Organism: Eopsaltria australis; assembly: GCA_034509425.1. Taxonomy (NCBI): domain Eukaryota; kingdom Metazoa; phylum Chordata; class Aves; order Passeriformes; family Petroicidae; genus Eopsaltria; species Eopsaltria australis. The sequence continues at coordinate 11,573,803 of JAVTVJ010000033.1, forward strand.
AGGACTGCAGAAAAGAGAAATAAAATTTGTAGTATCAATTACTTAGACTTCAAAAAAACATTTTTTATTTTTGTGCCAGAAAAAAAGAGAACACAAATACACGCTGTTATTTTTGCCCTTGTGAAGCTTTCTGTGAACAACACTTAGCATACTCCTCCCTTTCCACTTTCCCTTTTCAATTAATGAAAATATTCTCTCTCAAATGATACACAGTAAAAGTCACAAAAACTGAAACACTGAATTAATTTTAAAAAATCTTCAAAATTCAAATACATCTCAGTTTTCTTGATATCTATATCTATACAGCTTTCACTATCACAGTAATGTGCCATCTCTTTACCTTTAACATATCTATCCCCAGAAAAACTCTGTTCAGAAATGTTTCACCAAGTGGGGTGACTGGTCAGGGCTGCCTAGGAATCTGTAGCAAACTAGTTAACCAAACTCACCATTTAGTTCCTAGCTAAAATATTAAAAGCACAGAATAATGTTGACACCTCTTCAAGTACTACCAGGCCACTGTTAAACCTTTCTTTCACTGTGTACTACCCAAACACTGATCCAGACAGAACAATCATAAGTCTAGCAGACTATAAAGGGTACTGGAGTTAAGTGGTATGGTTTTTCCCTAAAAGTTGAATCCAACAGACAGTAAATGAACAGTAAATTAGATTTTAAACATTATTTCAATTAAAATAACCTCAATTTTCATTAAAAAATGCTTTCAGGCATCATTAAGATCATAATCTGCAACATTTTAGAATTTGTTTCTAGTTCCACTGCTTATCCACAACCTATGTAAGTCCCTAGACAACACAGTCAGAACAGTTCCACTTACGCCATGATGATTACAGGAATACTTGGATATTCTCAAGAAAAAGTCTTCCAGGCATTAAGACACTTTTAATTGGTGTCAGGTCATGTAATAGGTTGCGGCACTATACTAGTGCTGGGAAATTAAGTTTTTCCTAATACATTTGAGTACAGGGCCTTGTTAAATAGCACAGTTTTAGCTTCCTAAAGTACCTACCTTGGGCTGTGGGTCAGCCTCATCTAGAATCCAATAATGAGCTGCATCTATCAGCAGAAGTCTCTGAGCAGGACAGGCTGCAGCAGAGTGCTGCAAACATCAGACTTAGCTGCTGTGTCAAAGTGCACATTTAGGGTGCACTTTAGGGTCAGAAAAGTTTCATTCTCAGTGAAGATGATTCGACATGCCTACATGCAGCTGCTTCAGCTTCCAGAAACACATGCTAGCCTCTCCTGAGCTGAGATCTGGCAGGCTTCCTCACAAGCAGCTCTCTTGCTTTGAAAAGCTGAGTGACTGCTAAACACGATAGCAGCTGCTCTCAGTCGCTTCCCTGGGACAACGCGTCAGTCGTGGCACACCGCTCTGATGTTCTGTGTGAGGACTGCCACATTCAGGAGTGGCTTCAAACAGTACCTGCCCCTTTAATTCACAATTCCTTTTCCTGAGACAACATGCAGGTCTCCACTTTCTTCATCAAATAGTTGGTACAAGAAGCAAGCTGTGATACAGAGCCCCACCTCAGCTTTCATCAAGCTGTACCCTGTCCCACCAGGTGCCTCTTGGTGACAGTATTTATCAGGGCTTACTTGATGGCAATGCTGGCTTCAGGCACTCTCACCTCTTGTTTTCTATTCATTCCTTGTCATATACTGTATATATAGCTCAGCTGATAACTTTAAAAAATGATGGTGAAAGGACTGGAATGACTTTCATTTCCTCACTTGAACATTTTCAAGAAAAAGGCTGAAACACAAACTACTTCATGGGGTTTTTTTTCTGCATTAATTATGATTTGTATAAATTTTAATAATATATAAGGTTTGATTTATTTCAGAAACATATATAAGATAGGAAGAAAGGCTATTACTATCAAGCCAAAGCAATGACTATTCAGGCAAACTAAAGTGACATAAAGAACGGAAGATATTAAACGATTTGTGCTTAACTACATGATGCTTTGCTATCTACTAAATGAATGAAAAATGAAATAACGCTGAGCCACAGCAAACACTTCCTTCTGTATCAGCACAACCATTTCAGTCTCTCACCCCAGAAGAAAGCACTGCTTAACAAAAAAAAAATCAAAAACCCAAAAGCCTAACAAAAACTCCCAAATAAAAAAAAAAACTAACCCGAAACAAAGACTGTGCACACTGAAAACTAAGCTTATTCAAAGGCTTCACAATTGTTACCAAAGACACATATTTATCAGAAGAAAAGGCTATACAGAGATTTTTTTTAATTAACAAATAGAAGCAAACAAACATGGGAAGCAGCTTTTACTCTCTTCCCCATCAATTCTATTGATACAATAACAAAGTATCCTTTCTTCTGATACCCATATATTAAAAATACTTCATAAAAATAAAATTAACATAAGTGATCAATGGATTTCAGTTCTAAGCTAATGTAACATTACAGCACTGTTGTTAGAAGAGTAGATAGGCAATCAGAAAGGAAAAGCTGAGGGTGTACTATTTTTTTCTTACTTTAAGGAAGAAAAAGTTACTTTAAAAACATTTTTAAACAGAGACAGCAAAAGCTGAGAAGAATAGTCTAGATTCAGAATTAGTTAAATGAAATAAGTCTGGGTTTTTTGCTGGTTTTGTTTTGTTTAATGCTATCAAGAGTGTCTGAAATTGCTTACCTATACAGACAGAAAGGTCAATCCAATAGATTGAGCACTGGTTTGCAACCAAAATCAAAATACCATTCAACCACAGAACAGCCAGGTTAGAAGGAACCTTGAAAGAATGTCTGATTCAAACTTTCATGGGTAAGGGACCTGAGCTGATCTAGCTGAGATGATCCAGCACCCTGTCCAGTTGCATCCTAAAAGCTCCCAGTGATGGGGACTCCAGGGAGGTTGTTTCAGTGAATGAATGTCCTCACTGTAAAAAAAAAATTCTCCTAGTACAACTTGTGCCCATTGCCCTTTGTCTTGTCCATGTGGTGCCTTGTGAAGAGAAAGCTTCTGTTCCATTCTATGGCCTCTGTCCACTCTGTTCCACGAAAAAATTCCTGCATTACCATGGGCAAATTGATTTATTTTAGTGTCTCATGTATAAATTGAGAAAAGTCAACAGCATTTCCCTAACTTAGAAAGGTGAAATGCTCATATAGTATAGCAACAAAGACACATATATATATATATCTAACTGAAGTTGCAAATAATAGTTGGAAAAATAAGTATAGATACACACACAGATATATATATATATATATATATGCACTCTGTACAGGTGGATTTTTGCTCTGTATTTTTGTAAGGCTAGTCATGACAAGAAAGAAAACTACATATATAGATTGTAACTGAGATAAAGTAATTTCTCATAGACAAGATGAGAAAAGCTGGGCTTTTGTATTCAGCAATATAGGCTGACGTGTTTTGTTACAAGCACTAAAAAAACCCAGTCAATTGCTTAAAACACTCAGAGGGAACTGAACCAAAAACCTGACAACTAACATTGTATTTTACTGTACACTTAGACATACAATCATGCTCACACACCCAGCAGTATATCTAGTTCTATCCATGAGCACTAATTATTTGATAGGGAAACTGACACATTATTTAGTGTTAAGAAACTGTTATTAAACAATAGCATTATTGTATCATTGCTTTCTCATATGTAAAAAAAGCAAGTAAACAAAACTGCTCCTGGGCTGCAAATTACTTCAAGTGTATCATTAAACACCTCTTCCCTTTGCATTCTGACCTTTGACTTAACATATTTCTTCCTTCAAGATTTAGTTCTACATGACTACTTTCAACCACATTACAGTTACAACCACAGCATCTCATCCTTCACATGATTCACAGAAAATTGTACCTCTATTTATGAAAGAAATTATTATTCCAGTCATTTAGGTTTCAGAAAAAACTGTTATTTCATTTCTAGTATAGAAGAAAAAATATTTTTGAAAGCCTACTACTGTGAGAAGTAATTGCTTACACAGTGAAATTAATCAAGCATTCGTATTTTCAAAAACACCAAACCAGTCCTAAGAATCAGGACTATCAGACTGTAAACAAAAATAGGTGGAACAAAACCATAACCTGAATTGTCTACTATTGAAAATTATAACCTTGCTGCTTTAGTTTAGTGTTTCTTTATTAAATTTAGTTAATTACTGAGGGCCTCAGTTTTTATGCTTTTGGTTTTATTTGCCAACTAGATAATATATTAGCTGGCTGTATAAATGCACCTAGCACTGACCTGCTGTTATAAAGATCCACATTTACAAGTGCCTTTATAAATTAAAACACCCCCTAGAACCTTTGAGTTCTCAAATTAAAGGCCAGTCTGAAAAAATCCAAACAAAATCATGTCCATGCCGTAAGTCATGTCCAAATCTCTCCTTTGACAGCATTGATTGTATGACTAAACCCTAACTAATACTGCCCAACATACGAAGGGATTCCCACTAAAGTGTGAAACGAAATATTTCTGTTAATGCACTGAACACTCACCACAGGAGGTCAAGAGATAGAGAAGATGTGTCACTCAATTTCAGTAAATCCCTTCAAATCACACCCAAGCCACAATACTCATGCTTTTTTTAGAGCTGAGCATAGTAGGAACTACAAAGCCATAAACTGAAAGCTTCTTTTTCCCCTTGTAGTTTGAACACACATGCACACCAAACTTAGTAATGGTTCATGTTAAAAAATTTTCAGAAGAAACATTTCAAATTCCCCTAAACACCGTAAATGCCACCTTCACCATCTTTTTTACACTACCAGTAGAGGTACAAGACAGTTTGCCCATCTGTATGCAAAGGGCATGCCCTTTATGGCCCCACCCCTCAGGTCCGTATCTGACTGCACAGTTATGTCAGGGTCACTGCTTCATGCTCCAACCATGGGCAACATGTGGGTTTAGAGCTGGACACTGAAGAAAGGGTTTTACAAATGCATGAGTCTTGATAGGTCCACTCACCCTTCATGACACCACCCTGCACTCTCTTTTGCCTTACCACCCTCACGCCTCTGGCAGGACACACGTGCTTCCTCGAGCCATCCAGTCTCCCAAAACATGGAACCCATTCTGTTGTCTCTTTCACCTCCAGTAACTGAGTCAGCGAATTCCAGCTTATCCCTGCCTCCTTCTCCCTTCAGCGATGTCTTCCTGCATTGTTCTCTCTCCCTGCTCATGCACAGCACCTGCTTTCTCTGGGCTGAAAACAATTAAGATCCCCCTCGTGACTTGCATTCAGACTTGGAATTTTGCTGAAAATTCTGCCAAGTGAACTTTCTAGTTCTACTGAATCCCAGCCCATAATCACAGCCAGCATTAATCTCCTTTGATTCATTTCCACTGTCCTAAAAAACTAGTTATTCAAAAACTTTTATGGGGATTTCCTTTTGGAAGAGATGCAATTGTTATAAAATCAAAATACAATTACATAAGATTCACAAGAGTATTTCCTTCTCCATGATATTAACAAGAACTTCTGTGCTTTCTAAATATTATCATGTATTTTTCTGGCCTCAAACTTTTCTGTTACTTTACATGGCATAAAGATGAGAATTAGGTTTATAGCATTTTTAATGAATTGTAAAACAAAGAAATTGAGCCTGACTTGAATCTGGCTTCCTAAAGTGCTCCCACCATTGACCTAGTAAAAACAGAACAATCACCTATCTCCCTTCTGTACTAAGGAAATATATTAGCTCATTTGAATCTTATTCTGTATTTATGTACTTACGACCATTTTATTATAAACCATTTTGTTAAGACAAGAAGTCACATATAAAATATTTAAACTTTGTCACCTAAAATCCAGAACTGATTGTGAATGTCAGCACTGTAAAACCTAAGCCCCTCCATGTCAGCAGTGTATACCAATCATTAGTTTGAAATTAATTTTTCACATTCTCTTCTACTAAATAAGGTTACTCAGTCTTAACTCCTTGTAATTTTTCCTCCTTGTAGTTTCTTCCCTCCTTTGCAGCACTGACTCACCCTTAAAAAAATAATTTGAGAACCCATATCCAGATAGTACTGCCTACTTTATTAATGGCATCATCATTTTCTGAACTGAGCATTTTATAAAAAGTGAAACAGATAATATGGTTCTTGAAAAATTGCAAAAGCCTCAAATGCCAAAACAGTAAATATTTTCAATTAAGTACAGATATCCATTATTTTAGATCACATACATAAATGCACTTATCAGAAATAAAGTAAGTTCAAGAAAGCATGGTTTCCTTACCTTTGAGAGTTCCATTCCAGGCCCACATTGTTTGCAGAGGATACAGTTTCCAGTCTGGTCCCTAAATTCTTGTTCTCTGCAGTCTCCAGTCTCACCAATTACCTTACTTAGCTAAAGAAGCCAAAACAACAACCAAACCAAACAAACAAACAAAAAAAAAAAAGTAAATTCATCAAAATATTGTTTTGATCTTAAAAATAACTTTCTGATTTATTTATTACCCTTAGTTCTACAGCAAACCAGAGTTAAGTACACTGAGCAGGCAATTTAATTGTGTGCTATGCTACATTGTCCATAAATTGAATACTCCAAACACCTGAGCTATGTACACAGCACACTGTAGGAAGAGATGGCCATCTCTCTGAAGTGAGGTAGTATCACCTCCTCAGCACTATATTCACCTATATTTTGTGTCCTAGTCGACTCCTTTGTCCATTAAGAGGCTCACAAGGTAAAATTTTGTAATTGTGTGTGAGGAGCAGCCAGAAATTATATGAATCAGTGGACCAAGCTTACTCTCAAATCAATAAAATGTGTATGCAATTGTCCGTGTGCAGCATTTGAAGATTTTTAGGGCTAGCAGTAATGTGTAAAACAAAAGACACCCTGTGTCTTGTCTCTGTTCAATACAATTTTCTCAACATGGGGGAAAACCATTAATCTTTAACTTACCAAATATGCCAGTAAAATGATGAGCACCTTCAATTTGTGATCTCCTTGTAATCCTTTAGCATCCATTTCTTGCAACTAACCCTTTCTCCCTGAAAAATATAAAAAGAAAAAAAAGAAAAAAATAATTATATTTACATAGTTTAAATTGCAGAAGTCACATGTCCATTGCACTTCATGCCACTTGGCATGTCAAAATACAAATCTGTCAATGACATTAACATTTTCAGATGGATTCCTGAAAGCTGCTAAGTAACAAACATATGCATTAAAAATCATATGCCTTTTGAAGACAAGAAAATAAAAATGAAGTTTCTATAGGTCTCAATCTCAAAATACACACGAAGTTTCCATAGTTTTCAATCTCAAAAGGAGAGATGGCTATCAGTCTGGATTGGAGAACATCAACATTTATTAATCTAACATTCCTAACACATCTTTCTTGCTTGTTAAACACTCAACTAAGTACACGACCAACAGACAAAAATAAATTTCTTCAAATACACCATGTAGTTTTTATCATTTAAGAGTAGAGACTGACAAATGAAAGGATGGAACCCAAAACAAAAGGCAAATAGCAGAGAAAAACATTAAGAACAATTGCAAAATGCTTTCCAACATGGAACTACTGCAAGAATAGTATGCTTTCAAAAATATACAACCAGAATGAACATAAACTATAATTAACACATAATTTCACATTTTACTGCATGAACACCCTAGTTAATCCATTCTAATAAATAAGAAGAAAGTATATTTCAGTGTCACTATTGATATTTTTTAAAATAAGCCGTATTTTGGAGTGTAAAAAGAGCAGAAGCCTACTGGAAAGAACAGAGCAGGCAGAGATGTGTCAGACAGCACTGCACAGGAAAGCCAAGATGACATTTTTATGGTTATTTCTCACTTAGTGACTGTAATGGTCTATGGGCCAATGACAATTATGAGATTAAATGCATGTCAACACGGGTAAAAAAGAAGACATACTCTCAAGGAATATGAATTCATATAGATGTAGTATTTGACATACGGATTTTTTTTTAAGTCTGAGGAAAAAAAATATAAGGCAAGAAACATGAAAAGGAAAAATCTCAGAAATAATTCTGGATGACCAAAACACAACTTCATGTAAAAAGTACTGTAGAACAACTAGAAAAATGAAAAGGACAGTCAACAAATTTTAAAAGTTTTGAAGTCATGAGAAACTGAAAATTCTAATGCTCAAAAGAAAGGTATGTAAAAACAAACAATTTATAGTAATAGCGAAGAGTAAAGAGTGGACAGAGACAGTAAAAAAACTGTTAAGGGAACTCAGAACTTTCAAGAAACATTCCTCATCTGTTTCTTGAAAGATACAAAATGGATAAATACACACATCATGCATTATATCTTCTGGCCAAAAAGTAACTGAATATCTGCTAAGTAAAAGCAGATTAGATAAGAGACAAATTGTGAGACTTTGCACCTCAGTAACCTTGAAATAAGTATCAAGAAAGTCTTAATTTTGATCCTGTTCAGTTTTAATGTTCATTCCCTTTGGAATGCCACAGAAATTCAAGAGTAATATACAAAGAAATTAAAAAATAACTAAGAATAGTAATACAATAAACAACTCTACACCGCACTACAGAAAAGCAGTCCTGTAAAATAAGGTTGACTTCACTTGATTCAGAGAAAAAAAGACAGTAAAGCTAAGAGTCAAATGAAATAAACTGATTAAATATTAATTCAAAGAATCATGCTGAAATTAATGGGATTTGGGAGAAAAATCCCCATTAACTTCTTGATTTAATGTAACACTGTTTAATGGAAAAAAGAAATACTTATTGTGCTTTCTTAATTGCTATAGGAGTTAAAACTTTACAGAAGTGTGCAAGTGAAATAAAGCTGTAAATATAATTGAGTTTCTTGGATTTCAATGTCAAGTGATTACTCCAAGTCATATATATTCCTTAATAATTAAAAGATAGGTAAATTATAATACAGTCCTAATGTAATTATGATCATCTATAGAATACTACCAAAACTTCAAAACCTGGATTCTTCCTAAGGTTAAAAGTAAGTTTTAAGTTTCAATATTTACTTTTGCTTCTGAAAATAGATGTGCAACATGTGCAAAGAAACTGAAGAGTGTAATAATTATATATTTTTGTGTCAAGTTTCACATTGAATTTTCAATACAAACAATGCTGGTGAGCTGTACTAAGCCTAATGATCTAAAATACGGAGCTATAGCATTATCCAAGAAGTCTATTTTTTCTGTGCAAGTCACCTGAAACATGAAAAAATGAAGAAAATTAAGAACAGCCCAATTAACTGGCCTGCAGACTAGTTATTTGCAATAAAACTACATTAGCTTAATGTAATTCAGGTATATTAACCCTATACCTTTTCTCCAACATCCAATAACTTGAAGATTTAATATTGTCAAAATATCAGTATATATACAACTTATTAAAATCAATACTGAAAAAAAGCTAATTATGTATTTTTGTGTTTTAATATTCTGGAGTCACAACTGCAATAAAACCCACATGCCAGTCCTTTACAGAAGGTCATACAGAACAAAAAGCAGTATTAAAAATCTGTTATAAGATGATCTTCTTATAGCATATACCTCAAAGACTTTTACAACATAAAAAGCCCATGGCAAAGCATCCTGTACCAAAATACATTTTGTTCACTTAGGTGTGAAATATTCTCTATTTAAAAGAAAATCTACTGTCTTTATAACAGTCTCGCCAAGTACAATCACCAGGAATTCCACAACCCAGAGTAAATTTTCAAAATCAAATATTTTATAGATAGCATCAAACTATCAAGGACTTCTCCAACTTATCTATACACCTAACTAAGCTTCAGTTTTTTAACTGACATTACAAGTTTAATGAGACCTTATAGCTTTAGGTCTAGGATATGAGACATCTTCTATATAATGTATTCTGTAATCAACAAAGATTCCAAAAGAAGCTTGTGGGTCTATGGACCTTTTACTTTAGAGCACTTCAACAGTACCAGTGCACTTTAATAGCACCAAAACACATTCAGATAATTCCAGCAGACGTGTATGAATGCCTGTAGTACTCTATCATGCCATCATGGTGCCCATTGTCACCACTCCTACAAAACACCACCAAAGACTATATACTGACTAACCTGTGAGAAAGAAAGGAGCCAGTGTACAAGAAATAACCATTGTTAGGAGCACAAATAAAACAAAATGTTTCTTTCATGACAACAATTTGGTAAAAATAATTGAAAGGCACGTTAATGGTTAGGGCACATTAATAACTCCTTGTATTGAATGCAAGTCCCAAAGGAGAGATAACTGTGTCAGCTGCATGTTTCCTGTTTCAATCTCCAGTTTGGTCAAAAGTCCTGCTTAAAAAGCAGAGACTGCAGCACTTAATAATAGGTTGCTATTGGTCAAATTTCTTCTTTCATGATACCAAGTGGCATTATTCATGTTTGTTGGACACCAGCCATTCACCTCATGCTTTCAAGTAAGAAATTATTAGAAGTTTTTTACCCCTAAAACAGGTGTGAGTAAACAGAGGTTCCATACCCTTAAAGATTATTTGCTCTTGTCCAGATACTGATATTTAAAATGCTGAGTTCAGTTATATTCGATTTTACAAGAAGAAGGAAAAGTGTGCACAGAATTTTTTGAGGTCACTAAATCATTCCAAATACATCTTTTTAGGTTCACAGTAATAAGCTTGCCTAAAATACTCAGGGAAAAGCAATCATCACTGGTAAAGTACTGAACTCAGGATAGAGAACTTGCATTAGGAAATGTGGTTGCATAATTATAAGGTCATTTGGGGCCTACTGTGCATATGCATAAAGAGGGCAGTATCAAACAATAAATTAGAAACACGCAATAAATGTTCTGTGGAAGTAAGAACTTCCAGTCTTTTAGGGTTCTAGACTCCATTGCCCTCTAAAATTTACTCCTACATTTACCAGCTTGCTTGAATAGGAGTCATCATTTTATTTCAAAGCCCATGTCAGAAAAATATTTCTTTTTTCTCTCCAAAAATCTTGAAGTTCCACCATGAAAGACACACCACCTCAAGAATCAAAGCAGCGTGACTAAATTATGGCTGACTAGCAGGTTTCTCAGACACGGAAGCATCAAAACTTTGAAGTCAACATCATCCATCTTCTAAGGGAAACTTAAGAAAGGGTGAAGAGCCCCAACTTCACATTCACTTAACCTGAAGTTGTGAATTCCCAGTTAATTCACAACCAGGTCTTAAAAGGTTTCCACATTAGATTTGATATTTTTACTTTATGACCACTTTTCATGCACTCTACAACACTGGCAGAGTACTCTGAGGAGTTCTGGGTAAGAAAGAGGGATGAAAATATAATAATCTTATCTTGCCAACAGAGGTCTCTGGTATCCAACAAACAGGGTCTCAGCTCCTTTCTAACCACCTACTTCCCACCCGCAGCTGTCAACTGCATGCAATAAAACAAGGAGTGGCAGATGGCTTTAGCAGTCAGTGCCCCATGGGCAAGAAACAAGAGAAGGGAAAGTACTTATGTTGCTGCAATGACAAAGACAAAGAAAGAGAGCAAGTTAGGGACAAGAACTTCCACTATAGTGCTGCATGTTGTTATTCTGTCTCACAGGTCTAGAACACCTTCCCTCTGCACCCTACCCACAACCCTTGTACTCTTCCCCTTTGTGAAGCAAATGAGGCCTTGTCTGACCACAGTTGCTCCAACTTTTGCAAGAAATGTGGGGAAAAAAACTTCATACTTTCAGCTAGAGCACATTCATCACATTAAATATCATGTAGAACAGATCTGTATTTTACAGAACCTGCCATACATGAAATTGCATGACATAAGACAGCTAAGAATTTATTTCTAATTTTGTAAAGATAAAGGTGGCAGATCAACGTTAGAAGCTTGCAGGTGATTGAAAACACTTAGATGTATTTTAGGGCTGAGGAAGATGAGAAGATTTATACACAGCCAGGAAATATTTGTGCTCCTTCTGACTTCCACATGCTTCAAGTTACGTTACTGAAGTACTTGTCTTTACAGGAATAAGGTGATAAAGCAGTTTATCATTTGTGTTCCTCAATATATCCAGCTTATCATTAATTCGATATTAGACTGAAATACTATAACAAAGGTGCAATGTGGCAACATTTTTCCTACACATAAACAAAGCTTTTTAGAGGATCAGAGCCCATGATTCACACAAGAACTCCCACTCTCACCAAGGTTGATGAGCCTACTCATACGACATCAAAACTGTGGTATAAAAAAAAAAAAAATTGCTACTTCTGTTTAACACATCTCGCCCATCTCAAGTTCTAGGAGACACTGGTTTGCCAGATGAAAGCTCCATGTCAAGATGCACTTGCACCTTTGTACTCAGATATTTGAATAAGCAATACATTGAGAATGCCAGTATTATATTCATACTTCATTTACACCAAAATATGCTAATAGCTCTTTCTCAAAGTAATTTTTGGGGATCATGATATAAAGTATTGGGCTAGTTACACAGTAACTACTGCAATGGTGCAATGCCAATATGTTACATTTATCCAGCCAGACTTGAGCAGTTTTGGATGGCATGTAATGTCTTAAAAACCACAGACATGAGTTACTTCCATTCACACCATTCTCTTTTATTAGGATTTCAAGTTGTGGAAAGTGAGAAAAAGTAACTTACTGCCTCCTTAACTGACATTTTAAGTATCTTACTATTAAACTAACTAATAAAGAAGCTTACTTCAAGGTCTAAAAAACCCCCAACAACACCAACAAACTAACAAACCAAAAACAACAACAAAAAACCCACTCAAAAAACCCAACCCTCTTCTCTTATGGTAACAAGCTCCCAGGTAACACACATAAGTAACTTGCTTTACACCTGATGGTGAAGGTGTGCTTGAAAGAGACTATGCAGTAGTACAGAAACCAACATACAGATTGATTCAATTTGCCACTTACTCATAATAAATGCTACTGGACCATTTATGAACTTGATAAAAGCATCCATCTACAGTAGTTGTAAATATAAAAGTGGTAAATAAGTATTTAGTATCTCGATTTTTCACGATCATCAGGCAAAGCTTTCGGTCCAAGGTCAGCTTAATGGGGACAGCCATCAGGAAAGGAAGTCAAACAATCAAAAGCTTTTCAATAAACCGAACTGTAATCGGGGATTTTCAACCTCTTACCAGCCAAAAGAAAAAGTTATGAGCTCCTATTCCTTCAACTCCAGCTCTAAAATTGTTTGAAGCGAACAGCAGCTTATTTATGCAGCAGACACGAGAAGCGCTTGAGAACATGAAAGCCCAGCTCTCAAGGGCTTTTTGTTCGGCCGCGCTCGGGGGCGTGGAGCAGCCACTCCAGGGCTGTCGAGACCTGCAGAACCCACCGGCAGCAGCAGCAGCAGCGGCTCCGTGGCTGCGCCGAGCTCCGCGCACGCACCGCGGGCTGCCCCGGGGCACGGGGCGGCAGAGCCGGAGCCGCCGCGGGGAGGAAGGGCCGGCGGAGCCTCCCCCGCGCCTGCTGCCCCGCAGCCTGCGCGTTCCGCGGAGCTCGCTGCCATCACCGCCCCCGCCGCCCACCGCGGGCCCAGGAGCAGCAGCGCGGCCGGTGCCAGGCGGGGGGAGCCCCGGGCAGCGCTGCCCGGCCAGCCCGCGGTGCCCGGGAGTGGCGGGGGAGCCCCGGGGCGCGGAGGCGTCGCTGCTTCCCCCCGTGGGCGCCCCGCTCCGCGGCGGAGGGGTTCGGCCCCCCGGCTGTCGCTCGCACCCACCTGCCTCGCCGCGGCCGCGGCCGCCCCGGCCGGCCCAGGAACGCTCCCCCGCCGCCAACTCCGCTCCGCGCCCGCCCCGTCACCGCGGCAACGCCGCGCCCGCCCCGCCCCGGCACGGTCAGCTGAGCGCGGCAGCCTATGGGATGGATGGATGGATGGATGGATGGATGGATGGATGGATGGATGGATGGATGGATGGATGGATGGATGGATGGATGGATGGATGGATGGATGGATGGATGGATGGATGGATGGATGGATGGATGGATGGATGGATGGATGGATGGATGTCACTGTGTGTCCGTGCTGGGAGGGCGCAAGTGGCTGTGTGTGCCTCTTGCCAGTGGTGCGAAGCCTGGGTGAATCACAGGTGAGGTGCTGGTGTCCCTCTTATCCCACCAGGAGGACAGGATAGCAGGGCACCCCTGTGCCCACCCCTGCCTCCAGAGGCTGCCTGAGCTTTGGGAGCTGCAACTTTGGCATTGCTGATCTCCCCCAGAGGGAGCTCAGGCTAATGGCTGCTGGGCTGTTCTAAAGGGACTGGCCCTTGGCCACTGTTCAGGTGAGTGTAGAACAAGTCCTTGTAACTCAGCAAAGCCCTTTCCACCTCTCCCACCCAAAAAGCATGACGGAGGCTTTCTGACAACACACTGCAAATTCTCCTTTCTGCAGACTCTTCTTTCTGCAAGCTCTCCTTTCCAAAGTACTTGAGTAGCTTTTTTTCCTGCTGGCTCAGAGCCTGAAATATTTTATCCATTCTTCAGGTAGCAAGTTATCCAGCTGTAAGCACAGTGTCAACACCAAATGCCAGTATCCATGAAGAAATGCAGAAATCCAGCCCTTCACAGATAGTAAATTGTTCACAGTCGCTAGATTGTTACTGCTGCTTACTGTGACACAAATTAGGAGCTTTCCTGAAGTAAAGTGATGCTCCAACATTGGTGAAACCAATCCTGGAGACCTCAGTAAAAGAACAGGTGCTGCAGGGATTCCAGGTCATTAGTTTTACTTCTAATGAAAAGGTTAATGATCCACTTACAGTCTAGACAACTGTATGGAGTTGAAGTGAGTTCGGCTCTGAAGAAATGAAAAAATGCTTATATTTGGTATTAAAGCATTTTCAAATAAACAGAACTTTTGGAGTTCCTCACAGATAAAATTTTGAAGATCTCCAGCTGCATGAACTTGTCTAAAAACAAGGAGTGCTTATTGAAATCCATGAAGTTGTATGCAAAGAGAGAAATGATTGCTGCAAAACTAGTTGTTTTCAATTATAAAACCCAAACAACTCAGAATGTACAGGGGTTTTCATGTAATTATCTTCTAAAGGGCCTTCAAAGAGGAGTTTTGCTTCAAGACCTTTGCCAGGAGGAGCTCTGCAAGAGGCTGGAATTTCAGTGAGGAATGGCATTCTGCAGTGCATCTGTTGTGAATAGCAGCTGCTGCACAGCACTGAGCATTGTACACAGCCTCACTATTTACAGACAATCTTTTGTGTGTTATCTGTTTTCTGGAGCCACCAGTGAAACTATTGCCTGAGTTTTTCTTAGTGGAATCATCATGTATGTTTCAGATACTTGTTTTCAAGTAGTATAGTTAGACAAAGGTATTAAAATATCCTGAGTTCTTGAAGTGTTGACTAAACACTGTGCATTACCATATAAAGAAACATTAAGACTTTCATCAGACAGTGGGTTACTATGCTAATGAACTAAGAGGAACGTGTTGTCTGTAACACTGAAATGGGTAAGTCCTTGTTGTAGCATGCAAAATCTTTCCTCTGAATGTAAAATGGATGAGTTAGTTCCATTCATCATTGAAAGATGTTGAAAATTGTAGTGTTTATTTTGTTTTAAATCATAGTGCTTCTAAGGAAATTGAAGAATAGAATTGTTAGAGGAACTAGTACGGAGATTCTCACTACAACAGAGAAAGCAAAAAAGAAATATTTGGGAAGCAGTTTCAGCTGACCCCTTTGATAAGACTAAGTTGCGTGACATATCTGATGTGGAAGCAGAAATTGTACAGCAATAGGAAGTTGTTATCTCCATATCTCAAATGCTAACACAGTTCCCCCAGTCAACTGTGAGATAGATCTACTCTTGTTATGACAGCTGTTGGAAACTGATGTCAGTATAACTGTGCAATGTCTTTTGATAATCTTAACTATTACAAACCTTAAAATATGTTTATGATGTTATCTAAGACACACTGTTTGGAAATGGCTCTATTTATAATCAGAAATTGCTCAAGCTATTTTAATAAATAAATCAAATACTTGTGAGTTTCCTAGTCAGATTTGCTTGAAAAAGCATTGTTAACTTTTTGTTTCTGAAGGCTTAAGCCTGAGGATTAATTAATGTTTATACAGCCCTAAGTAAAAGCAAAGTTACTAGTGCCAAGAATTATTACTATTTAATCTTTAAAAGTCAGATCAATGACAGGCTAAACTGTCAGAGAACTGCTATTTAAAACAACAAAAATGCTGAAAATCCTCTTCCCACCATGCTTGAATGTGTTCAAGTGTGCTTTCATTTCAGCCTCACTTACATACAGACAAGCAAAGCTATTTTTCAGTTTAATTGGGTTGACGCCCATCTTTGTTTAAATATGTGGGGAGATTGCCTAAAATCCTAGGGACTTTTTACAAAATGAAAAAAATCTTTGTTTCTTAAATGCATTTTCAGGGCCCAAATGTTGCAAATAATTATATATGCAAATCCTACTCAACAGTGTAATCTATCTGATTAACCAGTGTTACTTGTGTGTGCAACTTCATTCATTTGTGTGATAGTCAGATCCTCGTAGTGATAATTTAATTGCATTAGACTTGCACAGCTATTTTGACTTCTGAGGAAAAAGAATCCTTGCTTATTTTTTAAAATTTCCTTCTCTTTCTACTTTACACCAAGCAGAAGTAAGATTTAGAAACTATTTTCTTCAGAAAATAAATGTACATGTTGGAAAACAAACAACAAGCAAGAGGGACTGGAAAGGCAGAGAAGCTCATCAGTGAAGTATAGAATTAATAAACAAAACCATCTTTTCATGGTTACAGAAACATGTTTTAGTACATCATTGTTATTTAGGGAGAAATACTAAATTTTTCTTTGGCTGTGCCTTAAATTATGTTCTTCCTTGACAGCTATACACATATTATTCATACAATGCTAATTACTTTCCTTATAATATAATTGACTTGTTAAGTAAGAATATGAATTAATTGGTGGCATAGAAAACTAAATGATACCAAGTCAGGCCTAGTTAATCTGTGTCTGGCGTATTATCTCTTGATATTCAGTAAATTGAAATTTTATATATACAAATACAGTTTTAATTAGAAGAAACATATTTTGCTGACTGACTAATGAAAGCTAACTTCATTTATCAGGAAGTGTTGATAACTTGATCTTACTCAAGATGCAAGCAGACTGTTAAAATTTGGGTTTGCATGTCGCACTGTGGTGCATACTGAAATATGAACATCTTGAGGGTCCTGTGGACTGGTAAACCTCTCAAAGAATAGTTTTCAAGCAATGTTTAACAGCTATAATTTATTCTGACTTTTAGTTGCAATTAGTTAATGAACATAGTTAAGATTTGTATGCACTTAAATTCAGACTTAAGAATATATGCCAGTATTTCAGAAGATCTTACTAGCCACCATTAAGACTAGATCTTCAAAGACCTCAGTGTCTGGAATGTTTGCAAGTCTGGTCCCAATTATGGGTTCTAAGTTCTTCTGAAAATCTAAATTATATTTAAATACTACAGAAGGAGTTTGAGTCTTATTTTAACAGTCTGACTCCAGCTGCAGGCATAGAACACTCATGGATATGGCCCAAACTCACATGAAGATCTGGCCCTTTAAAACTGAAAATGTGTGAATGATCCTAAATCTTTAAAAGATCGTTCCCTTATAATGAATGTCTGGAGTAGATGTCTTAAAATTTCTTTAACACAATACTTCTCATAAATATGAGTTTGAGGAACAGAATACGAAACACTGTGAATGGAAATTGCATCACTATAATGCAGCAAAACTTCTATGGAGTTCAGCACAACCAGCTGTTGGCTGTAGACAAACCTAAGATTCCTTTAATATATTTATTAAAATGCCTTAGAGGAAACTTCTATCATCGGGTGAAAAGGTTACTTTTATTTTCAAGATTTCATATGGTACAGCTGAACTATGATCTCTTCAATCTTAAAATAAAACCATTTCCTTTTGTCTGTAAGGATGCTATGTTTATAAATTTAGTTCTAATATCTTGTGGAAGTGGAGACTTTTTTCATCTCAAGTATGGAACTATTAGGCTTAAAAGTGTTGTTTGAAGAAGGCACAGTTCAATAAACTCACTGAGAGCAAACAAAGTGTGTAGGAGATATGGCTGGTCTTTCCTTAGAAAACAAGTACTCCCCTGAGTCATGTAATACATGTATTCAAATATAAATTCACAAAACTATAGACAGTATGAAAGAGCAGTGCAACCCAAAATCTTATGTACCTGCAAAACATTGAAAAATACAGGATTTGCTTCAGTTTTCTATATGTTTTTCTAGATGGTCTGTTCTCAAGATAATTCTGCCCAAGAGCTGCAAATAAAATGCTGGATAAGCTACAAATAATCTTTTGAACTTTGTGCACACAATGATGTGTAGTAGTATTGGTTATGTGAACTTTATAATTTCTTAAAATCTTGCAACACAAAACCGAAAAAAATACAAAATTCAGTACCTGTTATCTGATGAAGTTTTCCAGTGCCAGAGTTGCTGCAGCTTAATTTCACACCGCCAGAGCTTCTGTATTAAATGCTTTTACCTCCTTAAAAAAAAAAAAAAAAAAAAAAAGTATGTCAGCACAAGCCCAGACGAAACTCCAAATCCGGGAAAATAAAATTAACCATGCAGATCAAAGGCAGACGAGCACTGAGACCAAATGCCTGTAATCTGATCAGTGATCAGTTGCCGTACATCAAAGGCAGTGCTTTGGCGAGGAAAAAGAGCTCCTTTTCCAGCAGGTAGTTGCGCTCTTAAATTCTGCCTTTCAGAACTCTGCACTAGCTCTTTTCCCCCTTTCCTTGCTTGTGCTGGGAGAATGCACACGATTCTGAAATGCTTGGGGTTGAGTGGCTGGATCTGTAGGTTTTGAGTTCCCAAGCTGTGTTGTGGATTGTGTGTTGGAAGCTTTCCCCAGTGCCAGCGGGTTCCGCTTTATCCCTTTCATCTCGCTGAGCTGCAGATCCCATGACATCATTCAATGCTGTGGGACTGGTTAGAGAGCTGTAATACAGCCCGTGGGGGAATGCAGCTAAAGAGCAGCAAGAGTTTGCATGATTTCTAATCAGGTTAGTCCATTGTAACAAACCCAAGGCTCACTTCAAAGCCTTCACTACATTTAAGTTTCCTCCCGAGGAGGGAGAATAGTGTAGCTATAAGGTTTTCTTTAAAACATGCGTTATAACTTTGTCTGTAAAAAGAAGCAACAATTTTCCATAAAGTTCTGAAAGTCAGACATGAAGGTCGGTTTGCTAGGCAGCTGTAAGACAGGACAGAAAACTACTTTTGTTTGTCTCTTTGTCGAGATTTGGAGCAGAGAAAATGGTGTATTTTGCACTCTGGCATTGGATTTTTGCATTGGCAAAACCAAGCACAATAGAGCATGCTCTTAGTCCCTGGCTCACGTCCTCCCTGCTGCTTACTGTGTGGCCTTTTGCAGATCATTTTATTTGAGCCTGATTCATCCGTGGCTCATGATTCCTTTACGTAAATGAGCTGTAAAGCTGCCATAAGTAACTCACAGAAGTGTTTTTCAGTGTAAAGGCATTTTTCAGCTAGAGTAGATTTGAAGTGGCCACCATTGCTCTTCTGTAGAGGGAGGCTTTGGGGCGCATGGAAGTTTATGGACAGACATTCCCTGTGAGCTGCAGTTCGCAGTCCCGAGGATTGCTGGAGGGTTCTGCATGGCCGTGGCGAGCAGGGGAATCCTCAAGGCTGCTGCGGCTTTCTCTCTTGCAGTGCAGAGGAAAAGCAGAATTGTACTACTGAATTTCATATTCTGTGATCTGAGGCTAAGTTAGCTTTTGACACAGAGATTAATTCAGCCCTCTGTACTTCAGCTGTTAATAAAACATACAAATTTCAAGCAGGATGGATTTTAGGATAATCAGCCGTGTTGAAGATGTCACTGAAGTTCCCATGCACGCATACCCCATACTTTGGGCATACCATATGTGAGATGAAAGCGATACGAGCCTGTCAACTGCTAGACTCATGCAAATATTTGCACACCGGGTAACCGAGAATTCATTTAAAAGGCAAAAGGAGAAAGAGGCAATATGCTAGACACGGTTGCCTTAAGCGTTAAAACAAAAGCCAACAATCGGCGGATAATGAGTGCTGGATAGCCGAATGTCTGCTGGAGATGCCTCGTTCTGCACCTCCTCCCTCCCCGCGCTCATCCCCCGCTCCTCGCCCTGCGTAGCCCGGCCGCTCCCGCTGCCCGCGCCCGCTGCCGCCGCACTCGCTGGGATAGGGAGCCTTCTGCTGGTGGAATGGAGCACTGTGGGCAGCACCGGGCCGGCAAGCAGCGCTCCGCTTCCCGGAGATGGCAAGGAACATTTCCAGAAAGTCTAGGAGTTTAGATGTTCCCAGTCTCCAGAAGTTTAGAACTTAAACAACCCCTTTAATTTTAATGGTGCTTTAAGAACAATGCTGTTCACAGAAAGCACCTTTTATTTCTTTGGATTTTAAGCAAAAGTAAGTCCTGATGGTTTATTAGAGATCTCTGGTCTATCTTTCATACATATGAAAAAGAGAAGTAAGGTTAATTATAGCCAATTTAACCTTCTAAAACTTAAGCATTTTGCATTTATGGTACTACTTTCTCTGTGGAGCCTGTCAGCTTGAACTATCTGCTATTTCCTATTCTATGGCTCCTCAAAATTTGGCCAGATGTGTGTAATAATAACAACAGTTATCTCTATAGTTCAGTATTTCCCCAGAAGCCGATAATGATTTTTACTCCTTACATAAATGAGGATAATGTTGTGATTTTTATAAGGCACAGAACAGGCTATATCAGAGCCGGAAAATGAACTTACCTAAGATGACACTTCACTTTTACGCTTTTTGATCATCAGCTCATGCTTTCTCTTATAGACACTAATCTAGGAAGGCATCCAAGCACAAGTGATCTGAAATCCATTAAGTTCCTCTCTAGATGCTTTATACTAATCACTGAAATTACTGGGGTAAGAACAGATCTGAAACTCGGGACCCAACCTTTACTCACTCTCCAAGTATCTAAAAAGCATTTCTGGCAGGATCACTTGTGATTCCTGTGCAAAACCAGTGAGGTGGCTCTGAAGTCCTGCAGAGGGAGATGCTGTATTCTTAATTAATTGCTTAAATTTTTCTAAATATAGACAGAATTTTCCTTGAGAAATATTTAGTGAGTTTATGCTTCTCTTTTTACCACATGAGGATCTCAGGCTCTTAGATTCCTCTTTAAAAATTTTTAGGGAAACAGAACAAAGTCCATGGCTGCTATTCATAGTCAAAGTGCTTAGCTGTGTCAAAGCCATAAAAGACAGCCAGTTGACAGAAATAAGAAATTTCTGTTTCTGAAAAATCTTGGGAAAAATTCTCTGTGGAAAAAACAATCAAACCAAATAATGGGGTTGGTACCCCTGCTCCGTGCTTAACATACCCAATATTCAAGCTATGCCTTATACACTTGTATCATATACATCAAATGATTTATCGTGTTGCTTTTTACACATGCTGTCTGCATCCCTTCACTGCACCTCCTCCCTTTCAGGATAGAGGAGCTTCTCCAGACGTTCAGAGAGGAGGTCAGAAGTCATCACAGGAAATGCAGTGCCATTGTTATAGCCCACTCACTGGCCATGCAGCCATTGTCTGTGCTTGCTGCAGCCTTTCTAAGTGTGGCATAAATGCTGCATATTCTATTATAAATATCACACCAGCAGCATTGGTGCAGTTACAAGCTTTCATCATGCACATCCACAGGGGCTGCTGTCTCCTGATGATAAGTGGTGAGCTGCTGATTTGCAGAGGTGGAAGGCCATTTTCAGAACCTTTTATGGCAGATCAGCACCATCTCTGAAGCAATGCTTGTCTATCCTGGTCCCAGCTGATGTCAGAAGTGCTGATCATCACTCTCCTAAAGCATTAGGGGGATATTGTTCCATGGGGCAAGTCAGTCCTGTGGTCAGGAGAGATGCTTTAGAATACCCAAATCCAACCTCCTGCATTATCTGCATTGCCATCCTGATAAAAGCTCACATCCTGTTTCTGCTGTATCACATGGGTGTTGTTAGTCCAGGTGTTGCTGATACCTACTCCCACTTCCTGCTTCAGCACTTGCAAGCTCCTTGAGAGTCATAATGTTTGTTAAGAACTTCAGATAGAGCACCTTTAGGCAGAAAAATCAAGACCCTTTGGCATTTCCTGAAAAACTGGCTCACTCTTATCACTTAGTGTGTCATCAGACTCACCCTAATCTACAACACTCTGCACAGTCAATTGCAGAGCAACTTGCTCTAGTTAATTCTAGCTTTGGATGTAGTTCCATTAGTTTATTACTTTCAGTGAGAAAAATTCTCTCTGCCATTTACGTGTTCTGCGATAGCAGGTCTCTGACCTCATGACTTGGGAGGTGGAAAGAGCTTTGTTTTGCCTATCTTTGGTCCTGAATTTTTATTGCTGTTTGCCTGTTGGTTCCCCCTCCCCCCCCGCCCTCCCCCGCCCCCCCATAGGTCTTCATAGAAGACAGCTTTGACTTGTTCCCTTATGAGTAACTTAGGATCTAAGCAAAATGGAGATTTTTGGTTCTTGGCTCACCAGGTGGATCACTCTAAGAGAAGCCTCACGGGCATTGCCACATCTAGATAATGTGGAAGGTTGGGAATTTGGCTTTGAGGTTGTCCTCAAGGATAATGTAGATGCACCCTGTAGGAAGTAATAGCTAATTTACCTGTGATTGGGAGTCAGAAGTTGTGGTTTTATTCCTGGTTCTATTACATGGCTATGGCTGGAGGCAAGTTACTTTTTCTCACTGTGTTAGATCCTCAGCTGTGTAAGTTTTAGCTAAAATTAAATCAAAGGAATAGTGTCAGTTTATGCCTTATGGTCACCTAGTTCCCCTCAGTATGTTTTCCTATCTCTTTTAGAATAATGTAAAAATAATTATTTTTAATATCATACCTGAAATAATGCAAAACAATGCTGCATGAATTCCAAACCAAAATCACCTGGTTCTGAAACTTCAAAAGTTTCTGTACTGAAAGTGTGCTTGAAGATTAGTCAGAATAACAAGCATCCCTAGAGCAATAGTGTGCTTCTCACTTTACTGTGCACTGAAGTTTCACAGCCTTTACCTGTCCTCACACACCTCCAAGAAATGATGAAAGAAGCTTCTGTCGTGTCTTTGTTCTTCATTGTTTCATTAAATGAAAAGAAAGTTTCTTCCCTCTTCTACATAGAATTTTTCACTTGTACTGAAATGGTGCACTGTGATATTTGCCTGCTAGGGTGGGTGAAGTTCTGCACCAGCCTGCAAACTTTAATAACCTAGCACTCTTTCCAGAGGTGCTGGTGGAGTTGCATCAGTGAAATGACATCCCCAAGGCTGCTGAAGCTTGATTAGAAGTATTGCTCATGTAGCTGGAGCAAGAGATTCAATGATTTTGTAATTTGCATTTCAGAAGCCAGTGGATATTTTTGAAGCACTGTATTCTCTTCCTACTTTGAAGAAAAATGATACACCTTGTAGCCCACCCTTCTTTTCAAAGGGCTTTATTATCCAACATTTGCTCTTAAAGCATGCTAAGATTTCATCCATGAGATGTTTTGAAAAAACCTGGAAAACCCCCCAAAACTCCAATTCTAACTGTTCTATAGAAGATGAAATAAAATCAGGCTAAGTGGGAAGAAAGGGAATGGAGAAACAAATCTGAGATGCGCAATTTAGTGATCTGGAGTAGAGATCATAGCTGGCCACCTGCCTAGTTGTCATCAAAACACAGAGTTGCAGGAGCATTCCCTCAAGGAAACTCTAGCAAAATGATTACTAAAAGATTATGTAGTTGCAACTAAAAAGAATGTTCTTATGTTAGACAAAATGTTTTTTATAAATACATATTTCTGACCATTGAGACACTGCAATCATATCACCACACTTCTGTCTTCAAGCATTGGTTCAGTTTTGCCCTTTATTCTCACTTCATAGTTCAGAATTTTCCCCATTTAAATAAAACAGTCTGTTTCACAGATCTTATACTACTTCTCCCTTCCTCTTCCCTTTTTTTCAGCTAATCTTAAGCAGGATTGGCCCTCTCCCCCAGTCTTTATTTTCCCCACAAGTAATCAAGAACAAACCAAGAACAAGTTTACTGACTTCTTTTTTGTCAGTGCTTTATTTGAAATTGTTTTCTAAAATACTTTTTTATACCAGAGCTTTGATTCAGTTCCTGTTCAGTTAAAGCATGAACCTGTCGAAATGCAGTAGTCAAGATGCTCAAAAAAGACTTGTCGTTTCCTGTGAATTACAATAGTACAGCCCTTAATGATACAATTCTACTTTCCCTTGTTTGTCATTGCTTTGACATCTGGGGACTCACTTCAGTAGCTCAGATGAAAAATTCTGTACTTACCATACCAAATCCTTTGTTCCAAAGTACACATACAGCAAACAAAAACCCAAGTTTCTGTGCTGAGCAATTTAAGTTTCTTATGGAATGACTGCAAACTGTGGGCACTTACTCTCTGCAGTCAAAAGCCTAATCTTAGTCACTCAAAGACTTATAATCATGTTCAGATGTCAAAAGGGGGAGAGAGTTCAAATTTCTTTAATCCCATCTGTATAGCAAAGCACTCATATGTCCATATCTTTAAGTAGGAGGCAGTCAATGGGACATAAATAAATGTGTATTTCTGAGTTGAGGCCTAGCCCACATGTTATATTTGGATAATCAGACATAAAGAACCTGTCCTCAGATGATGATATAGTAACTGACTTGTAGAGCAGCATATTTGGCTGAGTTTCACCTCCCAGAGAAGAGTGGGTTTATTTGAAGAAATTAAAGACAAGAAGATATACAGATTGTCACCACTCTTAAATAGGCAGCTTTGATAAATAGCACTATCATTAAGAAGACATCTGAACAGAATCAATGTCTCAGAAGAAATAGCAACTAGACCTAATCCCTAAGCAATTATCTGCAGTCCCAGTTGTAATACATAATTTTTTTTCACATATTCTACTTTGAAAGAATTTATAGATTTGCTCTTTTTCTTTTTTTCCCCCCTTTCCTGGTTGTAGATGATAAACTATACTTTTCCTGTATGAAGTATTCACAGCTTTATCCCACTGTCCTTAAGAAATCTTCCATATTAGCTACAGCCATAAAAATACCAAAAGAATAAGGAAAAATATAAACAAAAGAGCAGAGGTTATAAAAGAGACCAGGCTCAGCTGATCTGCTGCCAACTTTTTTCAAAGCAGATGTTCTTCTTCTGACATTCATCTGTTTTTAGTCTGGAGTTCTGTGTCTACTTTGACACACTTTTCCTAGTTCATGGTTTGCAAACCTTCAGCATATTTTCCCTAGATACATCTTTGCACTCTTTCTCACCTTAAAGTTCTTTGTGCTCTTCTACAAAGCAATGAGCTATGAAAAAAACTGTTAGAAACAATGGAAAAAACAAGAGACTATAAAGACTAAGTGAAGATGACTCAGGAAAAGTAATCATAATTTCTAATAATATCTTCAAAGTCGTATTATAAGTGATGAGAGGGTAGTTTTTTTAAAATTCCTTACTGAATTTCCACAGAAAAATAATTTCTTAGAAGCCCGTTTGTTCTGAGAAACATACCCTTGCATGACAAAGTGTTTTATTTCTTGATTTACTTTTGAGTGACATACTTGCTCTCTCAAAATGTTGAGCTATAGAAATGTGGATTCATTATTTATATGATTTATCCCAGCTTCTGACCTATTCTATGTACTTGTTTATTAAACACACACTTCTATCAAGGAATGAACTGAACTTCATAGCATGGCCAAAACCATCAGTAACATGATAATGCCCCCATTGTTCTGCAACTTAACATCATGCTGCATGAAGCAATTCCTTCTTTAGTTTATTCTGGACCTTGTGACTTGTTTTATTTGATACCCGCAAGTTCTCATACTGAAATAAACAGGGAAATTTTGTTCCATCCCAGCACTCGGGATTTTGTTTCAATTTTTAGTAGTAATAACTAGCAATTGAAGGGTGAGATGCTGGATTCCTGGTATGTTCCACAAAATAGCAGCAAATGTCTAGGTTAAACCCTCTGCCCCACTGGACTCCTTCTGTAAGCAGGAACTGTGGGAAGATGCAGTCTACAAGAAGTTACAGAATGGGAATAGATCTGTAGGGTAATGCTGTGTCACCATCATCAGTGACA
This sequence comes from Eopsaltria australis, assembly GCA_034509425.1. Classification (NCBI taxonomy): domain Eukaryota; kingdom Metazoa; phylum Chordata; class Aves; order Passeriformes; family Petroicidae; genus Eopsaltria; species Eopsaltria australis. The sequence continues at coordinate 11,599,993 of JAVTVJ010000033.1, forward strand.
AGTGTTTTCAGAAATTTGAGGTGCTGCTGCTGTGTCAGTGTAACAGTTTGCAGAGATTACAATACAGGTCTTTTAATCTGGTCCTCCTGAACCTGCAGCATCTGGCCCTACCCTGGCCCTGCCTTTCTCCTGAAAGCCAGAGCAGTTGTTACTTGCAGAGGTTCCCTTCTCTCATAGAAGGAGCAGAGCCTTGAAACTCTCTGTGTTTTCTCATCCTTTTCTCTGTCTTTTGAAATACCTGCATTTTCTCAGAGCAGACTGGAGTATTCAGTAGAGAATCTGCATGTTCTGAAAGAGGAAGAGGATGACAAAACGGGTCCTGTGAGACAGGAGAGGTGAACACAGAGGACATCTCAGGTCTCTGAGAACCAGTTTGCTTTGTAGCACCCACTGTCAGAAGTTATTTTCAATCATAGAATCAATCATAAAATACCAGGTCAGAAGGGACCTCAAGGATCATCTGGTCCAACCTTTCTTGTCAAAAGCATAGCCTGGAAAAGATGGCCCAGAACCTTTTCCAGCCAAATTATAAAATTGTCCAATGTTGGGTAATCTACCACTTCCCTGGAAATATTATTCGAGTGACTCATTTTTCTCATTGCGAAAAATGTTCCGCTTGTGTCCAATTGGAATCTCCCCAGGAGTAACTTGTACCCATTACCTCTTATCTTTTCCATGTGACTCCTTATAAAAAGACAGTTTTCATTTTCTTTGTTGCCACGCTTTGAATACTGGAACATGATGATAAGGTCTCCCCTAAACCTTCTTTTCTCAAGGCTGAACAAGCCCAGTTCTCTCAGGCTTTCCTCATATGGCACATTTCCCAGTTCTTTGATCATCTTTGTGGCCCTTCTCCAACCTGTTCCCATCTTTTTTGTGTGCTCTGAGGAGCAGAACTAAACACAGGATTTTAGAAGAAAACATCCTGTATTCTCCATGGTCCAAAAGTGACAGTTCTGGAAAGGCACTGACTGTTTCTGCAAAAGATTGTAATAAGATTAAAACTTATGACTTCATGATACTTATTTGGTACTGGTATCAGTGAAAGGTTCACAAAGTATCACTCATCACTACTACAGGAAAAACAGGTATGAAAGATTTCTGAGAGTGGTTTGCTTTTATTTCCTAATGATCTTAGCTGTATTTGCTCCCTTAAAGTGAATAAAATGTGTTATTTCATCAGCTTCTGTATGTCTGTCCCCAATATAACATTTGTCCAGATAAGGAAAAAATAAATAATTCAAATCAGCTGTAAGTACCTGCTCTGTGCAGCTATGCTGTACTCACACCCTGGTAAACTGCAGCTACACTGACTTCTCCAGCCCTGGTTAGGCACTAGGCTTCCTACAGAGGCATTTTTTGTGCCAAAAAAATCATGCCAGTATTCAAATTTCCTTACAGAGTCTAATGGAAGAACTTGTTTGACCTTCCTTTTCACATGCTGGAAAGTGTAACATGCCAACGACCTAAATTCAGTAAAGCACACAAGGCTATGCCCAGTCTTACTTCACTCCATGACCTGAGTTACAACCATTGCCAAAGAGCAGCACTTTCTTGCAGTGTCTCCTGTAGGAGGCAGGAAGGCCACCAATGTCAAGACCTTTGGCTTCTCCTCTGCAGGATTCAGTGAGGGGCTGGTGGGAGAATACGCAGATTTGCCTACGAACTTGGCATTATATCGACACCAGGTGCTGATTTTAATAGCAGTGTCATCTTCTGAGCTAAACAGTGGTGGGAAGCAGGTTGGCTGATACTGCATTGTCAGGCTACGTGCAGGCTGCCATCAGTTCTGTCATGCTGAATAGCAAGCACTTCTGTCAAGTGCTACCTGGAGATATTCTGGTTGGAGAAAGAAAATCTGTATTGCTGGGTACTTGTGAGGCAATTATTCCTGTGATTTATCCAACATATATGAGAAATGTTGATGAACAAGCACCTTCCTGGAATAAGGGAACAGCTAGAAAAATCCATTTTGTATGTGTGCTCTTTATTTCCCTTCCAATCTCTTCTGGGTAAATATACATAAATAATTAAAGAATAAAGGATAAGTATTACTTCATTTTATAACTCTTCATCAAGCAGAAAAAAGAAAGAGCAAACACTGGTAAGGCAGCAATGATGGGATACCAGATATCTCTGAGACTCGTATATCTAAGGGACAAGGGGGGATCTTGCTACCTCCCAATAAATGTAGAGGACAACTGTTCATTGTTCATTCAGAGAGCCCAACCTGTTTCCTAGTGCCCTGCACCACAAAGCTGTGTGCTGTACCTGGCGGAAGATCTAATTACTCAAAGGCTAGGTGCTTGACGGTGTTACAATTTTGGCTGATTGAAAACAAGAGGCTTTTGTTCGGTAAACCTGACTGAATAGCGAAGTGCCCAGTACTGTTCATGCTATTTATGCTGCCAGGATAAAACTTCAGCCAGCAGTGGGTTCAGGATATACTTGATGACAGGTGTGGCTTCAGGAACCCTCAAAACACCACTACTATCCGGATGTATCAAATACTGGCCATTTGAGGCATTGTTGTGTGATTTCAAATACACTTATTTCCTACACTCATTATGTTGATAGCAGTGTGCAGACACAGGCCAAATCCCATTACATAGAGAGTTTAGCTTCATGAAAACTGTCTTTTCCTGATGGTGGCCCACACATTACTTTGAGAATGAAAGCCAGTGGAAGATGCTAAATCACTTGAAGAGATCTCTAGCACAGAGAAAGTCAGTGGGCAGAGTGGCAGGTGAACACAGATAAAAATATGTTGAAATGTGCATTAAGATGATAATCTGCAATTAAGAGGTTTGCTGCGGTATTTATGAAAATGCACAGAGATTTACAGATTAGTGCTACATTTTCATGTAAGATTTACGCCAGAGCAACCGTGAAAAGTATAGGACCTTGCATAATGTTAAAGCAAATCAAAGAGAGAATTACAAATAGCAGGTGTTAAAATAAAGACCCTATCTTTTGCAACATAAAATGAAAGGTTCTGATGTAAGAACCTCTTAGGATCCTTAGTGCTGCAAATACGTTTTTGTATATTATTGGTACTATGATTTACTGCAACATTTTCACTCTGTTAAAAGCTTATCTTTCAGCCAGCTATAGAAAAGTAACTTAATTGCCAGCAGTTTGGGGCTGTACCAACATAATGTGTAGATTAGCTCTGCACATCTGCTCTTCCTTCAACCGTGCTGGTTCAGCTTGGCCAAAGCTCAGTGTTGCCTGGCTCAGACCACACAAAGGCTTCGTGCGGGTGTTGGCTCCTTTGCTGAAGAACAGCTTGCCTGCACATCCTGCTCAGCAGAAAGCCCTTCATCCTTCTGTCCCCAGGGCCCTGCCTGCATGGACTGTGCTGCTTGGTTCCTTCTCCCTGACACATAGGGACCAGCACTCCACACCACTTCGAAATGGACAGAATCTGTACAAATAATAGGACTATTTATAGCATCTTTAATCCTTTGAAAATCATGTTAATCCTACATGTGTCTTGCCATTTTGATATTCACAGCTATGATGTGTCCCATCCTCAGCATACACACATCGAAAACAGAAATACGTGTTGGAAGACTGTATAGAAGGAGGAGAGTATAAGCTTTACATTTTGGGAACTGGTAATCTCTCTGGTTTAAAAGGCTTTGATAGCTACCTTTTAATTAAGGATGTGCCAACAGCAATTTTCATCCCTATTTCACAAGGAATGTAGTTCTGTTCAAAGCTGTATCTTAGTGTCGTGATATGGTTCCCCCAACTACTTTTTGGAGCTAGGCTCTTTCTCTTCATGCTGAAACCATACAGAAACTTATGTTGAAATAGAAGGTACTGTGGATATGATTCACATTTGTCTGTCGTTATGTACATTTCATCTTCATCTTTTGTGAATAGTATTTTGCATTTCCAATGAATGATTTAATTTAACCACTGCCTTTCACAGAAGCTCACAGTTAAACTCTAAATGTTATTTACTTCCCTTTAATTATAAAAATACACCAGGTTAGTTTGTAATTAAAGATAATGATAATGTTTGATACCTTGTGGGAAAAAGTTTAAGTATTTCATGACCAAGGAGTTCTAGAAGGGAGCTCAGCAAAAATAGCCAAAGGTTCTTTTTTCCCCTCTCTCTTCTGGCATGGAGAACAAAGAAAACAACCCCCAGCAAGTTTGGTAGGTAATCGAAATGCAGCAATTTGGTAAAAGTTGAAGACTCACTGGATGCAAGAGAAGAGAGGTAGCACTGAAAACCACAGAGATGGGCTCACACAGATCTTGAGACCCACCTCCAAGAGGTCACCACACCACTCCCAGCTAACTGCTTGTGTTCTCCCAATGGAGACAGCGCATCAGGGGCTTCTGTCCAGACCTACCTCTTAGAAGCACAGAATCATAGAATGTCGCTCTGATTTTTACAGTGTGCTGTGTTGACACTTGGTAGCAAAAGTTCTCGTAAATTTTATGTAAACCTAGTCTATGTTTGTCTAACCGGCCAAGGATTGTTTTGTACCTTTGGTATTGTTTGTCATTCCTTTCCTGAAGGCGGAGAAGGTTGACGGACTTTGTTTCTCACCTATGGAATTGGAGAGGTAATAACCTCATTGTCCAATCCATGATTGTATATAAAAAGGTATATAAATGTAAGAATAAAGAGAGGCTAGACTCTTCTTCTCTCCTGCCCACCTTGGTGGCTCTGTGACCTGACTGAGTGCCTGTTTTTTCATGTCCAACCGTGCGACAACAGAATATCCTGAGTTGGAAGGGACCCACGGGGATCATTGAGTCCAACTCCTGGCCTTGCACAGGACATGCCAAGAACTACACCATGTGCCTGAGAGCATTGTACAAGCACACCTTGAGCTCTGTCAGGCTGGTGTCGTGACCACTCCCCTGGGGAGCCTGTTCCAGTGCCCAACCACCCTCTGGGTGAAGAACCTTTTCCTAATATCCAACCAAAACCACTCCTGACACAGTTTCTTATATTTGATTTAAGCTGTGCATAAGAACAGGTTATCAAAATGGTAGACTTGGCGCAAAAGTGACAGACACTTTCTTGTAGATCCCCCTTGAAGGATCTACACTTCTTTCAAAGAAGTGGAACAGACAGTTGGAGCTCCTAGTTTTGCTGGGGCACCACAGCAGTGTGCACTAGAAGTGCTTTGTCAGCACTCTTAAGCAGAATAGGAGTTGATGAGCGACATCTTTGCATCCTCGTTATTAAAAACAATATCTATTGTAGACAAATGTGTATATGTGAAATAAACTGGAGTTTGGTCAAGCCTTAATATCTCTTGGAAAGATTGTTTTATGTCTGATATTCAAGCATAATGAAATTTTCCTGCATCTGTGCTAATTGTGTCTTTATAAAAAGGAGGAAATAGTGGTAGTGAGAACCACTCTTTCACAACGAATTATTGTTATTTGAAAATTCAACATGTCCTCCTACCATATAAATAAAAAATGCACCTTGGACATTCCTGTCGTTTCAAACTATGAATGCTCAGCAATATACTTACTTGATGTACTTCTGGAGATTTTAAATTCAAGCCCATAAAACACTTTATGAGGGATGACTTTCCTTCCATACCTAGTTAGAGGAGGAAAAATCTGAACTGGTATTTTTTCGTTTGCTGTTATTTACTCTCTTTCATGTTTCATCTGTGTATATATTAGTATTAATCTCATGTGGGAGTTAATCCATTCTAAAGGAGTTCTTTCTACATGTGAAGTGTGCTGATATATGTGGGAGACAACACAAAAATGAAAGAAAAGAAGGTCCTTAACTCAGCTGTAAAGAAAGGATGTAAATCGGTCTGTTCTGACTGTGTGGGTTAAGTGTCACTTGCTGAACTTTTAGGATAGAGTGAAGACTGGATAACTGCCATTGAATTTGGAAGATTTGATTATTTATTTTGTAAAAATTTTGCAAAATATGCTTTGTGAGACATTGAGAATCTGCAAAAACTGTGTTACAGTATTGTTTCGCATCTATTTTAGAAGGCAATAAAGTTTACAGATGAGATCACATTTAAACTAATATTTGTAATATTATCTGGCTTGATTGTTAAACATTTTGGCAGATGTGGCTGGTGCTTTGTGAATGCTTTCAGGCACGGGAAGTGGGGCTATTAGTCATAACTACCTACATTCTTAAAGTTTCCTGAAGACAAGGAACAAGAAAAGTACAATTGCATGCTGACTCCAGAGAGGTTGGAGAGGGTGAAAGAGCTTATATAACACTTTCTCTGAAAAGGCCAAAGGCTCTCCCTTGGTGTGGCTTTGCCACAGCAGAATCAGCTAGAAAGGTTTTGGGTATTCTTATGAGCTCACAGCTCTGCCATCCTCAGTACGGGAAAACTTCATGGGTAAAGTAGTAACACATTACTACTACTGTAAGTAGGGACAACCCCTTCTGTAAAAGTCCTTTCCCAAAATAAAAGGGTGAGATTATGCACGTGTTGCCGTTGGGAGGTGAGATGGCTTTCATTTAGCTAACAGAGTTTCTGATGTCTGTGCTGGCCTCAGATGGTGCTGTCAGTCAATGCTACCTGGCTGAGGTCTGAAGCACAAGCCCATCTCTTCCCTCTCTGGCAGCTGCAAAGAGCCGTGTGTGTATCTCAGTGAACTGCTGCAGTGGACAGAAGTGCCCTGAAATGCCTGAAGGATACAGCTCACAAAGGGCTTTCCATACCTGTCCGGCTGAACCATTTCAGCCCACAGAGAGGAGACTGCTGCAAGCAGATGTGCTGAGGGTAGGACTGGCTTTGATTGTCACAAGGTCTCCTGTGTAAAGGGCCAGTATTTATATTTAATGCTTGTGGTGGATCCTCCAAATAATTACAAATATCTTGGTGACTGGTACTGGTACCTGTTACAAATACTTTGTAACTATTTTAATGGTAATGCTGCTACAGTTCGCATAACAGTGGCAGCTATAGTATCTGTAATGGGTTAAATCCATTTGAAGCCAGTAGCTTGGACTTTTCAGCTTGTAATATTAGCAGCTGAAACAGAACACATTTCCCGGTGTATGCTGCTAGATTATAGCATTACTACATACTTTGACTTAGATTATTTTGTTCCGTTGAAGTTTGCACTTAGAACTGGCATAAGCTGCTACCACAGCTTAGCTGAGACACAGAAACTTCTCTGCTTTCTCAGCCCCTAGTGCAATGAGATCCTTCTTTCAAGGTGAACATAAGAGAAAAATAAACTTCTGTGAGTTAGCTGTCTGAAAGAATCAGAAGCATCTTGCAAATGTTTGTCAGCATGAAGAACACTGGGGATGTACAGGAGGATGTATGTTTTGATGACCGCTACACTAGAAATACTGAAGAAACTCTAAAATAAGTAGCAGAAAGTCAGAACAGAATGAAGGCTAGTGTGGCACAACACTTCAGACAAAGATGTGGTAAAAAAGCTTCCAGGTGAAGAGCTAACTGGTGCAGAATTTGCAGTTCTTCTTCCCATTGCTTGAATTGTGCTGTGCCAGGGAACCCAGACCTTGTCCATTTTTTGTATCAAGGAAATATCCATTTCTATGTAATAAAATTTTAAATGCCCTCCCCCCCACAATGGACAACTGTTAAAACTAGCTAGTAGGTATGGAAGTATGTAAGAATTTTATGTTGATACTAATATGAAGTGTATTCCTTTTTTGATATCTGGAAATTATTTTCAGTACAATAGGGAGAAAGGGAACAAAGGGATCCCCTTGTATGAAAATGATTTTTACAAATAACATAGAAGATGGAGAGAGAAGGAGTAATATAAGGGATAATGACTTTCAAAAAATAGTTCTTAAATTTGCCCTACTGTCCTTTTAGACCTTTTCACTTGACAAAAAAAAATATAATATTTGAAAACTCCATTGCTTGCAAAAATAAATACAAATTTTGACAAGTTTGGACTTGTTTGATTTTGCTGGAGGACTTATTTTTCCACATTTCCTAAAAATCACACTGTGAAGTCTCCTACTGTCCTCACAATGATAGGACTGCTGAGTTTTCTTCAAGAAGTTCCTTTCTCTATCTTCTCACTATTCAGGGAATGTAAATGGGTGCTTATTAGAGCAGCAAGCCCAAATTTTTAGTAGTCTGAAACTTTCTTTCTCGTTGAATTACTCTTCATATGCCCTGATGTTATACAAAGTCCTACTGAGGTGACGTGGCCCAAAACCTCAAAAGATGCTTCAAAATAAAACACAAATTCCTGTAACAGATCATAGAGGAAAAAATCCCAGCACATAAAAATCCTCACAAAAATTCCTGAAAGCCACAAGTGGACTTGTGCTTGACATCCTAACAGTTTCATAATCCGTAGATAAAGAAGTGGGTTCTGTCTAAGGCATAATCTCTACATATTTTCGTTACATACAGGGATTATGTCTGGGGCTTCTTTTGTAAAAATGTGTTTGCTCAAACAAAATATACAGTATGCTGTAAATTCTGACTTAATTGTGATCTCTCAGTTTAATTTAGTCTTTCTTTTTTTTTCCCCTCAGAAAATCAATTAAAATGTATTAAAAATGCATTAAATTCTTATTTGGATTAAAACCTTCTCTTCATGAGTGAGGGATGTAGACTGAAAACAAAACAAAATGAAGATGCTTCTGTTTATGACATGGGTGACAAAATTTTATCACTCAACAAGCAACACTGATGCTGGAAAATAAAATATGTAAGCACTTTTAATTTAATTACTTGGGACATTTGAAAGTTTTTAAGTTACAAAAGGTGGAAAATGTAGGGAATTTTTGGGGTTTGTTTATTTTTTTCTTTTTTTTTGGTTACCACAGGCACTGGTTGTAGCAAATAGAACTATTCTCTTTACTAGAAAGAAACCTTTTATTTATCTATTTTAAATTGAAGACTTCCTAATATAAATTTTAACTTCAAATTATTGTGTGTGCCGTGTGCTGAAGCACGTTTTCACATGTTTCCCAGCAAGTAGCTGCTCCTTTCAGTAGGAGGGCAAGATAGAAGATACCGTGAGCAGAATTAGAGGGCTCTTCAATTAGTATGAAAAATCAGCCCTGTTCCCATATTTTAAGTCTTGTACTTCCTGATGGATTTCAAAGTCTATTTTGTTCTGCCCACCCATAGAGTAACTTGAGCTCTTACTAGTTAGAATTTCTGAATATTACAATTGATTGGTGTGATTTATGTTCTCTAAGCTGTCATTTGTCTGGCAGGACACCACTTGCCATGGTGTAAAAACAGTGTTCTACAGTTTTATGATGGGCAGACTTATCTAAACTGAAGATGTGTCATGGTTCTATGCTTTATCACTATGTTTCAATTTATTATTCCAAGTCTTGTGCCAAAATAATTTCCTGAAACTTGTGTCTATCTTGATGCATACAATTGTAGTTCTCTCTTTTACATGAAGCCTCCCTCTTTTGCATATATAATTTCGTAGGAGGTGGAAGTGTTTGTAATCTGATGTAGTTGTTCCATGCATACACCCACCTTTTAAGAATATTTTATATACACATGCAGATGCCTTAAGCTCAGAAGTCTTAAACAGGTTTTTCCAGGTTATCAGAATGCCCTGGGTTTCCCCTTCCCATGGTAAAATTTATGTGATATTGGTTAGGAAATATGTGTGAAAATCTCCTGAAAAGGTCTCTTAAGGGAAATAATACTTTGTTTGCCATTCTGTAAGGCCAGAGACTCCCTCTCAAGCTGGGCAGATATCCCATATCCTCCTTGGTTCATGGGGAATTATGTCAGTCCCTACTGTTCGTGTTTATTCCAGGGTCTAGCTGAGTGCTGACCCTAAGGTAACTGCAGAAATCTTTTTTTGAGAATGCTTCTTGGCCTGTTGAGCAAGCCCTGGGTGATTCTTAGTCCTGAATTTTGCAAGCTCTGACTCCTGCCACCTGTGATGTGTTCTCCTGGGGGAGCCTGAGAGAGGGGCTAGGGGCAGACACGCCCTCAAATGTCTTTTTCCTGAGGAGGCAGCGAGTGATTTGGGGGTGGAGTGATGAGGACCACATGTGAGGAGTTCCCTGAAGGCACTGAGGTGGGCCAATAGTTTAAGTATTATAGAAGATCATACTCATTTAATGAGACCTTGGCTATTTTGATATTCATAGTGGTTTCATTTCTCTCACCCTTTCCCACCCGACCAAGGAGTAGTGATTAAGAACTGCTTCTTGGTTGATTGCTTTTTAATTCTACTGCTTTAAGTGGTAAAACTGGATAAGATATACAAAATGCATGATACCGCTTGTTCTTTATGACTACTCAGCTCCCTGGAGTTGCACTAAGGCCAAAAGGATCAGGACCAAAAATTACTCCAGCCTTTGAAACCAGCTTTGTTTATACACTTCCATGTATCTCATAGCCTGGGGTGAGGAAGCTTGTAGCCTTTCAGCTGTGACTTGCAAGTGATTCAGATGCAGTTGTGATGGTAAGACTTGAGCACAAGGCTGCCAGCAGTGCTGTAGCTTCTGGCTGCAGGAGGAGTCGAGCAAGCAGGAGGTGGGGGGACCCAACATCAGCAGGAGATGTAACACTGAGCTCTGTGCTCTGCAATTCCCCAGATTACAGCAGCATAGATGAATTCCCACTGCATCGCCCTCATCCTCTGAAATATCCCTGGAGTTTCCTGTGTCCTTCAGATCTCCGGGCATATAGCATGTGCCATTTGGCCTTTGATCCTGTGAAGATTTTAAATGCTTACAGGAGAAGGAGAATCACCCTGATGGCAAGACTTTAAAATACTTTTAGATAAAGAAGTTAAAATCTATCTCACCATGTCTTCTTTAAATGCACTACCAACACTTCTTCCTTTTGATCATATTTTAACAACAGCATCTTTCACTTTTTTTCACTGCTCTAAGTCCTCCCCTGTGTAAATGATTTTTTCATTTGGTTAGGTGGTTGACTGAAATACCAACTTTGAACAAAGGAAAGTATTCCTGAGACATTCTGTGAGCAATTTCCTTAAAACTAGCATTTGTGACTTTGGGATGGTAAAATGTCATAATTACCAGTGTATACACTGGCAAACACACATGTGCACATACAGATACATACATGCTTGCATACAGATACCATGTGGCAAAATTTTGCTATCATTTATTTCACTGCATATTTGTCACATTGTTATGTTTATATATGTTTATGACAATTTCAGGAAGAAAAAAGTTGAGTCTGATTTGTTTTGGTTGGGTTTTTTTTTTTGGTTGTTTTTTTTTTAATATTATTTATCTGCTGAAATGGCTTAGAAAAACATCAAGAAGGAGTCCTGAAATCAATGTTATGATAGGCAAGCATACTGGGTGTAGAATGCAACCAGTTACACAAAAGACAGCTAAACTATTTCCAAAGTAATAGAAAACGACTATTGTAGAACAAGTGTACACTATTGATATAAAAATAGCAAAGAGAATCAGTTTGCTATTACTGCCATGAAACCAGCAAATAAAATTTCCAATTAATACAAGAGTAATTATGATAATAATGTCTTGAATTGGTGAGCCTTTCCAGGTGAGGATTTTCAAATAATTTTAAAAAGGCACGGGTCAGAATTATTACCACCAGAACAACAAAGCAGGACAAAATCACCTCATATCAAAAATATCAATTTGAAATCTTTTGGCAGATATTAAAAACAAGACCAGATGTGTAGATGTGGAGGAATTGTTATAGCCTTGTGAAGCAGTAATTTATGGAGAGGATTTGCTGTGGAATTTACCCCTTACTGCAGAATTGTTGTCTCCATTTCAAGGGTGTGTCCACACTTGTGAAACTACTGGAATTTATTGAAGTAATTATTCCAGAATAAGTAGGTAAATTTCTAGAGAAACTCCCAGCTCTAGTTTTAAAATATTTCTGGCCCTGAAGTTTGAAAAAGTCTGTGAGTTCATTTGTAGGGTTGTATGGAAACAGAACTGCCTTCCTGAGGTCAAAGAGAAAGCCAGAAATAATAGAGGTGAGAGACGGGATCTGCTCTGTACCAGGCTTGTTTAAACTTAAAAAGGCAAGTCCCAGATTAGTAAAGATGAAATGTAGACTGAAAGATGAAATAAAAACAACTCACTATCAGACAGGGCAGAAGGAGGATTATAGAATGGATGCTTCATCATCAGACTAAAATCTGAAAAGGCTTGAAAACCTGAAAAATTTGAAGGCTTCTTGTAGTCGTATACTTCCAGCAATTTTCACTTGTACTGCAAAATTTGGGATCTTTCCTGAAAAAGAATAACTCCCAGCTTGCTGCAGAGCACACTAAGACTCCAAAAGAAGCTGCACATCATGCTTGAAGCCTTGCTAGGAAGATTGTCTTACTGGATAAAACTACACACATTTTCAAACCCAAACTGCTACAGCTCTGTATGAGATCTTTATGTCCTACAAACACTCACATGAGAATATCTCTTGGTAAAAGTGACTCAGGCATACAGGGGCAATCAGGTATGAGGAGAAACATTGCTCAATTCAACTGAGTGCCTCAGGATGTAGAATTTATATTATATTGGCATCACGTAGCTCCAGAAATATTAATAAATTCTCTTCCACCTCAGTGAAGGAAATAATTTGATTTTAAACATGTGCACATATGGGAGAAGTTATATAAAAAAAGTTTAGCGTATTAAGGTGAGCAGTAGAGATTTGCTAGCAGAATCAACTCTGATCTGTGGGCTGGGGAGTCAGCACTCTCCAAGAAGGGTATCCATATTCTCTATTTCCCAAGCTCAGCTGTTCTGTTTTGGGGTGCATTTTGGTTTACTTACTTATTTTTTAAAACTAACAAGTTTTGATCATCAGAAAAAGTAGCTATTTTATTCAACAGTGAATTTTTTTTCCACTAATTTTTTTTTTTTCAAAACCTGTGAATGAAGCATTCCAGTCCTAGTTTTAAGGGACTGGCTCATAGACATTGAAGTCGGGGGTAGTTCTTTTGCTGATTTCGGTAGACTTTGAGGATCTGTGATTAGTTTGTCTTAACCTGTTCCTGACTAAAATGTTTGCAATTCATGGAAGTAGCAGAAAGTTACTGCTGGGGTTATTTGTGTTCTTGTTTCTAAATTTATTATTGCTTTGATGCACAGTCATGAAAGAATAAAACCTGAAATATTCTACAGAGCACATTATAAGCAAGTGGTATTTTTCAGTTCAGAAACCCATGATACACTGTTTGAAGACAGTTTTGATATATTTCAAATGTTCATGTTTCTAGAAGTTCCAAGGAGCTGTAGACAAATGTGATTTATTTTCCACCCATGATTATCTTAGTAGATGAAGAGATATGGTGATTAAATATCTGTAATGTACGCAGAATAAGTAAAGTTCACTTCAAGTTCTTTTAGGGGAAGGAAGAACATTTAAAATTAAAAAAATTATCTTTAAATACTGAAACATACGTACATATTTTATTATGCCTGTCAAGGTGACCTGTGTGAAAGATAATGAAAAAATGATTCTCAGTGCTCTTATATGAAACTTTGTTCTGATATTGAGATGCTTGGTGAAGAAGTAAATTGTCACAATACTTGGGTGTACCATTACCTGCCATTAGTAAGAACAGCTTGATGCTGCTCGTAGTAACACTTCAGTTCATAAATGGTGTCCTGAAAGATGTTGGCTGTGATGTTTGCCTCCCTGTCCCAGTCTCCTATGCAGGAAATTTTCACAATTGTCATCTGAACACGATGCTTTGTTGAAAAATAAAATGTCTTTCTTCGGATGTGCGGACAGTGGAATACAGACTGAAAATTCAGCCTGAAAAATTGTCTGTGGCTTTAGATGCTCACGGAACTTAGAGAAAAAATACAATGCCAAAGTCTCATGTCTACATGTCAAGAAGGTGAACGGCTGTAGTAATGACAGAATCCTCAAAAACTTGCCTCAGGGTGAGACTCAATGAATGCTTAACTACCTATATCAAAACCAGAAACTCACTATGAAAAGGCTTTTTGAACTCTAAAACAAACTAGGCTTTAATAGCCTCCAGTTGGTGCAAGATGAAGCAGATAAATGTAAACTACAAATAAAGCACACATTTTTAATAGAGATGTTAATTAAACTCTGGAACAGTTTATCATGGGTTGTTGTGGATTTACCATCACTGGAACCATTTAAATCAAGTTCATATGTGTTTCTAGAGGTCTCCTCCAGTTGAGAGGGAAGTTAATTCAAGGCAGTCCTGTGGCCAGGGTTATTCAGAGAGTTAGGTTAGATGATCTCAGTAGTTTCTGGCCTGGTTAAATATTAATCTAACAAACCCCACTTTGTCTACATAGAATGAAAAGAATTAGCTATAATCTGAAACAAATAGAGCATCACAAATTATTTCAGAAAAAAGGTAGCCTCAGAGATGGAGCATGAGCTGGGCAGGTGGATGGGGATCTTGGAAGGCAAACAGTTAAAGATGTATAAAGAGCCAGAGTAGTAAAAAAAGCCAAAAAAATAGCTTGAAAATGGAGAACAGTAAAAAGTATTTATCTTCTGGAAAAAAACCCCAAAAAACCCAAAAATCCCCCAACCAACAAAAACCAAACCACCCAACAAATGAGTGGAAGAGAGAGGATAAATAGACATGCAAGATGCAGAAAGATAGCACGGTCAGAGCTTTTTTATGTTATGTGGCAATGGGGAAGAAATCATCATATTAATCTGAGTCACAGTTCCTGTCTGAGTAAAGTGAAAATGAGTTGCACTGGTGTTGAAACACATAAAGAACTAAATGATTCATATTGGAGCAGCAGTGATCTTTGACCTGACACAAGTCACTGATGTGTATAAACTGCTGCAAGTGGTGTTTACTTCTGGCTAACAGATAACAGTAACATGCTTTAAAAAGCTGCTAAAATTCCTGACTGGTTCCTTAGATGATCAGCAAATATTTTTTTAGTGCATATGTACTTGGCTAGATTGTAAGGTTATGCAACCCTTGAATTATCTTGTGTGCCATCCATTTAATGATGTGTTTTTCTGGGGAGGCATTTTAACACATTTTCTTCTTTATTGGGTGCAAATTGCAATGGCCTTATTCTAGTTTGGCAGGTTGCTTCCCAGTGATTGCCATTAATGAAAGAGTTTTCAGCCAACAAGGATATACAGTGCTAGCACAGTAATGAAATCAGGCAGCCTAATCTGGTTTTAGAGTGTCTTTTAACAAACAGACTGCCAAAAGCACCCCAAAAAGCCAGTACTCCAAAGTAGTGCAAAGGATCAAATCTCTTATACAATTGGCTAATTCCTCATTCTGTAAAAGAGCTGTGTAGGACCCTGGACTATATTTGATGGCCACGGAGGAGTGGGATTAGCCCACCTCGCTGGCACCAGGCTTGTGTGCGGGAACGCAGGGCTGCCATCCATGTTTCCATCTGAACCCACTTCTTCTGAGGGGGGTGGATTCATTTGGGGAAATAACTTTCAGCTTGTATCTTCGGGCCTACCCGAGGTGTCTCAAGGTAAAAGGTGGATTGGGGGATCCTATATTTGGAGTTTAGAAAGGCCATCCTACTCCAACCCAAGCCTCTGTGAAAGAAGGTCACAGCAACACAGCTGCAGAGCTTGGAAATGCTTTTTCTAAGATCATTGTTGGGTCTTAGAGTTGATGCATAGCCAAGTTTTAAATGCAGCACCACTTAGAAAACCTTCAAAGTTGAATTTAATCCAGGCTGTGGATCAAAGGCACTTCTGCTTTGCAAAGAAGAGCAAATTATGTCTCTGCATGACCGGTAGCCCTGCAGGTTGCACCCCACTGCAGCAGGAAGCATAGCCCCAGGAGATGACCAGGATGCCTCTTAACTAGGGGTGGATAGCTTTTCTTTTTTGCCGTGAGAGTCCCATACAGCAGCAGTGACTGGAGCTCTGAGAGCAGCCTGCAGCTCCTGCAGCTGTGGTGCCTCTGCAAGAAGGTGGCACCGGGGGAGGCTTGCAGCTGCTTGTCACTGCCACTTTCTTCTCCGTGCCCCAGCCCTACTCTTTCTCGAGGCACCCTCAGTTTCCTTCTCCTAAAGAAATCCTGTGTGATATACACCCAAATTGGGTCAATTCCTTTGGTGTTTACTTCAGTCTTTGTGTGTTAGCAGGCTGTACGTGGTGCTCAAAAGAGCGCTGTCTGGGGACCACCCCAGCATGAAGAGATGTGTGCCCATTGGGACAGGGATCCAAGGACACCGGACAGCATGAGTGGCACATCCCCTTGGTGTTTTGCTCTAACTCTGTAGAATTAGACTTACTCACATTTGATACTGGGGGTTAATTTGTCCATCAAGAAGCCTGGGATAAAGGGACTGGAAAAGTGACTGATACTCGTTTTCTACACCCGTATCTCCTCTCCACCAAATGTGACCATGGTACAGCCTAGTTTTATACACTTACAGATACACATCATCTCGAGATGGCACCGCAGGGAATGTTACAGACACAGGCCACAAAACCTTGGGGTTTTGTTTGCTGGTTTGTTTTTTTTTTTTTATTTTATTTATCACAGTAACCGGTTGTGCCTGCAGGTAGTATCTCAGTAATTTATTTTCTCATAAAGATTGCATTTTTCAACACAGGAGTGCCAGTGACTCAGTGGTCATAATTTCTCTCACTTATTCTACTGGGACAGCAGTGTAACTTGTAGCGAAACACACGCAAAATGCGGGCACAGAGCCCTAATAGTTAATTAGTGAATTAACTATTTCACTCTTGCAGCTGTTTCTGTTAAAGCTTGTCACGGAACAAGAAAATGTTCATTTAAAAACCTGTTTTCTTCATCCCTTACTGTTTTGCTAGTTTTCATGGCATAATGAAGATATCATTTTGAAGTCTGAGGTTTTAAAATTAAGTAATTTTAAAAATCATAAACAAAAAAAGTCAAGCACTTTAAAACATGTGAAAACAGATGGCATCTTTATTTGCATCTCACTTAATTTGATGTTTTTCCTCAGATGAGGCTGGGAAAAATGCTTAAACAACTTTTCTGCATTCTGGCAACAAACAAGGAAAAAAGAGGCTCTGTGGTGGTGGGTGCAGGGGAAAGAAAGGCTGAAAGAAACAAAGGAAACTGAAAATTTGAAAGAGAGAAGCCTCATTTCAATGTGAACTTTGATTCAGCAGATGCTGGCACAGATGCCAAGTTTCTTCTAATTCAGGGCTTCAGGACTGAGTCTTTCATAGATGCATTGCTAAACTCTTAAGGAGTATTGTATTTTCTTACCTGGACTGCAGAGATGAAGTTGACATTCATTGTATTTTTCATTACACCTTGTATTTTTCCCACTATATTTCACAGATTATTTATTAATTACGTCTTTCTTAAGTTTTTATACATGATGACAGGACTTACATCTGCATTAATTCACCAAGACATACCAAATTTACCTTCTTCAGTCACTCACATTATATAAAACTAATCATTGAATACTTAATTTGGGACAGTTTTCCAAAAACACAATGAAAATATGTAAGCATTGTAAAAATCATAAATTGATTTCCCTTCAGAATTTAAGCAATGCCTGTTTCCTAGAGAAATCTGTGTCAAGGCCACAGTAGTCTGTTCTTCTCTGACCTGAGTTTTCTCTAGCTTTCAAAGAGTTTTTCCTACAATATTATTTCTAATATATTAATAATAACTATGAAATTATCAAGAAAACTGTGGCACGTGCTTTGTTCCTGTCAATGGTCAGCCTGATATTTTGGCTAGAATACAGGACATTCTAGCACCTTCTAGCAAATGAACTTTTCCAGATGTCAAAGAAGGCTATTTTGCTGCACTATTTTACGTGGCCTTTAAATGATCAAGATATTTATCTTTATTAAAATGTGCAAATACCATTCTGGGAAAATATTCAGCTCCCTTTCACCACCTTGTTAACAAGTTATAAATGGTTTTGAGTGACAGCAGAACATAACAGGTTGGAGAGAGTCATATAACATAGAGAAATATCCATGTATCCAAGATGGAGATTCAGCTCTCTGGAATTTTTTTTCTGCAGTTTCTGTTCCAGATCAAAACAGTGAAATAGAGGCTAAGAGCTAAAATTAGTATTCATAGTGTTTGTGCTTGGTCCTATTTATTTTCTGTGTCCTAAACCCTGTGAGATGCTTTGCAGTCAGAATACAGCATCTCAGAGTAGCACCTGAGTCCTCAAATGCACAAATTGCAGCTTTATTTTTGTATCCTTTCATCCCACTCTTGACTGGCACCTGGTGGTGTAACCATAAAGTGAGTAATTAAGGAAAAAAGAAAAATATGGAGAAAACAAACAAACAAAATGTTTAGGTGTATTTTCTAGGTTTGGCTCCCATTGTTTCTTACGAAGCATGCATCACCTCCACTTTCAACCAGTATTAAGGCAGAAGTCTGCAACATGTAAATTATGTGAAGATACCTGAGCTAGCTTTTTGTAGATATTACATTCAATTTATAATTTATGATTTTCCTGCCCTAAAAGCAGGAGAGACATCCATTCTCTACTTCACCTCTGCTGACCTGTGAGTTCCAAATTACATCTACTTGTGCCAGCATTGGCCAAGTGAGCCCTGGAGGGATTCACCTGACTGCCCCAAATGCCTTCACAATTTCTGGATGAGTGGAGCAGCTGTATTTGGTGAAAGCTGCTTAATATTCCTCCACTGAACAAAGGCTGATGAAAGGGCTAAGCCTCTTGCATTCCAGCCACCTCACTCCTGCCCTCGTTGTAGCCAGTCCTGACACTGTAGAGGATCTCATGAGCAATGGTTCTCTGGAGAGGGCAGGTCTAAAAAGGCTAAATTTAGACAGACAATCTGAAAGCTGCAAGTAGTTTCCCAAAGTGTCCTGCTCTGCTTCACTGATGGTAGGTGAAACAGTGAGTCTGACTGAATATAACCAATCCATTTTTTAATCCTTTTGCTTGAAAGACGGGACAATATAATCCAAAAGTCTTATGGAATTTGAAAAAATATTTTTTAATCAAAAGGCATCCATATTAGTTTTTGGTTGGAGCTGGCTGTGAGCAGATCTGGCAGCAGGGTGCTGCACCCTCAGGCCTCCAGGAGCACACTGGGACCTACCCTTCTCTCCCCATTTTCTACTGGTTCATGTATTTGGCTACACAGTCAGTGTGCTCTCCTGTAAATACCCCATTTGTGGATGCTTCAGACTCCACTAGGTAGTGTGAACACTTCAGTATCTAATTTTGGTTATGAATTTGATTTTTGCCCCATCACCTAGATGTTCATGTGGCTGCACTGCACAGCAGTGCTCCAAGCATTTAACTTGTCTGTGGAGTTTGACATTGCTGGGCATTAAAATGACAGTCATGGCAGAAGTGCTGAAGATCCTAAACATTATCCTGTAAATCCTGTATTATAAACACTCCTGCTTAGCTGAGTTAGTGTCCCTGACAAAATGTTTCAGTGAAGTAAATTATTAACATTGGTTTGTGCTACATTGGACAAAAGTTCTCACGACTGTGGGCTTCTTTTGCATCAAGTAAAAGGGCTGTATATTAAACACAGTAACAAAATCATAAACTGAGAAATATAACACTATCATTAGAGATATAATTTTTTATTTAATATTTTATTTTTGCAGTAACTGTATCTACAAATTTTAAAGCCTGAGGGCTGAATCACAATATAAAGTATCTAGTCTCATGTATCAGATAAGTGCTTAGGAAAGATTAAAATCAATTATGCTATTGTAAAGTTTTAAAGTTCAGAGGGATTGAGATCTGTAAAAAAATGTTCAGATATAATCTCAAGGCAAAGAATGAGGCACTTATGGCTTCATTTGAAAATCTGCTCCATAATCAAAAGCTATTTCATTCCATCAGTCTTAGCTTGGGATCCCATACTGTAGTGTATTAACAGGGGATTAGATAAACCTCCTTCATGCTGAACTGCAGGAACCTCACAGCTGAACTGGCATTGCAGAACAGGCACTTTCTACTTCCATTTAGTTAGCTTAATCCATGAAGAGACTGAAACATTGCATCGTAAAAGCTCCTAATAACTGGTTTGGGGATTTTTTGTGGTTTTGTAGGCTTCTGCTCCTGTGAGTGCTGTCGCTGAAGTCTAAGGAAAAATGTGTCAGGAGCAGATATATTGCAAATATTCCTGCAGCAGTATTAAAGGTTCAGCACAGAGAGTTTAGGGGAGAGCAGAGTGTGGTTTAGCATTTGCAGACTTAGACCTTCATGTCTTGCTTCCAGGCAAATTGCACAGCTGTAGGGATCCCTGACTTCACAGCAACACTTCCCCAGAGTCGCTGCTGGAGGCTATCAGCACTATGCAGCAACTAACCAGTGGAGCTGAGACCTCTCTCCTAAGAGTTTGAGCTACTTTGGATAGAAAATCCTGCAGTCCCTTTTTCTGTAATCTTTTCATCTAGAAAAAGATGATATATACAGCCATCTGTGCCAAAGTTGAATTTCATCCATAAAGACCAGAGAAAGAAATGATAGTTTGCAGGTTTTTATCCATATTCATCATGAGAGAATTTGGTTTAATGAAAAAGAAAAAAGCAAAGGCTTTATCTTAGAGCTAGTGATATTAAATTCATTGGAAAAACAGTTCTGAGGGACTGGGAAGCATTGTATCTGCATATATATATATGGAGAGCAGAAAAATACAGACCTTTGTGTTGTGCCTGTATGAGCAGGCATGGGCACTTGCATTTAGAACCTGCCAGACAAGGGCCAGCTCGGGACTGACATCCATGCAAACATGCTAGTGTAGCACGAGGTACTTAATACTTCTCAGAAAAATTCCTTTAAACTCAGCATTCTGTTAATACAGATGTCTTGAAGGTCTGCCAGACTTGGGAGAGGGGTTTGGCAGATGTGCCCACAAGCCTCTGTGCAGCTGTAGGAAGAGAGGCGAACTTTGCTTTCTTTTGATTTTTACATAGCTACTTTCATTTTAAATTTCATTCCACCCCTTTTATTATTGTAACTGTATTCCTAGACCAGAATGCTCCCCCAGCCCTGTGTGTGCTGGGAAGTGTGACACCAAGAGGCAGAGAGTGCCTTCAAGCAGCTTGAGAGCCGGGTTGCCTGCATGGTTTGAGGGAGCTCAGAGAGGTGCCTACGGCTGAGCAGAGCACGTGCAGCAGAGCCCAGCACCCTTTTATCTTTCCTTCCCCAGAACCAGCTGGAGTGAAGCCATAAGGAAAAGAGTTTTTGCTGGGAAAAAAGGCAAAACTTAGATGGTAAACTTGTCAGGGCATACTCATATGTTGCTCGTTTTATGTGAGTACACTTTGCATGCGAGTACACTTTGCTTCTTCTGCGTTTGCAAAGTAGCACTTAAGAGAGTTTATAATTAATAACCGTAAATTATTCTACATTTTCTTATCAGATAATATGAGATCAAGTAGCTGTCAAGACATGTTGGGCAGACATATAAAAAACTAATGATATCCAAAGATCCACAACAAAAAGAAAAAATTTGGAAGGTCTTCAGTCAGCACCCAACAGCTGCAAATTTTGCTTAGGATGAAATAATGAACCCATCTAAGGGTCTCTCTCTGAGAACAATCTTGCCGAGTTATTCTTGTCAGAAGTTGTATTTGGCTTCTCACATTGATATGTTCCCAAAAAAGGAATTGGAATAAGCACCTCAAAATGGGTAAACCTAGGTAACACTACGGGATAATAAAGAAAGATAGAAAAAAGTGGCCATACATGCAGCTGATTTACAAAACCAAGACACTAGAGATACTGCTGAAGTTGCTTTGGTATTGCTTACCTCAATGTCTTCTCTCATATTTATATTCAAATTTTACACTAGATGATATGATGTGCAAGATAAAACTCCAATCTAAAATCAGCCAGTGCCCTTAAGGCCATGATACAAATGCTTCTCTTTGTATAGAATTTGATTAACAATTATATTGCTCTTGTTTCACGGTTTAGATTTCTGTAATGAAAATGAGTGGTTGTACTGGCAACTAACAATACAGGAACTAGTGAGGAAAAAAGGGACTAATTTAGGAGCAAACACACTGAAACACAGGCTGTCCTGATTTCAGCTGAGATAGAGTTAATTTCGGATTCAATCCTTGTCGCTTATTTGAGGCTATTTCTGTGCACAAACAGAATTAATGTCTTCACAAATGCAACTGTTTAAGGAAATACAGATTTAATTGCATAAAGATGAATTTGCCTTTTTTTGAGACAATTGTGTCATCTTTCATGACAATGACTTTTTACTTGAATGCTGTAACCCTTTGTTGAAAAAATCATGTGAATGATGTAGCAATTGTGATATCCTACTTCTTCACTGTTGTAAGAATGCAATTTATTAACTTTGGGTAAAAATGATACAAATTTAGAAGTATTTGTTTGTGTATTTACTTATTTTGCCAAACCTGCTGGTTGAAGGCACATTCATCAGCCATGAATTAGGGACATGAGCATAATATGGATGCTGCATGTTAGCTGAAGGCCACAGCTATGGGTTGTTCATATAGAGCAGGATGAAAAGTTGTCACTCACCTTTGTGTGTGAATGTGAGTGTGTGCATGCACGTGCATGTGGCAGCCTGGTACCCGCACCTGCATCTTCTTTTATACATGTATCATTGCTTCAGCTGTAATAAAGCACTTCATTAAATGTGGAGCCAAAGGAGTTTAGTGAGATAATTTGCTGGTAGAAAAGACTTTAGATAGTCAGAGTCCTCCTGTTTACAAAACTAAAACTAAGAGTAGAACACTTTTAGTTCTTCTTCCTTCTGGCCCAGAAAATACTGAGCTTTAAAAAGAATGTTCATATATTAACTGGGAGGCTACTACCCATTCAAACAGTCAGGGCTCCTGTACTCAAAAGTGTGCTGAGATGTGTTGTCTAAATGCATAAACTTCAGTTAGCATTGTGGAATGGGTGGCAAGCCAAGTTAATCAATAATTTAATTACCAGTGACCCATTCTGTTTACTTCTAGTTGAAAGGGATTTTCTGTATTCTTGCATAAGTTATCATTTATTCAGCTTTTCACAGATGGATTCAGATGATGCTTTTCCTGCCTTCAGGATGAGATGAACCTAATCCAATGTTATAAACGAAGAACAGGTGTCCAGATGCACGCTTTCCCTGACAGCTTGCATTTCATTTATTTACCTAGAATAATTTCTAACAAAATTTGCTGCCAAAAATTTAAGTTACCTTAATTTATGGTGAGTGTGGCCATGGATGCAATCATTGCAGCAACTCCTAGCAATGGTTTTCTTTAAGTTGCAAGCCTTTGTGAGAAGGCCAATGTTCACATGTTGTAGTTATTATTATTATTCATTTTCATTGAGAAGGCAGCTGGCTGGAGCTCCAGAAATAGAACAGTTTTAAAGTGAAGCAGAACTTTTCATTTGTCTCTAAAAATAGGTCATCTTCCAGAATGGAATTTGAAACTGCCAGTTTTTGTGCTTTTGAATTCCCAGAGTTATTCCTGTTGGATTTCTCTTCATACAATTTTAATATGGACCCTTTGAAATTGGATGCTGGCTGAAGTGTTTCTTTGGCTTGAAAGTCTGCGTTTCACTTGCAGTTGCTTTAGTTAAAAAAAGAAAAGCTGGATGAGAACAGGTGGTGTGACATACTTTTTTAATAAGCATTCTGCATTTATGTGGTATGTGGCATCACCACAGTCATCACCACAGTCAGGTTGTAGCAGAGAAGCCCACATTACATATCCTTGAGAGATCAAACTTCGACTTAATCTGCCCTTTTGATTTCTCATAATATGAAATATGATATGCTCTATACATATGCCCTAACACTTTGCAACAAATTATTGTGCATGTATTTTAAAAAGTACTGGCTAGAGATCTAAACAGAAATTAGAGTGTGCATGTCTTAACTCTCAACAAGGAGCTCCGGAGACCGTTCTTACCCCCTGACAGCAAGCAACACAGACAGTACCATTTAACCTCCACTATGCAGATGAGAAACCTATGTGCAGGAAAATGTAAATTATTGTCCCAGAAGCATTAAGCCTATGTCTAGACATCATAACCTGGGAAGCATCTGAGTTTCTGGCTCAGAATGTGCATAAAGGCCATGCCTGGATCACATTTTGGCGTGAACCCATGTGCACGCCAGCCATCTCACCTCAAATACCTGGATTTCATAGGAAGAACATCTGGGGATATGAGCCAGGCTAAAGCTACAGTGAACATCTAGAGATGCCTGGCCTGGCCAGTCAGGGAGCTGGATGCAGATGATAGAGCACCTTGGCAGCTAGTTGTGCTTCACGCAGAGCCACAAAAATTAGAAATAAAACTCTCTAAACTTTACAAAGATAACTCCAGTGCTTAGGCACAAATTTGTCCTCTATGGGTCCAAACATTTAACAGGATTAAAATGTTTAAATGATGCAATTTTAAATAGGGTGATGGGGAAATGGTTGGAATATTTCCACTATTGTCCAGAGCCCTTTGGTGGATTCTGGGAACAACACTTCTGTGCAGGCCCACTTTCAAGTGTGCAGAGGCACAGAGCGGATTCATTAGGCATTTTCAAATGTATTAGGATTATTTAAGAAATAACATCTGCTACATCACAGGTGGGTTACTGGTGTTAAAACTTTTTGAATGTATTAAAGAAAAAAATGAAGGGGCACTTCAAACAGAATCCTGCCTCTGGGCAATGTCTAGTGCTACAGTAGCAGTGACCATTTAAGGATATAAGCAATATGAAGTATATGAATAGAGGTAATATGGTCTGTATTATCCAAATATGGTCTTTATTACCTCTTCCTAAAAACTCTGTCTTTATGTATTTATTTCTGATCTGTCCTACTCTCAGCACAATGGTCTGTAGGTTATTCTGAAAGTTTTTGTGATAAAGCTATTGCCTAATGTAGAATATTTTATGAAGAGTCTTGTTAGCATTTGAAGACAAAACTTTACTGTTATTTGCACCTCAGACTTCAATACAGCTGCAGGATTTATGCCTACTCAACTAAAAAGATCTTCTGAGAGCACATTCGTTTAGTTTAAAAATGCGCCTCAAAATGTGCAAATTCACAGATGTTAATGATTACACACATGTTTTCCCTTATTGCTTCAAAGACAGCAAAGGCCAAATTCAGCTGCAATTTGTACTGCAGTGATGAGATTTGAATTAATATCAATAACATGAAAAAATGCATTCAGGGACTTGGGGAGTTTTGCAGATAATGGGGCATTTCTAGAAATGTCTGTTTTGGAGAATTCAGTCCTGCACTTCAGCTCATAAAGCAGCAGCAGCATTAGCACTCCCTAATGTGAAGTCAAAGTTGTGCAGAAGGTGAAAAGAAGGACAGAAGGCACCTTCTGCGCCCCATGGCAGCAACTGCATCTTGGAACCACTGTTTCCATGTCATGGAAAAGAAAGAAAAACAAAGAGGAAAAAAGGTGATGGGTGAAAAAATAAGACACCCAAGAGCAACTGCAGTGGTGATAATCATGTAGCACACACTCTGCTACTGAGACTTTAGACATGCCTGCCCTGTCTATTTACATATTTCATGTGCTTCCATGCATGAATTTTTGCTGATATGTACACTTGATATAATATTGTTTCCCCATTTCCATAGTAATTCTGGTACCAACTACTGTAAAGTAAGACATTGAAATAAGAAAAAAATATGAAAAAGTCTTTCTACATAAATATGTGTGATCATAAATAGTTTAATAACAAGTAGAAATGTGTGCCCTATGAAGAAGGTTTACATATATTTTCTTTCTTCAAAGCTGATGCAAACATACGGGTTTGTTCAAGTTCTTTCTACACAATTGCAAAGATTTTTAGAAGAGATTAGGCTTCAAAACCTCGATCTGTGTTTGTATATAAGTCCTCTCTTGCACTTTCCATTCACATTAGAAACATCCACTAAACACATATTTCAAAACATTAAGTGTTTAAATACAAAATACAAAGCTGGCAGACTCAAGGCAACTGCTTCTGAAATTTGTGCTCCAATCTCTGCAGCAGCCCCTTTTAAGGGTCAGATTCTATTTTCTCAAAGTGGAATATTATACCTATAGGAATACACTTGCACACAAATATTTTTGCTGTCTCTTTGATATCCAAGCAAAAAGCTGGTGCCAAGGCACTGCTGTAAGGCAACGACCTCGCACTTTGTAAAGCTTCTAACTTACAGTGTGACTGAACTCCAACAAAAATCCACGCAACCAGTGTGCCGGTGCCTTTTGGGAAGCACACTCCTCACCCACCCCTCCGTGGTGACAGTTCCACAGTGAACTTGACTCCTGGCTCACCACACGATAGCTTTGCAGTGGTGGCCACTGTCCAAATGCTTGATATACTTAGCATCAGAAAGTAATTCAAATTTTTTCAGCTCATGTCTTTGGTCTGGAAATTTATTGCTCTCTTCAGTCACTCTTTAATGAGAGGATAACATTTCCCCCTTCTAATCAGCCACTTACAAGGTTACTTCATTTCCCCCTGGGTCATCCAGTGCTGAAGCTGAAGCGTTTATGACTGGTGCATGCAAACACACGCACTGTGTGTTGCAGTACCTCTCTGAGGTTTGTACTGAGGCACCGCACATTCCGACACAGCCTCATTCCCCAGTTTCGCTTGGTAGCACTGCCATATACTTACTGAACATTTTTTATCTGGAAATTAAGCAAGAGTTTTAGGGAGCTTAGGTAAACATTTAAGTCTACTGGACTGTATTCTTACAATATCTAATCATAAGTCACTTACAGAATTTGTAGGCTGTAAGTGAACAGGGCATTTTGTCAAGACAACCACTGCCTAATTTTTACGCAAGCTAAAGCTGCTCCTCTGATGCAGCAATGATCTTCAGTTACCTGAAGTTGTTTTGTCATATTTCCAAACTCAGTTTGATGCAGAAAGAATGCAATGGGCACCTGAATTTATCACGGCAGTTAATGCAAACAGGCTTCAAGGGATTTGGGCTATAGAGACTCTTCATGGCTTTGACATCTACCTAAGTGGAGCTCATGGCAGGACTGGGCCCAAAATGACCTGTGTCTCGTGAGGCAATATCACTGCGGGCAAAGGAAGCTGAAGAACCAGATTTTCAGACACTACAAAGAGCACTATTGTGTGAACACTGAGGGTATTGAAGGGAGAGGCCCAATCCTGTATGGCATTTTTACAGGTGCATAGTTTCAAACATGAGAATAATCATACTGATGTCAATGGATTGCTTACAAACTTAAAATTAAATGCATGCTTTGTCGAATTAAGGCTAGGGCAAAATTGCACCAAATTTAGCCCCTGGTTCTTTCTAATTGTATAACTAGGCCAATCTGTTCCTCGCCATTACCTTTTGCAATAGCAATTAATTTGCAACAAGTTGGTTTCTCATATGATTTTTAATTAATTTTTAAAGAAATGAGTGACAACCTTTGAGATGCAGCATTGACCAAACCTAACAGGATGGCTAATTTGCTGCTGCCTGCACCTGCCCTTCATGTTGATGAATATTGCAGAGGTATGTGTCACTTTCACTACCACGGACCTTCATACTCACAATTCAGCTGGAGCACACCCCTGCCTGAAGCCATCTCGATGCCTACCAAAATGCAGCTCCGAGTGTGATTCAGTGACAAGTGTTGTGTGAAAAGGTTTAATGCACATCCATTTGCTAGGGGCCCAGACTGGCAGCAAAATATTTGCACACCCATTATAATTTTAGAAGTTGCTTTGGAGAGAAGAGACAATAATTGTGTTTATTTGGGGGCTTACCACAGACGGAATATTTTTCTAAATTATTCCGAATATTTAGTCACTGGAGGGGGGGGAAGAAAACTCCATAAACAAATTTCGTAGCCAGGTGCTTCATTTTAGGCACCCAAATTTGACGAAGTGGCTTCCCCGAGATGCCAGCGGCTGTTGCGACTGACGCCGCGCCAAGCTCCATCCGCAGCCCGGCTGGCGGGGCTGGGGGGACCTCTCGTGGTGACAGTGGAGGGAGCAGCCCTCGGTTCCTCCGCTCCCAGACACCCCCGGCAAAGCTGCGCTCATCGGAGAGGCCGACTGGAGGTGTGAAAGTGAATACAAGTGCAAATAAATAAGAAGAAATTAAACAACGCTGTGACTGCAGGACGTTGAGGTGCTGGAGTGTGTCCAAAACAAAGCAGCAAAACTGGCGCAGTGTCTGGAACACTGTTCCCATGAGGAGCAGCTGGGGGAGCTGGGTTCCTTAGCCTGGAGAAAGGAAGGCTCATGAGGGAACCTTATCACTCCCTACAAATGCCTCAAAGGAGGTTGTAGCCAGGTGGGGGTTGATCTCTTCTACGAAGTAACAAGTGACAGGATGAGAGGAAATTGCCCCAAAGTTGTGTCAGGGAAGGTTTAGTTTGGATATTAGGAAAAATGTCTTCACTGAAAGGGTGGTCATGCATTGGAAGAGACTGGACAGAGATGTGGTGAAATCACCTTCCCTAGAAGTGTTCAAAAAGTTTGTGGATATGGCACTTAGGTACACCTTATTTTGGTGGACTTGGCAGTGCTTGGCTGAAGTTTGGACACAATGATCTTTTCCAATCTAATGATTCCATGATTCTATGATTATCATAGAACCATGGAATGGTTTGGGTTGGAAGGTACCTTAATGTTCATATAATTCCAAACTCTCTGCCATGAGGAGGGACAGGCTGGTCAAAGCCTCATCCAACCTGGCCTTGAACATTTCCAGGGATGGGAAACAACTTCCCTGAGAAACCTGTTCCACTGCCTCACAAGTGGCAGAATTTCTCCCTAACCTTAATCTAGATTAACTCCCTTTCAGTTTAAAACCATTAACTCTTGTCCTATCACTACACTTCCACAGGCAGTCCCTCCCTGTCTTTCCTGTAGGCTCCCTTTAGGTGCTCAAAAGCTGTTCTAAGTTCTACCCAGAGACTTCTCTTCTCTAGACTGAATAACCCCAACTCTCTCAGCCTGTCTTCACAGGAGAGGTGCTCCAGCCCTCTGATCATCTCCATGGCCCTCCTCTGGACTTGCTCCAGAGTGGGAGCCACAGACCTGGACACAGAACTTAAGATGGGATCTTATGAGAGAGGAGTAGAGGGGCAGAAACAAACTCTTTAGCCATGTCCAGAACTCTGCATGAGACAAACTGAGAACAGAATCAGATACAAATGTGAACTCATATGCTACTCACAAGGGGGTTTACTATTACCTGCTGAAGCATCTAATGGAAATGTACCTACATGTGTGTCTTCAAGGCTGATAGCCCAGATACCCATTTAAGCTTCTTAATGGAAAGTTAAAGGGGCTGTCATCAATCACTTTTCACCTGTTTCCATATATGAAAATAAGATAAAGGTGTAGTGTTTTGTTTGTTTGATTGTTTGTTCAGGTTTTTTTTAAGAGAAGTACTATAAGGAGGGATGAATAAGCTTCTCCCACTCAGCATTCAAAGAAATCTGTTTCAGCCAACTTGCTGAAGTGCAGCTGCAGTGCTGAGATTGGACCTCAGGCAGGCACAAAGTAAGGTACAGAAAGGTGGCTCTGCACACGTTTCAGGACAGAAGTGGAGCTGTTGCTGTGATGTCTGCCCAGAATTTTAATGGACTGGAGGGACACATTTTCAAAAGTTTGGACGTGAAGGATCACAGGATCACAGAACTGCAATATAATTTAAGCGGGGGGGGCCACAGGAGGCCTCTGGTCCAACTTTCTCTCCCAGCAGAGTCAGCTCTGAGGTCAGACCAGGCTGACCAGTCAGAGTTCATCCAGTCAGAGCTCGAAAACCGTCAAAGATGGAGAGTGCATCACCTCTCTAGACAGCCCATGCCTCTGCTTGGGTGTCCTCATAGGGACAAACTTCTATCCGGTTGTGGTTTAACCCCAGCCAGCAATTAAGCACTACACAGTTGCTTGCTCACTCCCCCACGGTGGGATGTGGGAAAGAATCTGAAGGGTAAAAGTGAGAAAGAAACTAATGTTTTAAAGATAAAACCAGCTCAATAATTAAAAAGTCATTCTGTTTTCTTAATTGTAAGGAAAAAAGCCCCAAACACCAAAACATCAAAGAGAAAGACAGTAAAACACAAGAAAAAAATTACATATGAAAATTAAAACAGTTGCTCATCACCCACTGACCAATGCACAGTCAAGTCCCTGAGCAGCTCTCTCCCTGTCAACCTCCATCCACGGCTTTATTGCTGAGCATGATGCTATATGGTCTGGAATATTCCTTTGGCCAGCTGAAGTCAGATGCCCTGGCTGTGTCCCTTCCCAACCCCTTGTGCACCCTTAGCCTCCTTGATGGTGGGGTGAGAGACAGAAAAGGCCTTTACCCTGTGCAAGCCCTGCTCAGCAGTAAGGAAAACATCTCTGTGGTATCAACACTGTTTCCAGCACAAGTCCAAAACACAGCCCCTACCAGCTCCTGTGAAGAAATTTAACTCTATCCCAGCCCAAATCAGCACACTGTTTTTAATATATGTTTCTTCAAAATATACTTGCTGGTTCCCATCTTCCTGTCCTTCATTGCTGCGAAGAACCCAGCTTCACCTCAGTCACCTCCCTGCTGGCACCAGGAGCCATCAGGTCTCCTGAAGCCGTCTTGGCTCAGGCTGAGCAATCCCCCTCCACCAGCATTTCCTTATAGTGCCAGTGCTCCAGCCCCCACCAAAGTGGTGCCTCTGCTGAACTCCATCCAGTTATAGTCAATGCTGCTTTTGTATTCGGGGCCCCACAGTAATGTAATAAGTGCAGAGTAGAGGGGAATAATCTCTTCCTTTGGTCTCTGGCTCTGCACCAGCACAATATCTGTTGGCCTTCTTTGGTGCCAGAGAACTGCTGGCTCATGCTCATCTTGCTGCTCACTTGCTTCTTCACAGAGCTGCCACTATCCAGGCAGGATCAGCCAGAGGTGCCAGAGGCTCTTCCTTTCCAGGAGCCAGACTTCGCATTTGTCCTTGAATTTCACAAGGCTGGACCATTCTTCCAGACTGTCCACATCCTTCTGAATGGTCTATACTCAAGTGTATCCACTAATTTCCTCCGAAATTGGTGTCATCTACAAAATTTAATTAGAAGTGGATCTGTGCATGTAGGCAAATTATGTTATACATTTCATTTTGTAGACCAACATCTGCTCACTCTTTTCCTGCTCCAAGTCTTTATGCAGCATCCAGCCTAAGTTAATACACATTGCCTTTCAGCAGAGTTTAATGGCTTGGGATCAGGATTATGCTAATTACAGATAAATAGTCAGTATTTGCTCTTTTTTAGTGTCCTGGATTCTCAGAGGCCATAACTCTACTGTGAAGGCTCTGAACCGATTGATGAAGTGATATGGTTCATTTGCTGTAGTCTCCAATTTTGCTCCCTAAGATCCTATGCACCATTTAAAGACTTGCTAGCCAGCTGTTACTGTCAACCAATTCCTGCAGAAAGCACAAAAAAGCAAACAAAATTTGTTTTGATGAAGAGACCAGGAAAAAAAGTATCTGAACTATTGTGCCACTGTTGTAGGCGGGTTTCCTGAGTTCACAGCCTCAAGAGAGGGGCAAGCTGCCCCATTCTTCTTGCAGGTGACTAAATGCCTTGTGAGTATCAGCACTGTTAAAGCAGTTGAGTTTCTCTTGCCAGCAGACACTTGGTGCCACTTCCAATGCAGAGGTGCAGAGGATCTATTTTTTTCCAGACTCATCATAGGAATGCCAAACCCCTTCAGGGACTGCACCTGAGAGAGCCAGGAACAAAACCCTGAGCTCTAACCAAATGTCCCTGCGCTGACAGTGCTGATCTTGTGGCTCATGAGCTTGGTATGACTCACAGGAACAATTGTCACAGAATCACAGAACGGTTTGGGTTGGCAGGGACCCTAAAGATCGTCCAGTTCCAACCTCTCTGCTGTGGGCAGGGACACCTTCCTCTGACCCACTTGCTCACAAGCCCAAATCCAACCCGGTCTCAAAGAACACTTCTGAGAACAGGACATCTACAACTTCTCTGGGCAACCTGTTCCAATGTCTCACCATTGCTATGGCAAAGAATTTCTTCCTATCTAATCTAAACCTGCCCCCTTTCAGTTTAAAGCCACTGCCCCTTGTCATGTCACTACATGCCTTTGGAAGGTAAAAAGCAAAGCTTGTTATCAAGAAGTTTGTGAAAGCTGACTTAGGAAGGTTGTTTGGGAGGGAAATACTTCTTAATATTATGGTCAAGGATAGGTTTTGCTTAAAAAATTGTGAAATGTGGAACAGACGTACAATAAAAGGAAAAAAAATGCATGAAAAAATGAGGAGAGCATTTGTGAATAAGAAATCAATACTGTCCAGTAAGTTTAAAATACATTCTGCTTCCTGGCTATCCATGGCTTTTGCTCATGATCAGTCATATTTTTTTCACCTTCTTTTGATAAAGAAATTAAGCAGGTTTAATCTCTTTCTTTTAAGGTGAATATTATTTCTCTAACTGTATTTCTAAGTCTTCTCTGAATCAGTTCTCCATGTCTTCTTGGCATCCTGCTTAACTGGGACTAAATCAGAATCACATAGAATCTTGTAATCAGTTCTCATTCATTAATAACTTACCATTTTCTGTCCCCTGTAGATCACACTTTCCTTCTTCCTGGCTGGATTATGTCAGATAATGGTTACCAACTACTTTTATAATAATTATTAAAATTATCAAGCTGGTTTGTAGTTTTTGTAAAGAAATGTATTTAAAAATTAATACATAAAAATCCATTGTGTTTATTTAGATATTGAATATACACATAAAATATAACATATCTGTATTTTGTATAGTATTTTTACTATTACTTACCACAATAATTAACAATATTTTCTCTGACTGCAGACTGTTGACACTGCAATCTGACTCATGCTACCCTTCATTCCACACAGCCTGCTCTGCTGTCCTGTCACAATACCTGGTGAGCAGGTACAAGAGAGAAAGATGAGGGATCCCTAAAATGTTTTGCAAAGCTTTAGTTACATCCATTTGGGGTCTGCAAATGGTTACGTATGGGTCTTCATCTTCCTGTCCTGAATAAATTTCTTTGGCATTTAAATAGTGGAAAACAATGTGTTAAGCATAACTCTGCCTTGACTGTTGAGCACCATGGCTCTTTCTAGCTCATACCTACCTTACACTCCCTATGATACCATGTTGGAGAAGATATTAGCTACCAGTGCTTAGGTGAAACATCTTCTCGTGTAGGAGAGATGAATTAATAAACAAACCGAGACTGGAAGTGACACAGCTCTGAGCTGATTGCTGATGAGCAACCTGCAAAAGTGCAAAACTAATTCTACCTAGTTTTTCAAACTCTTCCATGGTAAACAAAACAAACAAGCCCGTCACAGGAAAAGCTGATTCAGTTATTTGTATCCTTGCTTACTAAAATAAAGCACAGGAAAATCTCCATGCTGGCATCCTTCCAAACGGAAAGTACACCAAGTTGCTGCCTTGGAGTGAAATATGTGTAGAACAGTAGAGAAAATGAAGAATAACAAATTATGAGACATTTTCAAAAATCAGTTCATTTAACGACTCATAAAGGAAAGACCTGAATGATTGTCCATGCTTGTAACTTTTCCTTCAAAACCCTTTGCTTCTCACAGTGCTGGAAAACAACTGATGAGATCATTTTCAAAAAAAGGTTCTGACAGGGATCTGAGGAACTACAGACTGGTATGTTCATCATCTCTACAGGATGCTTCCACAAGATTTATAACAAAGAATAAAATTAGAGGACACGTGAATAACTACGACCCTGTGAGAAAGTCAGCATGAATTTTGTGAGTGTAAGTCACACCTCACATACCTACTTGAACTGAGAGGAACAGCATAAAGGGATACAGGAAATCCTGTCTACCTAGAGTTCCAAAGGCATATGAGTTCACTGCTGAAGGTTTTTAAGGAGTTCAAAGTGGTCCCAGAATAAGAGTATATGGATATCTGGAGAGTTGATTAAAAAATAGAAAATTCAAAGTTGCAGTAAATGGTCAACATGCATGTATGATTATATAGAGAGTACACTATATAGATACATGTAAGTCCAAATGCTACACAGGTCCTAAAGTGCAGTGTAGGTGCAATTCTGAGTTGAACACTGATGGCCTGAGTGCTATAGCCCAGCTGTCTGCTGTGACATGTCGTCAGCCTCCTCTAGGTATCTGCTTCTACAAAGGTGGTTCTTCATGGCCCCACTTCTCCTGAATAGCCTAAGCCAAGGTCTCTGCCACGGTGTTTTAGCCCTTAATATTGAGTGTTGCCCTTCATTGGTGTTGCCAGTATTTATTATGGAAAAAGCCTCTCTCCTGAATTGAAACACTTGATGTCAAAGACAACTCTCCCCATCAGCTATTCTGCACCCACCTCAGGATGCAGGGAGGGCTGCACTGCACTGCAGTGGTTAATGCATCCACTGCCCTGGGCAAATGGGGTCAGTCAGGCTGCACGGCTCTGGCTGCATGCCACAGACTGACTGAGCTGGCATTTAAGTTTTAGTCAGAGGGTGAACAAATTTCATCATTGTTTTAATTTCCCTGCTTGGAATTCCTACTTGATAATCCAGTCTTTTCATGACTCCTCCTACACAGACAATATGTTAAATCCTCCCTTGTCACAGTGGTATAAACACACAAAAATATTTTTTCTTATGATTACATAAATATTTGAAATATGCAGATGTACATTTCAATGAGGTAAGGTATAGTTAAAGAAAAAGCATCATGTCAAGCTAATATAAGCCTAAATTAATTCTCAAAGGACTATAAAATTCCACACCATTTGTGGTGCTAACGCTAATAGCCAGGACTGGCAACATACTAATCACTCTGGCTCTAGAAGACCAGGCTGGTATTTTAATCATACAAACACTAATTGCCTGGCCTTGCTGGCATTAAAATTGTTATGGCACTAATAGCCTGAGCAAGACGGTATTTTAATCATCCTGGATCACAGCCTAGAAATGTTAATTTATTACATTTTTGTCTTTTTATCTAGGTTAACAAGAGGTCTACCGCAGATATGATCAATTACAAAATGCAGAAATCACAATTTTAACTTAAACCAGAAGCAAATCAGAGGTCTTAGCACTCACAGTACTGGAGACTTTACAGTTAGATCACCTCTTCCTCATATTTTGTCTCTTTTAAAAACTTTTTCCTTGTAGCATCTTTGAACCATGTGTGAGTGAGTCACTTGAGACAGCTGAAGCAGGTTGTGCTGAAGAGTTTACTGTTCTAAATTTTACAGTAATCTTACTACAAGATCAAGCTAATGCAGTTCCATATATTTAACCTCAGGGAATTAAAACCCTATCACTATTGTTGATATTTAAAAAAAATTATTTCAGGTTTTCAACAATTCAGCTTATCTTCAAATGTCACTAATTAGTTTTCTGTTATATGTTCACTAACTTCAAAGACCCTACTTAATCTTTGCTGTTACATAGTGCAGGTCACTTAGAGATGGATTTTGTAGGAAGATTTTGTGCTTAGATTTCATTTTTATCCCCTTTAATTGGAACCTGCCTATGCTGGGGGCTGGGGAGAAGAATTAAACAGAAAATTACCAGTCTTCCTCCTACAGCTGAGGAGTGTGATCTTGTAATGCCTGGGAAATCCAATTAAATTGTGGAGGAAATAGAGCTCACTATGAAAATTAAATTGATTAAGATTTTGCATTTTGTTTCATATTTCTCAGAGTGGTTGGGCCAGCTCTTCTGAGATTGCCCACAGTCAGAGCTCTCTTGTAGCTTCTGAGCTGGGTCTGTTGCCTAGATGCAATACACTGCCACTTGAGGAAGATTTCAGCTCCCCTCATTATGGGGACGGCTGTGGGCTGCGTCTGGATGATAAAACCACTTGCTTATCCTTGAGTACAACAGAGGCCCTGTACAAGGCAGGGTCAGTGATGTGCTTTTGGCTGCCTCCAACCCAGTGCTGCCCAGTGGGAGCCCAGCTCTCCCCATTCTGCCACAGCCATAGGGAATGCCCAAGAGGCATCAGGGGATGTGACTTTGTCTCTCTCTCTCCATGGACAACATAGAGAGGCTACTAACACTGAGGGCACTGTGTGAGAGGAGGTGTCCCATTTGAGGAGGAGAGAAGTGAAATTAAAGAGGAAGAGAACGAGAATGGTTCTAACTGAAAGAGGAGGCAGGTGAACTTTACAAGGTAGCACTTTTGCAGGCCACCAATTTGAGTAGCTGGCTGCACTTCACCCATGTCAGCACCAATAAAAGTCATACCAAACTCAGCAGCAGTAGCAATGAACCTTCTAATTTTACTTGATTTTCACAGCTGGGATGCTGAATGCATCAATCAAATACTTATTTTTGCCTTTGCTTTAAAATGTCCCTGGAGGGGAAATTTGCCCTTCACCTGCTTTCCACGTGGGAAGCCCAGCTGCTTTTTCAGGCTCAGTTTCCAGACACAGGGCTGCCCTCAGCTGACATTTTTCTATAAGAAGATTGCTAATAATGCTAGTCATTCACAATCTATTTTCACTCTAGGAATGGAATTTCAAAGGAGGGCTCTTTACGCCTGCTGCTTAAAAAGGATTTGAGCACTTTGCGAGAGTGCTTTTAAAGCATTCTCATTTTAACGTCCTGTCCCCCATTGCCTCCTACCCTTGCGATGCTTCCTGTGTCGTCTGTGGCTTCATTCCCACCCCTCATATGGATTTTTTTCTGCTTTCAGAATGTGACATTGACAAACAGGGCTGATGCCATCCTATGGCCTGTATGGCCAGCGTGGCCACGGGCAGTTGCAGCCAGCACTTGAGCCCTGCTCAGGAAGGTCGCTCTCGGCCTGCCACTGCACTGGGGCCAATCCTTTCGGCAGTGAAACTTAGGAGCAGCACGACAGCTGTGTGAGGTCATTGTGCTGCAGGAGCTTATCCAGCGGGGCAATGTTTTGGAGACTGGCACTGCATGTTTTCCTGGCTAAACAGTCTGCTCTGCCTGGTTACAATGTCCTTTTGTTTACTTGATCTCAGAGAGGATTTCTTACTGTTTCTGTGGTTAAAGCTGAGATGTGATGACCAGAAAAATGTGTTTTCTTTGATCTCTATGCAACAAAAAGCAATATCGTAGGGACAGTGCTGTTGTTTAGTTATGCTCAGTTCCTCTTGACCTTTCATGATCAGGACTCCAAATATAAGGATGTTGTCCTCCTCTGGTAAATTGCTTCTGATAACACAAGTAATTTCACTTACTATCAGATGTACTTTAATATGAAACAGACTTCTTTTCCTTGGAAGAATATTTTCTTTTCTACAATGGAGCAGTAGCCTCTTAGTGTTTGCAGTGTTACTTTAACCTTCAACATGAGAGAAGTCAGCCTCAGCTCCTTGGCAGGAAAACTGGTTTTTCTAACCAAAAGCAGAAGAGTTGTAGTAAAGTCCAGGAGTTCTCTAAGGAGGAGTCCTCTGTCTGTACAAAGCTGCACTAGCACTTTGTGTTTGTTTTCTCTGCCTCTGCTGTCATTACCTTGAAGAGAAGCTGTTTCTAGTGCATCACCTGTGCAGCTCAGGACTGCAGAGGAGAACTCCAGACTCCATAGAGATCCCTAATCTCATCCTTTCAGCCAGTCCTGAAGCTCTTGTGAAGTGCTGTGTTAGTCCAGCATTTTAAATGAAGACTGACAGGTTGGAATGATGTGTTTCTGGCAGCAGGCTTCTGGATCAGGAGGAACAGCATTCTACACTTGCATGTGAAATTCAAAGAAATGCAACTGTCAAGATTAGAAGGGTTCTCAAAGGAAAGCTTTCTTGGTTTTCCTGGAGGACAACCTGACAGGTTAACATGAATGACTAAGGGGAGAGAATGAAAAATCTTAGAAATGCCTTAAATGCTGAGGTCTGCTTTATGCAGTTGATCACATGAACAGGAATATGAATGTGAAGTTAATAAGGAGATGAGTTTCAAAATGCAGAAGTGCTAACAGCTACCTGTGCCAGCTTGGAAAAGAGAAACCAAATTCAGGGTGCTACTGGTAGCCCACAGACTTCTGAGTCTTGATGTAATTGGCACCTACAAAATTAATTTAAGAAAGTCCTAAAGAGTGTTGGCAAAACAGAGGCAGAACAGTAAAGATATTTGCTAAAACTGTTATATAGACAGAAGTTTTAACAGAGGATTTCTTCAAATTGTGAACATTTAAAATGTAAACATTCTTTGACACAGAGGGAGAGTTGAAGAGTGAAATAAATCAGCAGAAAACATATTATTTCTATTGCATAAGCTGAAAAAAATTCAGAAAGTGAAGATATAATGCAGCAAAATGTCAAGGAGTAAATTTAAATTAAACAGAACCAACGACAAAATTTGATCTGTAACAGGGAATAGTTCAAATACATGTTATGCCTTGAATAACATCTCTTAAAATTGTGTTATTTTGCCCTTCTGTCTTGATATCCTTCCACATCTGTTTGACTGCCCTGTGCCTGGAGCTTGTATTGTGCTCCTGAAACCTGAGGTTAGTCAGGACCATATCTCTTTAAATAAAACCCCATACAGACAAAGAAAGAAAAAACCCAGGCTGGGAAGGGGGAGCTAAAGCCTCTGCTGCATTGGGCTGTTTGGATACATCGGCTGCAGCAGCGGTCACGCATCCCTCCGCAGCCTGCTGATTTTGCAAAAGAGGGGGCAAAGGATCGTTTGGCAGCCCAGATGCTGTCAAACACAAGCAATCAATGGAAGGAAAGGCACAATGAGCAGACAAGCATGTGGAAGCAGCTTACGAAGAAATAGTTAAACGCCAAGCTTTGTCCCGGCCGATGCTGTAATGTAAGTACGAGCTCAACAGCAGATCCCGTGGTCACTGCAGTTGTTTGCGAGAGATGTTTTATGGGTATCCTGATGCTTTTAGCACTTACAGGTGGAGAAAGCTTTAACTGCGACACGTTTCATAGTGTATTTAAACAAATAACTGTATCGTCTGCGTGTCTACAGGATTTTTGAGTGACTCACAGGCTGCAGTGGGTAAGTAGGGTGGGTGAAGAGTAGGACTGTGCACATGAGCTTATTCTCCTTTCCTGATGGCTTATCTGCGCTCTGCTCTATAGATGTGCTAGCAGATTGCTGCAGCACCGCCCTCCCTGTGCAAAGGCCTCTCGCTGAATTTCAGCTATGCCTTCAAGCACGGGGGTACACAATATATTTTTTCACACTCCAATGGCTGACTTAATTTAAAAAATCCTAGAATTATTTGTTATACAAACTTACTTCATGCCAACTGCTTTAATTTTTTTTCTCATGTATGCAGTCGTAGGAAGCTTATGAAATTCCAATAGCTTCATATGTTACTATCAGGAGACTAGTTCTTAACATAGCTCTCTCAAAGAGAGAGCCAAGTATGATTTATTACTCAAAGGAATGTACACTTTCCTATCTTTGGTCTGTTGCTAACTGAAGTAGATGTACATATTTTTAAATGTAAGCCTTTGTTCTTATGGAAATCCAATGTCTTTCTCTTTGGCAAATGTTTAGCTGCTTTTTATTCTGCATATGCCCAAATGATCTAGTACAGCTTTAAAAACAAGCAAAAAAGCAGAGCTAGGGCAAGTTCACTGTGCTGCATTTCTCAGCAAATTTTTTTTGGTAATCAAAAATTTTTATTGTAGCTAAAACTACACACGCCAGCAGAGTGAAAAAAAACAAAGCAGTGAGCATTTCCTTGTTATTTCATGAGAACATTAATTTTTCTTTCACCTGTCTAAGTACTGCATAAAGCCATGGTGATTTGCTCTAAGCCAGAGAGTATAATCTATTTGTTGTCCTCTGCATCTGCACCTTGGTACTTAACGCAGCTCCTGTAGAAACTGCCGGGAGATCTCACTCCGGTGTCAGGGGAGGTGACAGCAGAGTAATGGTGACCAGCAGCCTGTGTGGGCCTGCTAAGGAGGGTGGGTGGTTGTTGCAAGGAGAAGCCTTTTTTTGTGCATCTCTTTTGAGACCTGGCAGAACTGCAACTCCTGATGCTGAGAGCTGCATGGTAACACGCTTCTGCCCCATCACACTGATCACCTCCGTGGGGATGTAAGGCAGAGCCTCCCCCACACTGAGGAGCCCACAGGGAAGTTTTGCCATCATTGCCTTGGAAGTTGCCCTCACCTTGTGTTCCCAGAGGTATTAGAGCTCCATCAGCTGTCTATTTGCAAAACAACTTCATATTGCTTACTACCAGAAACTGAATTATAAGAAGCCAAATTTATCCCTTAATGAGCTTACAGCAAATTACTGTTACCTAGGGAGTGCTCTGGCAGTGATTGTGAATGCTGAGGCTTGGTATTGTCAGTGTTCTTCTTGTCCCTTCCTCTCCTGTGTCAAGATTGTCACCCTCTCAACACCAAGCAGAATCTCTGGTTGGAAATAGAATTTCTGAAGATTAGGAAAGCAATCATTTGCTAGAATACAAAAATAATTTTAAAAAACCCTTAGTCCCACATAGCAAATTTCTGTTCACCCACTGAAAATGTGCAGGACAATTGGATAAAATAGTTTTACAGGCTGCTTACTGTTGTGTAAAGACAGTGGGAAAAGTTTGTCTTCTGTGTACTTACATTGTTTTCAGCAGATTTACACTGGGGTGAATTTGGCATTTTTGGGGCCAACTCAAAAACCTTTTGTTTCTCTGTCCTTCTTTCTTGATTGTTTTCTTGTTTCTTAGATGCGATTTTTTTAATGACCTCCAAGGCAACAGACACCGATTTATAAAGTACAGTACAGATGACCTAAGATGCTCAAATTTGGACCACATTTTCCTGAGGCTCCCTGTAAAGTTAATGGAAACACAGCAGCACTTCCAGAAAAACCAGATATATCACACATCTAAAACTAGCCCATAGTCCTTCTACTTCACAATTTTTGGGGGTCCTTGGACCCTACTCTCAAAAGCAGAGTTTCTAAAATACTGGATGAGTTTTTATATTAAAATTTGCAAAACTGTAGGCTTTATAAGGCAAAAGAACATTTTATTGAAGAGTTTAAACAGTGTCTAATTGCTCAGTTTGTATGAACCCTTGGAATAACACACAGAATGGAAAACATGCATGTCAGATTTTGAAATATTTGATCTTGTGGAAGATTCAGTCTTTTTTGAAATAAGTGTTAATTCATTCAGCAATATTTTTTGCTATACACACAATTATTCAGCAATTATTTCTGCCTCAGCTAAGAGATAAAACAGCTCACACATTAATTTGTTACAGTAGGTTGACATTTTTCTTCTAAGTGTGTATTTAATGGACATATTTGCATTTTTGCAGTCTTGAACTAAATCTTTAAATGGGGTGATCTAGTTCATTAGCATTTTGCATCTTTTTTTTGATGAGAAGAAATTTTTAGCAAGTGTGTTGTTGCTTGTGATGGAGGTACACCAGAGCTGTGAGAAAGGAAGGTTTCACATTGCCTGTGAAGACCTACATGTGTTTATGTGCAAAAAAATTTGCAGCCATCAAGGTGAGACTAGAAATAAATAAGGTTTAGTTGTCTTCCCTAAAATTACCTGTAGAAACTTTCTCCACCCAGGTGAAAACAAAATAAGGCGCTATTTCTGATAGGTGATGTTTACATTCATGAGAGGATGGTGCAGGTGTTTTCATCTCCTCTGGTGACCTCACAGAAGGGCATGAATATGCCTCAGGCCCCTCTCAGTGGTAAGGTTTGGTTTGTTTTTTCTTACAGGAGAATGATACAGCTGCCTGCATATACCAGTCACCACCTATTTGAGATATGACAGCTGGTGGAAAACAGCAAATGTCAGAGCTTTAGCACTCTGGTCTCCCATGAGGAAGGAAATAACAATGTTAGTATTTAAGTTGCTGTTTTGTCTGGGATAGAGTTAATTTTCTTCCTGCTGGCTGGCACAGTGTTGTGTTTTGGATTTACTATGAGAATGATGTTGATAACACACTGATGTTGTAGTTGTTGCTA
The DNA here is from genome assembly GCA_034509425.1 of Eopsaltria australis. Taxonomy (NCBI): domain Eukaryota; kingdom Metazoa; phylum Chordata; class Aves; order Passeriformes; family Petroicidae; genus Eopsaltria; species Eopsaltria australis. Next base: position 11,641,810 of record JAVTVJ010000033.1, read on the forward strand.
AGCCGTGCTTACTCTAAATCAAGGACATTTCAGTTTCCCATGCTCTGCCAACAAGGAGGCACACAGGAAGCTGGGAGGCAGCAGGGTGAGGACAGCTGAGCCAAACCAGCCAAAGGGATATTCCTTACCATAGAATGTCCTGCCCAGTGTACAAGCAGGAGGGAGGGGCTGGTAGCTGCCCAGGGAGGGGCTGAGCATTGTTCAGCAACTGTGTTGAGCATCACTTGTTTTGCTTGGGTTTTGTTTCTATTTCTCCTTTTGTTGTATTCCTTTGCATGAAAATTATTATTATTATTATTATTGTTGTTATGGTTATTGTTGTTTAATTACAATTTTAACCTATTCTCATCTCAACCAATGGGTTTCACCTTTTTTTTTTTTATTTTCCTCTTCATCCCACTGGGGGAAGATGGGTGAGCAAAGCATCTGTGTGGTACTTAGTTGCTGGCTGGGACTAAACCACAACAGAGTTTTAGTTAAAGCTTCAGTGAAGCAAAAGCAACAGCCTGTACCTTTTTTCTATTTTAGGATGGGCTAATGTATCTATCTCTTTGTTAGTTATATATGGTGCAACGTGGAACTTTGCAGAAGTAGCAGCAAAATTATTGTCAGATTTTAACTAATGAAAGCTGAGATCCTGGGGAATGTGATAGTAGCTTCAGAGTGGTCTGATGCACTTTACAAGAAAGCACCAGCTGTTGCCAAATCCTGTCCCATAAAATCATTCACACTATGAAAGAAATTGCTGATGTCAGATGTCTGGAGACCTGTTGGGAGAGAAGGGGAATTGCAGGATTGTACCCTCAGCCCTTGGTTATGCTACTTGCATTTTCCCCATAAAATGCCCCCTGTAAACCTTCTCATTCCTTCTCAATTTTCTCCCTCCATATTGTTCTTTATCTCCATACCAGGACAATTCCTACTTGAATCACCACTTCTGAGGAACTCCCATTAGGGTTTTTTTTGTAACAGTAATGTCCCCAGCCTGGCCCAATCCTCCAGCAGCATCTTGCATTTCTCCTACTCTCCAGGTCACAGAGGTACTGCTAAATAAGAGGCAGGGAATTAAAAACTGCTCAGGTCCTTAGAGGTGCAGTCAAGCTCCTGCCTGCATGCTCTGAGCCAGGCTCTCTGTCTAGGGCAGTCCACGGGAAAGAGGGAGAGCAAGATGCACACTAGAGGATGATTTTTGCACCTCAGAGTTATGTAGAGCCTCATTCCAGGTGCCAGCATTTTTCATCTCACTACCTTCATGTTCACTTTGGACTGGCATTGGAAATGCTTCCCTGGATATTGGCACTGGCTTGTGTTACCCCACCCAGTGCCAGTCAGGATCTCAGCCTAACACTGCTGATCCACCTTAGTAAAGTAGATTTAAGAGCTTAAGAACTCAAATTGCTTAAATTGCTTTCTGGTTTGCTTTGGTTACTGATGTTGATGGTAAAAACATCTCTGTGACTGATGCTGGTTGTTTGGTGTTTATACAGTGCATGTATATGGACACAGGGACATCCCCCAAACAGCAGTAGTGGTGTGGAAAGCTCATCACTTTGGGACGAACACAACCATATACAATAATATATTTAGCTGACTAGGTTAGAAAGCCCTTCCCTATTGCTGAAAAATGAATCATTAGATCTGAGATTTTTCATATCTTCTGTGACAAATCCACAAAAATGGATTTATTGCAGTTTCTCAGTAGCTGTGACAAGGATGATGTCACACAATTTGTGTATGCCCTGTCTTATAAATAATAAATGAGAAGGACCCTACCTCCTCTCCAGCTAATGCATTAATGTTACAGCTGGATGGAAAAGCCACCAGCTTAGTTTATGGAACATAATGGAGCAACAAAATTGCTTAGACTCCCTGAAGTATATTTATCCCAGGGTCTCCTGCTTGACCTTTTATCTTGATCTTTGGCATCTCTATCATCATGTTGTAAAATTTAAGTAACAATGAAGTCTTACTGTTTTCTAAAAAACCCCAAGAAATTATAGAACAAGGAGCATGGGGTTTTTGGTCAACCTAAACTTTATAATACAAAAATCTTCCATGTATCCTTTCAGCATGGCTTCATTTATTAATTATTAGCATAGCGACTGCAATATAAAGTGTGCTTCACATTTCTTTCTTTTTATTGTAGTGCTTGCAGAGGGAGCTTTGTTGTTATAAGCTCATCATTAATCATAATTTTCACTAATAAGCTGAGGTTTAATCAAGTAGTTCAAAACACTCTGCAGACACTCATGAATGCAGCTTTATTTATTTATGCAGCACCTCATGCTTAATATAGCTCTTCATGAATAATGTTATGGCTGTTTCATGTGTTGAAAAGTCCATGTTCAGACTCTTGGTCATTTTCTTTCAGTGTTAGGCCACCTTTTTAGCATTTTTTACTGGGAGAAAGAAAAAAGGGCATTAAAATATCCCCCTTGAAATTACTATGTAGAATTGGGTGTACTGTGAAGCAACAGAAGAGAAAGAAGAGGTGTCAAGTCCTGGACACAGCAAATCTTGGCAGAGTTTTAAGGATATTTTTCAACAACAGTTGCTGTCATGAATGGCACCTGCTACATAAACAGGTGACATTTCAGTGCTTTTCACACTTGGCAGCATCTGCAAATGACTTGGGTAGTCTCAGCTTTTGAACTATTTCCTCTGTGCAGTCTTGGTGTGCTGTATGAAGCCAGATCTGTGTTAATCTCCTTGCTTCTGCAACATTTGGCATTCCTGGTTGAAAGTTTTCAGCATAATGTGTCCCAGTTTAGAGACAAGCTCCACCCACTTACAAAGTAGAAATTAATACAGATGGATTCCCTGCTTAAAAGTACACTAGTCATAGACAGAAAATCTTATACCATTTGTCAACGCTTTTGGCTGACAAGTGGCATAGAGAAAAAACCACTTCTGGTCATGTCTGTCAAATCCTACACATACTTGTACGAGTACATAGTGATCATAAAAATCTCTTCTTGATTTTTTATTAAAAAATTGGAGGAAATGAAGAGAAAAAGATTTTTTTATTCACATCAATAACTGAAAAAAAAGAAATTAGCCACACAACAAATACTTCAGAAGTATTTATCTGTTAGTCTTGCCAGGTATATGAACAGCACTCATCAGAGATGATCTCAGTCTTGTGTCTGTTTCTGACACAGCTCCCTGTCCTTTGCAGGGAAATTTGGCAGGTTACCATATGGAATTGTTCTGGAGAAAGAAGATAACCCTTCATGTCTCCATGCCTGGTGTTAAGGAGAAAGGCAGGTCCATAAGTAAGGGAGTATTTTACAGGCTAAGTCTGTGCTAGTAACTTTATGCTATAGAAGTACCATTTATACACAGTGTGACCATCATTATTTCAGGTTTTGAATCCTGTTTCTTCAAAGTTCCTGCAAGTCTTTCAAGATCACTGGGATGTCATAGGGGGCACAGAGACCTGGGAGCAGGGCTGCCTGCTGGATGCGTGGCCCAGGTCTAGCCTGGCTCTGACCCTGAGCATGGTGAGTTGGTGTGTATCTGATATGCCAGGTTCTGCACCCAGGACAGTAATGCCAGGCACAAGTACAAACCCTGAGAGGAGTGGCTGGAGAGCAGCCCTGCAGAGAGGGATCTGGGATTCATGGTGGGAGGCACCTCTATCTGAGTCAGCAGTGAGCCCTGGCAGCCAGGAGAGCAAACCCCATCCCAGGATGTGTCCAACAGCATCAGCAGCTGGGCAAAAGAGGGAGTATTGATGCACTTTTCCATCAGCCTGGTCCAAAGTAATGTTTTGTCTTCTCTCCTCTTTGCACAGGTCTGGTCTATTTGTTCAGGTGGCTGTGATGTATCTGTAGGTTCTGAATTATGTGATTCCTTCTAATAGCGGCAGATTGGGTGCCTTTATTCTAGAGTTAATACTACAGTGCTGCTATATCAAACACACAGTTATTACAAAATATTTTGCTCCCTGGCCTAAATCAGACAGTCCTGTGGTATGTCTGGGTGCAAGGCAAAATTGATGTGTTTTGCTCTTCTACCTTTAGTTGAGTAGTCTTGTGGTATGCTCGGGTGCAAGCAAACAGAACAAAATCACCAACATCAACACTGAAATTCTCTGCCAGCTGACTGAACAACAGTGAGTTTCTATTTTAGAAGAGCACATCAAGGCAGTTTTTTTCTTAATGTATCCATTAATTTTTGGTTTATACCCTACATTTAGCAAATCTGAGATGCATGAATGCACTACTGATGATGCACAAAGGATCTGTAGTTGCCCAGAACACTTTTCCCCAGTATATAGTACTTATCTCTGATTCATTAAAAATATTTCTTACAAAAACAGCAAATTCAGAGATGATCTAATTTCTTCCACTTAGAGTGAATTAACTTTAATTCCTAGCTCAGGGAATTTCAGTTTCTGCATTTTTTTCCCTACTAGCCATATCATCTTGGTTCCCATGCTGAATGATAAAAATAAAAGGCAAAACTGCTTGCCTTTGTTACCTTGCTTTGTAACAGGCTGTGAATGAGGCTTTCTAAGTAAAAAGGCCGTATCTCAGACGGTGCCCAGAAGTCATTTGGAGGCTATCGTGGGGTAGGAGATGCATCGTTCGGTGAGCAAGTGCACTGCACACAGCCTGCAGTGCAAAACTGCTGTCCTGACCAGATGAATCACAGCTCAGTTTCATCAGATGAATTTATGTCAGCAATACACACCTGTCTCACCTGGAGATCCCTCAAACTGGGGCTGTCTGCATGTCTCATTCCTCCCAAAGGACAGGATGACTTGGCAGGCTCATGATGTCATCAAGATTACCTCATCATAAGCTTTCCAGTTACTCAATGTGAAGAAAGGTTCTTTGTGAGGATAACTGAGGCCTGGATAAGTATTAAGAGAAGGTTTGGCTTCATAAATGCTCTTTTGAGAGTTGTTAATATCTTCCCCTCCATGAAAGTATTGGGAGTCTTTTGCAACTGTAGACTTGAAATTCTCTCGTCAGGCTTTTGTCAGTCAAATGCAGATTTAGGAGTTGCAGTGTAAGAATTTCAATCTAACTCAAACTTTAAAGAATGAGAAACTGCAAAACCTGAGGGTAAAAACAAAAATAATTTTGGATAAAATGTGTGAAAGAAAAACTTTCCATATATATCTGTATTACTTATTGTAATTATTTTGAGTTTGATTTCCTTAATAGGTAAGAAAATTTCCCAAGTGCATTTTTTCTGCTTTAAACATTTGAATGTAAACAAAGAGTGTGTACATCTAAACCAAGTAAATCAAGTATTCTTATTTTGTATAAAGCCTAAGCCTGAACTGCCTGTTAGCTTTCAGTGGAGGAGGCAATACATAAGGAATTTGGATATCAAGATCAGGTATTTAGTATTGAGGGCATAACTGACCTTATAGTAAATAAATATCCTAAGTTCATCTTTGGAATAAGTTCAGCTACTGTTTCAATTTAGGTGCTTATCTGCAAATCTCAGAGACTTGGTGTATCTGTCAGAATGGTTTTCTGTGTATAGCACAGTACAGTGCCCTTACATAACTGAGAAGGGTGTTTGTTTTTCCTGGTATTTCAACAACTAGTAATGTTGCAAAACAATAATTAAGGTCTGAATTTTCTAGGTTACTCTTGAAGCAAAGTACTTGAAGGAGATACTTTTGTAGGTAATCCAAACAAAATCTAATTAAAAAAAAAAAAAGGAGAGAAGGAAACCTGTAATAGTACTCAGATCCCTTCCTTCCTGTGGAATTGTATTTTCAGAGCACTTGACCAGCTACTTTTCCTTCCAGCTCTGTATCACTTACAGAGACTGAGTTCAACAAAAACTACGTAATTATTCTAAGATCTTAGTATTTTCTGTATAAGGGCTCAATTCCTGTCTTGTCCTTCATCTGGTTTCCCATCAGGGATTTGTGAGACTGACACCCCGCTGTTAAATAATTCATAACCTCTTGAATTGACAAGTCTGCACAGAACAGTGTGTTGATACAGTGGATGGTCCAGATTGTTTCAGACACTAGAAATCAATGTTCAGCTCAGACTTAGTGTACTCTGCTTTAGAGCAAGAAGAGCTTATCAGTTAAGCTGTGTATCTCTAAAGGCATCATATTGTGCAGTCAAGTCATAACTCATGCACTATTTTTTCCTCAGCTTAATAGCCCATTGTTTATATCTTTGTGACTGCAGTGCTCTTTAGGCTTCTGTATTATGATTCATAGACAGTGTCAGCTTCCCATTTCATTGGAAAGCCCATTAAATGATTCAGAACCAACACTAATGGTTCTCCTTTTGCTTGTCCTTTTTAATGGCAACCACTGTCTTAAATTTCAGAGAAAAGGTCTTAAAATCTCCACATTTCTGGAGAACAGCAGTGAGGTTTTAACCACATGGCTCTCTCAGTTTTGTGGGATTTTTTAAGGCCTTTTCCTCTGCTTTACACTGTTGAGAAATTGCTTTGAGACATTGTCATTTGGTATCTGAGTTTACTTCATCAGCATTTGATTAAAGGATTCTTTATACACAGTCCCAGATGGTTACTGTGAGGTCATTTGAATACCATAGAATCAAATGTAGTCATATTATTGCAAGTAATTTTTAGAGTCTTCCTACTGTTGCATGCAATTATACTTCTTGAGTCACCTTTTCCATAAGTGAAGTATGGCAGATCTTGTGTTAAGCATATTTACTTTTTAAGAATTGTGTTGTTTTTTTTTCCTCTAAGAAAGAAACAGATAAATTTGGTACAGGATCTACTTTTTGTTTCAGTTAACTTACTCTTTTATGTCTGAGACAACTTTCCTCAACTCCATGGCATAAGATAATGTCCAGCTGATGTATCCATTCAGTGTTGAGCTGTGAAGAGATACTGGATTAATCTTGAGAAGAATAGAGCTGTCAGCTCTGCTTGCTGCGGTGCAGAATTGTTAGTGCTTGTCTGCTTCCTGTTTAGGAGTTGGTGGCTGCCCTGTTTGCTCAGGTAACTCTGAAATCTTTTACAGTATGTGCTACAAACACATCCACGTCAGAACTACTGCTTACTGATGCCTTCACTGATTGCTGATGGAGGCTGTCTTCTCTCCTTTAATAATGAAGAAGTTTTAACAATTAATAAATTTCAGTGATGGTCAGATGACTGCCATGCTGTGAGGCAAAAAGCAGGACACTCACTCAGCTTGAGAGAACTTGGAACAGGACCTTGCTGTAAGTCACAGTCACGGAATGGTTTGGGTTGGAAGAGACCTTAAAGATCATCTAGTTCCGGCCCCCTGCCATGGGCAGGGACACCTTTCACTAGACCAGGTCACTCAGAGCTCCATCCAACCTGGCCTTGAAGACAACCAGAGGTGGAGCATCCACAGCTTCCCTGGGCAACCTGTTTCTGGGTCTCACCCTCCTCACATTAAAGAAATTTCTTCAGAACATCTTATCTAAAGTTACTCTTTCAATTTGAATCCAATCCCTCTTGTCCTGTCACTACAAGCTCTTGTAAAAGTCCCTCTCTGTCTTTCTTGTAGGCTCCCTTCAGGTACTGTAAGGCCACAATTAGGTCACCATGAAGCCTTCTCTTTTGCAGGCTGAACAACCCCAGTTCTCTCAGTCTTTTCTCATAGGAGAGATGCTCCATCCCTCTGATCATCTTGATGGCCTCCTCTGGTCTCGCTCCAACAGGTCCATGTCCTGTGCTGGGACCCCAGGGCTGGATGCAGCACTGCAGGTGTGGTCTCAGCAGAGCAGAGGAGCAGAATCCCCTCCCTGGCCCTGCTGCCCACCCTGCTTTGGATGCAGCCCAGGGCATCATTGGCTTTCTGGGCTGTCAGTGCACACTGACAGCTCATATCCATCCTAAGAGGAATAACTGCTGCCTTCCTGGTGCTGGTGTGGCCTTGGAAAGGGTAGGCACAAGCAATACTTGCTTCAAAGAGTGACTGCAGCATTTGTCCTGATTTTAATATGTTAAATATTTTTATCCTTGTATGTATATTTGTGGTGTTTCATCAAAAAGCAACAATGCCTACTGTGCAAATGCATCAAAACCATCGCACTCTAGAAAAAGAAACACTTTAATACAGCTGCAATTTCCTTCTTCTCTATGTAAAAATCAACAAGAGTACTGAATTTTTATTGATTAAAATATCAATAACATAAATGATATAGAATTTGTAGCATTAATATTGTCAATTACAAAATTATTATTAAAGTATTGGCATTTTTGAATGCTTTCAGTATATTTTTAATCTTAAAATTCTATGTGATAAAGCATGAAAGCTCTCGTAAGGTATGACAGTATAAATGCAGAGCCATATATTTTGCTGATGGCACTGATTTATATCTGCTGATGGTGTGGACTACTCATTTCAGTTGAATTTGCTACACCAAAACTGTCTAGACAATGAACATACTAAGGACATATCCACTTTATTTCCAGTATTTCTAGCTTGCTGGCACATTACTGTATTTCACTGTATCAGGCCTGTCTCAAATTTCTGCAGAACAGGTATCTCTGAGAAGCAACTCTTTACATTTGTGTGGTACCTGCAGTTGTGTGATGGCCTTGAATCCAATTTGATAGAAACACATTTTGAACTCAGTTAATATAAGCTGTGTGTTGACAGGAAAGAACTGTGCTTTTAGACTGTATAAAACATAAATTAAGCATTAGCTACTGCAGTACGTCATCCACAGACTTCCTACTCAAAACTCTGGATTGGGTTCAGTAATTCTGATTGTTCTTGTATTCTTCCTGTGCTGCTGGATGGACTATTAACAATTTTGATTATTATTGGGTGTTATTGTTGAGGAAAGAAACTCAGTGTATATCACTTAGACTGAGCCTACTTTTAATAAGGATGGATGAGGAGTGAACAGACAGATAATCAGACAACTACTAATGGTTTTTAAAATAAAAATATCTGTAGCAGTGTATATATATCTATATATATATAGATACATAGATGTATATGCATATATATATATGTACCTATCTGATTCGCAGGGAAAATTAGGTATTTGTGTCTTTGTACCCGTGGTTCTTACCTACAACTAATCACAGGCATCCACAAAGCTGAAGATTGTTTTTGCACTTTCACTACTGAACCTCCTCCACCAAAATTCAATTAAAGACACACATAAAATCCTCCAGCAAAGGTGTTTTCCCCCAAAAAGTAATAAATTTCACAGTAGAAAATTGAAAGAGACATTGGTTGTAATTGGGTTTTTTTCACCCCAGGAGAGATTTATGGTTGGCTATAGTAATAAATTCAATAAGGGAATGTTCTCAGATGCTGCACTTCATAACATAACCTGTATGACCAGCTCAGGCACTGAGGAAGTGTAAGGTCAGCAAGTTCAGTGTGCCAGGATAAATCTGTATCTGGTATCTGGCAGCCAAGTTGGCTCCCTTTCTTACCATGGGAGACAACATGGACATGACTGTGTTGAAATCTTTCTAGGATTGTAATGTGATCTGGTACCAAACTGACAACACCTTTTGGTCACATCTGCACTGGCAAGACCAAGCACCTTCGAGGACTGTTGGAATTGTGTGCTGGTGTAGAGATGTCACTTCACACTGTGCTATAATGTGCTTTTCTGCTAAGCAACTACCTATTGTATCAATAATTTTAGGCTGTTTTTAGGTAATTTGGACCTCTCAATTTTCTGAACAAGATGTCATGTCAAAAATCCTGGAAGATATTTTTGTTTTCCTAGCCTGTGCCAGTACCAAAAAAAGGTAACATATCGAGGGGGCGACATAATAAGGGACAATCTTTGAGAGACCAAATCTAGAAATAGAATAGAGTCTGAGAAAGTGTGTCACTCACTAATTATGGAGAGGCTGTCTCTTAAAGTCATAATTAGCTTTCTAATACTTTCTATTATAATATATTTTTCCTTTATCAATCCTCAAGACAATTGAAGCTGCTCAAATAGCTTGAAACACTTTTCAAGTGCGATTTTCCTAATGACGTTTTAGGGGAACCGGTATAAGCTGCCCTTATGGGTGTACACACAGTGTCTGGACCTCTTGAGCCTGGCTTTCCAGAGCAGCCAAAATGCCTTTCCTTAGAACTCCCCTCCCAAATGCAACTCATTAACCAGCAGGGCTGCAATAGTTTTGCTGTCTATGAAATCATTCACATCTGGGCAAATGGGGCTGGATTTGAAAGTATGACTTAAGTGTGGACTTTTCTTTGGATTATAAGGTAGATATACAACTCAGCATCCACAGAAAGAAAAATTTATATTGAAGCCACTTAATAACACATTACGCTAACTTAAATTCTTCAAAAAGCTTGTCACAGTAAATATGCATTCAGAATTCATACATTTCAACATTTTATTTACTGAGTAGGTAAAATCCTTAAGTATTAAAAAAACCAGTATTCAAGCCACAAATTCTACTTCCCTTTCTTTCACGCCATTTGTATTTCGGTATCATGCTTACATAGAATTCATCTTTTGCAACTTAGCCACAGTTGTTTTCCTTTCTGGGTCAGGAAGGAATGTTTGTGCATTGTTGTTTGAAGAGGGACATACGCAACTGCACATTATGAAAAGACTTGCCAACACTGTCAGAGGCTCAGAGAAGGATTTACATTTGCACAGATGCAGTACAATAATGGAACACCACTGTCAGTTCTCCCAGCTCTCTTAAACATATCTTCCTTGGATAATAACTTAATATTGAAGTATAATGCCTTGCCTAACTTGTACACTGTTCTGGTGCTATAGAAATGCAGTGGAAATAGTTCCCAAGGGTAGCATAGGGTAGATGTTGACCTATATAGTTTGGGATTGGGGATTAGCTGGGAAGAGTTTGAATCCTCCCAGTGGAAAGTCATTGCAAGCTAGTTAATCTTCTCCCCCAGCTGCAAGCCATTTGAATAGAAGGGCAAAATCCTTCTCCATGAATATTGTGCCCAGCTTGCTACTTTCCTTAATGGCATAATTTTATATCCAGACTGTAATATCTAGTATAGAGGAATATATATCCTAGAACAGTTGCCAATAGTACTGGTTTTGGCTGCGGTGGAGTTAATTTTCTTCCTAGTAGCTGGTACAGCACTGTGGTTTTGAATTTAGTATGAGAATAATGTTGATAACTGACTGATGTTGTAGTTGTTGCTCAGCAGTGCTTACTCTAAATCAAGGATTTTCCGTTTTCTGTGCTTTGACAGCACAGAGGTACACAAGAAACTGGGAGGAAACAGAGCCAGGACAGCTGAGCCCAAGTGTCTGAAGAGATGCTCCAGATCATAGAACATCAGGCTGACTACATAAACTGGGATGTACTGGCCGTGAGGGATGGATCACTGCTCAGGGATGGGCTGGGCATTGGTCAGTGGGTGGTGAAAAATTGTTTTGTCCGTCACTTCTCTTTCTTGGGTTTTATTTCTGTCTCTCTTTTTGTTGTATTTCTTTGCATTACCATTATTTCAGTCTTATTAATATTAATGATAATAATAATAATTTCAATTATTAAGCTGTTCTTATCTCAACCCATGGATTTTACTTTTTTCCCTGGTTCTGCTCCCTGTCCCACCAGCAAGGAGTGAGTGAGCAGCTGCTGGGTGCTTAGTTGCCAGCTGGCATTAAACCATGGCACCCATTCAGTCAGAGAACTTAGAGCTCTGCGTGTTTGTCACCATGCTGATCGTGTGGTATTAAACTGGAGGAGAAGCAGGAAACCTCACTGCTCTGTGTCAGCTCTCCCTCCGTGTGCCTACAAGCAACGCACAAGGCAGTTTAAAATTAGCATCATGACTCACTCAATACTGGTAACTGCAACTATGCCCTCAAAGGAAATGGCTTTTTCATACCCTTTGGTTCAGCTGTTTTGTATTAATGGCCCTCCCTTTTTCCCTTGTGTCTCTTCCAGAACTCCTGAGCTGATGTTAAGAAGTATCTTCTAGCAGGGTGTGATGGAGAAGACATGTTAGACTTTGGGCCTCACTAATACTCTTCCAACTGTGCCTGCTTCCAGAAAAAAAGGAAAACAAAGTAGAAACAGCAGCTTCCAGAATTCCACTCCTTTTCTAGAAGATAAATATAAATCAACTGCACAAGAATATAGCCTGCATATAGGCTATATTAAAGAAACTGAACAAGACTTCCTTGCTTTCTGAGATCTGTCCTGTTACATCTATTCTTGTTCATAACAGAATGAACTCCTGTGAACAATTAAACAAGCTTTAAAAGAAAACTGGAGAAGTAGCAGATGGTGAGGCACAGAGACATCTTGCATAGATAAGGGGTGGAGTGAATACTGAGTTGACTTTCAGATGCTTGGGCTTTCTGGTGTCCACTGAAGAGATGATAAGCAAAAAGGATTAAAAAATAACTTTCTAATTTATAAATCAAATATCTGCTTCATGTTCCTATCAAGAAGATATCAAAGAAAAAGATACAATGGAGGTCAAGGATAAGAACAGGTAAAAAAAAAACAAATAAAAAAACACTCCTGAAAAAATTTACTGTTAGGCTGGCATATTCTTGCTCAAACACCCATGGTCAGCAATTTAAAGAAGTCTGAAATTTCCCCAGTGTTTGTACAAAATTGCTATTTTTAAAGGTGAAATTAATTTCTTAAGTTACAAAATAATACATAGGTGCCAGGTTCTGCTGCATTTACTTATGAATTTTCCCCCTGAAATTAATGAGAACTGATTGAAAGTACTCCTGTAGTTCATAGTCTAACTTTCAATTTACAGTCTCCATTCACTATAGCATCTTTTGAAAATAAGTGAAAGAGAAAGTTTCCTTCCTGTGCTTGCCTAACCCTGAATTCAATGTATTGTTTTACTGGGTTGAATGTATAATCCTGCCAACAGCTAAAATGTAAAGCAAGTTCTTTGTGTGAACAGTGCCTAAACAAATTTTATGAGATAAGTGTTTATTTGTTGTAAGTTAGAAAGCGTTAAGTTGTAATTATTGTAATTATTTGCTGTCAGAGGGCCTGCAGGAAGAGGAGAGGTTCCACCCTCAGCCTTGCAATCTGCAGAATCCGCCTTGATGTGCAGTTCTTTAATGTACAGCCTCTGCTTTTTCCTGTGGGCTAAGAAGGTGGGCTTTGCATTGTGTTAGACAGTTGTTGTTAGCAACAACTAATTACTCTTTCAGGGTCTGTTGCACTGGCTCCCTGAGAAATTCTGTGAAAATTCATGGAAGTTATATATTTCCTTTGCCAGGTAACTGTGGGATAGTAAATTTGGGGGTTTGAATTTCTCTCTTTTTCTTGTAGGTTAGTTAGCTTCTAATGCAAACCTTATACATCTGGGCATTTCTGAGGTTTTTTTCACTTCTCTGCATTTACCCAGAAGAGGATGACCTGTGTGCTTTCTTCCCCTTTCCCTCCCTTCCTCTCTGTAGGCCTTACACGTGACTCCTATTCCTTCTTCTGTGCCACCTGTCCTTCTTTTTTCTGAAGGATAAATTGTAGCTTGTATTTCTGTATGGAACTGTGTTATGAGTGAAACAGAATTGATGCAGAGGTGGAAAAGAGCTAGGATTATCTGGAAGGTTATTGCCGGATATCATCCACTATCTGGTGAAGAGACAGTTGCAGAAGGGCTTGAAGTTGTGGTTTTTCGCAGTTTAGGAAAACTACTTGACTTGTATTTCCTTCTATTTTATATTCTAATTTTCTCTAAATACAAAGGATTCTGTCCACTGCTGCCTAGAAAATGTTATGAAACTTTGGAGCATGATTAGATGCAGAATTCAGAAAAAACAGGGGTCAGTAAATACTTCTTAAGATGTTTAATGCATATGTAATCTGGGCCACTTTAGTTACTGAGTTGATTTTCCTCAGTGGAAAGATAGTAGCTTAATTAACTCTGAAATTAAAATAAGAAAAATGTCTTAAGGTAGTGTGAAAAATCCCTAGCTTTGAAAACCTGATGAATCTGTGTTCTAAATGGAGGAAAAAAACCTCGGCCTGGATTCATGAAGGTGTTTAGGAGCCTACATTAGGCCCTGAAATCAAGTTGCAAATTTAGGCTCTGCTCTTTTGATGTTTCAAGGTTAAAGTGGGTGTTCTAAATCTTGCCCTTTTATTGGCACCAAAGGCCAAAAGAAAATACCAGTAATTTAACATATTGCTTATTTTAAAAATGTATGCCAACAGCAGTTCTTGCAACACTGTAGTCCCTCCAATTGCAATCCCTAAAGAGCAATTGAGGAGTTTATTTTTATCATTTGGTTTAATCTTTTGCATAATTTGAAATGTCAAATATTTTGTACTGGTATTCTGTTATTTGTACCATCTGGAATAGAAAACTCCATGATTCTCAGCAATTCAAAATTGTGGAGTAATGGTTACTGCGTTATAGTTGAGTTGACTCTTCAAGGACTTTGCTTAAAGCAGTGTTTCCTAAAGGTGGATCAAAGAGGAAATTTTACTTCAGCATTTGAGATTTTGAAACCTTGTAATTTATTTGTGCCTTTGTGCCCTGCTCTTTATTTGTAAAGAATAAACTGAAACAACTTTCATAGGTCATTTAAGTATTTTCTACTAGAATTTGCTTAGTGCCATCAAAGAACACTAAAGCAAATCACAGAGAGATCAAAACCATTAGATGAAAATAAAGGTCTGTTCCTGGTTTCTGTGCCCTTAAAGGTTTTGCTGGTTTATAGTAGTATTCAGAAGTATCCTGTTCTGTTGATATTTGACATTTAGAAACTCGTCAGCTTGAAAAGGGAATAAGTTCTTCAATGTTTGACTAAGCTGTGATCATATAGATATTTTGCTTATAAACTGCTAATAATGGTTTCACATGAGGGGTGCAAAATAGGAGTATTAACTTAAACTCACAGCCCCAATCAAAAATAAAATACTTTAATCAAAATACCCAATAAGTGTAATAGATCTGGGGAAAAAAACTAGCTATTTGTTGGAATCAAACGCTTCACATGCCAGAGGTTGGGGTTTTTTTTGGCCATTTGTACTAGGTGGAACTCTAGCTAGAAAAAAACTAGGTGTTTTTTGTTAGTAGAGCTATTCAAATGAAACAGAAATTGTACCATAAGGGGTGGCTTGCCAATGACTAGCACATGTGTCATCAACAAATGGGAAGCTTATCCCCAAATGCAATCTGTAGTCTCTGACTGCTGGGAAATACAAACGGTGCAATGTTTAAAACATCTGCTGGTAACACTTAAGGAGCTGATTTAAGAATGAAGGTTAGTGCTCGCTGTGTCATAGAAAGTTTTGCTGTGAGTTTGGTGAGTTTGAAGTTGTTGAGTCACTGCTCCTTGCGTGCCAGCACTGCAGAATGTTACTTGCTGAGCTGGAAGCCACTGTGCTGCAGCGGGTTTCCCCTGGCAGGAGTGACCTAGTCCTGTCTGTTTCTTGTCACACCACACACCCCTTTTGTAGATTCTGTTCCATCTTCCTAATCACACTGACAGGATGGAAGGGACTTGCATCCATCTTTTTTCTGCTACTGCAGTCTTATTTTAAATAATTTGAAATATAAGGTGATTCTGCAATGCAGAATTTTCTGTCTTCAAGGAAATGTTACTATGAAAATGGCTTTCATATTGTTTTATAAACAATTTGTTTCAAATTGTTTTTTATTGCATATCCCTTCTTGTATGGGTTTCATGACTTCATTCTGAACCAAACAAAATTTATTTACAGCCACAGGAGAATATTTTTAAATCTAAATGCTGTTCTGCTTGGAAACGTGGTTATAAAATTGTTAGCATAGAAACATCTATATATAATATGAAAGAAATCTCAAATTGGACCCAACATTTTAATATACATAAGTTGTTGTTTTTTTTTTTTTAACTACATGGGTGGTTAAAAAATCCCTAGCTGGTGGGGTCAAATGAATTTTTTTTTAACATTGTTATGTAAAATAATTTTTAATAGTTCTGCATAACAAATTTGCACATGATACCTTGAACTTTGCTAGGATTACCCAGCTTCCAAGTTCTGTTTTTAAATGGGTGAGATTTTGAAATTTATTTTTGTTGTTGTTGCAAAAATCTGCAAGCTGGAACATGTACACTATTTTTTTCCAGTCAGTCAGTGTAATTTCTGTATCATCAATTTCTAGGATATTTTTATTTAGACATGAGAAAAAAGTAAGGGGATCAGATTTGTGAGAAGAACAGGCATGGCTAATTTCAAATAGCTCAAGAGTCCAACTCCTTTGTCCAGAACCTTGAAAGGTTCCAGTTCTGTATTACCAGCTCTTCTCAACTCTTCCCTTCTACTAAAGAGGTCACACACTATACAGAATCTGTGGTACACAAAGGTTTTTTTCCTGCAATATGAATGTTAAATCATCACAGTGAGTATTGTCTTGTCACGTGATGTGGCATAGGTGGGGGAACTTCAGCCTGCCACTAATAGCCAGGTGGCCCCTGGCCCTGAATGTGTCCCACCATTTGAAAAGTTTCACGTGGAGAGGTGGCTGTTTCTTGGGATAGCTTTGTTCCTCTCCAGGGTCCCATTCAAACAACTGTGCATGATTCATAAAATGCTAAATCACTCCTGTGATCCCAGCCAGAGAAGAATAATTAGATTTTGCCAGTGCAGCTTGGTTGTTCACAACTGATCTGGAGACTATTTTAATAGCTTATATGGATGGAACTGCATTGGGTTTCAACTCCTTCCATTTTGTCCAGTCATCCACATTTGTGTCCCTCATGACATACCCTTCTGCAGATATTAAGACATAAAAAGGTAAACATTAAGAGATTATAAAGCAGCCTTCTCATGCTTTTGGATATAGTAGGAAAAATTCTGTGGTGACAAACTCTGAAGGGCATGTAACAAGATGGAAAGTTAAAAGGATGAAACAATAGAAAAATGAACAAAGTCCTAAACCAAAGCAAAGAGAGACATCTTGTTTATGTTAAAATAGTTTATGTATCGTTTCTGGTGAAAGCATAATCAGACCCAAAATATTTCCAACATTTTCTTATAATCCTTTAGAATTCAATATACAAATATTGCTGATGAATGAAATCAGTTGTTGCAGCACTGGTAATGTGGTTGTAGCACTGATATTTACCTACTTAGATACCATGTTGGATCCTGATCCACCTGATCTTTGTGGGTTTTTCAGCCTTCAGCATTTTAGTGGGTTTTTCAGCCTTCAGCATTTTAGTGGGTTTATTTTTTTTCTCAGCCTGATACATTTTCTGCAAAGGTTCATTGTGTCTTTTTACCCTTCCACAGAAACTCTGTTGCCTTTGGCTGTCAAGCATCGGTTTTAGCTGATGCTTGACACTGAGTAAGGTCTTTTAAATGTTTTTTAGTTTAGTCCAGGGTTTGAATTGAGGACCTGTTGGAATGAAGTGGAACAGTTGGCTGGAGGTCTGTAGTCCATATTTTTGCTCAGAGCAGGAGGGTCAGTATTGGTTCAGGTCAGTCATGTACCTCTAGACAACTCCTCTCCTAGTGACAGGAATTTTCCTGCTGTTTAATGGGAACCTTCCAAGTGACAGTTTGTTGCCATTGCCCCTCGTTAGTCATGCACTACTAAGAAGAGCTCAGGTCCACAGCCTTTGAAATTGCCCCTCAGGTATATGCAGGGTGTTACCATGCTGCACCCTGTAGCCTCCTCATCCTCAGACTAAACAGCCCAGCTCCCCTCATATACTCCTTGTAGGTCATGTGCTGTGGGCCCCTGACCATGTCAGGAATCCTCTGCCCGGGAATAAGGCAAGCCCAGAACACCACCATGTTCACAGTTCTAGGATACTGATCACAGTATCCTAGACCCAACCTCATCAGCACTGAGCAGAGAGTCGCTTTCTGGTATCCCCCAGCCCCTTTGGAGCAGGGATGCTGTTCAGCCCCTCACTGATGCACAGCCCATGGCCCCAGGCCACAGAATTTTGTACACGACGAACAGCAGCCTTTCTGCTGGCCCTCTGCGTAAGTTTTACAAAGCGCCCTCTCAGCTCATTGGGATCACAGGCAGGCTAAGGCGCACTTTTCAGAAGCGAGAGCACTTTCCTTAAGTCTTGAATGGTGTGAGGACTTAACACACACCCTGTGAGATAGGGCAGGATGTACGACCTATGACAGGCTCTCCGACAGAGAGCAGAAAAGATATGTTTCCTTCTGTGTTTTGCATCCTTGAGAAAGATTGAAATTTATCAGCTGTAACTTTCTGTGCTCCATACGGTGGTGCCTGAACGCTGTGAATTACACGGAACACCAGCAGGCTTCCTTGCCGAAGGAGGGATGTGCCTGCGGTACCATCTCCGGATCTCACCCTCAGCCTCGGCTCACGCCGTACATGCGAAGCTGCAGCCTCGGCCTTGGCCCAGGAGCCCAGGCTCTCTCGTCCGAGAGCCCTGGGGGCCCCGGGGAGCCGGGAAACGCCTCCGTGCGCCGAGGCCGAGGAGCCGCCCGGGGTCCCCGCCGCGCCTCCGCAGGCACGGCCCCCGCTCCCAGGGCGGCACTTGCGGCGCTCCCGCCTCCTCCTCCGCCTCCTCGGCGGCGCGGGGCTCCGGGCGGCGCAGCCCCACCCCTTCCCCGTGCGGGGCGCGCCGCCGGCGGGCGAGTAGCGGTCCTTTGTGTGCGGCGGGATGTGAGTGCGGGCCGGGCTGGGCCGGGCTGGGCCGGGCTGGGCCGGGCGGGGGGGCTGCGGGATCGGCTCCGCCGCTTCCCCTCGGAGAGCGGGACAGGCGCCCGCCCGCCCATCCCTGCACCCCGCGGGCTCCGGCGCCCGTCTCGGGCCTCCGTGGTGCCCGAGGGGGAAGCGAGCGGGCGGCGGCGCTGCGAGCCTTTTATCATCTGCTGTGTGTCGTGTTGCCGCAGGCTGGCCCGGGTGACCGTCCTCCATGACTGCCTGGGCTGCAGGACCTTCGAGCTGCCGCCGTCCGCGGCCGTGCGGGACGTGAAGAGGCGGATCGACGCGGAGGCCGGGCTGCGCCCCGCCGAGCAGCGCCTGTGGCACCGCGGCAGAGAGGTGAGCGGCGGCCGGAGCGCCTCCCGGCTGCTCTGGTGGCTCCCGTGGGCAGCGCGGGGTGTGCCTGTCCTTAGGTGCTCCTCTCGTGGGAAGCACGGAGGTCGTTTGGGCGGCCCTCATACTGCCGGTGCCAGCTTTTATTATCCGAGTTTTTGTGTCTTTTTTATCCCTTTCCCTGATGTTTTATCCTAATTTCTTTGGGAAGTTGTTGGGGAGTGCAGAAATTCACCTGAAAGTGCTGATGTGCTTGTTCTGCCCTCCTTCCACTCTGGCCAGTTTCAAGAGCAGAGCTGACATCCTCGTGAGAGGAAACTGACAAGTTAAAAATTGAGGTCTGGGCACAGGAGAGAGTTGAATGAATGAATGAATGACCTTGTTCTGTTGAGGGCATCAGCCTGGTGTCAGTATTTCAGTACCGCTTGGTGTGCTTCTAGCTGTGCTCTTGGGAAATGGGAACCTGGAGACCTGGCGGGATGGGATGAGTAGAGGCAAGAAGGGGAGAGAGAGGAGGTTGGAAATCAATGTTAAATAGGACAAGGGGATTTGCAAAGGCGTAGAGAAGAGAAGGCTCTAGCGAAACCTTATTGTGGCCTGTCTATATATAATGGAGGCTTATAAGAAAAATGGAAAGATACTTTCTGCCAAGACCTGAAGTGACTGGACAAGGGACAATGGCTTTAAACCAAAAGAGGATAAGTTTAGATTGGGCAAGAGGAAAAAATTTTTAGGATTAGGGTGATAAGACACTGAAACAAGTTGCCGAGACAAATTGTGGATTCCCCATGACTGGAAATGTTGATGATCAGGTTGGATGGAGCTTTGAGAGACCTGATCTAGTTCCTGTTCATGGCAGTGGTAGGAGGGGGAGTTGGACTGCATGATCTTCAAATGTCCTATTCCAACCCAAACCATTCTATGATACAAGGAAAGATACACGTGTTGGCTGTATTGCTCAGGAAGCTTTTAAGAACCTGGGCAACACAAATAGTCTTGGAGGGCCCAGGTTTGAAGCAAACTGCCTGTGTAGTTTATCTTTTGTTTTCTTGCCTGGTTTTGTGTGTCCTTGATTTTGTTCTCACCAGGGCTTCCTATTTTGGAGGACAAACTCTGTATCACTTTCTAAAATTTGCCTGGAAGCAAAGATCTGACTGGCACAGAAAACTTATCTTTTGCAGGGAACAGTCAGTAAGCAGACTGGAATTGCTATTCTGTTTGTTTTTTTTTTAATAATAAACTGGAATATATATGGGAATTTTTTTTTGTATTGTAGCAAATTTGAAAGTCCTTTATAAACTTCTGAGCTTCTGTTTGTTGGGATTAAATAATTTTTAAATTTTCTGAGTAGTAGAATATTCATCCGTAAAGTGTTTTTTTCCCATTAGAACTGTTATGAGCAATTTACAGATGTTAAGTAAAATTCAGTATCTCTTTCTCTCATAGTTCCTTACAGTGTTAAACTATTGATTTGGATCTGTTCAATGTCCAAGTTTCCAGTGGTGTTTTGGTACAAAAATCGTACCTTAGAATATTCAGTTACTCTGTCCCTTTAATGCTTAGTGATGGGTTACAGCATTCTGTGGATTGTTTTTTATTTTAGTGATTTCAGAGTAGTTATACTCAATTTTATGTCTTGAGAAAGTTCAACTCAAGTACAGTATATCTGCAGTTTTATGATAACCCCACTGTTGTTTTAATCACTATTTAAAACTGGTGTAAGTAAAAAAGAACGTAAGTTTTTTCTTATTAATGTTGTTAAATAGTGATTACATACTCTGGACTAGGGCTGTCTTTTGCTTGCTAAATGTACTTAGATTGTAAACATCTATGTCTGTGTAAACACCAACTGCTTTCTAATGATTTGTTTTTACCCATCAAAGTGAGGAAGTAGTCCCAAAATTTACTATAAACTAAGACTGATATAATAATGTAATTTCACATAATAATATTTGAATATAATTTCTAATTAGTACAGTTTCCTTCTAATTCTGCATTTGTTGTTGTATGCAGGATATGTTGTATATGAGTTTTTTAGCAACACTTTGCATATGAATGAGACACTCATCATATGAAACTAGAATTGCAACAAAACCATTATGTACTATGATTACTTAATAGTTTTCCCAATGGCTGCTAAGGAATGTGTTGCTTAGTTTGCCTCAGTTCTTCTGTGATGCTCCTGGTGAGCCACTGGAAGTTGAATTTGGTGACTTTCAGTGGTCACTTCAACCTTGATCATGCTGCATATAGAGGTAGTGGGGGAGGAGGCTGTCAAATTCTTCAGGGGTGTTTCTCTGACATAGTTTTGTCTCCACACATTGTGTCTTGCCAGCTGCTGTGAGCTGATACTGTTTAGTTTAAGCCTCCTATGAAATTGCATACCCAGATGTAGAGGAGTATACAGACTATGTGCTTCCTGTATATATTATTTTTTTTATGGACATGCACCTTAGAACAATAACTGCTTTAGTTGTAGGCTTCCAGCACTTCCCAGAATACAAAACTTTTTCAAATTGACAAACAAGAGGCTGTGACTTGCTCTTAGTATGGTTCTATAGGCATTTTTTTCCACCTGGTTTGTTTTGGTCCTGTTACTAAAAAACTGAAACTTCTGACAAAGATCTGTCTTATTTTTTCCTTCAGTTGTCTGATGGTATCAAGATTGTGGATCTTCAGAAGTCTCAAAATCAAGTTTTTCTAGAGCTTCAGTCAAAAGGGTTGAAAGGAGGAGGTATGGAAAATATTTGTCTCTGTTTATAAACTGGAAGCTCAAAGCATTTTCTGGTGCAATATGGAGTTAATTGAAATTTTCATCTTCTTTAAACGTCATGCAATTATTTTTCGTGTAAGTCCTAGGTTTGTCACTTGTTCTTTTCATTCTGCTCTAGAAAAATTAAACTTCTCTTTTTAAGTGCCTTGGTGCTTATTTTTTTCTGTGTAATATAATGTGTAGAATTTAGGTTATTGTTGTCCTTTGGAATCATTAAGACTTGCCTTTCAGTAGTATTGTAGCTGCCTTGTCTCATATAAAATAAGCTGAATATTTGAAAACAATTCAGATCCTGAAAGGTTAACTTTTCAGTAATCACCATGTAAAAAATTGTAACACTGGTGAAAGAAAATCTCTGGATTTCTTCTGTTGTTTGTAGAGGTTTTTGATAGTGTGGTTTTCTTTTGATTCTGTCTGTTATTTACATTTTTTATTAAAAAATCTGAAGGTGTATCTTTTCATATGGTATCTTGATAACTGAATATTTTCAGAAATGCTTTAATTAAAGTCTGTCATGATTATTTTATTTGGCTGCTAGCATTAATAGTCTTATCACAATAACCTTATTATAAGGCAGTGAAATAAATGCTAATCGGATGGCAGGATGAAGAAGGAAACCCTTCTTTTCATGCAGATACTTTATTTGGTCTTACAAAATACTATATTTCTTAGCCTGTTCAACCATGAATGTACTGGATTATGGAATTTTAGTGGCAGAGAGAAGTTTGTATATTAGCCAGAAGTTCATGTTCACATTCTCTAGAACCTGAAGTGATAAGAAAATGTCTATGAAAATGGACCTCATGGTTCTATGATGTCAAATGTTTTTCTTTCTGTCATTCTTGACTGCTTGCTCTGATGTTTTGCTGGGTGTAGGCTGTGGTAGACTAAATAGAAAGAGTCTTATTTTCCACCATGCAAGTATGTAGGGAATAGAGTGTAGTGACCCTAAGAAATCTTTCATGGGAAAGAAAAACTGTCACTGTATTTTTGTGCCTAGAAATGTCACTGTGCCTAGAGATGTCACTGTGAGCAGTCTATTGTCTGGATAAACTGCATAACTTTTCCTGGCCCACAGTTCTGATGTAAGTCAATCCAAAACATCTGAAGGCTTTAGTATCAGCCTTTTTTGTTCATTCTGGAGTCTTCCAGTTCAGAGATTTTTCCTTACAGCAGATGAATCAAGAAATGCCCTGAATTTCTAACTTGGAAGTGCATGGTCAGTAGGACCAAGCACATGGGTTGCTGAAGTTCTCTGAAGATCATCCTTGTCCCCTTTGTGTTCATTCATTGCTGGTGTCTGTCAGATAATGCATGATCTTTTCATATGATCATGGAATAATTAATGTTGGAATGGACATCAGGAGGTTTTTACTCCAGCCTGCTGCTCAAAGTGTGGGCAGCTCTGAGGTCAGAGCAGGTCACTTGGGGGTTGATCTGGCTGAGCTAGGAAAGAGGATGGAGACTGCACAGGCTCTTTGGGCTCCTAAGTGCTTGACTGCCGTTATGGTGGAACAAGCTTCTCCTTGAAATTTGTGGTACCAGTTCTGTGTTAAATATGACCAGCTCTAATACTCAACAAAAATCAGTTTAGCCTTTGATAGGGTGCAGTAAATAATGGTCTATAGCCAGAGTAATTGCTGTGACATACATAGTGCAGCTCTGCTCTTAGATTTAAAGAGAACAAAGTCTGTCTTCATTCCTGTCACTTAGAAGTTGTCTGTTTTTGTGGTTCCCATGGTGAATGAATTGTGTTGTTTAAACAGTTCCACCTGCCTGCCCAACTTAGAGAAGATCAGTTTCTTGATTTCAGATAGTTTCTGTTGATCCGTTCACTTTATTTTGGAAATAAGCATATTGCATATTGCATGTACTTCTGTATACTGTAAAAATAACAAAAGTTATGAAATACTTCACACACATTCAGCTGTCTGTTGCAATTTCTTGCTTATTTTTTATTGATACTATTAAGTTACTTTAAATAAAGTGGCACAAGAAAATTTTAAAGACTAAATATTTGATGTTTTTACTTGATGCTTTCTAGCACTCTTGTTTGTCCCCTTTTTTCCACTTTGCCTTTTTTCCTAGTGTTTTATTCCAGAGTATACATAATATGCACGTTTGAATCTGTGTGCTTCATAAACACACGTGTGTGCAGAAGAGAGGGAGAGAATAATTACCTGTTAATAATTTGAAAAGGAAGCTTTAGATGGGGCATCATTAGGGTCTATTTTCCTTCTGAGGATTGAATCATTGCTGTTTGTTTGAGGCACATGTTTTAGAGGTTTGGTTTAGGGAGCTGCCCTTTAGTCTCAGACTGGAGTTTGAATTGAAGAGTATTGAACCGTTCATTTTGTGATAGACTTTTTCTCTTGAAGCAGATGCTCATAATGCTGGGACTTTTTTCCCTCCAGGGTTAGGCCCTGGCAACACCAAAGCTGGCACTAGGTCCTTGCCCAGACTATGTCAGAACAGGAAGTGTACACTAGAGCCAAAACCTTCTGTGCCTGTGTGTATCAGGCACGTCATCAGAATCATCACTGGCTGTAAAAGAGTTAGAGCCACTGCTGCCCTGGAATGCTGTCCTGCTACTTAAAAAGTACTACTCCTTTAGAAATTGCTGCTTTTGTACATCAGGTAGTTGGAATTGTGGTATAACTGTTGCAAAGACCTAGCCCCCAAATTTATTTCATCTAGATATGAAACAGCTCGTTGGCTTTAACATCAGGACTGCTATTTCACTTTTTTAAATTATAAGATTTATAATGTAGGATATTCACTGTTGATTCTGGAAAGACAAGATTTACAATACTAGGCCTTGAGTTAATTTAAAGAAATTATTGAAGTTCCCAGTAACTGTTTAATATTTTTTAAAATCTGAAATTAAGTGCATAGTAGCATAATACGTAGCTTTTTAATTTATTTGTTTGTTTTTAGGTCGTTTTGGACAAACAACTCCACCACTTGTTGATTTTCTAAAGGATATATTAAGAAGATATCCAGAGGGAGGACAGATTCTTAAGGTAGACAATAAATAGTATTTTTAACAGTCATGTAATATGCATGACATAGTACCAAAGTTTAGCACTTTCCAGCAAATCTTGTGGTTGTTTTATCTTATATTCACTGTGCTACAGAAGATACACATTTTCATTTCTGTGGACAAGGCAAAGAGAGTTGTGTGTTTTCTGTGGGTTTTTTTGTTTGTTTTTTCCTTAAACGTTTCTGAGTTTGCTCAGTAGGAGATGATTTGTGTGATTTATCATAGCTTACTATGCTAATGTCTGAAAATGGCAGTTTGATTTTTTTTTTAAGAGCGTCTGGGGAGATTAGTTGGATGTTAAACTTCTCATCCAGCATGCTTCATCTCATGGGTGATAGGAACTTAATTTTCTTAGTGTATGGGAATGCTAGGTTCTAACTAATGGGATTTGATACAGATATATCCTCTATATCTATACATGCATACATACAAAACACACAAATACAAATGTTGACAGATGATGACAGTTCCTTGTGTCTGTTGTCTTGTTTGCAACCATGGAACTAGAAGCTGATTATGCTTAGTGGGAATGCCCAAGATAAGCATACCTTCAACTGTTTTGGCAAACTGCCTCCTGGGTATGTTCTGAGCAGTGTCTTAGGAGGGTGCTTACATTTTTATTATTTCTCAGTATTAGTTGCATCTGTAAAATGCATTTGAATTAAGAAGGGTTCAGACCTCCTCAACATTTTAAACCCAAACTTTCATTCCAACATGAAGAAATAAGGTAATGTCCTTAGAAATCAGATAGGTAAATCTAAAAGTAGAAATGAGGCTATTTTCGTAGTTTACAATTTAGGGTTAATAGATTGTTAGGGAGAGATTACTACCAGGAATTTTGCTGATACCTTAAAATTTATTTTAGTGTTTTGAATCTTCAGATACAATGCTGTTACAGCTGAACATAGCAGTTACCCCCTGTGCCACAGCATGAATGCAAGTCTGGCTACATGGTGATTGCCATACTTAGTGCTTTGGGCTATCTTTCTGTGTCTTCATGAAGGCCTGTCATGATTGTTCTTTTAGAAGAACTGCATATAAATATCTTGTAAAGATTCTTTAAACATTTGTTATTTATGCTTAACTGTAGGGATATTTCTTGCTATCTCATAATACTTCAAAATTATGTAGAAGTGACAATATAATATGCTTTATAGATTGAACATACTGTCACAAACTGCAAAATCAAAGGGTTATAATTTTGGAACCAGATACTAGATAACAGCGAGCTTATTTTAGTCTCAGCTGTATATTTGAATGCAACCTAATCTGAAATACCTGCTGCTATTTGATGCATTTTTTAAGTACAAGTTCATCTTGCTATTGAGTCTTTTATGCATAACTGAATGAAATTAAAGTGTATGAATACACTACATATGATATATCTGCATTGCTTTTCAATTCAGCTGAAATACTTGCTTATGCCAAGCTTGCACACAGCCACATAAACACACACACGTGTTTATATGTCTGTAGCCCTGATACACTGTGATGGTTCAGTGTAAACAGACCATTGTGTGAGGTTATAATCCTGTAGGTATTTATAATCACGCTTATGTGTCTCCTGTTGATGAAAACGGGACTGGGTAGGCGTGTTTTGTTAATGGTCGTGTTTACAGAACTACTTTACTGACACTTTAGTTTTCTGTAGCTCCCACCACTACTAATACTATTTAACAAATAATCATAAAATAAGCCTCTTTACAGTGTGTGGGTTTCAATCAACAGAGTTGCTGCTTGTAGGTTCATGACTTAGGGAGCTACTGATCATAACTGTTTTGCAGCCCTTTGCCAGAGGGGTGTTAGAAGTGTGAGCACCATGGCCCTTGAATGGTTGGTTCATACTGTGAAATATTAACTTGAATCTAATTCAGTTGATGTAAAGAAAACTGCTGTGTATTACCCTTTTGTGAATGGTTGCTTTACTGTTGTACAACTGTTTGTAAGGGCTTAACTAATACACTTTGATAAATTTAAAGGGTTTTTTTTTTCCCTTCTTCTCACATTTTCCTTGTTTTGACACTTTTACAGCTCTGATTCAGGATAATGTGGTAGTAACAGTTTGGTAGCTTATTTCTCAACTTTGTGACTGCTTTTGTATGGTATTTGAGCTCCAAATTCAAATTGTATTTATAGTATTTGTCTGAATATTTGTTTCATAAGGATACGTATTCTCATGCAGGTAAACCGGATAAAACCGTTTTGGTTGAAAAGCATGAAAACAATTACGTTTGAGACAATTTCTTTTTACTTACTACTGTTTAAGTTCAAAAGCCATTGCTAGAATATGCTTTATTACCTTAGACTTTGTTTCGGTTTTTGTTTTCTGCCTCAGGAACTGATACAGAATGCTGAAGATGCTGGTGCCACAGAGGTTAGGTTTTTATATGATGAAACTCAGTATGGAACAGAAACGTTATGGTCAAAGGACATGGCACAATATCAGGGTAAATATGAATTTTATTAAATGTGGCCATTATTCTTCAATATGCATGTTATTTGGGGTTAGCTATCCTGGCTGTGTCCTCTCTCAGCTCCTTAGCAGCCCCAGCCCACTTGCTGTTTGGGGCACATGAGAAGCAGAAAAGGCCTTGGCTCTGCATAAGCCCTGCTCAATGGTAACTAAAACAGCCCTCTGTTATGGTCACTGTTCCCAGCACAAATCCAAGATAAAGCCCCCAGCTACCATGAAGTCCAAGCCAGCACACCAGTTCTTAATGTAAAGATGACCTTAGCCTTTTACATTTCAGCATTGTCCAGGCAGTTGGGTTTTTTTTCGCTGTCCCTTTTTCTCTTGCCCTTACACTTTGCTCCATGTTGTCTGTACACTGCAAGTCCAGTTTCTTGAAACTTTAAGGTTTTACATAATTTACAATGGCTTTGTGACATAAAGGTCAGTTATGTATGTAACAAACAAAATAGTTTGCATAGTCATCCCAAAAGGCATTCAGTTGTGATTTGAAGATTTCAGTGTCAATGATGGATGATCCACTACTTTTTTCTTCCCACCTTTTCCAGTCATTAATCAGCCTTATTATGTCTTCTAATGTGAATTTGTCTGTCTTACTTTCTAGACACAGGTTATTGTTTTATCTTATTTATATTCCCTTCCAGTGGAGGTATCTTTCGACTGTGACTAGTATATTTTTCAAACATTGTTTTGATAGACTGAACAGATTGGTCTTGTCTTGTGCCACATGACACTTCTTTCAGAAGTTTCATTGTTTTCTGCTTTCTGTTCAGTTTTTCATTCTTTTAAAATGTGGATGTGATTTACAGTGCACATCAGAATATAAATCTAAGTACCATTTACAGAGGTAAATTCATCTCCTTGATTTTGCTTTTGCATTTTGCTTTTTTTTAATTGCCAGGTATAATTTGATCTCAGCTTAAGTTATAGGTTCACCATTAAATTTGCACATGCATATACTTCAAAGAAATGCTTTTTCAGGTATGTGAGTTCAGGTCCTAGAAATTTTATACATAAAATAGTTTCCTTCTGGTGTATTTTTCACTCTTGCCTGTTTATTATAGGGCCAGCATTTTATGCATACAATGATGCAATTTTCACCCCTGAGGACTGGCATGGTATACAGGAAATAGCAAGAAGCAGGAAGAAAGATGATCCCCTGAAAGTTGGAAGATTTGGAATTGGCTTTAATTCAGTTTATCATATAACAGGTAATCTTAGTAGTTATTTTAAAAAGAAAATGTTGAAGTTTTAAATAGTTAAATTACTTTAGATAATCAGAAACATCTAATATTTTGTCTATTAACATTTAATTAAATGTTAATTATTAACATTTAATATTAACAAATATTAATATTTGTTAAAATTAGTTCATGGCTAGATTTTCTTATGAAGCATTCCTATTTTTCTGCAATCCTATAAGGAATCTATTTGATTTTGAAAGTTTTTAAAGAAGATTGTTCTATTAGCATCATTATGTACTTTGTCCCTTATATTGAAATGAACATTCCTTTACACTGGTATTTCAATTATACACTGCTGCTCATTTTATAGAGGCTCATAATATAGGGTAGATAGCCAAGTAGAAGTGTAAAAGTTCTACTCACTAAACTGAAACTCTTTTGCAGGTTCTTTGTACAATAAGTGGTGATTTTTATTTATTGCTAAAAAAGTTATTATGTAATAGAGGTATATGTACATTTACACTTGAAAGAGGTAGTACATACTGTTTCTCAAGCTGGTAATATTCAATCTTGAAACCTGTTATTCTCCCAAAATGTTATATTGTGGTACAGAAGAAGCATAAATAATGCTTACAGTGTGTACAGTTATAATTGTACAGGATAAGAGGCAAATTTTTGCTGAAATAAAAATTTTTACCTTGTGAAGTGAATTTGTAAGACATGTGATATTTTTAAACATTATTTTACCTAGCTGAGCATGAATAAAATTAATACATTCAGTGGTTTGATAATTCTGTGAGTTTGTGCTTTTAAATGTACAGGATTACTGTTTGCCAGCCTTCAAGATCTGCAAATTATGAATCTAGTAGAACACACATGTAGTAAATTAATTCGTTGAAAGTATATAGTTGAAAGAAATTGTATTTTCTGTTGCTCACTGTCTGCTAGAATTCAAATGGTTGAATGAGTATATATTTAGTTGCAGAACAGGTGTGTGCTTGTTTCTTCCCTGTCAGTAAGCACTGAATTCTGTTATCAGAATCATAGAATCATGTAGGTTGGAAAAGACCTTTAAGAACAGAGTGCAAATGTAAGCTTAATGGTACCAAGTACACTACTAAACCATGTCCCTAAGGGTCACATCTGCATGTCTTTTAAATACCTCCAGGGATGCTTACTCAGCCATTTCCCTGGGGATTGTACTCAGTTCATCACAGTTTTAGAGTATTTCTTTCTTGCCTTTTTAAAATTTCTTCTTTAACACTGTATTTTTGAAGTATGTCGTTTTAGAATTATTAATAATTGTTGGTTTTTATGTATACAGATGTTCCTAGCATCTTCAGTGGTGACCAGATTGGAATGCTTGATCCCCACCAAACCCTCTTTGGACCTCATGAGTCTGGCCAGTGTTGGAATCTAAAAGAAGACAGCAAGGAAATAAATGAACTTACGGACCAATTTGCACCTTTCATTGGTGTATTTGGCAGCACTAAGGAAACCTTTAAGAATGGAAACTTTCCTGGTACCTTTTTTCGTTTCCCACTTCGTCTGCAGCCTTCCCAGCTGAGCAGCAATGTTTATGACAAACAGAAGGTTTTGGAGCTGTTTGAATCCTTCAGGGCAGATGCAGACACAGTATTGCTTTTCCTGAAGAGCGTTCAGGATGTTTCACTGCACGTTCGGGAAGCTGATGGAACGGAGAGGCTGGTTTTTAGAGTAACTGCCAGTGAGAACAAGGCCTTGAAACACGAAAGACCCAATTCCATCAAAATCCTGGGAACTGCAATAAGTCAGTATTGTAAGGGAGTTCCAAGCAATAGCATAACATGTGTGACATACCATGTAAATATAGTTGTAGAAGATGAGAGTGTTAAGGACGCACAGAAAACATCTTGGTTAGTGTGTAATTGTGTGGGTGGTCGAGGAATGTGTACAGAACTGGATTGTTTAGCTGATGACTTGAAATTTGTTCCTACTATTGGAATAGCCATGTCTTTAGCAACTAACGAGGAGGAAAATGGAGCTGTAGCAGACTTTTCAGGAAGAGCATTTTGTTTTCTGCCTTTGCCTCCAGGCGAAGAAAGCAAAACTGGACTTCCAGTTCATGTTAGTGGTTTCTTTGGTCTCACAGACAATAGGAGGAGTATCAAATGGCGAGAGCTGGATCAGTGGAGAGATCCAGCAGCTTTGTGGAATGATCTTCTTGTGGTGAATATAGTGCCTAAGGCATATACCACCCTTATTTTGGAAGCTATCAAACGAATGGAGACTGAGAAGAATTCAGATTTTCCATTGTCACCTGAAAGAATTTATAGGTTATGGCCTGATGAGAACAAAATCAGGGTACCCTGGAAACCAATTGTAGTACCTCTCTTTAAAGACCTGCTCCAGCACACAGTTATTTACTCAGTGAGTAATCAGTGGATAAAGGTGGAACAGGTGCACTTTTCTGAAATGGATGAGAGTTTGGAGTACACACAGTCTGTTCTCAACTACCTCCAGAATTCAGGGAAGCAGATTGCCAAGGTACCAGCAAATATTGCTAGTGCAGTGCATCTTACTACTTCTACTGCTAAAGCTGTGAAAAAAGTGACTCCTGCTGTTGTGCGGCAAGTGCTAAGGAAGTCTGGACACAGTGGAGCTGCTGAAGAAAAGCTTCATCTTTTGGAATTTGTGCTTTCTGATGGAGTCTACAGTGAACTGATTGGATTGGAGCTTTTGCCTTTACAGAATGGGAATTTTATTCCTTTTTCCTCATCTGTATCAGAACAGGATGTAGTTTACATAACCTCAGAAGAATATCCCAGGTAAGCTTAATACTTATAATACTGTGGGGAGGTTGTTTGGTTTTTTTAAAATTTACATGTTGAAACAGAGCTTTAGACTGTTCTTTGCTTATCAACAAACAAGGTATGCAGCAGCCTGTATTGTGTGCAGAGATAGAACTCAATTTTCTGTATATGTATGTACATGTCTGTGTGCATATGTCTCATTTGAAAAGTTTGACACTCATTTGCCACTAACCCTTTATCAAAGAATTGTGTGATCTACACTTTAAGAGAATACCTTAGGGTACATTTCAAGCTCATTTTCTTCCGGGAATTACAAATAGGAGGAAATTAGAAACATGCATACTAGGAAGTTCATTAAATTAGGTAATGATAAGAGCTTTTATTAAACTTAAGGTTTGCAATTATATCTGCTTTTTTTTTTTATCGCAACACCTAACTTCAGTGAGGGGCTTAGTACTAAAAACTGGTTTCAGGAAATAAGCAGATGCTACAATGAGTTGTCTTTTCCATCTGATCTCATTTTCTTCTTTCCAGTCCCTCTCCAATTATTTTATTTCCTTGCTTATTTCCCAGCTGCATCAGTGTTCCAATTTGGTTCTCATTTCATCAGCCAAAAGAGCTTGCACTGACACTGGGGAGGGGATAGCAAAGAGCAGGCTAGCTAGAATAAATGAGCTTGGGGTCACTGGGGAGAAAACATGACTATTACTTTTTATATCTGTACTGGATTATGCATGTATTAAGTCGTTGTTGAATCTGGACCATTCTCCACATAATCTGTAAAGATATATGGCTTGAAGTCACTCAGACACACCAGATGTCTTACTGTGTCCCCTTACAAAGTGCTACCTCTATGCATGTTTACAATGAGCCCTCCTTCTCCTTTGCTTCAGAGTTCCACTAATTTCCAGACCTTCAACTTGAGAGAATGTGACACTTGGCATGTTTTGTTGCTTTTACTGCTCTCTGGACTGTTTAAAAGGGAAGTAGAGGTGGGTTGGAGTGTGCCCATGTAGGTATTGTTAAGGTAAAAAGTGCTTCAAGTGAGGTCCTTATGTAAATTGTGTTTTGAATATACATATAGACAGCTAGCCTTAAAGAAAAGCAGTTGGATGCAAGTAACTTTTCTTTCTATGTTTCTTGAAAACAATTTGCTTATCTTCAAGCTTGCTGCTGTTCTTTTTCTGCTATATTCTAAACAGAATCACAGAATGGGTTAGGTTGGAAGGGACTATGGGGGATTATCTGATTAAACCTTCCTGCTCAAGCAGGGTCATCCTAGAGCATGTGGTGCAGACTTGTGTCTAGATGGTTCTTGAGTATCTCCAGTGAGGAAGGCTCCATGCCTCTCTGAGCAATCAGAACTCATTCCAGTACTCAGTCACTGCACAGTAATTAAGTTCTTCCCTATTTTCAGCTGGAACTTTCTGTGCATCAGTTTCTGCCCCTTACCTCTTGTCCTGTTGCCTGTATCCTTGGCACCACAAAAAAGAGCCTGGCTCCTGACACCCTCCCTTCAGATACTTGTAGACATGGATAAAGTTCCCTCTTGGTTGTCTCCTCTCGAGGCTGAGCAGGCCCAGCTCCCTCAGCCTTTCCTCGTAAGAAAGATGCTCCAATACCTTAATCATCTTTGTAGCCCTCTGCTGGACCTGCTCCAGGAGCTCCATAACTTTAAACCCATAATCATAAACCCATAATCTTTCTTGCTCCAAACAATTCAGGTTATTTATCAGGTGATTAAAACTACTCAGAGCCTATGATTCTAGTGTCTTTTTCTAAAAAAAAAAGTTCCTTAGCATCTGTTGTGAGATGATTTATCTTTAGTTGTTTTTTCTCTTTGTTAATCCTTCCAGAAGTTAAGCCAGTATGCTAATACAGAAAACATTCCCATGATGAGACTAAGAAATCAAAGCCCTGTTTCAGACTGGTCATAAGATACGTTTTTGAAACTTAAGGATGCCAGTATTTTTTATTCAGTTCATGTTCCATTGGTTATGGACTTGCTTGGTTAGTCTTATAAAACTGATGCAAAAGCATATTTTAAGAAGCATAAATCTCCTTGCTAGCTGTGATAAAACAGAAATTTGAAATAGTAATGCTTTCTTTGCCCCTATTCTTGCCTACATCAAGTATCTTTGATGTTTTAAGTATGATATAATATGAATGTTAGATGTTTCAAAACCCTTTCAATTTAGGAGATTGGCTCTTTCCTTATTCAAATTTGGAGCCTGCTAAGAAGGTAAAATAAGCTCTTAGGAATTTTCTTTCTGCTAACTTTGTGGAAGAACTAGATTCTGTTGTTTTATGTCTAATGAAAATACCTGCAGTCAGGATTAAACTGCGTATTCATTTTTGATTTCACAAAGACAAAAACCCTGAAAACTGATTTAGTTTTATGCGCTGATGTACGAGAAGGTCAGGATGAGACTGACTCTTGGAGCAATAATTTTAACTCTTGACTGTAGATCTTCTGAAATCTGCAGATCTTTTCAAATCCACAGATCTGTGTGACATTCAAGAATTACGTGCTGTATATTTTGTACACTATTCAAATAGAATTATAAGAGACAAACAATGGTAGGTGCTATTTTAACTTTTTTTTTCTTTTTATTACTATAAAAATAGGTGAAAATAGTTTTTAATCCCATCTTTTCTGTCAAAAGTAAACTTGCTTACACCTGCTTTGAAAAGTAGTTGGAAAAATTACTTTCTTACTACTCTCTGCTTCTAAATGTATGACTTTTTCATTTGTCAGAAAATGCCCACTGAAAGCCTTACTCTGCATATGTACATGATTGCTTTTCATGCTGCTGTTCTACTATGATGATTACCATGCTGGTAATGTCTGTACAGTAGCATAAATAAATGAGGCTTTGCTGAAGTGTGGGGGCCTTATTTTTTCTTTTTCTTTTTTTTGTCATGGTGTGCTAGATCACTCTTTCCTGGCCTGGAGGGGAGATTACTCTCTGATGACCTGAAGCCTGAGGTTCTTGCTGCTTTGAAAGAAGCTGCCAAAAGCCGAGGTAATGTGTCTTTTGTATTCTCTTACAGTAAAACCAACTTCTAATGGTTCAAACAGACTAGCTTTTGTCTCTCTTTTCTTCTGGCAGATTCTTTGGATGATATTTTTCTAGGAACTTATTCTTTGTAGTCTGCCTCATTCATTAGAAGAACGTATTTTTGTAAATAAATATGACAAGTATTCTTCTAAATGTTCTAGAAATTATTAAATACTATTAGATAATCCTTTACAAGATTTAAGTGTCCTACTTTTCTCTTCATTCTTCCTCCTCCTAAATTATTCTTAATTCAATGATTCTGCATAATTGTACAACTGCATTACCATAGAAGTTACATGTTACTATAAATATTAAGTATTAGAGGGGGTTTTGACAGGTTTAGAAATCTTAATCTGTCAAGAATTTTATTTATATAGCTGTAGAAATTCCATCAGAGAGATTTCTGATATAGCTGCAGAAATAAAAACTTTCTTATATTATTTCTTTGAGATGGGATGCAATTGTTTTTATTGTGTTGTTCAAAGACAAACAGATCTGATTTTTACTGTCCTAAAATGTGAACTGTATTTATCTAGCTAGTAACTGTTTCTATATGTAGTGAATTAATGTGTAGCCCACAGGCTGCTTTCTAAAAATGGATTTGATTATATTCTAGCCCAGCAGCTTCTCTGGGGATTTTCAGGTATGGTTATTAATTGAAGATGGTTTGGATTGAAGCTTGGTATTTGTGTGAATTTGTGATTAGCTTTTCTCAGTGCCCCAGCTTCCTTGTAAAAAGAACCTTTCCAAATAGAGCTGCCAACAGATATCAACCTAACATAATTATAAAAAAACATTGTTAAAAACAGCTGAGGGGAAAACGCATATTGATTAAGAAAACATGATAATAATGTTTTCTTGGAAATTGTCATTGGTTTATTTATAGATTTTTAATAATTTTACATGCAGGAAGCTATCCATTACTTCAAGTTCATATGTATAGTTTTAAAAACAATATTTTAAACTTCTGTTCTCAAATGAAAAAAGCACTATTTCAGTTTAGCTTTTAAGTAGATTCTTATCTTTCTTAGGCCCCTTCTGCATGTTTTCCTCACTTTCACAAGGCTGATGTGTTTACCTGTTTTCTGTTTAAAAGAGCTAACACAATCCATAGCTCTGTAGACGTGAAGTGAAAGGACGAAGATTTTTTCTGAAGGATGTCTATAACTGCTCTTAATCTTTATTTGGACTGTTGCCTTCAAGAAAATGGCAATTTTATCTAGATGTGTGATGAAAGATCTGAAATGCAAATAGATGTCTTGCTTCCTCTTCTGTTATTGTTTCTGATGTATTGGAAGGCAGTGGTATTTTTATATTCTCTGCTATTCTACCCCCAGAAGTTTTGTAGTTTTCACAGACATGACAGTCATGAAGACATGACTATAAAGACCTATTTCTTTTAGTGAGAACTTCAATAATAAGAATGAAAGCATATAGACTTAGTTTCAGCACTTCCTGCCCAACTGAGTCTAGTTTCTTGTCAGTTTCTGTGCATGCAATTGTAAGATCAGCTGCACCTAAACCACTTTGCTGTATCTAATAAGTAGTCTTACAAATCTACTTGAATATTTGCAATTATAGACAAAAACTGGATTAGATTTTTATTTACTGCTAGGCAAATAAGTAGGGTAGAGAATCAACTAAACAAAAAATATGTTTGTAGTTCAAGTCTAAATCTCTAGTTGCTATGAGAACTTTTGTTAAACTAACAAATGTAATGTGTTTAACTAACAAATCTAATAACATACTCATATTTTTCAATTTGTTTACATTTTCATACTAACATGGAATGTATTTGCTTGTAATTAACTCCTGAAAGCAAAGGAAGCTGGTATCTGCAGTCCTGTTTAACAAACATTTTTTTTCCACAAAGAGACGGGGCAAAGATTAGATGTTTTTTCCTTGTTTTCCTTTTTCTTGTTTTCCTTTTTCTTTGCCCCCTGAAGCCATTTGTGAAGTAACTCTGCTCTGTGATTTTCACAGCTTTTCCCTTATGCTGTAATTTCAGGGAGGCCATGCACTCAGCTGCAGCTCCTGAACCCAGAAAGGTTTGCCCGACTCATTAAAGAAGTTATGAACAGCGTGTGGCCTGGGAGAGACGTGGTTGTACAGTGGTATCCAGGCTTGGAAGAAAAAAAGCACCCATCAGTTTCCTGGCTGAAGATGGTCTGGAAGAATCTATATATACATTTTTCTGATGACTTGAGTGTGTTCGATGAGATGCCACTTATCCCCAAGACGCTGCTCGAGGAAAATCAAACATCAGTGGAACTGGTTAGATTTAGGAATCCATCACCTATCATTCTGGAAGATGAATCTGAGACTCAGCTCCCAGAATATTTGGCTGATATTATTCAGAAAATTGGTGGAGTGGTACTTAAGAAACTGGATATTTCTATCCAACATCCCCTTATAAAAAAATATGTGCATCCACCATTGCCAAGTGCTGTTTTACAAATAATGGAAAAAATGTCCTTACAGAAACTATGCAATCAGGTTGCGTCATTCCCGTCGACACATAAAGATGCTCTTAGGGCATTCCTAGCTAGTTTAACAGATGCAAATGAAAAAGAGAAGAGAATTATTCAGGAATTGCTAATATTTAAAAAAATTGAAAAATCATCTGATGAAGGTGTCCCTGTTTTTACTGGGCTAAAAGGTAGTAAGGTACTACACCACACTGCCAAAATCCCTCCTGGTCTAAGGTTTTCTGTTCCAATAATTGACAGCAGTGATGAAGCAACTATTCGCTTAGCTAATCTGCTGAAAATAGAACAGCTAAAGAGCACAGACTGCCTGAAGTTTGTTATAGAAGACATAAGAAGTGATTTTTATTCTTATGATGAAACAGCACAGATAATGCAATGGGTTCTTGAAAATCTGACTTTCTTGAAAAATGAGAATACAGATGTGATAGATTGGCTGACACCACTGAAGTTTATTAAGATTTCACCTGAAAAGATAATGTCAGCAAATGAACTCTTTGATCCTGAGGTAGAACTTCTGCAACATTTGTTTTATGCTGAGGAGGAAAGTTGTTTCCCCCCTGTTATTTTTACATCCTCAGATATTCTTCATTCACTGAGACAAATAGGCTTAAAAAATGAAGCCAATCTTGAGGAAAATGATATCTTAAGGGTGGCAAAGAAAATTGAAAGTTTGCATGCTGACTCTAACACCAATCATGATTTGCTGTTAAGAAAAGCTAGAACTCTCTTGACAGTTTTGAACAAAAACCACACACTGCTTCACTCATCTGAAACAAAAGCTGCAATGAAAAAGATAAAATGGATTCCTGCAAGTAAGGAAAGGCCTCCAAATTATCCAGGGTCCTTAGTTTGGAAAGGAGATCACTGTAATCTGTGTTCACCACCAGAAATGTGTGATATATCACACGCAATTTTAGTTGGTTCCTCAGTTCCTCTTGTGGAAAATGTACTGTTGGATATAGAAAAAGCACTTGGCATCCCCACCAAGCCCAGCATAAAGGCAGTCTTGAAACATTTTAAGGTGGTAGTTGATTGGCATAGTTCTAAAACCTTCAGTGATGAGGACTACTATCAATTTCAGCATATCTTGCTTGAGATTTATGGATTTATGCATGATCATCTAGAAGAAGGCAAAGAAGCTTTTAAAGCACTGAAATTTCCCTGGGTTTGGACAGGTAAAACATTTTGTTCCCTCACCCAAGCAGTGATAAAGTCAGTTCCCGATCTTGATCTCCAACCTTATCTACATTATGTGCCAAAAACTATGGCGAAGTTTCACCAGTTGTTTAAATGTTGTGGTTCAATTGAGGAGTTAACACCAGACCACGTTTCTATGGTCATTCAGAAGATATATCTGAAGAGTGAGCAGTCTCTGTCAGAACAAGAGAGTAAGCAAAGCCTTCACATCATGTTGAGCATCATAAGATGGCTGTACAGCAATCAGATCCCCGCAAGTTTGCACACACCCATGCCGCTGTACAGTGGCAAACTTCCTTATAAACTTGCAATGAAGCCAATCCATGAGTGCTGCTACTGCGACATCAAAGTTGATGACTTAAATGATTTGCTTGAGGATTCTGTTGAACCCATAATTTTGGTGCATGAAGACATACCAATGAAAACCGCTGAGTGGTTAAATGTCCCATGCCTCAGCACAAGACTGATTAACCCAGAAAATATGGGATTTGAGCAATCTGGGCAGAGAGAGCCTCTGACTGTGAGAATTAAAAACATATTGGAAGAATACCCTTCCATTTCAGATATCTTCAAGGAGCTTCTTCAAAATGCTGACGATGCTAATGCAACAGAATGTAATTTCCTGATTGACATGAGAAGAAATATGGATATAAGAGAGAACCTTCTGGATCCAGGAATGGCAGCATGTCATGGTCCAGCTTTGTGGTCATTCAATAATTCTGAGTTTTCCGACTCTGATTTCCTAAATATAACTCGATTAGGAGAATCTCTAAAAAGGAGTGAAGTTGACAAAGTAGGAAAATTTGGACTGGGATTCAATTCTGTTTATCATATCACTGATGTTCCTATTATTTTGAGCCGGGAGTTCATGATTATGTTTGATCCAAATGTCAACCATATAAGTAAGCATATCAGAGATAAATCTAACCCTGGCATTAAAATCAACTGGAGTAAACAACAGAAGAGACTGCGAAAATTTCCAAATCAGTTTAAGCCTTTTATAGGAGTTTTTGGTTGCCAGCTACCACTGACAGTAGAATCTCCCTATAGCTACAAAGGAACACTTTTCAGGCTGTCCTTTAGGACTCAGCAGGAAGCTAAAGTGAGTGAAGTCAGCAGTGCATCTTACAATACAGCAGACATTTACTCTCTTGTGGATGAATTTAGCATTTGTGGTCACAGACTGATAATATTTGCTCAGAGTGTAAATTCAATGGTTTTGAAATACTTGAAAATTGAAGCAGATGATCCCGGCGTGGCACAAGATGTTGTCACTATCAGAAAAAAACTCTGTTCTTCCAAAGCCTTGACTGCACCAAATGTAAGTGTTTTAAAGGAAGCAGCTAAACTCATGAAGGTCTGCAACAGCAGTACTAAAAAGCTTCCCACTGAAACACCAAAGTCATCGTGTATCCTGCAGATAGTAGTAGAAGAATTTCACCATGTGTTTAGGCGGATTGCTGATTTACAGTCTCCACTTTTCAGAGGTACCGAAGATGATCCAGCTGCTTTCTTTGAAATGGCTAAATCAGGACAGACGAAAAGATCAGGTGATGAATTGCCACAGAAAACAGTAGATTCAACAACATGGCTTATATGTTCTTGCATGGACGTTGGAGATGCTTTGAAATTTTCTTTGCATGAAAGTGGACGAAGACTGGGCCTAGTTCCCTGTGGTGGTGTAGGAGTGTTGCTGTCTGAAACCCAGGATCAAAAATGGATTGTGAAACCTAATTGCAACAACATAGGTGAAGTATTCTGCTATTTACCTCTGCGAATAAAAACAGGCTTACCTCTTCACATAAATGGCTGCTTTGCAGTTACTTCAAATCGGAAAGAGATCTGGAAAACAGACACGAAAGGAAGATGGAATACAGTATTCATGAGGCATGTTATTGTGAAAGCCTACATAGAAGCCCTTTGTGTTTTACGTGACATGGCAATCAATGGTGAGCTAGTTGACTACAGTTACTGTGCAGTGTGGCCAGATCCTGATTCAGTTCACGATGATTTTTCTGTTATTTGTCAAGGGTTTTATGAGGACATAGCTCATATGAAAAGCAAAGAAGGGATCAAAGTGTTTTCTGATGGTTCGTCTTGGGTTTCCATGAAGAATGTAAGGTTTTTAGATGACTCCATCCTGAAACGGCCAGATGTTGGGCCGTCAGCCTTCAAGATCTTTCTGAAGTACCTTAAAAAAACTGGTTCCAAAAATCTGTGTGCTGTAGATCTCCCATCCTGGGTAAAGACAGGATTTGAAGAAGCAGGATGCAAATACATACTATTGGAGAACACTTTCTCTGAGAAACAGTTCTTTTCTGAGGTATTTTTCCCTAATGTTCAGGAGATAGATGCAGAGCTGCGTGATCCTTTGATGCGTTATGTTCTCAATGAAAAAGTTGAGGAGTTCTCAGGAATTCTTCGTGCTACTCCATGTATTCCCTGTTCATTGGATGGACATTCATTAGTTACACCATCAAGACTGATCCATCCTGAAGGAAGAGTTGCAAAGTTGTATGATGCCGAGGATGGAAGATTTCCTTATGGTACCACTCAGGATTATCTTAACCCTGTTATTTTGGTTAAACTTGTTCAGTTGGGAATGGCTAAAGATGATATTTTATGGGAAGATCTGATAGAACGTGCAGAGTCAGTAGCTGAAATTAACAAGACTGACCATGCTGCAGCTTGTCTCAGGAGCAGTATTATACTGAGTCTTATTGATGAAAAACTAAAATCTAGAGATCCTAGAGCTAAAGAATTTGCTGCAAAATGTCAAAACATTCCTTTCCTTCCTTTCCTTAGCAAGCCAGCAGGCTTCTCACTGCACTGGAAAGGCAGTGATTTTCAGCCTGAAGCGATGTTTTCAGCAAATGATCTTTTCACTGCTGATCATCAAGATATAGTTTGCCTCACACAACCAATTCTTAATGAAAATTCACACTCTTTCAAAGGTTGTGGTACTTTGTCATTAGCTGTCAAAGAATTTTTGGGTTTGCTTAAGAAGCCAGCTGTTAATTTAGTTATAAATCAGTTAGAAGAAGTTGCAAAGTCATTTGATGGAATCACATTGTATCAAGAAAATATCACCAATGCTTGTTACAAATATCTGCATGAAGCAATGTTAGAGAGTGAATCAACAAAAGCCATGATAATTGAACAGTTAACAAACTGTAGTTTTATTTTGGTTGAGAATGTGTATGCTGATCCCTCAAAAGTGTCTTTCCATTTGAATTTTGAAGCAGCACCCTATCTCTATCAGTTACCTAACAAATATAAAAATAGTTTCCGTGAGCTGTTTGAAAGTGTAGGTGTAAGACAGGCTTTCACAGTTGAAGACTTTGCTGTAGTTCTGGAATCAATAAATCAGGAGAGAGGGACCAAACAACTAACAGAAGACAGCTTCCAGCTCTGCAGGAGAATAATTAGCGAAGGAATATGGGGCCTCATTAGAGAGAAGAAGCAGGAATTTTGTGAGAAAAAGTATGGTGAGATTTTGTTGCCAGATACTCATCTTGCACTTCTGCCTGCAAAATCTTTGTGCTACAATGACTGTCCGTGGATTAAAGTTAAAGACACAACTGTTAAATACTGTCATGGCGATATTCCAAGAGAAGTTGCAGTGAAGCTTGGAGCAATACCAAAACGCCATAAAGCTTTAGAAAGATATGCATCAAATATCTGCTTTACTACCCTTGGAACAGAATTTGGCCAGAAAGAAAAGTTGACTAGTAGAATTAAAAGCATTCTGAATGCTTACCCTTCAGAAAAAGAAATGCTGAAAGAGCTCCTTCAGAATGCAGATGATGCAAAAGCCACAGAGATCTGTTTTGTCTTTGATCCTAGGCAGCATCCAGCTGATAGAATATTTGATGAGAAATGGGCACCACTTCAAGGACCAGCGCTGTGTGTTTACAACAATCAGCCTTTTACAGAAGATGATATTCGGGGAATCCAGAACCTTGGCAAAGGTACAAAAGTAGGAAATCCCTGTAAAACTGGACAATATGGTATAGGTTTCAATTCTGTTTATCACATTACTGATTGCCCTTCTTTCCTGTCTGGCAATGATATACTTTGCATTTTTGATCCTCATGCAAGATATGCACCAGGTTCAACATCAACAAGTCCTGGCCGCATGTTTAGAGATTTAGATGCAGATTTCAGAACACAGTTCTCAGATGTACTGGACCTCTACTTAGGAAATCACTTCAAACTGGACAATTGTACAATGTTTAGGTTTCCTCTTCGAAATGGAGAAATGGCAAAAGTATCAGAAATTTCGTCAGTTCCGTGCTCAGATAGAATGGTCCAAAATCTTTTGGATAAGCTGCGCACAGATGGAGCAGAACTCCTAATGTTTTTGAACCATATGGAAAAAATTTCTATTTGTGAGATAGAAAAAACAACAGGAGCACTGAATGTCCTGTATTCTGTACAAGGCAAAATCACTGATGGAGACAGACTGAAACGAAAGCAATTCCATGCATCTGTGATTGACAGCGTAACTAAAAAGAAGCAGCTAAGTGAAATACCTGTACAGCAGATCACTTACACAATGGATACTGAAGACTCTGAAGGAAATCTCACCACTTGGTTAATTTGTAACAGGTCAGGCTTTTCTGCCATGGAAAAGGTATCCAAAAGTGTGGTTTCAGCCCACAAGAATGAGGACATTACTCTTTTCCCTCGTGGTGGAGTAGCAGCTTGCATTACTCATAATTACAAAAAACCTCACAGAGCATTTTGTTTCTTACCCTTATCATTAGAAACTGGATTACCTTTCCATGTGAATGGACACTTTGCTCTGGACTCTGCAAGAAGAAATCTGTGGCGTGATGATAACGGTGTTGGAGTAAGAAGTGACTGGAATAGTAGTCTAATGACAGCGCTGATAGCACCGGCCTATGTTGAACTGCTGATTCAGCTGAAGAAGAGGTATTTTCCAGGCACTGACCCTACAGTATCAGTGCTGCAAAACACACCTATTCATGCTGTGAAAGACACTTTAAAAAAGTTTTTATCCTTTTTTCCAGTTAATAGGCTTGATATTCAACCAGACTGGTATTGCTTAGTGAAAGCAGTTTACAGTTGCATTTATGAAGATTTGAAGCGTCTTTTACCTGTTATGAGAGCTCCAAATGTTGATGGTTCTGATTTGCATTCTGCTGTTATTATCACATGGGTCAACATGTCTACTGTGAACAAAGGCAGACCATTCTTCGACAATTTGCTACAAGATGAATTGCAACACCTCAAAAATACAGAATACAACATCACAACACGGAAGACAGTGGCCGAAAATGTTTATAGACTAAAGCATTTACTCTTAGAAATTGGATTTAATTTGGTATATAACTGTGATGAGACTGCAAATCTCTTCCACTGTTTGGTAGATGCAGATATTCCTGTCACCTATGTGACACCTGCTGATGTCCGATTGTTTTTGATGACATTTTCCTTTCCAGACTCTAATTGCCACATTGGAAAGTTACCCTGTCGTCTTCAGCAGACAAATTTGAAACTCTTCCATAGCCTCAAACTCCTGGTTGACTACTGTTTCAAAGATGCAGAAGAAAATGAAATCCAAATTGAGGGTTTGCCACTCCTTATTACTCTTGACAACGTTTTGCAGGTTTTTGATTCAAAGCGACCAAAGTTCTTGACAACATACCATGAACTGATTCCATCTCGCAAGGATCTCTTTATGAACACACTGTACTTGAGATACAACAATATTCTGCTCAGCAGTGAAGTAGCAAAAGTCTTTGATATCAAAAGTTTTGCTGAATTGTTATCATCTGTGCTGCCTAGAGAATACAAAACTAGAAATTGTATGAAATGGAAGGAAAACTTTGCAAGTGAATCTTGGCTTAAAAGTGCCTGGCATTTTATCAGTGAGTCTCTAAATATTAAGGAAGAGCAAGAAGATACACAAGCAAAATTCGATGGTGTTATCGAAACTTTGAAGGACTGGACTTTGCTCCCAGGTATAAAGTTTACTGTCTCAGCCAACCATCTTGTTGTGCCAGAATGTGATGTTTTGTTGCCGCTCAGCATTATGCACATAGCTGTCTTTCCAAATGCTCAGAGTGATAAAGTCTTCCATGCTTTAATGAAAACAGGCTGTATTCAGCTGGCATTGAACAAAATCTGCTCCAAAGACAGTGCTTTAGTGCCTTTGTTGTCAGGACGTACAGCAAACATAGATAATCCCTCAAGCATTCTGAAGGCCATACAGTATATGGTACAGACATCAACTTTTAAGACTGAAAAGTTAGCAGAAAGTGACTTTGAGGCTCTCCTAATGTACTTCAATTGCAACTTATGTCACTTGACATCTCAGGATGACATTAAAATTTTAAAGTCTCTTCCATGTTACAAATCAATCAGTGGCCGATACATCAGCATTGCAAAATATGGGATGTGTTATGTCCTCACAAAAAGCATCCCATCAGTAGAAGTAGACAGATGGACACAGTCAACTTCATCGGCTTTTCTGGAGGAGAAGGTTCATTTGAAAGATTTGTATACTATGCTTGGCTGTGTCTCTGTGGATGATCTTGAAGTGTACTTGAAACATCTTTTGCCAAAAATTGAAAGTCTGTCTTACGATGCAAAATTAGAACATTTGATCTACTTAAAGAATAGGCTAACTAGCATTGAAGAAGCTTCAGAAATGAAAGAACAGCTGTTTGAAAAGCTTGAAAGCATTTTGATCATTCACGATGCAAGCAATAGGTTAAAACCTGCAAAGTACTTTTATGACAGG
The DNA here is from genome assembly GCA_034509425.1 of Eopsaltria australis. Taxonomy (NCBI): domain Eukaryota; kingdom Metazoa; phylum Chordata; class Aves; order Passeriformes; family Petroicidae; genus Eopsaltria; species Eopsaltria australis. The sequence continues at coordinate 11,686,511 of JAVTVJ010000033.1, forward strand.
ACTGTAAAAGTCTTTGAAGTTATGCTTCCTGATAAATTCTTTATACCTCAAGAGTTTTTTAAGAAGCTAGAGCAACTTACAAAACCAAAAAATCAAGCTGCATTCCTTCCATCATGGGTAACTTTTCTACGACATATCGGATTGAAATTCATCATTTCACAGCAGCAGTTACTGCAGTTTGCTAAGGAAATCAGCATGCGAGCAAATACAGAAAACTGGTCTAAAGAAACACTACAGAATACTGTCGATGTTCTCCTCCATCATATATTTCAAGAAAGAACTGACCTTTTCTCAGGAAATTTTCTGAAAGAATTGTCTTTAATTCCTTTTCTGTGCCCTGAACGAGCTCCAGCAGAATTTGTGAGATTTCATCCTCAGTATCAAGAAGTTAATGGGACTCTTCCTCTTATACGATTCAATGGGGCACAGGTGAATCCTAAATTCAAGCAGACCGATGTGTTGCAATTGCTGTGGACGTCATGTCCTATTCTTCCTGAGAAAGCAACACCTTTAAGCATCAAAGAGCAGGAGGGGAGTAGTCTTGGTGCGCAAGAGCAGCTCGAGCAAGTTTTAACCATGCTGAATGTTAATTTGGACCCTCCTCTGGACAAAGTTATCAATAACTGCAGGAACATATGCAATATAACAACTTTGGATGAGGACATGGTGAAAACTAGGGCCAAGGTCCTAAGAAGCATTTATGAGTTTCTTAGCACAGAGAAGAGGGAATTCCGCTTTCAGCTTCGAGGAGTTTCTTTTGTAATGGTGGAAGAAGGTTGGAAGCTCCTCAAGCCTGAAGAGGTGGTAATAAACCTTGAGTATGAATCAGATTTTAAACCCTATCTTTACAAACTTCCCTTAGAACTTGGTACTTTCCATCAGTTATTTAAACATTTGGGTACTGAAGACATTATTTCAACAAAGCAGTATGTTGAAGTTCTAGGTCGCATATATAAGAGCTCGGAAGGAAAGCAATTGGATCCTAATGAAATGCGCACAGTTAAAAGAGTAGTTTCAGGCCTGTTCAAAAGTCTTCAGAATGATTCTGTAAAGGTTAGGAATGACCTTGAGAATATGAGAGATTTTGCCCTTTACCTTCCCAGTCAAGACGGTAGGTTGGTAAAGTCTAGTATCTTAGTTTTTGATGATGCACCCCACTACAAAAGCAGAATCCAAGGTAACATTGGTGTGCAGATGCTTGTTGATCTTAGCCAGTGCTACTTAGGCAAAGACCATGGCTTTCACACTAAATTGATAATGTTATTCCCTCAGAAACTGAGGCCTCGCTTACTTAGCAGTATTCTTGAAGAACAGTTGGATGAGGAGTCTCCCAAAATTTGTCAGTTTGGAGCGTTATGTTCTTTGCAGGGAAGGTTACAGCTACTGTTGTCTTCAGAGCAATTTATCACAGGACTCATTCGGATTATGAAGCATGAAAATGACAATGCTTTTCTGGCTAATGAAGAAAAAGCAATAAGACTTTGCAAAGCTTTGCGAGAAGGTTTGAAAGTTTCCTGTTTCGAGAAGTTGCAAACAACATTAAGAGTTAAAGGGTTTGCACCTATTCCCCACAGCAAAAGTGAAACGTTTGCTTTCTTGAAGAGATATGGAAATGCAGTAATATTGCTCTACATACAGCATTCTGACAGCAAGGACATAAATTTCCTCTTAGCATTAGCCATGACCTTAAAATCTGCAACTGACAACCTGATTTCTGATACCTCATATTTAATTGCCATGCTGGGTTGTAACGATATTTATCGGATCAGTGAGAAGCTTGACAGCTTAGGAGTGAAGTATGACTCTTCCGAGCCCTCAAAACTTGAACTACCAACACCTGGCACTCCTATACCAGCTGAAATTCACTATACACTTCTAATGGACCCAATGAATGTGTTTTATCCTGGTGAATATGTTGGTTACCTTGTTGATTCTGAAGGTGGTGATATATATGGATCATATCAGCCTACTTATACCTATGCAATCATTGTGCAAGAAGTAGAAAGAGAAGATGATGAAAGCCACAGTTTTCTAGGGAAGATTTACCAGATTGATATTGGATATAGTGAATATAAAATAGTGAGCTCCCTTGACTTGTACAAATTTTCCAGACCGGAGGAAAGTTCTCAAGGCAGGGACAGCACACCTTCTACCCCAACCAGTCCTACAGAATTTCCAGCACATGGACCAAGGGCAATTCCACCTATCTTCACTGGTAGAGAGAGCCACAAATCAATGTCCTCAAAACACCACTCTCCAAAAAAGATAAAGTCAAACTCGTTGCCAGAAATATTAAGAGAAGTGACATCTGTGATTGAACAGGCTTGGAAGCTTCCAGAATCTGAAAGAAAAAAGATTATTAGGAGGCTTTATCTTAAATGGCATCCAGATAAAAATGCAGAGAATCTTGATATAGCTAATGAGGTTTTCAAACATTTACAGAATGAGATTAACAGGATGGAAAAACAGGCCTTTATGGATCAAAATATGGACAGAGCCTCAAGGAGACCATTTTCATCCTCTGCTTCTCGATTTCAGTCAGATAAATTTTCATTTCAGAGATTTTACACTTCATGGAATCAGGAAGCAACAAGCCACAAATCTGAAAGGCAACAGTATAAAGAAAAGTGTCCCTCCTCCACGGGGCCGTCTTACTCCCAACGCTTTTTCGTCCCACCTACGTTCAGGTCCGTTGGCAATCCTGTGGAGGCACGTCGATGGCTTAGGCAGGCCCGAGCCAACTTTTCAGCTGCACGAAATGACCTTCACAAAAATGCCAATGAATGGGTGTGCTTTAAGTGCTACCTTTCTACTAAACTAGCCTTGATTGCAGCTGACTATGCTGTGAAGGGCAAGTCAGACAAAGATGTAAAACCAGCAGCCCTTGCACAAAAAATAGAGGAGTACAGTCAGCAACTTGAAGGACTTTCAAATGATGTTCAGACATTGGAAGCTTATGGAGTAGATAGCTTAAAAACTAGGTATCCTGACTTACTTCCTTTCCCACAGATTCCCAATGATAGATTTACTTCAGAAGTTGCTATGAGAGTGATGGAATGTACTGCTTGTATCATAATAAAACTTGAAAACTTCATACAACAAAAAGTATAAATGATTTGAAGAGGTTAGGGAACTATTTTGTCAAGAGTTTAGGTGTTTCATGTGATGGGATACAAATGCAATTGTGCAGATTATGGAACGTCCAAGAGGTTACATGGTGCCAAGCAGTTTAGAAGTGTAGTGCACAAAGGTGGATGGTACCAAGGTACTTAGAACTGAAATTTACTTTAATGGGATTTTTTTCTTAACTGAGCCTGCTGTTAAGCAAACTGTAAAACCTGAATATTTTTTAGAATTTGCAAGGAAATTGAGCTGCAAAAATTAGATGTATGCACAACATTGTGATTAATTGGCATATTATTGAACTGCACTTTATATAACCAAAGCTTAGCTTTCTGTTAGATGAAGCCTGTAATTATAACTTCTTATTAGATTTATTTCATATAATGTAATGTTTCTGAAAGGGTAATGTCAGTTTTCAATGTACTAATCTTAAGACTGGACATACAATGAAATGGGAGATGAGATGGATGTTAAAATGACTTTGGAGGTATTGCTCCAAAGCATATCTGTATTCTTTTGTTTTCTGTAGACATTCATGTCACTCATAGTAATACTCTTATCAGCTGGATCTGATTATAAATTTGCTGCAGCATCACACTGTAAACATTTAAAGGATAGTTTAGTACCTGTAAATTGGTACAATTTTAATGCTGAATAATGATACTTGATTTAACATGCCACGTTATGTCATGCATTGATTGCATCTACTTTATTATAAAATAATGAAGTATTTAATTTACTTTTTTTTTAGAGCCTGTCATCTTTTGTTTAATGAAAAATGCATGTGGATGATAAAAAATCTGTGAACATTATTATATGGTGTTTTGTGACTTTTTTCTGGAACACCAAAACTCAGTTTTCAGATGCCTAAATGCTTGAGTTTCTTTTTTTTTCCCCTGCGTGTGTGCCTTTGTGTGTGTACATATATATATATTTTTCCACAAACATTGGTAATAGTACAATTCAGTAACTCATTTTTGGTGTACACGGAGCACTGTTTTTTGTTACATGTTTAAAGGTGCTGCAATGTAATGCTGGTTTTATTTTGTTATTCACTACAGCCCTTGAGAAATCTGATTATTAGTTCACACTCTTTCTTTCATAGTTTGTAATACTTTTGGTAATGTCATGCAGTATGTTCAACATTAGCTTTTTGTAAAAAAATTTAAAAAATAAAAAATGGAAGGATAATGCTGAATGGAAGGATTTTTCTTTGCTGGATGAGCCACATTAAACATAAATGTCAAACATATTCCGGTGGCATGCTGTTACAGTTGTCTACTTAACAGCACAGTGAAACTGCAATTTAACTTACAGAACACAAAGGAAGATAAACAGCAAGCTTGCAGGGCTGATACAGCTGTGATAGTGTTGTAATACAAAAATAAAAAAATCACAATGAGGTCTGCTTCAGTTTTGAGTAAATTGTAAAGGCCTTGTTCTCGAAGAAATGTGACGTTTGGAAAATGATACTGCTTCTGATTGTGGAGCCCTATTATTATTATTTCTGCTATTAAATTAAGTGCCATAAATTTAATAAAGAAAAATGCAAACGTGTATTTCAGTCCAATGTGTTTTGGTTTTATAATGTAGGCTAACTTTACCTATTATTTGAAGCTTTTATATAGGTAAATACACAATCATTTTTTGATTAATTCTAAATAATTGTACAAATATTAAAATACTATTGAAAAGGAAATATGGGGTTTTTTTTCAATGACAAATGTTTGCAGTTTTCTCAAAGAAATTGTACATTTTGCTGATTTTTTGCAATAAATAGCATGTAAGTAAAACACAAATCCTGGTGTGCCATGAAATAAATCAGTTTAGTTAATTCCCTACATTTTTAAAATAGAATCCTTTGTGGTTCTTGCTTCGTGCATTAAGTCAGATGAATAGTATTCAGGGTAAGCAAAATACTTGAAAAGGAAACAGTTCTCATGCTTTTCATTTTAAATGGAGCTAAAACATAAGGTATCACGGCAGCATGCAAAAGTGTAACAGGAGCACCATGAACACTTCCCTGTTTTTACATGAGCTCTTGAGGAAGAAAATCTAAGTATATAGCTGTGTTTTATAAGCAACTTATGTTGCTTTACCAGTATTATTATGAACTGTTAAAATGGCTGTGCAGAACCACTAAACTATTCTGTTATAATTTTTGTTTATTTTGTATATATTGTTGAGCGCTGACGCTGAGAAAGAAAACGGTCCCAGTTCTTAGGAAGCTGATGGTCTGAAGCAATTTTAAATACTGAGCCAAGTTGAGAAAGAAAACCTGAACAATACAAAAAACATAATTTGTTCTGTTATTCCTGAATTGGCATTAACAATAAAATTTACATATGGCTGCAGAGAGAGAGGCAAGAGCGGTATCTCAGTTGGAAGTCTCTTAGTTCCTTATTTCCTTAGCTCACTCTAACAGCTAAACTGAATAAATTGGCTTTATTCTGATAAAAGATGATTTTGTAAGTGTCATTTAATTCCTGATTAAAAATAAAAACAAAGAAATGCTTAATTGATTCTTCCTTTTGGCTCAACTGGGAGACTTGGAAATGTCTCTAATGTCTCTAATGTGTATGGACGCTTAGAACAGTTAGGATGTGATGATTCTGTAGTAAGGGTCTGTAGAAGTAAATGTTAACATGTAGGTTCCACAAAAATACATTTAACAACTAATTCTGCACATTAAACAAGTTCTCATCGGAGAAAATGTCTTTTCATTCAGGCCTATCTTCTACATTCCACAGGTTTATCTAGGAAAAGCAGCTTCAGTAGTCTTGTCTCCCAAGATTACAGCTGAGGATTTTAACAAGAAGTCAGGGGTATAGGAAGATGATTTAACTATACATTGGGCAGCTTAAATCTAAGGAACTGCAGTTGGAATAAGCCTTGACAGGCCTGTTGCTATCTGTATTGGGTCTGACTGGGGTAAAGCTCACAGGCCTTACACTGCTGTACTTTGCTTTGGTAGCTGGCATTGATAACAGAGCAGTGTTTTGGCTACTGCTAAGCTGTGCTGTCCCTCTGACATTCCTTCCCCCACTGAAGGGGATGGGGGGGCAAGATCCTGGGAGGGGACACCAGCAGGCCAGCTGACCCCAGTCAGCCAAAGGGATATTCCATACCATATGACATCAGCTCAGATATATAAGGGAAGGAAGAGAGGAGGGGGAGGAGGCACTCAGGGCTGGTCCATGTTTGCCTTCTTGAACAACCATCACACGTGCTGAAGCCCTGCTTCCCAAGAAGTGTCCGGACATCGCTGCTGATGGGAAGTAGAGATTGATTGTTTTCCCTTCTTGCTCTTGCGCGCGCAACTTTCAACTTGCTTGTTCTATTTTTTTTCCCCACTGTAATAAAACTGCCTTTACTCACCCTGATAGTCTTTTCCAATATTATCCTCTCCCCTCTCCCAGTGGGAGAGGGAGTGATAGAGTGACTGAGTGGGCACCTGGCCCCTGGCCGGGGTCAACCCACGACACTATCTTGTGCTTGCCTCTCAAACAATGGCATACAGAGATATTCTAAAAAGCACGGGACACTTACCTCAGCAATTAGTGACAAGAAACTACCTTTTGTTTGTTTGTGGGTTTTGGGGTCTTTTTGTGTTTTTTTTTTTTTTTGTTAAGGAAACTGATTTTTGTGTAGCTGACTAGCAGAATAAAAAGAAATGGTTTATTGTGCAAAAAATGCAGTTTTGTAATATTAGTACTCTAATCATTATTAGTAAAGTTACTGTAATGAATTGTGAAATAGGATTTAAAACTTACTATAAGGATTCCATTCACTTGGTACTGGTCTACTTGGGTTGCTTTAAACCCAAGTATAGGGGGTTTAAAGCTGTAATTTAATCTATTGTAATTTCTCCAATTAAAGTACAGGAGGGTAGTACCACCTTTGAGATTTTCTGTAGTTGAATCTAAACTCTTTGAGAAAGGCTGGGTTGGTCTTGGGGAACAAAGACAGAACTAAAAGTTCAAAAATAAACTTGGCCAAAGTAAATGTTTTCATTTGAAGAAGACACACATTTTTTTTGTCACATGAAGGGATTTGTCAATGAATTTGTTATCAAAACTATTTATCTTTTCTTTAGTTTGTTTTCTGGATGATTCATTCAGTAGCACTGCCATAATTTTTTTGTTTATTTCCGCCTACTACTGATTAAGACAAAGGAATTCTAGATGTCCAATGAAACCTAATTGTAAAACATTTTCTAAATTCTGCAAAGTACATTTTTGGTTGGGACCAAGACTTCTGTTCATATTTTTAAATAAAGTACATTTCACATTCTTATTCTTGGAAAAATAATTTTGTTTTAAAAATGAAAGCATTCATTTAAGCTGTGTTTCATTTGAATACAAAAGGAGAAGCAGACTGTTCAAAATGTATAAAGTTTATTCAAGAACTCAGTTTCCAATTCTTGCAATTTCCTTTTGCATAAAGCTATATAAAGATAGACAAATGTAAATACTAAAGGACTGTGAAATGGGAAAAAAAGGCTTGTGTCTTGGCAATCACCTGTGAAGTTTTTCTATAATTTTTCCATTATGTAACAATTGCAACCAGTTGCAAGAGCTGCTGTAAATAATTCTTTTTGAGGGAGTAAATATGCAAACAAATCAGTTCACTAAGCTGGTAGTGATTTTTTTCTCTTCTCCATCTGGATAATACTTTTGGAAATAAACTAGAGAACTGCATACCCTCACTTCCTGGTGCCATAATTTTCTGTTACTCTGTAACTACTTACTGAAGTTTGATTCAAGTAGAAACATTAATTTTGAAGTATTAGAGAGGGATAGACATCCACATGGAGACATCAGAAATGATAATTTAGTGATGTATGAACTGTGTTGAGATTAACAGCAATTCAGATTGTAGCATCAGCTGATTATACTCAGGTAATTTTAGCATAAATTTTGTTTCTCTACTAACCACACCTAAAAGAAAAAAAATATTCAGTGACAAGATGTTGCCATTCATGCTTTAAAAATGTGCACAACTTCTATACTGGAACAATACTTCTGATGTCAGTGTTGTAACATAATGAAAAGAAGAATGAAATTTAAGCAATGAAAACGGGCATGTTGGTGATTTGGGTGATGGCAGTGCTGAGGGTACAGCAGACCTCTAGGTTTTGGTACTACTCAGAATCCACCTGTGAACTGAAGCAAGTCCAGAAGATCTATTTCCACAAGAAAGGTGGTAGTTATTGCAGTGTCTAAATGAGATGCCATAATGCTCAGCAGTGTTACCCGCCAGGGGACTGCACCCTGAGCCTCCCAGCTCTTTAGGGGTCATGTTATTCTTGCCTGGAAAGCCTCAGTTTACCCACTTGCTCTGAATTAACTGGCAAATCACATTTGAAAACGTGTCCCCAGGACAAAAGCTTAAAATGTCTAAGTTAAAGTGGTGTGCTTCCATTGCCAGTAGAACAAGGAGATTGTAACTATTTTGCAGTATCTGGCTAACATTCAGGGGTAAGATTAGGTGAACTATTTGTTTGGTACCCCATGGAAGTGGGCATATGTTCCTTGATGTCAGAATGACAACTGAAATTTCTAAGGAATTTCAAGTCCCAGTTTTGCTGTTAATACTACACCTATAAGAGACTGGTGACATTACAGTTCTCCAAGTTTCTTGTGGCAGCATTTTTCAGGTATCTGGCACATGCAAGGATATTTACTGCCCTTTATTTTAATACTCATACTTTCTATCCAATGAGTAAGCTAAGTCTGCTTGACATCCTTGGACTTACTCCTGAAGACAGGAGTGAGTCTAAGCCTGAGAAAAGGGAATTTTAGATATGGAAAGATGTGTGGCTTCCTATTTCTTCTTTAGGCAGTGTAACAGCAGTTGGAGCACTCTCCAGATAACACGTGAAACCTCGCTTCACTCGCTTAAGCTCACCTTAAATGTTTCCTACTTGTGCTAATGAAGCTCTTGGAGTTTGCATTAACTGCTGAGGGCTCCACCTTGCTGCTGAAGGGCAGTTTCAGTTCTATATATCAGACTCTTGGAGAAATTGCAAAGGCAGCCCTTGAAACAGGGACTGCCCTGGGCTTTACCACAATAACAGTGGAAAATGTTAATGGGGGACTCTTTCTCAGCTCAGGCTTTTGTGTGTACCTGGGATCTCATCCGAGTGTTGGTTCTCTTCCCTTGCTCACCAGAGCTGAAGCAGCAAGTTTTAAAAAAGTTAGTAATTATTTTGTCCTGATTCTTCTGTTTTAAGGATGATGAATAATTTTTTTCCAAAAGGTGGACATTCATTGTTTACTAACTCCATGGATTAAAATCTTTCTGTAAATAGACACCAAGGCACTGTGTGATAGCTCCTTCCTGGATAATAAAATCATCAAATATATACAAAACAACATTAAAGGAATTAAAAACCCATGAGGTTTAAACAACAGACTACTAAATACAGATCTTGCTGCCCAGAGGTGAACAAACAATTTTTTTGTGTTCAGCACAACACTGTATAGGGGAACAGGTCTGCAGTTGTGTTTCTTTATATGGCCAATAAACAGTTAGTCAGCTCTGGTGAGCATTTATTTTGTGTCCAAAGTCCTAATGTAAAAAATAATTAAGGACAGTTTTACTCTCTCTGTTTGTGATGGAGTCCCACTCTGACAGGGTCAGAAATACCAGTCTGCAGGTACAGATGGAAGTGAAATATTCCTCTTAACTGAAATCTTTGGTCTGAATAAAAGGATTTTTCCCCACTGCCCAAGTAGTTCCTTGTGTCAGACAATCTGAAGACACTTTTTTTTTTCTTGTTACTATTCCAGCTGGCACAACAGATTGCCTTGTTGAATTAGCATGTCCTAAAATAAAAAAGGATTTAAATGAATATGATGGTAAAGGCAGTAGAATGAACAATTGCTATTATAAAATATACTAACATATTTCTTGGTTGTATAGTAAATGGATTTGAGACAAGGAGAGGCCTTAATGACTTCTTGAGCTTTTTGCATTAGTTATTTTTATATGAATATTGTTAAGAAGCAAATCAGCATATATGTTGCCTAATTAAAATAGAAAGCTATTAGCAAATTAACACCTTTTACACAGAACTTATACAAACACCGCATTTTCCTATCTTGTGTTATTGCAAGAACAAAATTGCATAGACCATTTGCTGGCACTTTCTGAATTTTCCAAATAATGCTTTGTCTTACAAATAATTCAAGTAGTTCCCTCAATTTAATTTCACCCACTAATACAGTAAGTGTTTACATGTAGTGTGAGGAAAAACCCACTGATCTCAAAAATATGAACAATGACATAATCATCTGACTGAATAATAGTTCAGCAAGGAAACACATTTGTTTTATTATTTTATGCTCTCTGTAAGGCTGTTTTCCAAGTGTTACTGACAAAACATGTAATTTGATTCAAGTCATTCTTCTGAAGTGGAAATGTCATTTGTGCTCTTCTTCCCCTTACACCCTGTATTCCAGAATTGTAGATGCAGATTTGTTTCCTAAATTGAAGTACTTTGTTTTTAAAATGCTGAAAAATATGCTTTCAGTAATGCTCTTTAGCAGTAATACAAAACTCAGATGCGCAAGGGGGTGTGCGGCCGCCTCGGGTGCCTCACTGGCAGACTCGGCTGTACTCTTGGCAAGTGGAGCCCACGCCGGCCACTGACAAGTAGAGCTTTCCATCTGGACACACACAGATTTCATAGAGCCCCTGAGAAATCCCGGGTCCACCCCTTGCGCCCTCGGGCAGCTTGGGCAGTCGCACAGTTTCAGCATCAAGCAAAAGCTGTGTAGGAAAAAGCAGGATAAAACGGCTTGTTAGAGATAATAAAACAATAGTGTGCCATGAGACATGCTGAATTTGGCTAGGCAGGGGCTTAAGAATGGCCTTCTTCCCAGGATTTGTTATGTACAAAGCTTCTCTTAGCCCTAAGCTCTTTGCAGGCATAAACACAGGACAGGAATAAGCTGGTGCCCACCCCCTTCATTAGCAGAGAACTCATGAAGTTCAACAAGGCTGAGTGCAATGTCCTGCACCTGTGCTGGGGCAATCCCCAAAATACCCAATTTAGGGGATTGCCCCAACACAGGTGCAGGACACCACAAGCAGGGTGATGAATGGATTGTGCGAAGCCCTGAGGAGAAAGGTGTGGGGGTGTTGATGGATGAAAAACTATGTCTGAGCCAGCAATGCGTGCTCACAGCCCAGAAAATAAATCACATCCTGGCTGCAACAGGAGCAGCATGGGCAGGGTGAAGGAGGGGATTCTGCCCCTCTGCTCTGCTCTGGTGAGACCCCACCTGCAGTGCTGCATCCAGCCCTGGGGCCCCTGAGATAAGAAAGACATGGACCTGTTAGAGTGAGTTCAGAGAAGGGACAGGAAGATGCTCAGAGGGATGGACCACCTCTCCTGCAAGGAAAGGCTGAGAGAATTGGGATTGTTCAGCATAGAGAAGAGACCTCATTGCAGCCTTCCTGCACTTGAAGGGGACCTACAAGAAAGCTGCAGAGGGACCCTTTATCAGGGACACTGGCTTTAAACTGAAAGAAGATAGATTTAGATTGGATATAAAAAAGGATTTCTTCCAATGGTGAGGCACAGAAACTGGTTGCCCAGCTAAATTGTGGATGACCCATCCCTGGAAATGCTCAAGGCCAGGCTGGATTGAGCTCTGAGCAGCCTGGTCTAGTTGAAGGTGTCCCTGCCCACGGCAGGGGAAGTTGGACCTGGATGACCTTTAAGGTCCCTTCTAGCACAATTCACTCTATGATTCTAAGGTAAGTGACAGGGTCCCAGCCCATGTACAGAACTGCAGAACACAAGTGCTGCTGCTGGAACCAGGTCTGTCCTGGCCTGAAAGCCGAGGCCTCACTGCCGAGCCAGCTGGTTAAGGATGCATGTGGGTTGGTCTGTAGTTCCTTTGTGGGAGAACTGGCACAGTACAGCCTTGCAGAGGGGATAAATAGGCTACTGCATGTTACCTGCAGAGCTTCACTCCTTAATTTTGCTGCTCTGAGGCTGCGTCTGCTTCTGAGCCAAGATTCCCCACTGGGCTGCCTGGGAATCACTGTGCTAGTGGAGAGCTAAGCAGTATCCAAGTTTATCAGAAAGCATCTCTCTAAGCTCATACAACATTATGTCTGTTGGTAGTATTATTTACACAGATTAAAGTTTTATTATTGGCACTATTACTTTTAATATCCTGCCACCTAAAACCTAAGGAATTAAATAAACAGAATTTGAAAAAAAGACTTTAAGTTATAGTCACACAGAAGATTAACCACAGTTATGGAAAAAAAAGGCTTGTACTCACCACACCATCACTGCTGTGTAGTTTGATATCCATCTGGGAAAGAGCTTCAATATTCCCAGCTTGTGCTTTTATATTAATTCCTCGTGGTGCATCCATGCTCAAAGATCGAGTTGGTGATTCCAGCCTAAAAGGAGGAGCAGGAAATCGAACAGTAGCACAATTTCATACGCTCCTTTATTTTAGAAAAATAAGTAAACTTTGAACAAGCCCTTGCAGGCTCTTGGCTGAAGTAATATAAAAGATGCAGCTTCCCTTTTCTTCAGACAGACTTGAAAAAGGAGGCAGCTATTTCAAAAAGCCAACGAAGAATCCCAAATAAAAAATATAGATTAAATAATAATTAATCAAATGCAAGGTATTATTTCATTCATAACTGCAGATTATTTCAGTACAACAGTAATTTAATCTATTAAATCCAGTTTTACATTATTTAGTTTCAATTTTTTTTCATTTTTGACATAATAAGACATTGAAATTAATACAATTAATACAGTATAGAATTTATTTTAATCAATGAGGGTTGCTATTAGTTGGACCAAGATTTCACACAGTGTGTGTGTGTGTTTAACTAGATGACATCTGAAACTTAAAAACTGTTAACTTAAATTTTTAATAGAAATTATACAATATAACAAACAGGGAGTTGCAAACTCAGCAGTGCCACAAGATGGCAGGAAGGCACTGTATTATCTGAGTAATCACCTTGTCGGATCAGCTGTGCAGGATTAATGATTTTTATTTTTCAAAGAGATAAGGCTTTGTTTCTTCAGAATTTTGGTATTACTTCCATGCTAAGTAGCAGGGATAGAAGTACGAATTAAAAATCACGAGAAGGAAAGGAAAAAGCCTAGCAACAAGCTAGTGATTATGGTGCTTCTTTTGACCACTGCCCAGAACTGCTTCATCATGAATATTCACTCACCCTTCCTGATGACACCAGCCAACACCAAACAGGTGAATCTGAAGGCTAGAGAAAGTGAGACAACTGGTGGTCCCTGTTTACAGCTGCGTTAGCTTTCCCATTCCCGGGACACATACCAAAGAATGTGGGTTGCATCCACACTGCAGAACACAGACACACTTGTTCCCAAGCCTGCATGTTCTCACCCACTGTGTTTTCTAGAAATGCAGAGGGTTGTGTGTGTGTGCACCCACTCCCAGCAGGCGCTGTGTTGGCTCCACAGGTGCTCCACAGCTGCCAGTCTGGGCAAGTGGAAGCTGTGCCCCAACAGGTCCTTTACTGGGAATGCGTTGTCTCTGCCAATCGTTGGCAGGAATTAGCTGTCCAATTTACTATTTCAGTTCTTCCTTTTATTTCTGTTTTCCTGTTTCTTCATTTAAACTAGAATGTAAAAGAAGTCAGTTTGTGCTTGTGAGAAAGTTCAGTTTTATCTTTGAGTTCTGAAGAAGCTAAATCCAGCAGATAACTTAAAACCTAAATCCATGATATCTAAGCACAGTCACTGAAACTTCATTTTTTATCCTCAAATCTGAAAATAGCTCAAGCAATATTGGCTTATCACTGCTGACCAGAGTTAGCAGAAGATTCTATCTTCTCTGATCTTCAAAGGTCCCTTCCAACACAAACCATTCTACAACTTTGTTTCTATGATCTGCCTCTCCCTGACACCTCCTGGGTTCATCACCTTCAATTAGTTTAAACTCCAGACTGATAAATAAATAAAATACTAACAATGGGTAAAAGCATCATGGCCCCATATTGAGACCATATCCATAAAATTATTTGATGCCTCATTCCAATGAATCTGAGATGGCACAAACCTCTGTCATGATCATGCTGTGTACAAGGGCATGAGTACAAGTCTGTTCTGCACCAGACAACTGATATAGTATTAGTAATCTTTATTAAGCAGTGTTTGGATTTAACAACTTCTGTATGAATTTTTGCTTTAGATCTCTGGATTTATACCTCTATGAAATGGAAAATCCTGAGTGATTAATTTCCTGAGTGATTAATATGGGAGGTCTGCTTCATGGGAATATTTTTCAGTGCACATTTGTATGCGTTATATACTGAAAAATTAAACAAAGTTTCTATTTTCAATCTTTAAAATTTAATATATTTTCATAAGTTAGTGTCAGGGTAGTTGAATTTAACTTTGCCATGGTTTGTCTTAACAAAAAGCTTTAAACAATGAATAGCTCATGTTCTTTTGTAGAGTATTTCACCTATGTAACTAATCTATACGTAGGCACAAATTTTTATTTTTAAACTCCATTGAGTATCAAAAAGCAGACTGGGACAAATTTCTGAGAGTATATCAGACTTGGAGTTTGAAAACCAATCAAACACAAGAGAAATATTTCTTACTTTCTACAAAAATTAATGCTGGCAAGAAGCCCACAGACTTCGGAAGCACTTAGATTTATGATATGACATACATGTAATTTAATTGCATTGCAGAATTACATTTGCTATATTAATCACAAACCTAAATTTCTGCTGTTTATACAGGTTCTATTTCTAGATTAACTCAGGCTAGATTTGCCTAATTAAGCATGTCATTGAAGCTTCCTGGCAATGCAAACTGTCGTGAATCAGTGACGTGAACTGTAATATGTGAGATTCTAGCAAAATCAGGAGTCACTAACACTAATGATGCATTTCTTCATACAGCAGTCAAAAGTTCAGTGTCTTAAGTCCGGATGTACTCAAAGGGAAATGGGCACCTAGTGTAGCAACAGCCTGACTGAACTGAACCTTGACTTTGAATGTCCCTTCTCAGTCCCCACACTGATGTGCATCCCTCAGGTGTCCTGGCAAAACAAGAATTCAGTTTGTTTGCAAATGCTGGAGGGTGCTTGGAGAGTAAGAGGGCAGAAATTAAGTGTCTTAGAGTTTTTGGTCACTTCATAGTGTTTGAATTTGTGCATTAGAATGATGAGGGAATATATTGTTACCGGTCACTTTATCTTTTCTTTTAAAATTACAGACACACAAATTACATTTAAGAGGATGAAGTGAATGATCTTTACCATCTAGAGGAATTAATCTATGTAATGTGCTGTCCTAAATATGACATCTGTCACAGCCTCTGTCTCACTTGGGAAGATGGATTCTGTACTTATGAGTTGCTTCTAGGTACTGTGGTGGCTGCCAGGGTCAATTTGCAAGGGGTGTGGTGCAAGAGAAATTGATCTGGACAGCACAACATTTGATGCCAAGGACCTGACAGCCCATTATATGTGTCCTGAAGAGTACTTTGGACTAGCTGTTGCCAACTGGATGCCCAGAAAGGTTGGAGCACATTAAGTGTTCTCCATGAGATCACAGCTTTCAGATTAGTTTAACCCAAATGTCACCATGTCCATGTACCCCAAACAGTTCCACAATGAAACTCAAGATGTGGAGAGCTCAGGCCATTGGGAGATTTCCTTTAAAAGCATGCTTCTAATTTGAATCAAGACACTCAAGAAGACATAGCCACAGATTGTAAGGCAGTGCAAGCCACACCTGGGCCCACTTGCAGAATAGTTATTTTGCCTTGCTCCCCTTCACCCTGACCCCTGCAGCGTGAGAAACTGCACCATGTCAGCTTTTCAAAGGCAGAGATAGGTGATGGAATAGGTGGTCTCTGGTAATATTTTACAGCTGTCATTTGCTGGATATTGGTTCTCCATAGTCCACTGCAACTAAAGCAATTGATTACAGCAAAGATAATATTTTCATTGCTGTCTTCTTACTTGTTGATAAGACAGTTCCAGGAGTCAACTCTACTGCCTTGTCTGGCTGCCAAGGAAATTTGGTGCTGAGCTGTGCTAAATAATTCATGAAGGACTGTGTGAAAAATATTCTGAGGGAACCTTGACAGCATCCAGGCTCTGGATCTGAAGCCATCCCAACAACCTAAAGGCTTGGAGATTCCCCTTTTCCTATAAGCATGTTGCTAACTTGTGGAGATGCCAGATCACCAGAAATTGCTCAGTTGGCTGGTAGGGGGGATGTGAGGGCAGTGACAGCCTGCAGCAGTTCTGGTAAAGAAGCAGCTGACACTGCCTGTGCATGCTGCAGGAATATTGATCTCTTTTTTCATCCTGGTCTGGCAGGAGTCAGAAGGATACCTTACAGATCTTGTAAGTACCACAAGGCACTAGAAAGCTGGTTCTAGCATTGCAGAAAGAGTACCACAAGTTTCCTACTGTAGTTTGGGGTTGCTTTACCCTTAGAGGAGGACAGAGGAACCAGCTTGCTCTTGTTTATTCTTTTCTTCTGCCCGTTTTGGACCTTTCCAGCTCATGAGTCATCATCTGTCCTGAATTCAATGGGAAGAGGTACGACCTTAGGTAGAAGTTGCCCATCTGCATGCGTACTTCCCAGCACCTATCTAAGGAAGATGAGAGTTACTGTAACTGGACTGAACAGGTCCAGGATCGACACTACCTCTAATATTGTAGTACACCCAACACCTGTGCATCCCTGGAAGTGTCCAAGGCCAAGTTGGACAGGGCCCTGAGCAACCTGGTCTAATGGAAGGTGTCCCTGCTCATGACAGGAGGTTAGAACTAGATGACCTTTCAGGACCCTTGCAACCCAAACCATTTTGTGATTCTACAATCAAAACATCTTTTTTACATCGTTAAGTAAGGAAGAAACCCTCACATGCCCTTGGCATGGAAACAGAAATCCAGAGATGATACCTGTCCCAGAGTTCATCTGACTTTGTAGAAGTTAAAGGGGAATAGAAATTAAATTATGCAGTGACTGAGGTCATGGAGCAGAAAAAGAATAGAAAAGGCAAGAAATGAAGAGGAAAAAAAAACACATGAGGAAAAAAGGGTAAAAGGAAAATCTTTAACCTGTCAAAGAACTAGCATTTTGAAAGGCAAAAAAGCAACCTAGAGGATTCTGTGGGCTTAATTGGCCTTGACTCTCTGTAGATATCTGCTTTGAGCCCTCCCTTTTGAATGCACGTTAACCTTTAAAAGGCAATAGGAGTATATTGACTTTTTGATTAGTCTGAAAGGCAGTCTAATTCCCCAGTCATGCAGCTAGACATTGTAAGAGAGTAAACCACAGCAGAGCATGCACTAGTCACATAGGAAAAAGAGAGTGTCAGCATTTATTTATGGTGCAGTCTACACAATTTCAAGCCATATCCTTTACGAGGAAGTTGAATTCCTGTTGACATGAGCTGAGCAAAACTGGGCTGGAATTCTAGAGGAGGAGAGTCAGCAGCAGGCATAGAGTAATAGCAGCTGCCAATCCCCACCCATATTCACTTATCTCCCAGCAGCTTTCTAGTTTGAGGTCAGGCGAGTGGGGAGAGTAGTCAGGATGTAGCAAGAACATGATTACCCAAAGTTGAAGATCTTGGTGTTCTGCCTTATGGCTTTTGGTTGCTTGCCAGAAGGTCCAAAGACAAAGAAGGACACAACAACAGGGCTGAGATCTCAGTCTCGGTATATGCCTCATTTCTGTATTTTGTAGAAGTATTTTCTTTGGAATGGCTCCTAAAATTACATCTCCTTGCAAAGAGGAAAAATTAGTTTGACAGCATATTCCAGCAACCGTGTCTATCTTAAGGACACGGAAGTATCAGTATTCCACAGTAAACTGTGATAGCTCTTACTGAATGACAAAGAATAGAAAATACTAATGACTCATTAAATCTTCTTCCCCGATCAGTTTCTGCATCGTAATGAAAATATAGCAGTTACTCAGTCAAGCCTTAGCACAAAATTCTGATTTAATGTAACTTCTATAAATCTTTCAAATGCTGACTGATTTTTCTTTCTAAAATGTCCCATTTTGCATCACACCTATTGAATTCCTTCATTTAGAAGTGGAATAATCGCTTCCCACCTGGATGATATTGTCTTCCATATTGCCTTCATTCACTTTGATATTCTAAATCTGAACTTCACTGAGTTAAACTAAATGAAACATAATGAGAAAAATTGACTGAAAAACTGCATCCATTTTTCCTTGTCAAGGCCATTAGTTGGTCAATGGTTATAATCTATCTCCCAATTTTTGTAGCTTACTTCAAAAAAATCATTTCCCAAGGATTATTGCTCTGGGAGTTGCCTGAACTAGGAACCATATTCTGCTCCAGTAAGACTAATGTCAATATCTACCGCTCCTATACACTGAATGCTAAGTTAATTTATTATTTATGCCACAATAAAATGTAATATGCGAACCAGGATGTTTTTAATCAATCAGAATTTTACAGCAGTTATCTTAACTTTAAAAAAAAGAACATTTATTAATTTTCTACCAAGTGAATCTGGTTCTTCCATTGCAGAAAAATTTACATGAAAACTTAGAGTTGCATGAGATACAGCTTAAAATGAAAACTGCTTTCAACTTAACTATGCCAAAATCATTAACTCAAAGTTTTTGTGCCAGTGATAAAAAAGATCACCAGTCTCTTGTGAAAATACCAAAAAGTTGGCTGATAACATTGCAAGAAAACACGTAAGGTACAACTGAATTCCGAGAAACATACTATGAAAATGTCTGTTTAGAGATGTACACAGGAACTCCATTAGAAAAAAATTATTGGCTGGAATATAAGCAGTTGTTCATAAAGTACCTCAATTTACCGGGAATTTGGAAGCTTTTTTTAAAAAAAATCTTCAGTAACCCTATGTTGTAACTTAAAGACATAAAATGATAGAGTAATCTGTTCTAATTTGATTTTAAAAGTAACCTTTTTTTCTTGATTCTTCTGCTCATTGCTTAAATGTATTAATGAAAATGTCATTTTGGAACATCTATCATTTTGTCTCCAATCACTTGGAGAAGTCTCAAAATATGCTTTGCTTTGCTGACAGCTTGTAACATCTCTGACCTCTGAAAATAGATAGAAATGTACCTTGTAATGCACTGAAACATCCCAAATCCTTTCATAACAGCAGAATTACCCTGAAATAACTACACAATGCTGTAGTAGGCTCTGCTTTTTCTGGTAGCCTTCTTTCTCTGGACAATCATGTTCATGCACACAGACAGTCCTAACATGTGAAGCACAAACATTATACAATATAATAGCAGTATAGGACTTTTGTATGGCATGTATAATATTGCTGCAGGATCCTTGCTTTCATGTTTATTAGACTGCCCTCCCAGAGGTCTGTATTGGTAAGGCCTAGGAGCACTTCATTACTCAATCATTTTAGGGTTGAGTTCTGGTATCTGGATGGGAAAAAACATCTGAACCACTTTTATATTCCCTTTCTTCTTACTCTTGGGAAGGAGTTTTCATCATACACAACACAAGCTTACTGAGCTTGGCTGGAATGAAGGGGAACCACAGTAAAATGATAAAATCGTGGAATGGAGAAACCAAGAAATCAGATCACAAATACTCAGTAGGCTCAAATATGCAACCTATGGGAAATGCATTTTCTAAAGCTAAAACAATCTCGTTATGACCTTTTGGAATATTGAGCCACTGCAGTAATGGATCTCAGACTCTTCATGCTTTTTAGGTTAATACAATCATTGTATGAAAATAAAATCATAATTAATCAGGTTCTATAGTAAGTTCAATTTTCCATATATAAATTAATCCATTTATCCTTATTTATTCCTATATTTGAATAATTTTTCCATGGACTTATTACAAGCTTATGGCTCAAAGACCTTGGATATGGAATCAAGTGTATTACTTGCCCTACTGCTGCATCAGGGTGCCAAACTTTTACATATTCCAGCATTAGGGATGCAGGACCCAGGAAACCAACCTGGATTGTGTCCCTCTAATGATGTCTGTGCTAAGGACTCTATGGAAGTAAAGCACTTTCATTTTCTGTTGTGCTTCAGGCTGTGGGCAGTCTGATGACCCCATATTAGAAGGAGAGATTGTGCTGTTTTCCTGATACGTATTTGAATATTCATAAGCTTTAAGAAATAAGTCAGTTACAGGAAGACATTGGAGATGAGTGTGCAGAGTAGGAGAGGAAACCAGAAAAATGTTCAAAACAAGAATTGCAGGAGCCAGGGGAACAACTGTAGAAAATAATAAATATAAATGTAAATACATGGGAATGCCAATGCACAATTATCAAGATTAATATAAAAAAGAAGTCTGAATTTGATGCAGAAGATACGGAGAAGGTTTTGAAGGAAGAAAAGATTTAGAAACTTGATAGCAATGAAAACATTTAGACCGTATTTGAAACTCTCAAGTCTTTAGTGAATATAAGACAACCAAGGATTTTTACTAAGTAAGAAGGGATACTTCTTTCAGTTAAATATGATGGTATCACGACTTTCTTGAAAAGAAAAAGTCATAGCATGGCCAGGGCCTCCAAGCTAATTATTAGCTTGGAAGGACTCATTACCTCATGCCTGATATCAAACAAGAACCAGCAATTGGCAGCATTTTCTAATCCTAGTTACATAGTTTTATAAACTATGATTAGCAATTTAGACAAATTTAGGAAATACTGGGTTACAAGTGGAAAGCCTTCATTCTGCAATTTGAACATTTCCCAGCACAGTGCCTTGTTTCTTATGAAGAATTTTCATTTCTTCAGACATTAACCAAACATGGTGTAGTTGGCAAGTGCACAATTCCTCTAAAGAAATGCAGTTGATCCCCTGTGCATCCTTCAAAATTAATAGAAAAAAAAGAGCTACTGCTAGAGCATAATTAATCTGTTTTAGGTATCTCTGTAAAATGCCCTCACAGTACCTGCTGCCCTCCACCAAAAGGTGACGAGATGTGGTACAGGTATCTGCACCAAGATGTCCACATGAATTGAATCAATTCCACCTGAACATCTGCCCAAACAGCCGTAAACCCTCAGAGCCACGCTCCAGATATATTAATTTCTGTGTGGGAGGCTTGTGGGAGGATCCCTTTCCACTTCAGTAAATGAATGAATGAATGAATGAATGAATGAATGAATGATTTTGCTTGCAGAGAGAGGAGTATTCCAAACCTGGATGGGCACTTGAGATGCATCTGCTTATTCTGGGCACACAGAGGTCCTCCAGCTTTGGACTCAGTTGTATGAATGCAGCCTAAATACGTAAGAGATGAATGGCAACCAGGAGTATGTGCTGAACCATCAGCTACATCACATACATGAACAATGAAGAAATCATTAAGAATCAGCAAAAATGTTAGGCACATAGATGAAGGGGTTTTTGTATGTTTTGTTTTTAGCCCTACTCCATATGCCTGGGAAGTGCAATTGATTTTTAAATAAATAAATCTACTGGGGTGTTTTTAGCTCATTTTGTCTTATGCTAAAAATGATCAAGGATAATGATCAAGGGCAGAACCCCAAGGCACTCTGTTCCTTTTTGGTGCCATTCTTAAATATTGGGAGTATTTGCTGCTCTTGAAGTTGTCAGCTGGTGCTTTCTTCAGCATATTTTTCTTTCCTTTAATTTAAACTTAAAAATTTTAACATAATTTTATTTCTTGAAATAGCCTGTGTTCCAAGTTAGTTCTGGATTTATGTTGTAAATCTGAAATACATGGCAGCAGATGATTCCAGTAAAGCTCAGTTATGAGATTCTGGATTCAAGGGAATTGTTCAACATAAGCACAGCAGGCACTAGCACTGCTTATGGCTTAGGGGGGATCTCTGTGCACAAGCACAATTACAAAGCTAGAGTTGAATAACAGATGTTTCCAGCTCCCAAGGTTTTGGTTAACAGATTTTTTTTTTTTTTAATGTAAGCCACATAAAAGAAGTGTTCAAAGTTCTGGGACAAATGCAGTTATGTGTTCTCTTAAAAAGAGAATAAAACAGTTCCTAGTTTTAATGGCACTTTGAAAAAGCTCTAAAAGCAATTTAAAACAACATTTACAGCACATTCCAAAACATACCAGATATGATTATCGCCGTGTACTTATTTGTTTACTAGATCTCCATCCATTTTAAATATTGAAGTGTTTTTTCCTGTTTGCCCACTGTCACTCAATGCAGTTATTGAAGGAATGAAGACTAAAGATAAGACTGAGAAATGATTAAAATAGAAGCTTCTCTCAAGACTGACAGTTGTGATGAAGAGTGGTAAGAGCTAATTCAAAAGAGGTCTCTATGATGACCTCAATTTTATGATGTGCTGACTCTCCAGGTAATTAAAAATGACCAAGGCCCCAGTGAATGTGATTAAATCTGGCACATCACAGATGTTTCCAGCATGGCTATCTTTTTCAAATTACTTTAATAATATTATAAAATAATGTCTTGTATTATAAAACTTTAATCTCATATAACAATAGCACTTGCATCACAGTTTTAAAAAATGTGGTTAGCATTTTCCTTATGAGTAGTTTCATAAAATTATCTTCCAGGTAGAAATTTGCCTTGCCTTTCTTTTGTATGTATCTCAAGCAATTTTTTATTTAATATGCTGAAGCATAGAAAGATTTCAAGTACATGCTGTTCTTCAGTGCATGCTGTTCATAGTGTCCACATGTTCTCCATGAGAACAAACACTCAAGTGAAAAGGCTTTGCTGAAAAGCAGGTCATACCCTTTCCTTCTTGTGCTTGTTAGTACAGTGGCTGAATGTGCCACACTGTCATCAGATTCCTCACAACTGAAGTACCACAACTGTGCACACAGTCTGAGGGAGAAGGGAAAGAGCGAGTAGTGATGGTGTACATGTGCAATGCATCTCAGAAAAGTTACTGTTATCAGGAAATGCTTCCTTTTCTTTTTCCAATGTTTGCCACACCCACATCCTTATGGTGGCTGTCTCCTGCTTCATGCCTTCTCCCCACTTCTCTTGACATATGTGCACATAGGTATGCAGGTGAAAGGTAATGTAAGGGATGATCAGCTCAGCTCAGTATTACAACTTGGATCAGAGACAACACAATCAGGCTGACAAACAGGGCTCCAGGTGGTCATCTGCAAGGTGGTGTCTAAAACTGTGACAACCACTAATGAAGTTTTCACAGTAGCTTGTGCTCTGCTGGAATATGCTGTAATCACTGATGACAAGTTCACTTCAGCAAACTCACTGAGCAGTCTGACATTGTCAGGGACCCAGTTCAACAGGTGCATTAATCATTACAACTTTGCTCTTTGTGCTACTGACATAAGCAGCCATGGAAAATATTGAAATTACTGCTGCATACAAGCAGCAGAAACAACTTTCATTGGTTTTAATGTGTTAAGTGACATCTCTGAAAAACTGAGGCTTTAGGAAGGACATCACCCACATGACTGAAGCAAGTGAAAGTCATTTATGGCAGCGCTTGCAAAATCTTTTTCACTTTAGGATTAACATTTACAGGCAAAATCACTGCTTACAAGACGACCAGATGTCATGAAATACACAAGACTTTGCTAAAATATTTTTTTAAAATATCCAAGTCAGAAATGCTTCTGAAAAGATGATCAACATGATGCATTGTAGTATCTAATCCTTCTAAACTGCACCTTTTTACACATTTGAGTTCATCAGATGAATGGAAAGAAATTCTTTAAAGCTTCCAGAAGAAACACTTGATGGTGTTCTTAGTTAACCTGATTGCAGAAAAGTACATGAATGCAAATTTATAACTAGTAAATCAAGGCCAGGGCTCATAAAATTACACTGCAGCAGAAATATCTCACTAGTTAGGGAGCAGAGGTGCCTTGCAAACATTGAATCATAACTGCAGTCTTACTCTCCATTATATAATTCATTCTCTTCTGACTGACTGGGCTTTTGATTTACATAATGAATACAAATCAAAATGACTCTACTTCAATTAGTTACATGGTATTTTTAGGCAATTAGCATGTAAGCATTAGTATTACAAATATGATTCAACAATTATTTGGCAAATGTTTTTCCCCGTGGTTGGCTACACATTTCTCTAGATTTCCTTCATAATTCTTACTCATACAGCCATAAAAGTCCACAAATTCAGTTTCCAGCTTTCTCTCTGTCTTATTACACTGTTTAACCATAGCAAATACTTCAGGTGCAAAATGAAAAAATATTATCAATGGGGAATGAAAAAGATAAAAATAAGACTTCAGAAAGAATCAGAGAGAAGTAGAAGCCATAACTCCACAAGTAGAGTTATTGGATGCCACAGAACAGATGTAAAATTAAAGGATATATCTTAATTATGAATGTATAGATACGGAAAGGTCTACCATCAGCACAGTAATTTACCCTAACCAGATACCTAGAAACCATATAATTTGCCTTCAAATCATCAATATTCTGTAACATACCAGTAAATATATATATTTATGATTTTAAGTGTTGGACAAGTATTTCACTTAAATGTAAAGCAATGCTTCTTAAATTACACATTTTAAGTTTTAATTAATACCGATACTATACATTTGTTTAGAATATATCTGTTTCCCTGGGGAATATTGGAATATTTTCAATATATACCCATAAGCCATTAAATATACCCATATTCTGGTAAAATATATCTCTATATATAAATTTAAATCTATACATAAATTTATTTTCATACTCTGACAAAAGCTGACTCTCTGGAATAGTGATATCATTCCTTCTACAGTGCTTTCCAAAATCAAGAGTAGTGGAATTATGCGGATCATTCTGAACTTGGATGTAAACCCTCAGATACAGGAATGTCAGAATATCACAAGCTGAGTGTACTAGAAGTGATTCCCCACAGGATTTTTCCCACAGGATTTGTGCTCAGAAGGCACAGTTGCTGGCTGTCAGACAGCCATACAGGACAAATATAAGAACAGAGAAAGTACTGATTCATAAGCATTATATTCATTATTCATAGCATACAGTTAGTTGATAAATGGAAAAATGCCATATCCGTAAGCACATTTCTGTAAGTTTGGGAAATGCTCAGCTCAGAAACATTGTTTTGAGATTTAAAGAGTTTTGCTGATTCACTGTTTTCTCTTAGAAAACCACAAGTCATGTAGATCACAAGAAGTGAACAGTATCAAAATGAAAAAATATGTATGAACTCCATCTTATTCAAGGATACAAAATTTAGGAGGAATACAGGAATAGGCTAAATAACATTCTAAGCTCTTTTAAGTTATCAGAAAAGTATGTTAGCATAAGACTGGAAAAATGTTCAAACTTAGACACCAGGTTTCACAGAGAATGTTATTTGGTAAGAGGGGATATAAAAAGGTGTGTGCGCCAGCATGAAACTGGATAACATCAGAAGAGGCTACTTCCAGTACCTAACATGGAACCTGGGGAAAAGATAGCTTTTAGGGAACTGTTACAAATGTCTCTGTCCACATCATCTGGTTCCAGTAGTTGTTGTTAGAGATTTTTGACCTACATTTTGGGTCACAAGGGATGTATCTGAACTTTCCTAATTCCGTTTCAATTCAAGTTTTTCTAGGAAGCAAGACACCTGTTTTCCATTAAAACTTCACTGTGATTCAGTTATAGGTGTCAGCTAAACAAATCCTTTGGAAGCCCCAGGAGACCTGACTGAGGCAAGTTCTCAAGGTGCCAAATACACACCAAAGTACAAGGCCTCATGAAGAGTCATGGAAAGGGCTACAAAATAATTTGGCAGGAATAAAGAGCTGGCTCGTGGCAATCACAGACATATTTCTGTTCTCACTAATGACAATTGGCTGTTTTCAACTAGGTGCCTCCTCAGCGGTATTTGTCTGGGAAGGATATTTCCTGTATATAGCCAAACCTCCCTGTTGACTGTAAACATGTCTTTGAGATGTCTGTTGGACACTTATTACATGCAAGGCCCTGTTTTTAGGTGTCCACCAGGTCCTAAAGTCTTAACAAATTTTGTAAATGAAAACTATGCATCTTATTTAGATATGAGAAGTCCATTAAAAGAATTAAAAAGTAGGCAATGCTATTTTAAACTTAGGAAAGCTACAATCTTGAAATGTAGATTTTGTTGTTTTAATTCTTCCTACCAGTTAGAAGTAAGAGCAACCACATTTCCTTTATTTTATGAGTGAGTAATAAATTTGATCTTTTAGACTGAAAAGGACTCTATAATTTTCCTTCAAATTACAAATGAAAAGACAGTTCCTGACCGCAGTATAATTGCATTGCTCTGTCTCCATAACTGAGCTATAAAAAGACACGTTCAGACACACAAATCTCTTTGTTTCCAGAAAAGCAGTCTATCTTAAAATTCAGCATTTGGACAAGACAGCCAGCAGAATATGTAATTCAGAGGCCATTTGTGTCAGCTTTGCTTGAAATCCTGCTCTAAATCAGAATGACAGAGAATGAATGTGGCCCCTGTCCACGTGATACAAGCTGAAAAGTTATGAGCATTAACAGCTTTCCAGTCAGCTCCTTGAAACCTGCAACTCCATTTGTAGTGGATGGGGTTTCTCAAAATACTATTCCCCACATTTAATGCTGCAGACCATGGCACTTTATAACACATTCACCCAGCATATCACATCCACATGGCACAGCACAACCACTGAAGGAAAATAGCAGAAGATTAATAGATGGTGGAAGTGTGGAGATAAGGCTCAAGGTCATGAAATATGTTATATTTCGTCTAACTCTGTACTCACTACCCTAATCTGGAAAGGAAGCATGTTCAAATCTAAAATAGAAAAGTCATACTTAAAATTGCATTTTAAATTTTCACATTGAAATGCTTTTCAGTGGGTAGGTTCCTGTATTTAACAGCATGGAATGAAACAGAATATTTATGAAACATTACAAAATATCCATTTCTTCGCAAACTTGTCAGAGCTCCTTCACAACAGAATGCAAGAATTTTGTTTACACTGACATTTAAGATTACCCTTGAAAGTGACTTTTTTCCAGCTTGACAAAATGGTCTTCTCTGCCTATATATTCACTTACCACCTGCATTGCAGATCAGTGCATTTCCTTCTTAACCCTCCCCAGAAACCCTTCATGAAAAAATGAAATCATTGCCATCTCCGCTTTCAAACACTGATTATGACAGAAAAAAAAAATTAAAGGACTGAGGCATTCTGAACTGCTCTGGGTAAAGGCCTGCCAGGATAGGAGAGAGGAGAGGGACATTTTACACGGGCATGTACTGATAGAACAAGGAGGAAAGATTTAGATTAGATATTGGGAAGAAATTCTTTACTCTGAGGATAGTAGGGCACTGGAACAGGATGCCCAGAGAAGCTGTGGATGGTGGAGCTGTCCAAGGCCAGGCTAGGTGGGGCTCTGAGCAACCTGGTCTAGTGGGAGGTGCCCATGGCAGGGAGGGCTGGAACTTGATGAACTTTAAGGTCCCTTTCAGCCCAAGCTATTCTATGCTAGCACAAGTGAGTATACATTGCACAGCCTCATGCCCTGATAATCAGTTTTCTTAGGGTTAAGCTAACTCAGTTTCTAGCACAGGTGTTTAGCAGCTCTGGATTCATGTCAAATACAGTCACAAGTGTGTCAGTGGCCATGTAGCTACTTCCCTGATTTTACAATAATTACTAGCAAACTTCTGTTAATTCTGGAAAGATCTGTACTTCCCATTATTTTAAGTTTATTGAAGACAGAACTGAGTGGGATTTTATGTATTACATTAGAGCTCTGCTAACATGTAGCAACATTCTAGATCAAAATGTGTTTATAGTTTACATGGTAAAAATCACTACAGAGGTAAGCTGTGATGTAAACTAATTCACGAAGGAGAACTTTAGGAACACTTTGAATTAAGCTCAGTGTTTTCCTTCCAATATTATCCTATTTCAAAAAGAGTTAGAAAAATCATACTAACAACAGTTGCATGTAGTCAGAAACATTGTAACAGTTGTTAAACAAAAATGCAAATAAGAACTTAAAATGTAACAGTGCATAACAGATACAGAATAAAACTGCCAGCCTTAAGGCTATTAAAATATTAATTGATTCTGCTTTTGAAGCAAAGTAACAACCACAGAAAATAATAGATATCTATCCAACCAAAATTTGCAGAGAGCTTATTGACTTTGCAATTAAGAAATTCCTACTTCACTGAAGTTGAGATAGTCACAGAAAATGTCAAATTTACAACATAATGAATCCACTCCCTACAAAACCAGACAATGTACACTTATAATGCAGAATATTGGTCAAAGTCTCTTACATCCAAATTCTACCATTACAGAAGAAACATATTTTTGAAAGTGGACATCAACATGTAAAAAATAATGCCTTGAGCTCATACTGTCTTTAAATGCAAGCACAATATATTCTACTGCAAGTAAATCTTAAATACAAATGAGAAAATCAAAATAATTATCTTAACAGTCTCCCTCTCATTTGTCATTCTCAATTTGAAAATTCAATCAGCAAGATACAGACAGTGTTTTTGAAAGCTTTCATCATCTTCCACTATTCACTAGTAGTTATCACTATAGGAGAGGAATACCAAGAAGAGGCATTATGACAGAAAGTAGCAAACTGCCAAGGTATGAAAGGACAGAAATACAATTGTTAAAGAGATCCTCTTTAATTTCAAATCTTTCTTTGAACTGGCTTATAAAATGAAAGCTAACATGTTCACAAAGAGAATATGATTTGAGTTTATTACCTCATCATAACCAACCAGCATATTATAAATTAATTTGGGATAGTCAAAATTAAATAGGATAATGCACAAAGAAATGTTATCCCAGAATTAAGAATCTCTGAAACAGACAAAGTACTTAATAATGATTTTCTCAGCCCAAAATGCTTTTTAGTCACATTATAAAGCTTCATACATTTCCAAACTTTTCTTCTTAGTTTGCTTCCTCAGACACTAGTTTTCAAAAACCTTGACTAACTACAGGTAGATGCCCTACTACAGACAAGCAACTTACATTATAACATAGTAGAAAAAGTCATATTTTGAAGTGTTTCAAAAGTGAAAAATAGAAGTTTACAGAAAATCTTTCCACAGTGGTTTTAAATATATTCACCGTCAGCAACAAATAATTCATAATATATTTCAAAATTGCAGAACAATATTTATGATTTTCCTTCAAAATAGTAACTTGTCACATAAACCAGAAAATAAGTTATTAGCAATTCTGTGTTGAAAACCATGTGTTCAAAAAATGTGAATATTTATAAAAAATAACATTTACTTGTTAGATTTATGTATAAATTCTTACCTAAGCTGTTTAAAAGCTTCTGCTTTCACAAGTGGTGTTTCTACAGAATGTTCAAACAGTGCACCTTCAGGCCCTGCAAAGAAAACAAAAGAAAAATAACAGTTCAAATATAACATGATAATAGCAAGAGGTTTTTTTAAAATATGGCCACTTTGATATTAGAAATCAAGAGAATATGTGTTAAGAATTATAAGACAACTGAAATATAGCTACATTATTACCATTACTGTATTGATTGGAACAATACAATATAGAAGTAATGTAAATGTACAGCTGTAAATTCTTAAAATGAAATCCAAAAAGTCTGAAGACAGAAAAATTTTAAACTACTTGCAACAATATGTAAATAAAATTTATACAATGTAAGTTTCATTAGTTAACAGAGATAATTAAAATCCCACTAAACCTTTGCAAATACTACAGTCCTAGATAATCATATTTATTTTAGACTGTTACATGCATACCACAACTTCTGTCATTCAGCTTTATCAAAGATCTTCCCCTATTTACAGGCAGACTTGCTGAATATAAAATGGTGTTTATGCATGCAAAGTGGTAATGGCTATGGGATCAGACAGTTTACCTCTTGAAATATGAGTAGTTTCCAAAGAGGAAGAAACAGTGGGCACCCAGCCTCACCGGGAGCCTCCCTGTTGGACCTGAAAATCTTCCAAGGACCTCCATCTCTGCTCTCCTGAGAATCAGCATTATTTCAGTATCACCAGCCCAGTAATCACCTCCCATCTAAGCTCCACTAGGATCAGGAAATTGGCTGATGTAGGACAAAAGCCCCTTAGCAACAGGGACAGCCCAAAAAAGCAGCTGAACACCATCTACAGCAAGGGTGGAGCCTCTCAACTTCTGTTCTTTGGCTTTGTGAACATACTCATCAAAAATTGGAGAGCTCTTAGGTTGAGAGATCTTCTCTGGCTTTGAGGATTCACATGCCTGAGCACTTTTCAGATGAATATGTAGCAAGGCAATATATTTTAATAGTTCGGATATTAGTCAAGGTGGCTTGTCTGGCTGCTCTTTATGGCGTTACCCTCTGGAAAGAATTCTGAGCTGTAAAAATCTCTACGTTAGGGATTTGGACACTGTCTAGACAGAGAATGGCAATGGATGATTAGAACTGTGGTATAGATTGCATAGATGTGGTATTAGATTTATTAAATGTGGTATAAAGGGAAAAAGAGAATTAAAAATTGGTTGGGGCAACCTCAGAGAACACAGTAAAAAGAAAAGAAGTGAAATCAAGAAAAAACATTAAAAATGCATACACTGCTGAAGAAAGACTGCCACTTTACGAGGACTGCAGGATGTCCTGAAAAAGCATGAAATGTGCTACTTTTTGCAAAGAGTTTTAGCTGAAATCATGATTCCTTAGAATGAAATCTTGGCTTGGATGGAAGACAAGTACACAAGATATAAGAATTACCATATTAAATCACTTCAGCACTTTGAAGGAGCATTGATTAACTAAGCTTGAATTTAAAGTTTATTTAGCTGTTGATACCCTCCTCATCAATACAAATGATTAACCTTTCTGTAAATTACAAACTGCTATGAATATAATACTGGAAAATTTAAAATTTAGTAATTCAGACACAGCTTTACCCCTGATTCATTAATATTTTATTTCATTTTCATTAAGATTATTCTGCACCTTAAGGAACTAAAAATGTTTATAAGAAAATACTGATTTGGTACAACTAAGATTTTGCAGGGATATTCTGATATGTCAAAAGTGCAGATGTAGCACCTGGGGACATGGTTTAGTGGTGGACTTTGAACTGCTGGGTTAATGGTTGAGCTTGCTGATCTCAGATCTTTGATCTTCTTTTCCAACCTAAATGATTCTATGATCCCATGATTCCATAAAGAAAAGTAAGTGGTAAGAGAGAGAGTATCAGTTCCATGGAATTGGGGGCTAATGGAAGGAAGAGAACAGGAAACATCAGTGTTCATGTTCTGGGCGGTGGGCAGGTGGTGCAAAATGAAATGAAAAGGCTTCTTTCCATATTCTAGAGCTGTCACCTCTAAGCAAGAGTAAAGCCTTTCCTTTATGTGAGTAAAATTTCATCAACAGCATTAACTCTTAACAGTATGCCACTAATAGAAAAAAACTCTCAGGGCAACATTTTTTGGAAAATGGCCCTAAATAGATTTCTTGTCTTCATTTCCTACTTTATCTTTTTAACAATGATATGACTATTTCTTTATTTACTATTTTATAGGCTACTGTTTATTAAGATATTGTAATTTAATCCTAAAATACACAAGAACAAGATAATAATTTTCTCAATAAGAGGACTGAAGTCAGCAAGATTCATTAACACCGCACACACCCTATCAGGCAAGGACCATTTGCCTCCTCTAAATCCAATAGAATGTTTACTCATATCCTCAAATTGCCTCCTACTTACCTTCTGAGCAGAAGTGTTTAAATTCAACACATATTGTCACATTGCACTTCAGCATTAGCTACACAAACTGAAAACCTTTGCACAGAACAGAGCACTAGAAAATCACAGACAATACTCAGCAAATACTTCAGGGGATTTTAACAAAAGATAAACAAGCAGAAGAACAAGTAGAAAACTGGAGAAAGGGTGATATAAATATGCTTCTTCATAAAAGTACTGATCCACTCTGCCCTGCCAGCTTTTCTTTAAGAAAAAAAAAGGTGTAGATGTGGCACTTGGGGATGTGGTTTAGTGGTGAACATAGCAGTGTTAGGTTAATGGCTGGATTTGACCTTTGACATCTTCTCTAACCTTTACAACTGTAAGTTTCTTTGAGCAATAAAGAAACTTATAAAGCAATCGGCTCTTTGACAGCCAATACAGTTACAAGGTGGTTTCACTGTCACCACTGTGGGCTGAATGTACAAAACCCTCCCAGAGCAAAACACAGATGTTCAGTACCTCCACAGCAACATAATAAATGTCTGCAAAAAACAGGTCTTTACTTGTAATGATATTAAAGAGGATGCAGTTGAAGTCCATGCTCCCTCAGGAGCAGTAATTGTCACGATGGGTTAAGCTGAGCTACAGTTTCATACACTGAAATGTAAGTGTGTGAGATGTAGATGTCACAGATGAGCCAGAGGCAGTGTTTCTTTGCCTAATCCTATGTACTCACTGTCATCTGGAACACCCTTGTGCATCCCTGCCTGGCCTCCAGCTACCACAATCACAGGGAGCATCTCTTGGAGATAAAGTTATACCCCGTGGTGTCTCACATACCCCAAGGTGTTTCACACAGAGCTGGATGTTAATATCTAAGCACGTGAGCTCAGCCACTATCCATGACATTCAAGGGAGATGAGAAGCCCTGGAGCCCTCCCCAAGGCAGAGAACAGCATTTGGTGGGCATGAGAGCTCTGCCCGGGGCAGGTGCTGGTGTCTCCCTGCGCTCCAGGGGAATGTGACCACCCAGACCTGCCAGTGACCCTGTGGGGTATTGGAGGCACGTTCCTGGTCAAGGCTTTCCTCAGGCATTTGCTCTTCTTTCATTTGCACTGTTCTATTCTACACAGGGGCCAGAGAATGTCTGACTGAAACTGTATGAGTTGAAACATATTAACTGCAGGAAAATGACAGTTCTTGAGGTGTTGGATTGGATTATATTACTCTCAGACCTTTTCCTTTGTTCTGAAATACCATAAATCATAGACATTTGCTCTCTGCTATATTTTAGTTGAAAATTGTCAGGTTTTCTTAAAAATCATTGCTGAGCTTTTCATAATTCACATAAGTAAGGAGAAGTAATATCAAATAGTTCACTACACCGTACATAAAAAACTACAAAATGTTCTTTGTGTATTTTAAGCCCAGGATCATCTTTTCTTTATGGTATGAACTTTCCAAAATTTATTTCACATTGATCTTGTTCTCTGTCTAAAATATTTAAAAATAATCTTGGTATGCTAAGTATTACTAATTTATCCTTCATGCTAATAGTATCATTTAAATCACATTCATTTATCCTTCATGCTAATAGTATCATTTAAATCACAATTTTAATAAATTAATTTGAAGCAAAGTAGGCATGAATCTCCTCTCACATTAATTTTACACTGAAATAACCTCACCGACTTTAATGTATTTGCTTTTGAATTTTACTACAGTGTAAAAAAAGAAACAGGCAATGTGTCTTACAATATCTGCTAAAGTAAATAATTATCAATGCACTGTAAGGATTAATGTTGTATGAGTGAGTCATTAATATTAGCATAACAATTTCAACTCGTGTATGAATGATTTTTACTTACTTTGAGCAGAGATAGACCTTTTCCAAATCAGTTAACAATTACGCAGTTTTTCATATCTTTGTTAAACACGCTTTTCTATTAAAGTTTAGCATCCCTTGGGCAAACAATAATTATTTGATATGGTTTCCTGGTTAAACAAAGTTGTAATTTCAATTAGGTCAAAAAGTAAAAAACCTTAAGATAAGACCCCCAGGCGTAAACAAAATTTATTAACACAATTATTATAACTTAACTTTGGCTTTGAAACACTAAATGTATAGTTACTACCATATTTATAGTTTTGACAGTGAAATAATATGAATCTATTCATTAAAAAGAAAACCTCAAGACTTCAGAGGACCAGTAATTAGTGAAGGTCAAACATAATAGTTGCAATCTGGTAAAAAATACTAAAAAATTAATTAAAAAGAAATTACAGAATAATTTCAATATTTCCTTTGTTGGATTCTTCTGCTCAAAGAGAAATCACACCCTGATGTATCTATTTTAATGCAACCTTACACGTAAAAAATAAAGGTTGACTTTATCATATCATATGAAAGGAAGTAGCTTTTCATGTGATAACTTTGATGTATTACTTTGTAAATGAGTATTTCAGTGATTTGCAGAAACAGCCTAAGACAAACTTTTCTCTTGACAGGTGACATTTAAGATATACTACAAATATCCTCCTGTGACATATGTGCTACTGACATAACAGAAATACAGTAGCTTTCAATTTGAAAGATAAAACCATATAAAAATATCAGAGAGCTATTTCTCTCCCTAAAGTTTTCACCAATCAGACTCATTACTACTCAGAATGGAATATCTAAAATTTTTTCAGCCTCAGACAGTGTGTGCTGCAAACATTAAATAATTCAGAAAAAGATGTACCAGTACAGTTCCAGTTACTAATGGCTTTAAAATAAAACACTCACATAGAGAAATACTTACATCTTTTATATATATGTGTATATATAATTATTATTTTGTATTGAAAGTTCTTACTTATTATTTACTGAGAAAGGTCAGATTATCTTCATATGTGTGTTTCCTAATGAGGTAAAACCAGAACTCGCATTCACACACAGTAACATATTTAAAAATGCCATTTTTATTGTGCTTTGCATATGGGTA
This sequence comes from Eopsaltria australis, assembly GCA_034509425.1. Lineage (NCBI taxonomy): Eukaryota > Metazoa > Chordata > Aves > Passeriformes > Petroicidae > Eopsaltria > Eopsaltria australis. Next base: position 11,721,346 of record JAVTVJ010000033.1, read on the forward strand.
TTGTCTGAGCATTTCTTAAACCATTACAAACCTGTGACTCGAAGCTTATCTGTGCCAATTACAACTTCATTTTCATCCACTGTAAAAAGTGGCTTTCCATCCTTTGAGTTGATCTGAAATTGCTGACTGTGGAATTCTACCATTTTAGGACCTGCAAAACACATTAGAATAATGGAATAATTTCATCATTTTTCTTCAGTTTTCCATTAAATTATTAATAATTTAAATTGGTGTCTTAATAATATAGTGACTCATTTAAGTACACTGAAGGACATGAAGCACCCAGATATTCTCAGGATAGTGTCCCTGTAAGTACTGAAATTGGGTAAATCTATTTACATGATCTAATTTGTTGTTCAATACTGTGCCTGAAGTCTTCCTTTACAGTTGGGTTTCCAGGGAATCCAGGAAATCTCACATGAATTGATCCAGGCAAATATTCATGTTCTTGGTGTTGAAACGGCTTTGATCAGAATGAATCTATCCTATCTTTTCTTTTTTTTTTAAACAGAAACTAATTATCAAAGTCTTTGTAGCATCATCCCTTTTCATTAGGGAGGCTCAAATGCTTTAAAATTACAAATATCCCACATAAGAGCAGGACCTGAGCTCTTCATAACAGACGCCAGTTTGGCTCCACATATCTAACAAATGTTACTGATCATGTTTTTAAGAGTTTCAAGAAGCTATATTTGCAATTGATTCTGGCACTCCAAATATTAAAATAATTGTGAGCAAGAAAGTCTTTGCATATTTCCATATCCTTAATTCACTAAACCATCCTGTTCTATGGTATTGTCTTGGGAAGTAGAAAAAAATCAAACCCTTAATATTCCCTCTTGTAACAACCTGATCTATTAAAATTCACACCACATCTAGCCTGAATATCTATTACATAGAGTTGTCATCATAAATCTATATTCAGAATTGAAATTACAGAGAATGGCCAAAGCACTTAAGACTCCTTTTCAGAAATTTTTAATAAATGTATTTCACAGACTATCCACAGGACTGAGAGGCAAGGAACTGCTTCCTTCCCATTAGGAATCTGTTTTACCATGTCTGCTCCCATAAATGTTATATATATTCCAGGCAGTAATTCTCAAAAGAAATAGGAATATATTTTTTAGATCTTTTGTTAAAGGGGCATTAGGTGACAGATGGTTGATACTGCTTTGAAATACATGCAGGTATTTCACAAAATCTGGTTGGTAGCTGGTACACACCATAAGGCTCCATACCAATTGCTTATTGCTTCACTCAGCAGATGCAAAGCATTGATTTTAACCACCCACTAAACACAGAGTTAGAGAAGCCATAATGTCCTAAACTAGGGCAACAATTTTAAGGCATAAAACCCAATACTGATTCTACTTGAAAATGGTCAGGATAGAGGGCTGAGCTCTGCATTGTGTTATGCTCTGCTGCACATGTACACCCAAGCACAGCCTTATGGACCCCAATTTGGCTCTTCTCCAAAGCTATTCTGAAACCCATGACTACTTTTGAGAAGTATATTGCAAAAAGTGAGATCAGAAAATATCTTAATCAAGTGAAAATGCATTAAACAGCATTTTAAAAAAATTTAAAGCAAAAGAAACAGTTCAGGGTAAGTGAGGCAAGGATGGATCCCTGTCAATGGCTTCCTGTAGAATCTTGGTTAAGGTTTTATCTAAGGTCCCTTCCAACCTGGACCATTTTATAGTTCAGTGATTGATTGTTCCTGTTAGTGCCCAATAACAGCAATGAAACTGGCCATTTAAGTAGTGTAGCTAGGTTCTTGTATATTCAAACAAATCAAAGGCCTGAGCAAAATGGATGTTATCAACTTTACTGGTGCTGCAGGGGCTGGTCCTACATCCTCCCCATTCATCCTACCCCATGATTTTTAAAGCTAGCTTAATTAAGGAAAAACTCTGCATGCACTGTGAAAGCACTCACTGAACATATTACACTTTCCAAAGGTGCTTTAACACCTCTCTCTTTGAAACTCCAACTCATGGCCTTGCCCATGCTGGGTTTGCATTTAGATTGTTTGATCCTGGACCTTGCACACCTGAATAAATCTTTAAAAAGAATCTTTAGGTCCACAGTTTTCTTAACACAGGTGCCCCAGTAACACGGTAGAAGGACTGTCCTTTAGATAATCTTCATTATCAGAGAATGGTATGGATAATAATTGATGTATTTCATATCTTGAGAGGGAATGCTAGGGTAAACAAAATTCAAGCACACATTTTATTCATGCTAGAGATGAGATATCTCAGTTTCAAAAAGGAATAATAGGCTTTTATATAAATGAAGAGTACCCATTAATTTCTCTTAATTGTAATCCACAATACACATAAACTAGCTATATTGCAATAACACTAATCGTATTGTAATCCCAGTGAGATTAACTTTCAACTCACAAACAGCAGCCAAACTCAGTATTTGAAAGTGTAATCTCCTAATGCCCATATATTAACTACATGTAAGTCAAGTAACACTATGTAATCACATTTGCTGATAAAATCCCACAATTAAAAATGCAACCTGACTGAATGAAGGTTATAGAAAGGATTTGTTTTCTGCTTGCTGCCAGATGTGTCACACGAATTTCCAGGTCAGCATGTTTTTCTTGCTAATTAGGCTGATTATTGTCCATTGCTTCTGTACGTCTCCTTCTTTAATGTGCAGCCCTGAAGCAGACCTTGTGAGCAGTCTTCACATCACACACCTCTTGACACTGAGGATGCTGCTTTAAATGATAACTTTTTTTTCCAAAAAGAAACTGGCATACTGCTGAATGGTCTTCTTTTTCATTTGTCCTCCTCACTCTTCCCTAGAGATTTTCCAGGGAAGGAAGGTCTTTTGTTTAGTGACTCCATTTCAGTTGAAAAGCATTTTAATAAACTGCCTTCTACTGCCACCCAACTTTTGAATTCCAGGCCAATACAAACATAGATGTACCAGACAGCAAAGGATCTGTCAAAAACAGGGCCTGCCATAAAAGAAATATTCACAAATGCTTAACAACAATGAAATCTGGGGAGTCTGAAATTTGAAGTCTGCCTTCATGTTACCAGCAGGCAGACTCTTCAAATAGTTCAGCCAAATACTAAGCATTTTTAGTGTGCCTTTGGATCTTTGAGAAGAAAATGCTTTCCAACATTGGATTTACTTCTATCATTAAGTAATTTCATATCTTTTTATTCCCCTTACTCTTTTTTCTTATCTTCCATTTCCAATTAACTTATGGCTGTCAGCTACTCTGTATGCTTTGCTCTTCTTCTACCACCTAAAATCATTGTATTGGGTATAACCCAAAATCCTGAGTGCTCTTTGGCATTCCTATGCAATTCCCTTTTTTAGTTAATTTTTACATAAACGAAAGCACCTTACTTAAAATAAGATCTCATTAAAAGTGTATTAAAATGTAATACTCCTACAGATTCAGTTCTCATTCCATGAGTGATAGAATATAATACCAATAAATGTAAAGTCTTTACTTTCAGAAACATAAAATTAGTCATATTTTCAAATGGAATTGTATGGTATTTCATTAGAACAAAGGCATTATTACAGAGAATATGCAGTACATTGCATATACACATTTTATGTCCATATCATACATCTCTCATAACTTTGAACAACTTTAATACATTAATAGAACACTTGCTGCTCCTGTTTCCTCTTTTTCTCTCACTTCTCCTTTTATGCAATGGATGAAACAATGATGTCCTCTCAGATCAAAGTAAGAGTGCCTTACCGTCACCACTGTTCATACTTTGCTGTTATCTGTGATTGAACACAAGTCTAGAGACCTTAAAAAATTGGTCACCTTTTCTCACAGGCTCAATGAATCCAGATTTTGTTGCATGATGAATAACTTCAACAGGAAAAGGTGAAACACAGTCCTCAGACAGAGAAGGTGAAAAGGAAAATACTAAAGGAGATGAGGCATGATAATTTGAAACCCTGTATGCAGAGAGGATAGCTGATTTGAGTCTCATTCCTAAGTGAATACTTTAACTACTTTATCCTCTGTATAATGGATTTTCTTCTTCCCTTTTTCCTCCTTTTTTAAAAAAAAGAAAGCCATGAGTGTACTTTCATAAGGTCAGTTCCTGCACTGTGTTTCAGCAGTATTTTAAGCATACCTACTGGATCTGGGCAGAGAAGTGTGAGAGGATCACCTGAACAGATAGGGCATGACTCAATTCAAAACATCGCTGTCCAGTACATCATACATTCTTTTGTGTTCTCTGCCTGGCCTTCAGCTTATTTCAGATGTCCTAGAGTATCTAGGACTTCCATATCAGACCAGAAAGTCTGACATGGGGTCTGTAACCAATGTGAGCCCTTCCAGCATGTCAGCCGAAGACTGGGCAAGATGGAATCACAGATGCATGCAAGCCAGAGGTCACCTCTGAAGTCCTACCTCCTAGCCACATCAGGGGCAGCTAGGCTGGAATTTAGATGAATAGGCTCAGGGTCTTGTCCAGGACAGAAGGGGGGAGGAAGGGGATTTAGCAGCCTCCCAGAGCAATCTGTTCCCATGGTTAACCATTCTAACAGTGGTAATTCTCCTCCACCCCTTCTATCCAGCTGCAAAAATAGTATACTTTAAGTATATAGAATATCCAGCATTCAAAAATACTTCAATGAATTTTCAGATTTATCTTTCTATTAATTGCTCCTATGTTGTATCTTCCTTTCTTATAACCCAGCTGGACAGCAAGTAGAGTTGCGCAAATAAACATTGACTTGCAGATAGAGATCTTCAAAACAGAGATCTTCTTGCCTTTTATCTTAAAGGTAAGAAAGAACTTATTTGGACAAAAATGGGATTTTTAATGAAAGATTTCTGGAAAAAATAAAGAAGGAAAAGCTAAATAATTTTACAATATCATTAAGTTTATGAAACTGGCTTCATGGTCTTCCCTGTGAAAACAAGATCTAACTCTTCTTAGAGTCATCATGCTTCCTTAGCACTGTTTTCTTTCTCCTATGCCTCTGATGAAAAAATACCATCACTTGACAACAAAATATTAAAATGCTGATAAGAAAACCATACATGATTTGACTTTGGACAGCAGCAGTTTTCTAAATGGCAATTACTACTGCTAAAGCAATGCATGAGGTACTGACCCTGATGTGTTTCCTCAGAATGTTCTTCCAGTTTGTAAAAACCAGGGTGGGATAGCACAAATACTCTCATTGTAACAGCTGTTCAGGTTAATGTTGCAGACATGAAAATAGTCTCTAAGCAGTATTTTGACTGTAATTCTGTTTTCACACTGCATAAGCTGTTTTGACTTTCACCATATTCCCATGCTTTCTGAGTGAAGCTGATTTCATGCTTAACAATGCAGAACAGCTTAATAGTCCAGCTATCTAAATAAATTCCATCAAGCTTTAAACACTTTAAACTGAACCCCTGACCTGAAGCTACTGGTGTTACCATTCCTTGGTGTAAGTGATTGAACTAGGAGGATGATCAGCAATCCATTCTACCAGAATCTGTTCTTCACAGACCTTTCATGACTTTGTAAACCTCCTTTTTTTTTTTTTTTTTTTTTTTAAGATTTTTAAATATTTTAAAATTTTCTCCTGAAAAAGACATATTACAAGGAGAATCTAGGGTCTTCTGTAGGTTGAAACCTTCTTACATGATCCTTCAAAGACAGATACATTAGAAATTGTATGGTCTACATTTCAGCAGTGACAGTTGGAAATATGCTGCTCTTCATTCACTTTTTTATTATTCAGGGCTGGAACACAACTGCAAAAGCTGACTGCATTATTTTTATCTGCTGATAAGCTGTACATAGAAGCCTATGCTTACTTAGGTAAATATAATTTACTGGTTGATACCAATGTTGCTCTTAATGATTTGGTAATTGACTATATAGTCTATATGTTTCTTTTATACATATTTATCACCACTCAGTATATAAAAAGTTTGACAAGTTTTTTGCACTATGTTATTTATTTTTGCTCAGGATATATAAATCAAAATACAAATCGAAAGTACTGCATTGCTCTTTTATTCTAGGATTGAATAAGGCTTTGAAGTGGTTAAGAACAGGAATCTTGGAGATGATAATTAGCAGAAATCAAAGGAAGTTATAGATATTTCAGTTTTGAAAGTTCATAAGCTGTAACAATGAAACCTGAATCTTATTCATGATTGTGAAGACAGGGGCTATTGCACCTGTTCTGTATAAATCCCTGCCTTGCCTTTAAGCAACTCTCTCCACAAGTTTCTTAATTTCCTATGACTATCAAGCCTGTACATTCCCAGAACTATGCCTTACTTAGATTCCTCCCTTGCTGTCTGTTGGCCAACATCCTTCTAAGTCCCATTTTCTACTGGAAATATTACCAAAGCAATCACTTCCTTTAAATAAAGGTCTAATTTCCTTTTTTGCCTTATTTTTTTTTCTTGTCTGTTTATTTGTAAGAAGTAATGCAAACAAAATGAGTATTTTTGTCCAGGGGACCACTGAAGTAAAAAAAGAGTACAGAACATGTTTTTTTTAAATTATAATCCTTGCTATTTTGAAAGTATTCTTTTCTTGGCAAGAAGTTTTTAAAATATTTGCATTTAGTGAGGCTTCTGAAAGCACTGTAATTATGGATCACAGTACAAAACTCAGCATCTACAGCATCTTCTTTCAAAAGACTATAATGTCCAGACAACTCCTGCAAGAGGTATTTCATGCAGATGAACTGAGAAGCATGTAGAAGCTTTAAATCAAGAGTGATCATGTTAGTAGTTGCTCACATTTTATGTCTTTTTAGTATATCTGTGATTCATGAGGGAATGCATAATATGTGCCTGTTATCTTCTTATGGGGAATTTCACAGAAACTCCTCAAGTAAAGATTTGTTTCACATCTCTCTTGTGAATTACTTCTGTGGAAGACTGGGTATTTAAATTGTTTTTAGTAACTTATTAAATTATTTTAACAGATCATTCGAATCACAATTTCCATGATTTAAAAGGTATTTTTGTTATAATCTTGTGAGAGACATTATATTATATTGTCATCTCTGGAACAATTCCAAGCTTATCTATATGACTGCTTCACAATTGCAACTAGTCCTATTTATAACATGACTAGAGTTTTAAGACATAATTCCAGTATATTGGCAATTGTGGAAGATATTAACACTTTAGCAAAGGCTTGTGCATACAGACCAAATATGCCACACACCTTTTTATCACACTACTGTAGATAAATATTTAGGGGTATTTTCTTAAGACAAATCATTCAGATCTTTATGATCAACTGAATTCAAAAAAAGGGAATTTGAAAACATTTAAAGGCTGAATTGTGATTAATTGTATAATTATACATTTTTAAGGGGAATAACAGGCTCCTTTATACATTGTAATATTTTTTTTCCTTTTGTTTGAAAATAGTTTGTTTGAAAACAGTGAATCTTGCAAAACGTTCTGTGAATTGAAATGGTAATTCTTCAAACAGGAGTTGTCACAGAAGTTACATAGTCTCAACAGCATGGAAAAGTTGCTCATCAATGCTCTGCTGGTTCTCACTTTAATAAACTACTTGAACATATCAGGTTAGGTTAAAGTTAAATAAGCAGGAATTTATGCTTTGCTGCCTGAAGACCTTGTAAGAAATGAGTTAATAAATGGCTACATTTTTCTCCAATGTCAAATAAAGGTTGAAAAATAGTGACAAAGCTAAGAAAAATTCTGTCATAGCTCACACATATTGTTGCCATTCTTGCCTTAAAAATATGATTTGAAGAGGAAGGTCTGCTTATTTTTGCTGCCAAGATCTCTCTCTTACATCGGTCTAGATCTATTGATTTCACTGAGTAAATGGATGTATTTTACTGCTACATAGATAGTAAAAGATATAAATGTCTGAGTTCTGAACTTGAATTTTTTTAGGATGTCTACTTAAATATATTAGTCTCTGGAACACTAGGAAATAAAGAGAGACTCTAGCCATGTTCTCTTGTTGTATTTTCTTAAAAAATTGATTAGCAACTACCAACAGATATTTACACAAGGAAAAAGGGTAACTTTTGCAGAGACCTTTCCTGCATATTCAAATATTTTAAGAATTAATGCTTAACTGAGAACGGAAAATATGCTGCTGCTTCTTACTGAGTGGCAGGTGGACTATTTAAATATGGCCATAACAGTAATAAATAATCATGTGTTTAGTGCTTTATATTCTCAAATCTCTATACAAATATCCATTACAATGGTTCCGATCAGAGAACAAGGAATAATCACTTAGACTTACCCACATTTAATCTGCCTGTGACTTCCCCGTTTGAATTGCGAGCATTCACAGTCACATTGTGAGTGGACTGGAGAAGCAGTGATGAGTCCTGAAGTATAGAGAAATAAAAAAACTATGTTAGGCAGAACAATTTTCAAAATTTAGTCTAGTGTTCGTATCAACTCAGTCACTGAAAGGTCTTTGCAGCTACAAAACTATTCACAGATGTCATAAAATAATGTGGGCAAGTATTTTTGATTACAACTATATCAGATTTATTATAAGAAAAATAATTATAGAGAATACTTCAGGTGAACAAAATCTGTGTTACTGGACCAATGAACCTGGCTGCTAGCATTTTATCTTTTGAAAGAAATGCTTTAGTACTAGATTTACTACCTTTCAATACATAGACTCCTATAAGACAGTCATTTAATTGACTGTGAGCACTCCACTTTGAGAATTTGTACTGTTGAATTAACTTGGTGATAAACATGCATGTGCATTCTGCTTCCTTAATGGTCCACGCAGTCCGTAGGCTGTGGCTTAATTTTGACACCTGGCACTGACTCTCCTGCCAAGGAAGCTGCAACAGTGAGTGATGGAGAGAGTGTCAGGCTGACTAGATCAATGCTGACTGTAAGAGATGACAGCACAAATAAGTCTGTTAGTCTAAATCAAATTGTCTCTCAGCCTGCTGCCCTGAAGGATGACAGAAAGAAGTGTATCAGTGGAATGAACAGCATCACCTGCTTGTCCCCATCCCTGAATCATGACTTGAGCTGGGACACCTGCCGAGCAATCAGAGCCTCATGCTTACCCATCATTCTGTGCTGCTTAAGGAAGCCAGGGCATGCCAAGCAGGTGTCATTGGTATCTTTGTTCATCCAAACCTCACCACAATCCAGACTAGCCACGCTAGGCAAATCAAAGTTTCATATCGTTCTTAGATTGCAGGCAGCATGGAATTATTTCATTAACACCAAAACATCCCATTGTGTTAACTCTTGGCTTCTTGTTGTGCTTGTTGACATCCTCACCAGTGATGCACCATTTCCATTTCTTATTTCCAGACATTGCACTCCAACTCTGTACTTCAGGCCTGTTGGACCCTCCCCAAGCTACTCCTTGTGTTGAAGGGAAGATGTGTTGATAGACCCAGCTGCTCACTGTGCCCCATCAGACAGTAATATACAGACAGTAATGAATCTGGTTCATGGCAAGACACATTTGGAAGTGTCCTAAAAATTTGTGAGGAAGGCAGAGTGTCTTCAAATGTTTTTACTTCATTTAACACCTGAATTCTCTTTAAATGTAGCTGATTTTCAGGGATATCACACCGGCCACTGTCTTTACTTCACACTAAGTATCAGAAAATTATCTGGGAACACAAAATCTTACCACGCTCATTTGGATCAGCAAACTGTAAATACACTGGTAGACTTCAAAAAAGGGGGAAGGAAGTTTTCTGCAGTACAGGTGATTTCATACTAAAGCATACTTTGTGTCTACAGGACAAGAACTCAGTAAGTGATAAGAAATGCCTATGCAGATATCAGTTGCCAAAGTATCAGGGAATACGTGATATGAAGAGGGTATCAGCAAGCTGCCTGCTTGCGACCTCAGTGGAGGTACCCATTCCTAAATAAATGAGATTCTAACTACTGGAACATTGTTAAAAGATCAGCCTCTTTCACAGCTATGGCTTCTAGTCATTTTTCTGGAGTCACTAGAGAATATGCAGTACCTTGAAGGGCTAACCCCTGAAAATAACCCCAAGGCATATTCTCATCTCAATTTAATGCTTAGAGTATGATACAAGCTGGGAGTTACAAACACTTTCTACAAGATGAATTTTTACTACAAACACTTATTTAGCAACAGAACCAAAAACCACTGCAACCTGATTAAAAACTAATAAAATAAATAAAAGCAGCACACAATTTAGACTCGAACTTACACTTTTTTAAAAAAGAAAACAAATGGTATCTTTTCTCTCAAAAGAAATCATTAAGTGAGCAAAATAAATTAATCTCATTTTGTAAATTTTTTGTAAATTATATCAGGAAAACATGAAAGCTCACAGAATTAACACAAATAATGAAAAGTCTTAGGAAAAATGTAAACCATGTGTTAGAATGAACATTAATGATATTAAGTTAGTATGAATTAGAAAAGGAAGGTCAACAAAGATTGGGGATTTGGTAAATATAGTACATTTAAGTAAATTTGCTAAATGACCCACAAATTCAGGCATCTTTATTACATGTATTTGATTGCCACTGCTTGATTTAAAAAATAAGTTAGCAATTTGTGATATCAAATGAAAGTGTGAATAAACTGTACTCCAGACCTGCTGCTGCCACATATGTGGTTTTGACTAATTAAAATCTAGTAACATATTTTAAAATGCTTGTCTTTTATCTTTCCATGAAAATGTATCAGCAAAGATGCAATGGTCTTGCCCACAGCTCTCTGTTGAACTCATAATGAAGGCATAAACTTGTAATAGACTCCAGAGACAATGCACAGCAAGTAGATTTTCTGCTATATATTTTCTTAGCACTTTGGAGACCTCATTAGGTAAGAAAATCTGTTAGGAGACTGCAAGGAGAAAACTATTAAGGCAAGAAAGAAAGCTGCTTTCATAGCTGAGAGGGGCCCGGCTCTCCAACACAAACTTAGAAAAAGGAAGCATAACAAATAAGTAATGTGATGAGAATCAACATATAAATGGCAACTCAAGAGATCTAGCTACAGGCAATTAAGCCTGTAGAGAGTTCAAATATTTAAAAAAGCAAGGATACAAACAAAAAACCTCTGATGAATTATCAGGAGGTAGAGAGAAGCAGTAGCCTGAAGGATCTAATTAATGCATGCTACTAATGATCATGACAGGTCATTAGACAGCTAAGCTTATATGAGATGCTGCCACACCTCTTTTTCCTATATTGTACTAAATGTATTAAGAGCTGAAAGGAATATTAAGAGAGCACAAATGATAGCTCAACATTGCATAACGATCTTCAGGAGTAGAGGGAATTCTTAAGTATTAGCTGTGCTGGTCTTAAAAAGTTACTGAATAAACAACCTCAAGGGAAATTCACCAAAGCACATAAATAGTTTTCCCACTGCCTGTGAGGCAGAAAAGAACATAGCATAAGAAGCTAAATGCAAATACAGATATAGTAATGGAATTTCACTGTCTTAATTAAGAGCTGATCCTGAAACTAGAAATACTTGTGGCAGAAAGACAGAAAAAGAAAAGCTTTAAGTAAGTAAAATACGTTGGCATTGCTTAAATTTTAGTAATCAAGCATGTTAACAACCACATTCTGATAAATTTATTTACATTTTCTCTTGCTTTAGCAATATAAACACTAACTTTTTCCCTAGGTCAGAAAAGTCTCATAGCTGGCTATTTATTCTCAATTACATGTCTGAAGATACAAAAGAGCCATATTTGGCTTTTTACTGTCACTGAATAGTATTTCATTCAATAAAATATCCCACTGGTTGATGATAACATTTACAAAAACATGAAACTTTATTTTGTGAGATATTAGACTATTGACAATAGTTCTGGAAAATATTTATTTTATTGGCCAGAAGCAGATATCTCTACAAAAAATTAACTGGAATAAGTTTCAGAGTTCCCCGAGATAATTAAAATCCAAATCTAATTCTCTCTTTCTTTTTCTAAACCCACTGCTTCCATATCTTTCCCATTCTCAGTGAAATTTTAAAGCTAAGCATTTTGATAAATATTTGACCAAGTACAGTATTCCTTTTTACCTCACTAGTAATAAGAATACAAACTTTTCTGTCTAGGTAAACTAGATTAAATACTATGTATTTCTATTTAGACTTGTAAATTTTATATACATAAATATATAAACATACCATACATTTGACAGCATTGTCCTTGAAGTAAAAAACCTATATATTTTAGAGAAATCGTAACTTTTCCATTGGGATCCACTAATTTTAGAGATATTGAAACTATTCTGTAGTGGATGAATAAACAAAACAAGCTATTTCCTAGGGAAGCCTATATTAAAAAATAATCGCAGTAAAAATAATGAAAACCTTTCTATACACTCCTTAAGTTTTAGCATTACTTACATATAACAATTATAATTCCTGTTTGAGCTGCTTATCACATGCCTAAGAGATAAATGTTAATTCTGACAGAGCATCATAACACTGACCTTGCAAAGTGTGCAGAAATATGTGTGTATACAGATATACATGTACATATATATAAACATGTATTTCCATGACAGAAATCGTGGAAGTTCAATTATTCAGAAGTGCATTCATTTTACTTAGCATAATTGCAAGGTTACCCACTTACCACTCTTGAATGGATTTCTTTGGCATAAAGAGGGAATAAGAATTCAGATTCCCCTTCCAGTCGAAGGCCTTCTTTCGTAACACGCAGGTGTCCCATTCCAGTCTGAGGAGAAGATGTGAGATTTATGCACATTTTATTATTGTTGCTGTATTTATTCTGTGTTCTTTTCATGAATTAAACATTTTCAGAGCTGTCTGCCTCAAGACTACTGACAAAGATACGAATAGTAATACATTGAAAATTTTGAGAATTCCTTCTTTTTTTCCAGGAGTAATTTTCTGTTAGAAATCACAGATATCATGAAGTTATTAAACTTGGTGTTTGTTTTTTGAGGGGGGGTGGGGGTGGGTATGAAGTGGAAATACAGCATTATAGTAATTAAATTAAAAAGAAGTGCTTTTCTATTGGCTGTGCTGAAATAGCTTTTGTACTTACCTTCTAAAAATGTAATGAACAATAAACTTTTACATGAGAGTACTCACATAAAAAAACCTTTTATTAACATCTCACGGTTCATTGTATCAATAATGTAAGCCTACAGAACAGGAAAAGAGGATGTTTATTTGTTTTCATTTTCAGCAATTACTTAATTTTAATTAAATTTTAAATCATTTGTTTAGGTTTTATCTCCTCTAATCGTAGGTCAAGGCTCTATATCTCATTATCATGTACCTTTTTCTCTATCACCTGCTTCTTGGTTTTTGTACTCTCCTCATCCCTTCCTCGTCATTCCCTCCCGCTTTTAGCCCAATTATTCTCTCCAGCTGATATCACCTTTCTTTCTTTTTACTTCCTTTCATCATTATCACAGAATTGATAATGTGAAAAATGAGTGAGGAATTACTTCAGTAAGTACATCTGAGGGCTTGCAGGCTTCAGCTGCAAGGTATTTCACAGGTATTTAGCTAATTTGCAAAGGATTCACCCCTTTCCCTGACATAAAGACTGACAGAAAACCTGTCAAAAAAGCCCAAAACAAAGCAGTCTTCCAGCTTGGCCATGTGAAAATACTTCAAGACAACTGCTGCAAACTACAAGGAGTAAACTACAAGGGCTAAATAAAAAACAATAAGCACAAAAAAGTATTTCCACTCCAAACAGTTTTGAGGTTGTTCTCCATGTAAGCAGAAGAGATACATAACAGGCCACCAAGATCATACATCAATAAATTGTTCATCTAATGAATTATGCTTGCCACTGACAAAAGTTACTGAGGAGATGATAATTGTTTTCAAATATATGTTCTGACTAATCAGATTCTATATGTATATATGTAATCCTAACAAATCAAACCAGCCTTCAGTGAAAAACCATAGCTACTTTTTTAGCAGACCTGAAAGGATAGAAAGAGAGAAACAAGTTTTGCTTAAATTCCGTAAGATAAGAAATATTCATTCACTCCACTGGAGAGTACAACTACAATTCTTCTTCAGCAAGATTTGCTTCAGGAAAGAGGCTTTTGGAACAGCTATTTATGGAATCTGTTTTTCAGGGTCAAGTATTTTACTGTTTTGAAATATATAATGTACTGACTTTTCTCAGTAGAAACAGATACTGTTTCCAAATTCTAGATCACTGCAAAGCTTTTAAAAAGTATCCAGTATATACTGATACATCAGTTTTTGCCATAAGGCAGAACTAAAATAACACCTAGGACGAGCTTTTACAATCACAATTCCTAGCCAGCACTGACTGATTTAGAAGTATGTTTTTCCAGTGAAGACTATGGACAGTTTTTTCTAACTTGGAACACTCCAATGCTATAAAGACACGTAGGTCTTAAGACAAACACTTTTGAAAAGTATGATGTGAAATATCAGGATATTCTAAAGAAATACAACCAAGTATCTAGTCCTTTATTAGCCAAATTCAGGGTCTGATTATTTGCTCTGACCTCATAACTTTTTCCATCAGGTGAAAGTAGGTTATATTAGCTATCAGGTTTAAATAGAGTTTGCATTTTTTATGGAATATAAAGAACTAAATAAGTAGTATGTTATAGAATAAGTACAAAAAAGCTACATTGGCAAATCTGAAATTTAAGAAGGCAGAGGAAGAAGTAGCAGTTAATTCTTGCTCTGAAGCAGACTGGGGAAAATTAACAAACTCCTGGGAGGCAATCTCTGTCCTGTCTTTGGCAGGAAGAAATTTTTAGGAGAGACAAAAAAAAAAAGAAAAAGAAAGAATTGATGTGGAAAAAAATCACACAATTTATCCAGCACACTCTTTCTAGTGGATTCAGGTTTCCCAGCAATGATTATTGTGAAAATGTTATATAGACAAATAAATGTCTTTGACATAAAGAATAATATGTGACATGACAAAACTTAGCACTTTTAACTTATCTAAAAGTTCCTATTTTTTTTCAGTAAATCCAGTCATATCACTCAGGATTACTTTGTATAAGTAAGCCCTCCAGTGTGCCCTATTTTCTTCATCAGCTATTTAATTTAAGCATTGACACAAAGCTCACATTCTCACATATTTGCCTAACAGTCTCATTATCCATTCTCATTGACCACTTGGGAAGTGCAAACCCAGGGAAATTTAGATTTGGGTTATGTGCATAAATGACTATCTGTGAGGACTAACATAAACTTTGTAACATGCATGCAAACAATAAAAATGTGGATTTCATATAATGATCTTTTACTACCTTTGTGACTGTAAACAATTATTATGTTCTTAGTACCACAATATTTGAGCATCTTAAGATTGTAAAGGTACTGAGTTATGCAGCACTGCGAGACAGGGGAATTCTATTATGCCCTTTCATAACTGGCAAATTGAAGTTACGTGGAATATAAGAGGGATTTAGAATAAACAACCACCCCAATGCACTGAGATCCAATGCTAAATTCCATAAAAAGGCAGAGCATAATAGTTACACATAATGTTCTCTTCAACAACCACTCTGCTTCTTACATTACCAAATGCTATTTACTGAGTTTTGCAGTTTCCTCAGTGATGAACAAAACTGATGCTTTCTGTTTCAAGGATTAAATTCTGTTCCTATTCAAATAACAGAATAAAAATATTTCTACTGACTTGAGGAAAGGGACCCAATATCAGTTAGATGTAGACTTTGATGCAGGTATACAACAAGCTATTGCTGAGGGTGGGGAAAAAAAAAGTTTCATTAAACACAGGAGATGTGTGGCAGGTCTGGGTTCTGGTTATCCTGATGCTGGTGACTGTCACTGCTTGAGTTTGCTGGCCCTAACACACTGCGGTACATAGAGATATAGCTGAGACTCACATTTTGTAATTACTCAAAGCCCTCAGCGAGGCAGGGACGCAGCTGTACAGAAGGGAAGGATGAAATGGCATCTCTGTAGACAGCAATCCAGTTCTATTGCTGCAAGGAGCTGACTAGCGTGGAAACTGCTGGCAGCTGCCAAACTCTTATGCACCAAAGATGCAACTTAGCATTAGTGTTCACAAAGGTGTGACCAATTTTCATTTCAGAACTGCTTAACTTATTCTAACTGCAGCAACAGGATGTCTTCAACTGCAGTAGAAGCATTTTTCATAATTTGACAATGCTCCCAAGCAGGTAAGTGCTTGAACAAACAGAGAAAAGGCCTTCTACAAAAAAATTTCAATCTCTGAATCCTCATAAAAGCTCATCAAAAATCATCCTTGATTGAGAAGTCCTAGTCTACGAAATGAGTAGCCACCACTGCAGAATCCTAGGTAAGATGAACTGTGTTGTGGGACACCTGGATGAGTGTACCATCTTGGATGTGCTATCATTCTCTTGGACTCTTAAGTTTAGACTCTAGACTACTAGGAGTGGAAAACAAGCAGATGCAGCTCTAGGGCTCTTGCACTCACAGTGAGTTGCTCTCAGGTATCTGAGCCTCATGCTACCTATGGCATATGGAAGCAAAAGAGCATCAGATGATTTATTTGGGATTTATTTCCCAGGAATATGACAATGTAGGTCCGCTGCCAATAGGCATGTGGCCCTTAGAAATGAGCATGAGGCATGGTGAACATTCATTCAGTTTAAAAATGAGTATTTCTAGTCACCTAAATTCAATCAATAACTATAGCTTGTATTTTCCTACCAACACTGAAACTGATACACATTGGCTCACTATATTTGATCAACTACTCTTCATATCATATGTCATACTATATCACATCATATGATCACTGTTTCTGCACCTTCTCAGCATTAGACTAAACACAGTCCTCAGACTCCTCTGAATAAGAGAAACTGAACTTCTGCTCTGTGTATCAGCTAATACCTGCAAAGAAAGATGTGTATTTTCTCCTTTTGGGGAGAGATCAAATGCTGGAAAGACAGGCTGGCCTATACATTAGCATGGTTACAACAAAAATTCTTGAAGTTGATTCCAACATGAGTTTTAGCATACATTAAATTCAAATCAAGTAGCTTCTATCTCAGGAGTTAAAAGCATGTTTGATTTGCAGTATCTGCTCCCTGAATATTCAACTTTTCCATATATTAAAAAGTCCACACACACTGTAGTGGCTTAATGAAACTGGTATTAACTTCAGAGTAGAGAGGATGCAGCATTTCCACTCAGTTAAATCCTTTTCTTCCTTGTAGGATCCTTACATCCTCCTTCTAAGTCAGACCAGGGAAAGACCTCAGTAAGTTCAGACCAAGACATCACTTGCGCCCCAAAGCTAGTTCAACTAATGGCTTTATAGATCCAGCCTGCACTGCAGTACCTCTTGCAGCAATTACTATTTAGAGAACTTGCTTTGCAAACAAGAGTGTACTGTTTCATGGAGATAATAGGACTGTGGGTAGAGATTGTTAAAGAGCAATCAGCAAAACAGGATTGGTAATGAATCTGATGAAACTCTCTGTTTGACTTACAATATCAATTTTGGAGCTAAGTACGTGCTTGGTGTAATAACATTACTGATGCCTCATCTCATTTTCAGTTGCAAGGCCTCCATTTGCTGGGCTCAGACAGAGGTTATCTGATTCATCTGCTTAGATGACAGTGAAGTCATTTCAGTCAAAGACATTGGTCAAATCAGAGTCCTTGGCAACAGCAAGCACTCCTGGTATAGAAGTTACTCTCACCTGGCTTAGGGCTGGATACAAACTAAAACACCATTTGCAGACAAGGCTAAAAAGTGGGTAGATAATATTTCATGATTTAGAAAAGTAGATGGCCTGTTTGAATTCAACAGATTTGTAAGAAAACAGCTATGAATTATGCAAATTATCAAATCATTAATGTTTGCTTATTTTTTATAACATTTCCTTCATAAAATATGATTCATATTTAAGATGCACACTTTCAAGATATTTTCAGGTCCTCTTTTATCTTTGTCCTGATATACAGAATAACAAACGTCCTTACTTAAAGTATTAATTAAAACAGGTGTTTCAAAAGAGGAAAAAATATATTCTCAAAACAGATTCAGTTCTAGTTTCATTTCCTTGTTCAGCAAGGACCAAATTCTGTCTTTGGTTCTGTACTGCACAGATATTAAAAAATGCCATTATATCTGGTATTACATCTCCAGTGTTTGAAAAATAGACTACTAGGAAATAGACTCCTACTCCCACTGCTACATGTACTTATTTAGGAATTAAGTTTTTATAAGTTGGGTAATTAATTTTATTATATTAACATTTGTAATTATGCAACTTAGCTAAAGAAATGGAATTAAATATTTTCCTTTGATTTGTAAAGTTGTCAGAAGGATTTTCTTAAATCCAGCTCTTAAACTTGCACATACACTGTAATCTCACTGTACTCAGATTTCCTATAACTCTTGATCAATATTATAAATTATTCCAACTGTACACTTTAAACAAGTGTTCCTCCACACCCTTTTATGTACACGATTTAATTCATAATATAATTCAGATTAATCAAATGCTTTAAGAAAAAATATTTTAATGAAAATACGTATCACTACTGAAAAGTCTCACTTTCTTTGGCTACAGCTTTCTGCAATATCTCATAATCTTTCTATTAAACTATTACTCTTTGCCTAAAATATTTAAAAATTCACTGTCTGATACAGACAGTGGGAATGACTGTAGCCTGACTGGAGGCAAATTGTATTTAACTTTATAGAAAAGTAGCAAAATACAGCTGTTTAGGATTATTCAGAATAGAAACTGTGGAACATTGATGTTCTGACATGAAGATTTGGATGAGAATTTCTATTTCATTTGAGTATTAAGGTAATACAATGTTCTCAAAATGCCAACTAATTCCATGGAGCACCCACTGTTAATCACAAAATGCTTGGAAAGGCTGTACAAGTTCCCTAATGTATGTCTTCAGTGAAGGAGAACTCTTGCTGTAAGTGTTCTTTACTGTACATTTTCATCACTGTCTGGTCTGGTTTTAGGTGTTCCAAATGATTGAGCATCTCCAATTTAATAAGGCGTGTTATTACACAGTCTATTAAGTCTCACTGTCAGAAAGTGTTACCTGATTTTCACTTAAAATTTTGCTTTCTTAATTCATTGCATTTCTAGTTTCATATTTTTTATAGTTCCTTAAGTAATTTTCAGAGCCTGAATTTATCAAGCACTTAAATAATTGTTTACACAAGTATTTTATTATCAAATCAGTTTTATTCCAAAATGCATATTGTATTTATAGATTTAGAGCAGTATCATTACCAGCCATCTAATATGTATATATAGTAAGATTAGTCTGCTTTTCATCATGTCTTATTAAATGAACTATCAACAAATTACTATTGCCTTACAGAAAACTTTGAAAAATAATTTAAAAATAATTTTTAATGCTTTGCCTATATTCATTTTTAATAGGAACCCCAAGAGTTTAAAAGGGTGCTATGTCTGTGATAAAAGTTTCTGGGAATGGCTACATGGTAGAGCACTCCTTTAATTAAAGGTAAGCCAAAAGAAGAAAACACCTGCCAATAATATTTAGAAAACCATGTATGTTTTTTAATAACTGTGGCAATTGCCCAATTTATTCCAGTGCCAGAAATTTATGTGCGTAACAGAGAAACTAATAGCCTACAATCTAGCTTAAATGCGCATAAACCCTCCCAGTTCTCATTGCCTTTGTCTCTATGTCCAGCTGATGTGCAGGCACAAGAAGAGGCTAAACATTTGTCCTGTTCTTAGGAAGAACCACGTTTAGGATATGCATTGCTGGACTGGATATTGTGTGCTTGGCCCCCCACAGACCAAGTTACTCCCTGTCATGATAAGGTGACTCAGGGGTTATTCTAAGGCTTAGTATTAGGACTTGACTTTCTTGTTAGACTCAAACCCAAGTAAGGTTTGATATGGATGGCAGGGGAAGCAGAGACTGAGCACAGATTTGAATTATGTTTGACTAACAGTGCATCTAAAACAATAAAGACCTGTCTACTTCTCTTACACTGTGCTTAAAATTTTTGTCAGAGGAAACTCCACACTGAAGAAAGGCAATTAGTTATCCTGGTGAATGCTGTAGTTGCATTACTATCTGTCCTTATTAGTATGAAATACAGTGAATTTCCTTTCTTATTCCAGGAGATCATGATAGCTCGGGTATCCACTAAAATCCATGGAAAAACATGGGTTTCTCCATCAGATGCTAAAAAAAGCTAGAAATAATTTTTGGCACACAACTGCTCCTGGTGTTATGATAATGTAGAACCTAAGTAACACAATGAACGAATTAATGAGGGGTTTCTGAAAAAGATTTTCTAGAGCATCAGGAATAGTATTCACCTGATCAGGTGCATTTTTCACACCTGAATTTTAGAGCACAAGCATGACAATCCTGGACTAGAGCTAGTGTGACCTCCAGCCTGAACTTTGGAAGTATTGAATGGTACCCCCAAACCCACTAATTTAGTGAGTAAGCATTTTGTCACCTCCTCCAAGTCGTTGATAAAATTTTTGGTAAGGAGAAGACCCAGGGCAAGACAACTACAATGCTTATTACTGCCCTCCATGCAGACCACACAACACATCAGTATCTACCTTCTGAGCCCAACTACCCAGGCAGTTTATTTTTTACACTTATCTGTTTGTCTACTCCTCATGGCTGTACTGTCCTAACTAGGGTACAGGAATATTGTGTGAGAGAGTCAGAAGCCTTGCTGAAGTCAAGGTAAATGATATTCTGTGTCCTCCCATCATTCCAGACATTTTGTCATAAAATGGCAATCAGATTTCTCAGGCATCATTCACCCTTGGCAAACCCATGGCCTCTTTTTTATAAAGACAAGTGCAACACTTGCATTCCCCCAGTCATCGAGGATCTGCCCAGTCTCCAAAACTTTTCAAACATTGCAGAGGGTGGCTTTGCAAAACAATCAGTTCTTTCTGCACCAATGGATGCAGACCATCTTGTTGCCATCTGCCCTCTGTAATTCTTAACCGAAGCTGAGCTTTGGTGCTCCCTGACACAGAAAGCCTGATACATTTCCTGGCCCAGACAGTGCTTCGAAACTTCTTCTTTGTAAGCTGCTTTGTATCTGCTTCCAACCCTTCCATACTGCTTTTTCATTGAAGCTCCATCACAAGTAAGCCAAGAAATTTATCTCCCTGAGTATCAGGACTGATCATTCCTACATTTGGAGGACACAGTCCTTAAGCTTGATTAAGCTTTTCTGGGTAACTTTACCCTTCAGATCTGGCTCCCATGGGATCCTGTGAGTAGCAGATCCAGCTGTGTGCCACCTTTAATTGTCCTATGCAGAAGTTATTGCTGACACCCTCTAGAAATCTTCACTGCTTCCATCCTGCCGCTCATGTCTTTCAGCAGATATCAGAGACACCAAAATTCCCCCCTTTCAGACCCATTAGATCCTTCAGAATTGTCCACAGGACTTCTGACATTCTTGCAGCCCCAAATCCCTTAAGATTCTTAGTTTCTAAACTCTTAAAACTAGCAGTCCCCTTTAGTGCTCAGAAAGCCTCACAGTGTTAAAAACAGAATCTGAAATTTTCATTACATGCAAAATGTGGTATGTTGTCCAGGGGAAAAAACCCAACCTTTTTTCAAACTGATTTTTGTACAAAAATAATGCTAGTTTTTAAATTACTCTATTTCATCTTATTCACCAAGCTTAAGGCATAATTATTTGAATGCCTTCTCTGAAACAGCTGAATATAATGAATTCACAGGTTTCTTCACTCATCCCCACAAAAAAACTCAAGACCTTGTCCCTCTGAACTCCAAGAGAGAAAAGGAAAAAAAGAATGAGATACATCTGATACCTGTGAATTAATGTGCACAATTTGGAAACGCTCATACGCTTTTTAATTGGAGCAGCATGAGAGAAGGGATATATTCTCTGTTCAGGTTGTTCTCTTTCAGTCTAGCTTTTATGGCATGAAATGAAATGAAACAATGAAATTCTGTTCAATTTAGTAATCTACATTTAATGCTGAAGTCCTCTCAAACAACAGAGCTTAGAAAAGTTTCTGTCTTTCATCATTCCAAATTCTTACAAGGAGATCAAAATCTATTCATCTTGCAGCATATCTAGCTCTGGTTCATGTTCTCCTTTATCAGCTTAGCTTCTTTGCTAGTATTCATCACACTGTCTGGTTTTACGGGGGTTAAGGCAGGACATGTGTGCATGGATTAATTCAATACCAGAGCTTCTTCAAGCTCTGTTCACAATTTCATTATTATTTTACTCTGAATCTCTGAATAGACATAGCATGTGATTTTTGGATAGTGCAAGTTATTATTTAATGAAAGAGTCAGGGATGCTTTATAGAAAAAGAGAACACTTTTTACACAACAAAAGAAACTTTGATGTCTAAATAACCAGTTTGTCAGCTCTTAGTGGTCTTATGAAAGGGCTGTGCTATAGAACCATGTTGATCAATCACTAAAGTACCAATGCCCCTATTACTGAAAAACTGCTTTCCTAATAAAACTACGTACTGCAGCCTTGTTATGAGTAAAGTTTTCCTTCAGCATAAACTGTCTTCAGGACTTTACTATAAAAATATATTTTAAAATGTTTGTCATGTTTATTTCTAAATATGTTTATCAACGCTAGAGTACAACTTGTCTTTTGTATCATATTACAGAGAAAAAAGTTGTTAATATCTTATTAGCTATCAATATTTGAATATTGTTAAGAGTGATCTTAATGAATTTTCTTAAAAACTAAGACCAAATGTTTTTAAAGTATCAGCTAAAAATACAATATCTATTATGAACATTAACCATAAGTTCTATAATCTCTACACAATATACGTAGAACATAATTAATAAATATAAGTGTTATCACAGTTGACAGATTAATATTTTCTAAATAAATGATGATTGCATAGGATAGTATTTCACAATTACTTTTAAACTCTTCCCGACCATAGGAATGCTTAATTGGATAAGTGTGATATAAATGAATCAACTCATTTCCTAAACAGCAAATACTTGTCAAGCTTGGAACTCACGAATCATAAAAATCTAATTCTGACACTATACCGATACCTCTCTTTTCAAACAGTAACAAAAAGCTTGGAGGCAACAATGCTTAATTCCACCAGAAAAAGGGTTTTTTGATAGTATTGGTAATTTCTGTGACTGTTACACTAGGCTCTTTTCAATTGGTGTTTCCTTAGACATAGGAAAGGACTGTGATGCTTCAATTATGCTTCCAGACTTTGAACATGCAGTAAACACCTTTCTTAGACTGAGTGGCCAGCAGTGCTTCTCTGTGATTCTCTGGGTGATATTTCTGGTATCTTCAGTTACTTCTTGTTCTGAGAGATGTAGTCTATTAAAACAACACCCAGTAAAAGAAGTTCTCTGTTCTTAACGATGTCACATGTATATTTGCTGAGGATTGTGACATACATGTGCACTTTCCACAAATGTATTTATAGTTGATATTTAGCTGAATTTCAGTATTTCCCTAAAATTATCCCAAATTAATGAAGGCATCACAGTTAAGTCACTATCCAACTGGGTATGTTGGGCATACAGATTCCTTAAATCAAAATTAGGAAATTCCTTGTAATCGAGGCATTCATAGCCCACTCTCTGAAAGGATGCAAACCTGCACTGCTAGAGCTGATATTGCACTGCTCTTGTTGCAAAAGCAGGACACCGTCCCTCAGCAGATCCAGGCATTTGGTGCGTTCCACACAGGTAACTATGAGGAGATAGGCATTCCTAGAAGTAGACTTTCTAATGTTTTTTTTC
The DNA here is from genome assembly GCA_034509425.1 of Eopsaltria australis. Classification (NCBI taxonomy): domain Eukaryota; kingdom Metazoa; phylum Chordata; class Aves; order Passeriformes; family Petroicidae; genus Eopsaltria; species Eopsaltria australis. The sequence continues at coordinate 11,745,108 of JAVTVJ010000033.1, forward strand.
AGTCCTCACTGGCATCAGAGAAGAAACAGTCAGGCTCATACGTAGAAATCAAACCAACACAAAATAACTTTTAAAACTCCTTAAAAATAGAACCCTGAGCCACACAGAAAACAATTGTTTCTCTGTGATTTATGACACACAGGCACTGAAAGCATATCTTCCATGTGAGCTGCATAAGAGAAAAATTATATGTGATCTGAGATGTTCTGCACTGTAACCTGTATGACAGTAACAGTGCTGTAAAGAATTTATGAAGGGGAAGACCCTTCATGAGAATTCAAACACTAAAAACTGTATTAGTAAGTAGGACATAAAATTAACATACTTTCTTTTTAGTGAGTACAGAAATATTTATATTAGATAAAGTGGTCTTCACTTAGTGACACAGGTGTAATAACAACAGATAACAGAAACTTTCTTCAGTAGCCAGGGCAGAGCTGTAGAAATTTATTATTATTGTTTTTCTTGTAACAAATCTATTCAAATTATCTATGTATCACAACTGCATGTTAGGAGCAAATTAGCTTAGCTTCAATATTCAGTGATGCATTTTATTGCATTCTGACTAAAGTAATATCTTGCAGACTTCTGAAACTTACCCTTTAATCTACATGCAAAATTACATTATAAATATTAAAATATATATGACAGTGGAAAGTTATTAAATATACTTCTGAATTACATAGATGCTTAGCCTCAAGCATGAAGTCATGATAATTATCTCTGAGCTGCAATTAATTGGGCAAATAAATTGTTAAATTTTAGATGCTGATAAATAGGAGGAAGAAGCTGAAAAAACCACAGCAACTGTCAGCAATATTTTAAGTAAGGAATTCTGCATAAGATAAAATTACAGCAAACACATTTATAAAATATCAACTAAACAGAGACTATGAGATAACAGTAAATTACATTCTCATCGCCTGTGTAGAATTCACTGCAATATAAACCATCAACAACCTCAGTTTTCGAAAATTATTACCAATACAGAAAGTACATATGAGGAAGTACGTTCAAAGATAGATTTTTCTAACATACTTTCAACCAAAGTACAAATCACAGTTGAGAAGACAGAAAAAAGAACCATCCATTACCGACAGAGAAGCTGGTGTACATACGAAATAAGTGAAGTGGAGAGGCAGGGAAGGGAAGATAAGAATAGAAAATTAGAGAGGACACTTACTGGGGAGAACCACATTACTTTAAGAATCCAAATTGTCAAAGAAAAATTCACAACTAGAATGATAAGCAGGAGGAGAACAAACAGGTAGAGGCAACGCTTTCTCCAGCCATAAATTCCAATTTTGTAGATATATTCATTCTTCGGCCTCTCTAGGCTCGTGCCTGGTGTTGTTGTCGTGTATTGTTCACGTACCATCTGCTATGTAAAGGAAAAAAAAGAAAGGGAGCTCCTTAGTTGCTTAATTTAAATGACAATATTTACATAAAACTCAAAGGAAAACATAAAGATATAGTTGTAATAGCTAGAAACCATAAACTCCTATGAAGTTTTACCTGGAAAGCATTTTCATTGAGCCCCATCCAAGATACATCTTAGTTTTAGATACATACAATGTGATGTTTTAATATATGAACTGCATTAACTACTGTTTTAAGGAGGCTAAAATTTATTTCATCCTATAAAGAATGGCAACACTTTCCTCCCATTTGTCACAATATTCTAGTCCTCCTATCATAAAATATTTCATGGGATCATATCATAATCTATAGCTCATAACTGTGTATCAGTCAGAATGCCAATATATATAAGGCTTCAGAATACGTATGTAAATAAATGAAATTATTCTTTATGATGTACAGGAAATAATGATTTCTCAATTCATCAGATATTAATATTTAAAGATATATCAGCATTAAAAACATTGCTTACTGGGTTTAAATCTGTTCACTTTATACTGTAGTTCTTAAAGAATCATTGTTTGAATTTAAAGGAATCTTACAAGGTTGCACTTCCTTAAAACATGAGAATATTCACTAACTTCCACTTTCACAGCACAGAGATCACCAACAATTCAAGCCATTCATTAAAGGTTACAATTTTGTCCAAAAGAATAAAAATTCAGCAGCTGAAGTTGCTTATCAAGAACAACACTGGGCAGTATCTGTCTCATTTACACTGAGATAAAGTGAAAAAAACCCAACACAACCATGGATGTCAGAAACAAAACAGGTATTGTAGATTCAAGCCCTTCCCATGAGCCAGGTACGTCCACAGGCATCTTACATCCAAAAACTGGTCCACTTTCCTACAATATAATGCTCCCAAATGCAAGTGCCTTCAGAAAGGTTTCACACAAGGTCTACTCTCAATTCTGAATTTCCTCCTATCAATGAGATCACCATTCTCTGTTCACACAGCTTTCAAAACATGATCAAATGACATCCTTGCCTCTATTCAAGTTTCCTGCAGAGCCATCTTGTGTCTGTAACACGCTTGTGGCTCTCAGTTCTAATCCTCATCTTTAGAAAGATGTCATTGTTCCTGTAGCTTCCTAGCAAGACAGAGAATACCATATAAGTTTACAATTGAACAGAAGTCTATGCATTATCCCTTTGAATATCTGCAGTAGTCATCTTACTTCTGCACTTCCACAAAAAAAAGTTAATTTCTTGTTTATTTATATTCAAAATTAGTCTAAATAACTGGCAGTTCATAATGTAACTTTGCTTACAGACATTATGGTATAATATTATAATTATTTTTTTTCTGCTATCAGTCTCAGTTGCTCATAGACTATGTATATAAATATTTTCATTGCTGGAAATACTACAGCAATTTATTACTGAAGAATTACAGATTCTGAAATAACTTGGCTTAATATTAGTGCAAAACTTTGTAGATTTACAAGACATTACTTAATAAGCACTACATAAACTATGTTAGTTTTAAAATATCAGATTATGTATTCCAGTTCTGTGTATTACTCAAGCACATAGTACTGATTACAGAATACTGTTTCGATATGAGTTGATACTTTTTTTTTTTTTTCCTGTTTTCTACCTAATTATTGCATAGTAAACCGTATTACTCACACAGAAATTGCTCCTTATCTGAAACCTCTGTAACCGTGCTCTGGCATGAGATACTGGGACATTGATACAGAAACAGCTTCCATAACATGTTTACACAAATCTTTACCTTCCACACAAATTTCTTCTCAACACATAACTTACAGAACAGGATGCAGTAACTCTTATCTGTTAACACCCAGAGATACACTTGGAGAAATAAGCTGTGCAGTTCTTGCCCATGAATAGTACAACTATGTCCTGGTGCTGGCCATGACAGGATTAATATTTGCAGTAGCCAGGAGGGGCATGGCTAGGACTCTGAGGTTATCCTATACAACCTGGTGGGGGAGAAGGGATCCCTTCTGGTCCTGCTGGACACAGGTGAGTGGTCGTGGTGTTGCCAGTTTCTGTGTGGTGAGTACTCACATGTGAATTTGTCTGCATTCCTTCTACGCCCCCTTCACAAGGCAGACTCCTTTGCCTGTTCCCTGTGCTGCTGCTCCCTTCTTCTGCAAGGTAAATTTTGCACTAGAAAGACCATTTGCTGAAGAGTTAATTAATTCTCACATCTTCATGTTCACATGCAGCCTCATTACAGTGGTCTCTGAGGCTGGAATTCATCTCATAATGTTAGACATGAACAATTTAGCCCTGAATATCTGAGCCAGTCAACCTGGACTCCCCTTATGGTTAATGGAGATAGGTCTCCCTGCTGGGAATTATTTATCTGACTTATGTTAGATGTGAATTTCAGACATCCAGTGAACTGCGCCTTAGATGTGTTTAACTTCTCTCCATCAAAAGAGAAAGAGAGCCTGGGATGACTTTCTTATACGTGTATGCCTACATGTTTTAGACACTTCAACCAGAATGATTTACAAAAGCATGTAATCTAACAATAGGATAGGATATTTCTGATTCCTGTTCTTCTCTGTTCCATTTTTACCCTTTTCTAAAATGTTTATTTTGTGAGTTGAGGGTTTTATACATAATGTATTGTGTACAGCTGTTTAATGAGGTGAGGTCAAAATCCATTATGCATTTCAGCAAAAAGCCTGTGAGCTTTGTGATTGTTTTCAGCCCTTCAGAAATTCCACAGGGGACATCTCCCAGCACAGCACTGTTCCCCGCATGAATTATTTTTTCCTGACAGAAAACAGTTCTGTTTTTTCTGAGCATTATTAATACTGCCAAAAATTGCTTTGGTTATAGTAAACAGGCAATGCTGGCCTAGACAACTGAATGCTTTGAGAAGGATTAAGCTTTTCTCGCTAACATAGTATTTAATGATTTTTAAGAGAATTAGTGTCCTACTATTATATAATTACAGCAGAAATCCTTTCAGAACTGACACTGTTGGACTGTTTCTTTTGGGAGAATCAACTTTCCGTATTACTGACTTACATGTTCATGAGCTGAAATCACATAGGAAAATAATCTCAGACCTGTCTGGAGAAGTCAGAGAGAAATCTTTTTATAAGTCTGAGATGTTTTAGAAAGGTGGGCTGAAAGGAAAGCCTTAGATAGGCAGACCTCATAGTTGTGTTGTAAGGTCTGACAAGATTCAAGACAGACTCATAGAAGAACAACGGATATTTAGTACTATGATGAAAAATGTGTTTTTTAAGTGGAATAACGGTGTAACTGGTTGTGTAGAAGCATACTAAACAGGCACCAAGAAGCAAGTGGTGACGTAGATACTTGGTTGTACGCAAGTTAGCTGGAGAAGCAAGAAACCTGCAGAATGCACAATGACTTTGATAAATATTATCTTTGTATTATTTTACAAGGAAGCAGCACACATTGACTAAGAGTAAGAAATACTGGCAACCTACAGTGCAGCTAAAATGGCAATTGAGTTTCAGAATGAAAATTCTTACATCTTTCAAATGGGCCATGAAAATGTCTTATTTGCATCAGGTCAGCAGTACCACAATAAACAAGCTACTACTTAATTGGAAGTGGAATTTCTCAGTGCTCCTATTCAAGGGCCAATACAATCAGCACATTCCTTATGAATTTTTGTAGATTTGGCCATAATTCACGGGATCGAGCTCTATCACGATAGTTTTTTATTAAAAGTATTTTCTAATTGTGATAATCTATTTTACTGGGATCCATTTAAATCCAATTACTTCTTGCCTCTTTGCTGATTTAAACCAGATACTGAACAGCTAATTAGCTGCCAAAAGATTTTTCACAGATTTTAAATGATACATAAACTTGTGAACAACCAGCAACACTGCAGATTTTTGACCTCATGAGATTTCCCATGTGTTCAGGCATTGTTATGTGCTGCATGTAAGACATGAAATTCATGTCTGTAGTAATACATATGAGCTGGCCATGAAAGAAGTGTATGTTCTTCACACTTGCAATTGTCCTCTAAAATATATATAGCCATGACAGAAGATTTCCCTAGCTCTATTGCACCTTTTTCCATGCAAGAGTTAGAAATTGGTCTCTGTCATTCGAGTGATTCTGAGGTCCAGGACACTTTTATATTCATATTGATTAATGAAAGACATTGAAAAGCTGTCTATCACTAATGTTACTGTTGGACTGAGGTTAGTTCGGGCATCAAGTTCAAAAAGCTATTCTGACAGCTCTGAAATATTCATTTAAGACAGCTGTGTTCTTAAAAAGCAATTTGCAATCTGTCAGCCTGCTTAGGAAAGCAAGCCTCAGCAAAAGCTTGTTAATTGTATTATTTTCAGGAATCACTTATCTGTAGGAAATACTGAAGACAGAATACTATTTCAATTAAAATAAGCAATCTCAGTGTATTTCAACTGTAAAAATATGTTTCTACTGGTTTTGTTCATAAATGGCTGTTATTTTCATGAACATAAATAAAATTCTCCTTAGTACACAGTTCAGAACCATATTACTCAAGTACTGTGTCATGTTGTCATAAAGCAACTGATAATAACATACAATTAGAAAACACAATTTAAATACAGAACTACTTAGCTGGTTAATACTAATAACCAGCTGTAATTCCATTAATAATTAAGTAATTATTAGCATTTTATATTTTCAGCAAAGAGACAAAAAGCTTAGCATTCAATAAAACCTTTTCAAATCTGAGTTAAGAAGAGCTGCTGAGGTTTCACAATGAAATTTGCACCACTGATGCTCATACTATCCATGTTCTTCATGAACACTCATCAGTGCATCTACTCTTCCCTCTTGTTCTGGGTTTGGCCAGGACAGGTAAATTTTTAGCAGCAGCTGGAAGGAGACATGGAAGGGGTGTGGCCTGGATTCTGATGTTTTTCTGTACCCCAGCAGGTCATTGCCAGGGGTGGGGGAGAAGGGACTCTGGCTTCTGAGGAAAAGAAGTCTTTCTTTGAGTGGAAGAAAACATGGTTGGGAAGAACTGATCGGAAGAACTGATTTTTTTTATAGTAGCAGGCTTTCCGTGCAAGTCATTTCTTTGTACTATACCTTCTGTTGTTAATATTGTTGCTGTTACTGTTTGTTTTCTGATCTCATTGCTGTTTGCAGCAAACTGTTCTCATCTCAACCCATGACCCTTGCCTTTTGTGCTTTCACTTTTTTGTAAGCTATTTTAAATTTTTACATACTTTATGAGCATTTGAAGAAGTAGCTAATTTGTGATATGAGACGTCCCCTGTCTTTTATGTAAAATGCCTGAAATGGTTTTAATTAAGAAAAAAAAATAAGTGAACCTTCACTCTCTAAAATTCAGTCATTATTACAGCTAAGTGACTTTGAATACAGTAATGTGAAAAGAAAATTAAAATCTCGCGATTACTGCTTTTCCGGGTTTTACAACATATATGTTACTCTGTCTTGGTACACAAACAAAAACACAAAGAACATAGAATAACTAATGTAGAAATGATTGAATGATGATGTGGGTCAAGCTACTGTTTAAACCCAGTGGAGCTCTCATTACTACTACAGATTTTAGAAATAATCCATTAAGAAGAGAGAAAAGAGTGGTCTGTACAGCCATTGTTTTCACTTAGCAATTAAAGACTGAGACCCATTAATGGTATCAAGATCATTTAAGTGGTTCCTTACTTACAGTTTTTTGTATAATGAACTTCCATAGTTTCAGTGTGCAAAACACTGTCTCCTCCTGTTGAATGTCATTCTGTGCTTTTCAACAGGGTTTACTACTACAAAGACATTCTAGAATGTTAAACCCGCAACAGGTAACTAATCTCTCCTTACTAGCACAGTTTTTATTCTCCAACCCCTTTGAGAAGAAAAAATCCCATGGGCCTTGAGTAGAGGATAAAAACGTGATAGTGAAAAACTTGCTTTCATGAACCTAATTGTGAAATAAATTTTGCCCTCTAAATTCCAATACATTTTTTCCTGTAGTAGTTGCTCTTCAGCATGATTTATTTTTTCCTTGAAGTACACCAGATACATAATGTACTGCCATGAATATCAGAACAGAAATTGTTGTAGTCTTCTGGCTGTGAGGTTTCTCTCCCTGAAGCAGAAGCCAGAGTAGATTCATTCCTCTAGATCCCTCTTTTTCTTTAATTGTGCACTTAAGAAAGTGCTTATAATTAAGCTAAGTATGAACTTTAATTGCCTGTGTTTGTATGGTCTTTAAAATCTTTAAACTAGCATGAGATCTGTAGCACCTGTCTTGAGACAGGTGGAAGAAAGGAAAATATTAATGAACAAGGAATTATGACAGCCATCTTGTTCCTACGGAAAGGCTAGGAGAATCACCTTCTTTGTCTCCTTATAATTTAATAAAAATCCTGTCTTTATATGAAAAATAACAACAGTGTGCATTTAGTCTCCTGTATAAAGGGCTTTCTCACTAAGAAGGAGAAAATAAAATTAAAAACACAGGAATGTCTTGAGGATTTAATAAATTTTCCAACTCTAATTTATAAAACGATAGTTTGAAAATAATTATAAAATCACTTAACACTGCATCCTCTCTTATTCTGATCATTTGATCCTTCCAGGTGTCAAAGGGCTTTTCTTCAGGGGAAAGTGGAAGATTTCCCTTTGGGCTGTCATTCCTTGCAAGGAATGCAAGGATAATAGAAATTTACAAAGCAATCCATGTATTATCTGACACTTCAAGGAGAAAAATGAAAAGAAGATGGCTGTCAAATTTACAGAACTTTTGAAATAATCTACAACAGGTAGTTTTTGTTCACTAGCATTTTAGTTCTTTCATTCAGTGACAGCCGAATGATTTCCTTATTCAGAAAAGACATGCACATTACACTGTATGCAGATAAAGCCTTTCCATTCAGTCCTTGTAGTTATTTACTGCAAAAGTCTGTCATTAAATTCTTAGGGTCATTAGCAAGTAACTTAATGACCAGAATTCTGAAAAAAACATGAAATTATAGATTTTTGTAAAATTTCAGATATGCAAAATCCAATACAAGGATGTGATGGCTACAGACTGCAGTACATAAATTGTGTTATCTATCCCAGACATCCTATTTTTTATTATTATTAAAAAATTTAATTAAATCAGGCAAGACTAAAATCAGTCGAAATCAGAAGTCAAACATCACAATTAAAACCAGATATTTAGTCAGACCAAGACTAAGCAACATCTTGCTGTGTATCTGTCCACCCAAGGAAGTTAATAATCCCTGAGGAAATTACCAATATTATAAAATCCCTGCATGGTGAACAAGAAAGCTATGTGATACACAATTTCAAATCTTCTTAGAAAAATGTTATTGCTTTTATAAAAAGGGATAATTCCTCATTTTAAATAGAAAATGTTTCATCCAATTCTACAGAGATAGTTGACTGTTTTGCATCATGTGGTAGCTATATAGGGCTATATAACTAAAATTTATGTTTTTACTTAGATTTGCATGTAGGGCACAAAAGATGCCATTCTAACTGACAAAAAAAATCTGGAATATGCTGATATTTATGGATTAATTTTTCTTAATTCCCTGCTACAGCCTTTTCATTAACAACTCCAAATGGTAAATTATTTGAAATTTCTAGCAAAGATAAAACACACTGTGCTCTCTATGGATGTACTTCTGTTTTGCATTAGAAATTTGAAGACTGGCAAATAATTTCACATTTCACATATTTAATGAAATTCAAATTTTTACTCTTGATACCATATATTTATACCACAAGCTGTTGTGTCTGCAAAAGAATTCATCAAGACCTGCTAGAAAGTGGCAGACAGAAAATGACATGTGAGTCTCCTGTTCACTTCCAGGACTGCTCTACAGAAGTATTCCTGTATTCTCAATTGTACATTAAACTCTCTACTGTCCTCCAGAGAAAAACTCTTTCACTTAGATTTACAATATCATTGGCAGGTCCAGAAAATTACAGCACTTGAGAGACAGCTACAGAAAATACGTGTTTTTAAGACATTGCTTTTGTTATTTAAGAAAAACTGTTTTTCACATTGCATTACAGTAGACTATGAAGATGTCCACAATACCTTTGGAAGTTCTAAGCTTATTAGAAATTATTCTGTCCAACGGCTGTAACTTAAAACATTCTTCCCCAATTGCTTGCAAATATCTGATAATCTCTGTTTGCTTACTCTACATTTTACTTATTCATAAGAGACTCTTCCTTCCCAACCCCTTCATAAGCATTTCTAAACACAATGAAGGTTACATTTTGGCTTAAACTGACATTATTGCTCCTTTGTTTATTCAAAATATCAAGATAGGGATAATCTGCCTGGGGGTATTCTCTGACAATGACAAAATTCTTCCTGTTTGCATATAAAAATTGATAGGAATTGCAGAATACTTGGAGATTTATGCGTGTTTCTCATCACTATTCTACTCTGTACTCAAGCTCTTGGAAGAATGGACAGTGGGGATATATTGTGGAAGTAAAGCTAAAATCAAGCAGTTAGCAACACCTAAATATATCGGAAGTTCTCGGGACAGAAAATTAGGATGAAGACATGTTTGGTGCTATCTTCCTTCTTTTACCAGAAAGGCACATAAAAAACTTTTTGCCTTCTGAACATGAATAACATCTGGTCCTGATGACAGAAAAATCATTATTATCTATTTTACTGATTTGTTCCAAAATATCTTCCAGTGATTTTTTTTTCTCATTTGGGACATTTCTTCAGAGCCATCCTCCAGAATGGAAGAGCATATAGAGAAATTTCCCAGACCTCCTCAATGGGAAACATTGATGTTAACTCCTTTAGTATTTTCTTTTTGATATCTCTGGTCAGGCACACACAATAGAAATCTTCAGTGTATATCCAGTACTCAAACATATAGTATTAATATTCAAAACTAAATACAAGTCAATTAAAAAAAAAATGCTAACCCACAAAGGAACTGAATGAATACTGTTGACTGCATGAACACATCTCAAAATACTCTTCTTGTATCTATTAGGTTAGATACTTGCAGCATCAAACATCAAAAATATTATTCGCAGCATTTAATAATTTTTAACACCAATGGCAAATGATTGTTAGAAGTTATCCAACTCCGCACATCTTCTGCTGAGGAAGATACTAATGTTTACCTTCTCTGGCCATCTTGCTAAAATGCATGGAGAAAAAAATCAAATCACTATATCAAGACAGAGATTCAGGTATGTCTAGGTACATACAAAGTCATTCAGGAAGTACCACAAAGAGTTTCTGTCTCTGTGTTCTAAATACTAATTTAACAGCTACCAAAGTTGACTTGTGACACCACAGAATGTCCCAACACAGGAGTTCTGAGATGCTACAAACAGCCACAAGACATGAGGGACTGGTCCTCATTACCTCTGATCACGAAGCAGGTCAGACATGGTACTTGAACTTATAGGACATCTTTTATGAACACAGCAATATTATTCTGAAACAAATTCAGAATTTGTCTTGGGAGGTAAGTGTTTCATCTGGGAGGAGTGCTGAGAAAGGGCAAACTAAAAGCCCAGTTTATGTTCATCACTTAAAAGATGCAAAGATCAACTAAAATTAGCAGCAAAGTACAAAGGGAACAAAAAGAGATTAGCGTACAGGGCCTGTGTATGTTTGCTGTTCCTGTATAAGAATTTCCTGAGCCAAATATGATACACATCTGTAACAGCTAGCTTCAACTGTGGATTCTGACCCAATGGACATTATTCACATGCCAACAGAATGTACAAGGATAGAGTTTTCCTCTAATGAGGTCATTATCTCACAAGAAACTTTCACTAAACTTGAAAAAACTTCATTACATTGAAAACCTCTATGCCTTTATTTTATCATACTTGAATATTACTGCAAAGCCAAAAAAGATAGCAGAGGGGAATGGGGTGGGCAGCAACTTTGAGGTGGACAACAGTCTGTCAGTTTAATTAAAAAGAAAAAAAAGAAAATTCAATCAGAATGAAATATCAATAGACAGGAACAATTTGTAGAGTAATATTTTGCACAGTTTTTACAAACAGATTATCTTTTAAAATAAAAAAAAAAATTCTGCAAAAATAAATAGGAGTACTTATTTAGCATACTCTTTATTCAGAAATAACATCTAAGAACTCCCTGTAAATCACCACATTCAAACTTTTATTATATCAGGCCAGCAGTACTACTCTTAATCTGGGTGATTAAACAGAATTCTGGCTACTTTAGAGTGGTTTTTATGTTTCTGGGTATCACAGACAATAAGAGAGAAATTTATTTGAGTATCTGACAAAATAGATACATCCCATGCTCTTCGTATTACCATTTAAATCCTTCTCAATTAGGTTTCTTTGCTCTGTATTGTTACTGTACAACTTGGATATTCTCAATTACTTTTAATTCCTCCATTTTCATCAATGTACAGTATCATAAGGTAATAAAGGACCATGAAGTTTTACTTTCACACACCCTGAAATTAAACTTTGCAGACAGGATCCGGTAGCTAGTCGGTTTGAGTTGCAGCAAAAATCAGCAAAATCTGTGTGCAAAATTTCATTTCTTAAGCGCCATTAAATGCAAATAAGAACTGTTTTGTGGCCTTCAATTTTCCTTCACTGGAGACAACACCACAAATCTCAAAACACTTGAGGCCAACTTTTAAAAAATTTTGTTGTCATTTGTCATGCTTTTTCTGGCTATTTGTAAACTTAGAAGTGTGACACAGAGACCAGAATTGCACAGCTAATTCAGGAGACGGAATGGGAAAATAATCTTTGTTGGGGTCATTGAAAACACATCAAAAGATCTGACGTTCCACATAAATGTGAAGAAAATTAAAGCAATTCCTCTGATGGAGGCAAATAATGAAGTAATTTCTGCTGTCATAATTTTGTATGTATGTTTACCAGACAAAGAATAAATTTATATACTTTTTAAAAAAGCAATTGCATATTTTTCTGTTTAAAAATATTTTTTAAAACTATTTTTATTTTCTACGTGTGTGATAGAAGAGCTGTCCTATCATACCACAATGATTACCAGCAGCAAGGTCAAAATGTATCTTGTAGTAATAGCATTCCTAAAGCAAATCCTGTTTTTGAGAGAGCTTTTAGCAAAGCCCTTTAACATTATCCTCAATGTTGAAGGAAAAGTATTTCATGCCGTCAGAGCCGGGAGGGAAGAGGTGAGAGCAAAAAGAAATAGCTCTATTTAAGTACTTAAAGACATACACATTGGCATAACTTTTCCCTTTTTCCTTGTCTTGCTGCTGCTTTTATCGAAGTGCTACTTCCAGGTAGAATGCTGTTACCTCTTGAGAGGTATACTTCCAGGTCATATAGCAGACTTCAGCACAATTACAAAGTAACTCTCTTTTGTGGTGCTTTCCTGTGTTGGTTGTGGACCTTGAAAAGGAGCTTATTTAGCCTTGATAAATGATTTCATGTAGTAAATGGAGTTATACTGCTATTCTGTGAAGCTTCTTTTTTTTTGTTTTTCAAATAGTGTAATAGAAACACACGAAAGAAAGAAGGAATTGAATTAGATGTAGAGGCTAGAGATGAAAACTAATCCTCCTGTCTTCCCTCCCTAATTCAAGTGATTCATCACATACATACTTTAAAAAATACGATAGAATAATTTGACCTTGCATCTGGAAAGTAACAACTGTACCTTTTCTGACAAGTCACATGTAGCTAAACTAAAGATTCAAAATTCACTTCTCAGTAGCAGGGGAAGCAAAATGCTTTCCTATGTATAATGTGTCTCATTACATACTTTAAACCTCTGCCCTTTTCTGATGAATTTTAAATGTCAATGACTACAAAATGATGTGCTCCTGTTGCTTTGCAGTCCTGGTCATAACAACTTTATTACTCATTTTTACTTACACAGGGGAAAACCCAATTAATTTAAATGAGTTTCGGACACATAAGGACATCATCAAAAGACTTGTACTGCAGAAGCCTTTTTTGGTGATGTTGACTCCAACTGTTTAGGCAGCAACCATCTCTAAGTTTCTTTCTAAGCAACTGTGACAAAGCAATAATGCAATGCAAGAAACACAGAGGATGAAGAACATGGAAAAATGTATAAATACTGGTTTTGATCAGTATACCACTTCTTGGACCAAAACCTGTAAGAAGGACATAGCTGATCTTTCAGTTAGCTGTAAAAACAAATGAAGCATCAACAAAAGCCAAATTGCCTGTTAAGTATGTAGGCATTCCAAGACAAACTAAAAGGAAAATCTCTTATTTGACAGAACATATATACTCCTTGTATTTCAAAGTAGAATTTTCCATACAAGGCATTTAATCCAAAATGGAAATCAGCAGATACTACTAAAATCCTTAGCTTTAGTTGAAAGTTCATTTACTGATGTAAATCAAATAGTGTAATCTGAAATGTAAGATTTATTTTTTGATAAATTTCTATGATTCTAATTCGAGTAATTGGAAAACAACTCCTATTTGGATCAAATAACAAGCACATTACTTTCCCCAGAAAGTATGTCTGCAGTTTCTAAAGTTATTCTTTAGGCACACACAGGAAAATACATTCATAGAGCACAAACATAACTTGTCTTTTTAAGCTTCACTTAGACGTTGTTTGCTCCTCAGATTTAGATAGTAGTGCTTGACTCATCAATCAGTTTTTGTAGTCTGAGATATTATCAGAGAACTAAGGGCTGCAAATCAGGCTTTCCTAAACTCAAATTCTGGAAAAATATCCAAGTTTCTAATGGCAAAATAAAGATAAATGACACTATATCTTAGTGCCTGCAGATTCACCCAGTCCAGGTCTGTTCTCTACCAACTGGGCAACTAAACTCTGCCTGGGAGAGATTTTGATTCCCTACTTGGCAGTGGAAGAACAATGTCACACACATTTCTGGAAGGTAACCACTTTTCAGAAAAGCTTTAACAGAAGGACAACTGAGAGAATTTTGGCAGCTTCTGGTGTACAAAAGCAGAGTGTCCTCAAAGCTTTAGAATCTATTATTTCAATTGAAAGAAAATGCTGGATAAATACAGCTGAAATTTCAAATCATTTACCACAAGGTTGAGATCTCTTTTGTTAGGGGAAAATTGTCTTATAAATGTTGTTATTTCTTTTTAGCTGTGAATTAACAAAATATGTAATCAGACATGTAAAAACGTCTCCACATTTTAATTTAATTACAGTAACATAAATACTGTGAGCAGACACCTGGGGATAAGAGAAAAAGGTTAAGTAGTGAGTACACTCAGGAAACGAATATGAGATGTATAAGTGGAGATTGTAAAATACGGGGAGAAAGAGGAAGTACCTAGGGATGCTCAAGAAAGTAAAAAAAAAAAAAAAAGTACCAAAGAGCTAGAATCTTTTGATAATGCAAAGGAATATAGATCAATTTTGCTTTCTGCTGCCTTTGTTTTCTTTATTTTGCATTCTAGCCATTTATATGCTTCACTTACTAAACAATTCTCAGTCAATTATGTATTTCTACATAATTCTTTGAATGTTAGCTTTGAATTTTTTCTTGAGTTAAAACCATTCATTACTGGGTACCTTAGGATTTCTGATACAGGAAGACAGTCATATTAATGTTTTCAATTTAAACAGTATTTTAGATATTTTCAATATGACTAAAGGGATACAGCTTTTTCTTCCAAAAATGTGACTAAAATCAGTTAAACCACCAAGTGTGAATCACAATACTATCCATTCAACAGATGTTTAACTAAAAGCAAAATCAGTAAAATAAGAATATATAATTAAAAAGCAAGTACTCTCACAAATTGTGAAAGTTGTTACTAACAGAATTTCAGCAAAATATTCAATTCAGAAAGAATGGTGGGTACTCAGATAAATACAGTGGTTTTGTCAAATATAGCTTAGACATGCTTTTTTCTCTGTTATGACAATACATTAATAGTCTTCTACAACTCTGTAAATATAAGAACTGCACTTCTGTGTTTGGAAGCATTATCTTCACACACACATCAAACACAATTATTAAATGACTCATGAAATTGCTCAAAATAAAATAAACTATTTTGTAATGCAGTTCCGTGTTTAAGCGAGATAACAGTTTTCAGCAGACGTCATCAGTATTTTCATTAAATGGGAAATACCTACTGCAACAGAACAAAACTGGAAGTAGAACATTACAGTGAAAAAAGTGTTGGGGCTAAACGAAACATCTTTACTAAACAGTAGAGCTGAAAATTAGGCAAATTTGTTGGTGTACAGGCCCTTCATCAGGCTTATTTGAGCATTGGAGACTAGAAAAATAGCCTGAAAAGTAGCATGGGCAGCACAGGATTACCAGGTATTATATTGTTCTTGCTCCCCATCCTACTAAACATTTGGCTCCACCTCCATAAAATTCTCTCCCACACCCATCCATACTACATAAAACTTGGCTCTGGATACCCTCTGGGTAAACTTTGACCACTTCAGCCCTCAAATACAACTTTTTACACCACCAGAATATATGGCAGAAGTCTTGGGGTGTACTGTGAAGGCAAAATGTGCATCAGGACACTGCTACATGAATGTGGAGGGAACAAACCTGACACTGCCTTCTCTGTCTCAACCATTCTGGCTTTTGAGATTTTTCACCATGCTCACTTTCTTGTTTGGCACTCAGGCCAACCTCAAATCAACCTCTTCTTCCTTCACATACTGAAATACGCCTTATCATTTTATTATCCCTACTGCGAAAACCTTCACTCAGGGAATCAATAACAGTAACCTTTTCTGCCAGTTGCACAAGTATCTTCCCATAGTTTTTCAGCTCATAGTGAATGCTGATAATAAAGTAATACTCACTGTTAGTTTTTTAGCTTCAAGTTCTGAATCCATCTCTTTGCTTTCTTGTATTTCCAAATAAAATTCAAGTCAAACATTACAGTTAATTCTCATTGATTTACAGCAACTTTACATGGCTTGAGAATTCTGCCAGCTCCCAATCTCACGTATTTATTAAATGTGATGCCCTCCTCCTCCATGAACTCTGAAACATTGCAGATTATGACTAAACAAAACCAGTAGGTAATTAATAAAAACAATAAAGGGAATATTCAGTAAAATCTGAACAAGTTCTGAGAATCCTAGGAAAAACTGGACTGCAATGGACTTCTGAAAGCCATCTATTCCAGTTCAAAGCTGGACTGGAACAGGCCTTTGGAAGGAGCTTGACATCTCCAGCTTTGCTAATGTAGCTTGATCTGTGGTTAGGGTTCTTTACCACAGCTGTGCTCTACTGACTCAGCTTCATTCCAGAGCATTTATTTTTTAAGAAACTCTTCAATTTTATTCTGCTTTCAGCAGTCTGGAGTCACCAGAATGTGTTTTTTATTTAATTATTACTGCCTCTCACTTAAAATCCTTTTCCTCAAAACTGAGGAAACTGGGTGCAGTGGAACTTTGCAGACATGTCTACTTCCATCAGGAGTCCATATGCTTCTCACAAAAAGGTCCAACAGCTTGGAAATTCAAGGTAGGACCTATGTGAAACTTTAACACGAAACAGAGGCTGCTGTACTCTACACAGTCAGCCTTTTCTGAAAGCCACCAGTATCCACAATTAATAAGGCAAGCATGCAAAAAGCCTGTATAAAAGTTACTATCTGGCACTTGCAATACTGGGAAAAGTTAAGCTGAAGCAAAGCTGCTAAAACTTCTGTTCCTCAGAACACTGACAGCACCGCAAAAAAACAAGGAGGAACTGAAGAGTTTTAACAGTCATTACTACAAGATGATTTCATCTCTACATCCTTTTACTGAAAATACATATATACGTGATTCTTACAGGCAACCTTTGGGATATAAATATCCATCAACACCAACACATTTAGTGAAAAGCATGTGTTTTATGGCTGCCACCAGCATTATCCAACACTCCAGTACATACCACACTCCATTAAAAAGAATATTTATGTATTTTAGTTTATATTTCTCTTCACAGTCTTATACAGACTTCATCCACCACAGAAACATAACCAACCATGGCATGAAATGCAGCAGCTGTTTAACAGCTTTTGGCAGATAAACAGAAAGGTTTAATGAGAAGACTGGCCCAGGTAGCCAAAGCTAAGATGAATTAAATAGTGAGAATACTATTACCCAAGCTGAAAATTTGACCAGGATATTAAATTAACTTGTTATCCAAACTGCCATGATGCTTTTAGTCTGGTTTAATAAATTATAAAAGCAACCAAAACCTATATCAAAGTCTAAATCATCTGTCTCACATACATTTTCCCTACCTCCTTCAATAGCTTTTGAGTTTCTTGACCAATTTCAACCAAATTAAACAGACAAGCAGAAGCCTCAAATACTACATTCCTGAAAACTTCCTGAAAATGAGATAAAAGAGAAAATAAGAACCCCCATTTATGTCTTTACTGAGTGACTGCAATGGGCATGAAGACCTTATTAAATATCAGAAAACTGATGTGAGAGAAAGACCTTGTAAATGTCTCTGTAACAAAAAACTTCAGTCACTGATCGTTAAACATGTAAGACAATCAACTCTGAGAAATAAGTCCACAGGAAATCCAGCTTACTTAATTCCAAGTCATGAAAGTAATTAAAAACAGTAAGAGGTTAGGACCTGGGATTTTTATCTCATGTACAAGGCATTACTTTCCACAGGAAGGAAAAAAACTCATGAGGCTATTCAAGTAAGAGGATCTTTGTACACACAACTTTGTGTGCCTTATGATTATGAATAAAACTCAAAATATAACATGTTTTAAACCACTGAGTTTTCAACCAGGAAAGACCTGCATGCTGTTAGCAAAAGTATAAAGGTTTCGAAAAGAGATTTTAAGTGGTTTCCTCTAATGCTGGGCCTAATTTAAACCCTTTTATTTTTAATTTAACTCCATGCACTTGTTCTTATCCTTTGGTGGTATTCCAGGATCATTTTTTCTTCATTACATAATGGAAAGGAGGGGTGTATCTAATAGGACATTTGTTTAGAAGATAAATAGAAATCCATCTCAGCCAAAGTGGCATCATTTGTGACTGCCTCACAAACAAAACTTCCAAAATCTCAACTGATGGCAAACTTTCAGAACTTTATGGTACAAAGTTCCTATAGTTCACTTGAATGGATTACTCATTTGGAAGTGATTGTGCAGGCCAAAATTAATCTCTCCAAACAGAGACAACATCAGCCATAGTTACCTGGGCCCACTCCACAGAAAATGGAGACAGACAGACACTTCTAGGACATGACTCACCTCCTCCTCAAGTAGGAGGAGATTTAAGACAGATATAGTAAAAACACCCATATCTGGGTAAAAGGAGCCTAGCTGACTGGTGTTGATGCACTAAAATCACATTCCTACACTTTGGCAATATCCTGTTTTAGGAACTTATGTGCTCATTCAGATTCATGATTAATTATGCAGTGCAAGCCCCTGTTGGTGGCGAGACACCAAGTATCATCCAATAAATCATTTGATAATGAGTCAGTAATCCACTAGTATCTAGTTTGTAATTTTCTTTCAGGCAGTGAAATTATCCAAGAGAAAACGTAATTGAATTCAAGGAGATTACAAACTTGCAAAAGGAGTTCTGTACACACATAATTATATGCCCTATATTAAATCAAGTATGCTTCACAGAAGTTAAAAACAATTTTGGTAACAATTCCTCAGGTGAGAGGTTTTTATCACACAATCAAGCCAAAAAGAAGTGTACAGCAGAAGCACAGGTCCACTCTGGACTAAATTTAACTTTTGGTATGTGATAAATAAACTGAGAGAAACCTATAGCTACAAGCATCAGAGGTTTACTACTGCAAATCAGATATATATGTAAGCACAGTAACATGACACTGCAAAAGATTTAAAAATTATTAAGATTAAAATTACTAATTTAGCTACTTAATATTACAGAAGTGTGGGTTTAAACTATGTAACTTAATACTACATTTAATTGTAAAAACAAGTATAAACAAACTATCTGAACCTAAAATAATAATTGTAATTAAAAATTAACACACAATTTAGGCCCTAAAACAAATCACATAAGCATCAAAACAATCCTTAAATAAGGACAAAATCAGTCTGAAATGTTGCACAGAAACTTAGGGAAGCTCAATTCAACCATGTAACAAGTAAAGAACAAACAAAAAGAACTCAATTGTTAACATGCTAACATTTTAATACAGATATAAAAATAAATTTTTAAAATTGTTACTTACCTTGGAGATTTGAAACAATGTGGACTTGTGAATAAACTACAATCGGTCTCTTTCCAAGAGAAAATTGTCTAACTTTTCCACTACTTTCAGATCTGGAGTGGAAGATATTTTAGGCCTGGCCAAATATCACTGGAAGAAAATTCGTTCACATGTTTGGCTGTGTTTTGCATTCCATCCTGTTGCTCTGGCACACAGACACAGCTAATTATAATCTGTGACATAAGAGGTTAATTCTCCTGCTAAAATGGTTGTGTACTGACTCCAGAAATGAACTGCCCCACTGTAAGGCATAACCAATCCATAATGTGCACTGAAATCGCTCAACCTGCCACCTAACACCTACTTTATTAAAATCTGAGAATATGAGCACTCCATAGAACCTGCACATAAAAACCATCATCCAGTTAGCTGTCAACAGCACACAGAGCAAAATTAGAAAGAAGACTTCTGCTTCCCTTTCAGAATCTGTATGTAACATCCCAACTGAATTTTAAGAGTCGATTTTCTGAAAACATTTCCTTTTAATGCTAACGTTATTCTAGCTGTAGTATATACTGACTGGCATATAAAAAATCTCTTTAAAAAAGGAAATAAAGATATTGCAATATACCTATAATAGCACACATAAATTTTATACAAGAACTGTACTAACAATACCCAGCCTTTCCAAGAAATTAAGCATATCTTGGTACCTAAAACACAGATGCATATATATGCATAGACACATATAAATACTAAGAGCTATATATATATATATAAAATGTTGCATATATTACATACTTTCAGATAACATTATAGAAATTATAAAACTTTTTTTTTTTCAGTACCATTAAATCTTTGAGTTTTCAAATGCAGAAAAAGAATTCCAGCCTGGCATTGCTTACATTAGACTGCCTACACAAACATTGACCAACAGACTTATTGTTCAGTCTGAGTTATGTTAGAATCTGTGCCCGTTGCTTTCCAAAATTTAAAAAGCATTAAACATAATACATTTGTAAGATTTACAGAATAAAAGGTTTGTGCTACGTGAAGCATTGCAATGACCACCCACATTTGGACAATTTCATTTCTCAAAGCACAATGTTTCCTTTTCCTCAGCCATGTGCTCACACTGTCATCACACTTTAGAAGATGAAGCTCCTATCACACATTTAACAGCTGCAGATCATAAATTTAGGACTGACACAAATCCAACTGATCACAGGCTTACAAGATACATTTTTTCCTTCATGAATTCTGAGGCCATTAATCCTTTATCAGACTCTGTTTACATATACAAATGGTGTTCTTTTCTATGCAAAGAAATTAATTCACTGGTATCTGCCAAAAATGACTAATGTTTCCAATAAAAAAATATTTATCAATATTTTTAAAACAGATTTTATATTTAATCTCAGGGTTGTATGAAAGATACAGTGTGAGGAAAGCATTTGTATGTTGTGCTAACACCAAAGCTTTTCTTTAATTGAAATTCCTTCCAAGTATTAGAGGAAGAAACCTATAAATGATGGACAGTTGTGAAGGGATCATTATTTAGTCATTATTTAGATAATTGGGCATTCACGTCTAGGGATTTTCTGCAAAATCTTTTGCCCATTCTTGGAGAAAATCAGAGGATCAGATAAAACTCAGTACATGACCCTCAATACTCCACTGTTTTTAACCACATTTTAGCAGGTCTTCTTTTGACATACTTGTAGTTACTTGATTTCTCAACACATGAAAAAGATTGACTAACATAGTGCCTAGCTATTGAAAGATTAGATCCTATCACCCAGTATCTCTCTTTATGACAGAACTCTGCACTATTTTCCAAATAGAATTTCTCTTCACTGCTCTAGATGCATGATACATTTTGTCTTGCTCTTCCATATAACTAATTTCTGCAAGGTAAAACCCTGAAAAAATGAAAAGAAAAATAAATACCTCAGCTAGTAAATTCTGAAGTTCTCATGAAGTAGGACTGAGGCAAGAGCAACTGTCAGTGAGTTCTGTACCATCTGAAGGCAGCTGTCTTCCTATTAAAATGCAAAGAAGGAAAGAAAAAGCAAAATTTTGCTTGAGTATGGAGAAAAAATAAGATATTCATTAACTGCCCTCCTCACTATTTTAACTCACAACATCTTACAAGTGATAGGTCAGAATTCACTCAGCTTAAAACTGCGGAACACAAATGAAACACTGGACACCCAACAGCTGTTTGGATCACAAATGCTCATGACACCAGAGTTTACAGTACACAAGAAATAAAACATTAGCCAAAAATCTACATGCAAAGTAATAAAAAATATTTCTGCTGCAACTGTAAGATTAGAATCCCTTAGAACAATGAACAATAATTTCAATTATGGGGTTACATTGCATTTGTACAAAATCTAAATATTTCTCTCCCTCAAGTAATTTTCTTCACAGTTCAAGAATGCTGATATCCCATTCCTCATCCCAAAATTGCCAACCTCCTTTTCAATTGGATGTTGAAAGCCTGGCTGATGAGTTAGTCCTGTAAAAGTAACTAAGCAAACATATTTATCTTCCACATTGTCAGGATCCACCCATAACCAGCACCTGACTAACTAGAAGCACTTGCAAACTTATCTCAGGAAAAAACAATGGGAAAAAATACAGAAATTATTGCTGCAATATTCTGCTATTTTAACCGATTCTACCTTTTTTCCCCTCTCTCTCTTTCTATTTTTTTTTTGACAGAAGTTCGGTGTATCCCTGTAAGATTTCAAGAACATCTGCTTATTCCTCAAAGTACAAAACAACATAGTGGTGGTGAAGACACTATCAGGTATCACTTTAAGTAATTCATCTAACTAGAAAGGACATAGAAGACACTTGGTCCTGTCAGGTATTTTTCAAGTCTGTGAGCTGTTTAAAGACTGGTAAGCAAAGGTAAGTGTTGACAAGGATTTGGTAAGCAAAGGGCATTTGGGAAACAAGAGTATTCTAGACTGTGTAGGAAACAGAATTTATCTGAAACACTGTGATTACGTGGAAAACTGTAAAAATAACTAAACTTAGGTTGTACAGATGTGTAACCCCAGATGATATGAGAAATATTTTTCAACCTAGAAGATTCTATGAAACAGGAGTTTTGACATATGAAATATTAAAAGATACCTTGATAAAGGTTTGGAAAGGTCAAGTCACGTAGCAAAGGTAAATTTAAAGATTAAATGGCAGAAACTTCGGGGAAAAAAAGTATGAAAACAAAACCAAAAATTAACCAAGTTCTCAAACATCTAAAGTGAGGGATAATTTTAATAATGGTCAGAAAACATAAAAAAGTAACTATTTACTAGGCATCTCTGGACTTCCAATAACATAGGGGAAATGTCCAATGACCCTCTGTTATTGTTCTTGGGCATTTTAGTTATTCATGAGCTTGAATAATGATGCCACAGAAAAATCACCTTTTCAAAACCAATTTTTCCCAGTTCTCCTGACTTCCCACTACACTAGAGGCTCCATTGTGATATCAAGCAAGAACTGTTGGAAAGAATTTTTCTAGTGTTTCCCTCCAGAGCATTTTGCATCGGCTATGTTTGATGTACTTTTTAAATTTTTAAGGGATAGGACAGCTGGTCATTTATTGATGGACTGAGACCTTGCCTCCTCCTAAGGATATGGCTATGGCGAATATTTAAAATGGGATGTAATCTTCTAAATCTCAGCGAACAGTGAGCCTAAAGAGCCTTATATCTTTCTGATATAAACAGAGAGAAACATGTGAAAGTTACTCTTACACCATTTAAATCTATAAAAATGTAATTGTTTTAAAGAGTTACAAAGTGGAAAATACTCCAGTAGGAACCTTTTAAAATACAAACATACGACCCACAAATATAAGGCTTTAAGGGAGATCTCCTTAGACAATTCCATTATATGATACCTAAAGGTTCAAAACAGCTTTGAAACTCGGAGTATTTATGTTTTGTTAGAGAATGAACAACAATAAACAAAAAGAGAAAAATATGAAAATTACTATGCAAGACAATATGAAAATAAAAGAACTTGCAATTATCCAACTGCCCTGTGTGTCATTGCACAGCAGGTCTGGTTTCTAGGAACTTTTTTCATCTGTGAGCACAAACAGGCTGTGGATCAATTGCCTGATCATCCTAATAGTATTTCAATTGCTGCTTCAGTCACTAGGTTTCTGTTCTTGCTGCCCCATCCATTTCTCCATCCCACTTTTTGACACATTCTGTCACCTTTCCTCCCCAGTACACTCAGTGACTCCAGAAAAGGAATCTTTTTCATTTGCTCTTCACCAGCTCTATTGAATCTCTTTCCAAATTAACACAGACACAAAATTAATTTATATAGAACAGTTTCAAACTGTCACAGAGGGCTAGTTAAGGATTTTTGGGGGGAAGGATGTGTTAAATGGTATCTTCTGCTTGGATTGCATCTTCACACAATCTGATTTAAAAAGATTTCATTTCTACGAGTATAATTCTGCACGAACCTTTAAAGAGATAAAGCAGTAAAGGAACAAGTGAAAAGCTGCATGTGTACTCTGTGCTCACCCCTGCACTCTGTGCAAAGATGAGCCTGACAGCTGCCCTGGAAGTTAGGATAAATTTATCTTCTAAGAGCACACAAGAAAGCTCATGTTTACAGACCCTTTCAAAGAGTCCAGCTGCAAAGATTAATTTGGAGTCAGCAGCTTATGCAGACTGGAAGATGCAGTGGAAGGACCTTGCTATAGCACTACCTTAAAAGTAGAAAATGTTGCCTAACAGTATCAAAGAGAAAAAAAACCCCACCAAACACTAAATGCCCAAGCAGATTTGTAATGATTTTGTCCTGTTGGTATAATTCAAGCATTCTCCTAAGCATGAAATGCAAACACTGTTAGCCTGAGGAAGTTAATTGTTAGTCTTTTCTCAGGAAGAAAAACCAGAAATATATTTTTTTTTTGGTATACTTACCAAAACATACAGAAACATATACCTTGGTTGATATGAAACTCTCTTAATATTCTGGACAGCAGGGTGGAGCAAAGTACTTTCTAACAGGTGTGCTATTTTGTGCATTGAGGTTTTTATTTTAGG
The DNA here is from genome assembly GCA_034509425.1 of Eopsaltria australis. Taxonomy (NCBI): domain Eukaryota; kingdom Metazoa; phylum Chordata; class Aves; order Passeriformes; family Petroicidae; genus Eopsaltria; species Eopsaltria australis. The sequence goes on from JAVTVJ010000033.1 coordinate 11,769,778, forward strand.
ATATGATTCATTGTGCACCTACACACAGCTCCATCTGCAAGCACTCTGTGACAGAATTGTGTATTTACAATTCTATTTCGTACAGTGTGTCAAATCTCTTCTACAACAGATGTCAACAGCACCGGCAACCAACAGAGAACCATGTTTCATGTTCTCTGGTCATAACATTTCCTCTTACATCATCTGACCTTTACTAAAAACAAAAGCTAAACCTCAAATGCACTAAATGTCCAGAGCAGGATGGTCTGGTCTGCCTTGGGATATCTGAATTCTGAGGCACTCAAGTGAAACACATGGCTGTCGCCCAGCATGGGTGGCTGTATGGAACAGAAGACTGAATGACCCATCCCTCCATGGCAGAACAGGTTTTTAGGTCTTGGAAGCATTGTCTCTGTATTGTCATATTGCATAACAGCTTCTACAGAGGTAAACCCTAAAGAATAGGATGAGTTTAACATTCTCTTTTGCTTTCTTCCTATTTCTTTTATCTTTAATTTTTCTTGCTTCCTTGCCTACTCACTGACAGAGCAGAAGTACTGGTGATCGAGAGATATAAAAGTCTGCCATTTTATTTTGTTATTAAATATTATATTTCAGTAATATATTATATGTTTAATTCTGAGAAAGAAAGCATTTATCTAATTTGCATTTGAAATAAAAGAATATAACACACATGAAACTCTGTTTAAATCCAGTTATTCACTGGCTACTTCATTAGTTAGAATAGCTTTCTCATTCAGTACCACCACCCATCTTCCAAGAAAGAAAAAAAAAATCAAGGCACACAAGAAAAATGTCTCCAGTTTCAAAAAATTTAGAAGAGAAGTGAAAATATGGAAATTACAGTGATCTGTCTAGAACCCTGTAACAGGAGCCGTTGTCCCAGAACTTGTGCCCTAACAGACCCAATGCCCAGAATGTAGTGGATTCTAATTTTATATTTGGAGGTACTGACTATTAAATTATGGAAGGAATCTGCATCAGTTTTACAATTTTTCTTTTTCAGTCTTCAATAAAACTGATAAAAAGATGGAAAACTATTTAATACTAAGATATAGTATTAAAACAGTACTTCTTCCATGTTAAACAAGAGGGAAAAGTTATTGTAGGATGGTGATACTATAGACCAGCACATATGCTCAAAGAAAGAGAATAAGTGAGACTGGCTGTTTAGTATAAATAAATGAACACATTCTTAACAATTTGTTATGAGACCTAAAGGAAACTTCTTCAAATTATTTTGTTGCACGGGTTCAGCTTACAAAATACCAAAAGTACTTACAAAAAAAATCCTCCCACAAAACTAACATTTAAAAGCCAACAGAAGAAAATGCATAGAATTGAAAAGGGAGTTAATACAAAGCTATGTTTTAGCTAATATGTAAAATGCAGTCATTTACCTAATTAAATCTTGATACAAGTGAAATGAGAGTGTATAAATCAGTGAATGAGCAAAACAAAAATATAAAGAATCCATATCCTAAATTTTATTTAGCACTAATCTAGACAAAAGTAGTTGTAATTCTTCTTCATTTTACATGACTGCTTCTGTTCACACATTCTGATGAATATTCAATGTAAAAGGGAATCAGGAATAATGAAAGTTTCAGCTGTGTAAGAAATTTCCATGAGTTTATATGATCCATTTCTAGACAATACGTGTTTATATTTACACATATAAAACAGAACTTTGAAGTGGATCTGCTTAAAAGTTTCTTCTATGGTGAGCTCCTCCAAATAAGTCTCAAGATTATACTGTAATTAAAAAAAATAAATAGAGAACCTGGAAGGAGCCAGGTAAGACAGAACGTAAATAGAAGAAATCCTATGAACAAGTAATTTCCTGTCTATTTTATTTTGCTTAGAGAACCCTTCTTTTCAGACCTGATGTCTGTCCCCTCAGTAATTTAACTGCAAAATCTCTGAAGTTTCCTCCAGCATCAAGGAGGTTTCCATTTTATCACCTGTGAAATTTGACTTGCAGCTCTGTTGCCTTTGCAGCAATTTCTCTTCTTAGCTGTTCCTCTGGAGCTGCAGGCTCTTAGAGCCTCATTGTGCTTCTTCCTGCTTTTCTACTCCTTGATAAATGTGTAGTTTCTGAAACTGTCCTTTTTAAAGTATTTTTATATGCCCCTAAGGAATGACTATCTTCTCAAATTCCTTCTGAGGTCTTACCTGATACAGTCAGTCTTATAAATAGAAGACATCAAGTAAGAGGAACAAAGAGGCCCCAGGTTAGGCCATACCCCACTATGCTGTAGAATGAATTTGCTAATGGACAAAAGGAAACATTGTTCTTCAATAATCTGCACAGTATACACCATAATATAACCAAATTATGTGTTCTCTGAAATCAGACATATTTTCACTGCCACTGAATGAATTAATGTCTTACAGTCAGTGTAGGAAAAGCTTTTATCCAATACTGATTATCTCTAGTGTTTTTTTGCTAGCCAAGAAAAAGCAATGTTCCCAAAGCATTTTACTTTTCCTTTAAAACTATGCTATAAAGCACTGAATGATTACTAATTTTTCCTTTTAGAAGTTCCCACTGTAAGCTGTTCCGAAGCAGATTACTATTAATTTTGCAATCAAAATCATACTACACCCTATGACTCACTAAAGAATGCCAGGGAAAAAAAGCCCCAGCATTTTGAAATGCCAAAAATGGGGTGGAGGGTGAGAAAAGGCACAATAAAAAGCGTTTTTAGTACTACAGAGTAAAACAAGCCTAAATCACAGATATAATAGCTATTATTCTGAAAACTATAAGTATACAGTATTTTATAGCATTTCCAGTGTTGACTCTGAAACCGAATCCCTCATTTTTAATTTCCCAATAAATAGTTAACACTTGTACTGTACAAGTAGAGAGTCAACCCAGCAAAACAGGTCACAGAACTCACCTTGAAGGTTTGGGCAACCTTTGGTTAACAAAAGACAGTTATATACTGGGTTTGCATGGTCAGGTTTTGATTGCATGGGGGCTAAAGGGGTGGCTTCTGAGAGAAGCTGCCAAGAAGCTTCCCCCATGTCCAGCGGAGCCAATTCCAGGCTGCTGCAAAAAGGATGTAATGCTGGCCAAGGCTGGGCAAATCAGGAATTACAGTTATGCTTCTGGGATAACATTTTTAAGAAGGAAAAACCAGTTATTAGGCAGATGTAATGGTGGCCAAAGAGTAGTGGAGTGAAAATATGTGAGAGGGACAGCCCTGCAGACACCAAGATCAGTGTAGAAGGAGGGGCAGGAGGTGCTCCAGGCACTGGAGCTGAGATTCCCCTGCAGCCCCTGGTGCAGACCATGGTGAGGCAGCTGTGCCCCTGCACCCTATGGGGATCCACAGGGATGCAGAGATCCACCTGCAGCCCTTGGAGGGGCCCCATGCCAGAGCAGGTGGGGGCCTGACAGGAGTCTGTGACCCCGTGTGAGGCCCATGCTGGAGTAGGCTCCTGGCAGGGACCTGCAGACCTGCGGAGAGAGATGCCCACACTGGAGTAGGTTTCCGGGAAGGACTTGAGACCCTGTGGAGGACCCATGCTGGCTGTGCCCGAAGGACTGCACCCCTTGGAAGAGCGACCCACATTGTAACAGTCTGTGGAGAAGTGTTGCCCATGGGATGGACTCACGCTGGAGAAGTTCAGGGACAACTGTCTCCCATGGGAGGGACCCCACACTGGAGCAAGGGAGACTCTCCTCCCTGAGCAGTGGCAGGAACAAAACGTGATGACCTGATTGTAAGCCCCATTCCCTGTCTCCCTGCACTGCTAAGGAGGAGGAGGGAGAGATGAGAAGGAGGGAGAGGTAGGGGAAGGTGTTTTCAAAATTTGGTTTTACTTCTGATTATTCTGCTCTGATTTTGTTAGTAATAAATTCAGTTAATATCCCCAAGTCTGTTTTCCCCATGACAGTATTTGGGGAGTGATCTTTCCCAGTCCTTATCTCAACCCATGAAATCTTCATTATATTTTCTCTTCCCTGTCCAGCTGGGAAGAGGAGTGATAGAGCGGCTTTGGTGGGTTCTGGGCATCCAGCTGGGGTCAACCCACTACACATTAAAAAATATAATTTAATTGATGATTTTCCAAGATCACTCCATGAAAAATCTTTATGATTCTTATATAAAAATGCAAGACTGAAGTATTTTATTCAGAGTCACTTTTCTGGATGAAGATGTTTGTCCACATCAGGCAGACAATGGAAGCTCAGCATTTAGCTCAGGAGTTTTTACCTCTTCTAATGTTCTAAGAAGACAAAAAGAAGGCCAGTGCAAAGGAAGCAGAGAATGGACAAGCAATTCTTCTTATCAACCACCATAATAAAATAGCAATTTGTGCTCCTGCTTTCTGTGGAAAAAAACTGTACAGCCCTTAAAGAGCAATGGTAGAAGTGTAGAGAAAGTAATTTTTAAGAATCTGGTTTGACTTTCTGAACTTGTATTGAAGCAGAGCCTTAGTACCAGCTCTTGATCCAAAAGATCTTTTTTGAGCAACCATTCACAAGAAAAATTGTAAAAATAATAACAATAATGTTGTTAGTATACCACAACTATCTGTTGGCCCTACTGAGATTTTAGCTTTGCCAAAATGCAAGCAGAAAAATTAGGCACATGAGAAGTGAATTTAATTAGGAACTTGCCATCTGGCATAAGCAAGCAAATGTTAAGTGGCGCCCTTTTAATATAGAAGAAACTATAATCAACCAGGGAACAGACTATAAGCTATTTCCTGTTTGATTGAAATGCCTAAATTAACTATGGGAATAGTGTAATTATCTAGTATTTTGAAGGGTTATCCTCGAGGCTGAGCTGTAGGCAACCATAGCAAGCAGAGTAACCATAGTGAAAGTGTTGACTTAAAATTGGCAGATGTAAACTGATAAATTTTGGCAGTCCTTAAGAATATGACATTCCAACTTATTAAGCAGAGTTTGAATATACTTGCAAAATAAAGAGTTGTTTCAGTTTAAACAAGAAATAATAGTAGTGCTATCTGGAGCAATGTTTATCATAATTTGGCATCCCATTCTGACAGGCTATTTTGAAAAATAATAAAAAATAAAGAAAAACCAAGTAGTATGGAAATGGACAACAAAATTAAGTAGGCTCTACTCAGCTGCTCTAGTTGTGCAAAATAGGAGACAATTTGTTTGATTTTAGTAAGAAACATTACCAGCAAATACCCAAGTTTCTCCTCTAGTGAACTTGTGATTCACAATAGTTTCATAATTACCAGTCAAAGTAATTGACTAGTAGGGAATACATTCATTTTAACCATAACCAGGATGTATGGTTAAAAGTCTTTTTCCCTGTTATTTACTCAAAACATTTAATGTCACATCTTTACTTCTCACACTTCATTGGCTCTGCATCAGCTGAAGTGACAACAGCTGCATCCTAGTTGGTATGATCATCTCATTTACTGTCTGGATAACTACACAAACAGGCTGCTTCATTTTCAGCTGTGCAGTCAAACACCCAGTCCATTGACTGTTAGAAAATCGTTGCAGAGCTAAACACAAAGCCAAGGCATAGGTCAGCATCCCCAGCAGAAAACAACTTCCAGAAATTCACTGTCCACTTCCTAAGATAAAGGTGTCTGATCATCTCCAACCTACTGTGATGACCCACACTTCCCCTTAAGGGTGGGCTGTCACACCTACTCTGTTTTATTAAACCAGAAGATAAGCACCAAAAACAGTCTAAAAGTCCATAACTAGCTGCATATCCAGTTTAACCATGACTTAGAGCTATCTGTACTTTTTATAGCATTTTCTAAGGAAGTATCCTTGGTATTTCTTAGAATATTGATAGGAAGAGGCCTTAAAGGATAACCAGCAACATACAAGTAGTCAGTGCCAAACCTTTCAGACTTTCAGAACGCGCACGTATCTTTGGGGCTCTTTGTCTTTAATTGTCATTGTTAGACTTTATAATTAACTGAATTTACCTACCTCATAGGAACCTTAAAATCTGATTCTGAGCTCGGCAAAACCATCAATACCAGAACACTTTATATTCTCAAGCAAGTTCCAGTGGACACTTGACATACTTCTCTTTCCCCATTAACTTTGCTTGACGTGCTTAGATTTTAAGCTTTTTCTTAAGTCAAGGGCATCTTGCTTTACTATCAATAGCTAGCAGTCCTTATTTCTTATACAATTTAGTGTTTCTTGTCTGTCTTCTACACAATATCCCCAAAAGAAGAAAAAACCTGATGAAGATGCATTTTAAAAACAGGCATATAGCCCAATACATTTGTGGGTGCATGTGAAAATACAGGCATCTCTCAAAATTCCCCCACAAGTGTCTACTGCTTGCCACTGGACTGAGGAAATGGAAAGGATGGCAGTTTTGTTTGCTACTGAAATAGTTCAGGGAGAAAAGGTCTGGTCAAGACTATATTCAGATTGTCTCCTGAGAATGGCACAGGAAGAGAAGCAATATTTTTGGATATTTGTGCTCTCCTTACATTTTTAAGACTGAAGCAAGGAGGAATTGGCACTTTGACACCTGAGGCTAGAAGAGAAGTTGCCTCCAGCCATACTGATTTTCATGACAGCTTTCCTGGGTAAGTTGTTAGCTGAAGACTGGAAAGTCAGGGAAGACAGACACTGAGTGTTGCATTTGTGATATTTAGCATCCAACAGCACATAGGAATACTCTTCCTGCAGTGATATGGATACCCAAGTGACTGTGAAAAAGTGAAGACAATGACTCACCTTCAGGTTACACATTCAGGAACTGGAAGGAGTTGAATGAAAATGTGTTTGGACTGTTGCTAGGGAAGTTGTTCAATCCTTGGGGCAGATTTTAACAATGCTTTGTGTAAAGGCCATGCATTGAGAGACTGGGATGAGCAGCTGGTAGAGTACTGTAGGAAAGTTTGACCTTACTCTGAGAGAAACTAATGGAGGAAATCCCACAAAAAACAGACCCTGAACAAAGAAGGAGAATTTTGAGGCTGCTCGTTAAGTAGCCAGTCTGCTATAGGAAGATACCACTTCTGCTCTTGATGTTTAATGTGCAAGTTACAGGTTAAGGAGAATGGCCTTTAAGATTTAGAAGACTACCTGTGTGAACAATAAAACTGTACACACTGAACATCTTCCAGCAGCACCTTCCCCAAGATGATACAGGAAATTAATATATCCTTTGAATCATACAACATAACCTATACAAACAGGCCAATAGACAAAGAGATTCTTCTACATTGAATTACATCTCTTTGCTCAAGTACCATTTTATATGCTCATATATTGCAAGGATCTTCGCTTCACTGCAAGAGAAGTCTTCACTTGTCTTTCACTGCAAAATAATAGACTGGGCTTTGTTTTGTACCATTTGCAGCACATTCTTATAGTAAGTCTGTATCTTAGGTAGCTTGCTTTCTTTTCAAGCAATCAGCATTTGAAACAATGCTTTGGACATGGTCTGTACACTATCAAATAGCTCCACTTTACATCTACTTCTTATAGCAGTACAGCTAATAAGGTAATTAGCATTTGTTAATGATTGTATGGTTTTAAAAATGAAGAAAAGATATTAACTTAATTCATATTTATATGAGTGTTATACACTCATTTATAATTAATAAAACCCCAACATAACTAACAGAAAATATCTTGGGTTATATAAATTTTAAATAGCATATTCAGAAATTTAGAAATTAAATATGACAAGAAAACACAGATTCATAGTCCCACTTCCGTGCTTAGAAAACAGCAAAATTTACACGCTTACTTGTATTTCTCTATGAAAAACATAACTACCTTAAAATATTTTTTTTCAAAAGTCTTTACTGGAAATGTCACATAAAATCAACTGCTTATTCTGTGTAGGCCTAGGGAACAGATCCAGAGGAGGGCAAAGGCCCTGATTAGCAAGATGAGGTAAAAAATAGCAAGACAAACAGATGGACACATGTTAATTAATAGTGTGTCATGTTCTTATGAACTAAAGTGACCTTATACTTACTTTGCATTCCCAAGAGATAACTAAGCATAAATGAGCTATGGGGTTGGTTTTTATTTTTTCCTCTTGAAACAGTAATTATCAATTAGCAATGCAGTGAAGTTTCTGTGTCACTTTCTCAGAACCACCAACAATTTCAAACTTTGAGATACATATTTAATGTGCTTGGTGCAGAAGCAGCAGTACTGATAACTGGCTCTCTCTGAAGGATGCTTCCCAATTTCCAGTAGATCGCAATGCAGCCTCTGCAGCAACATCAAGTACTAGCAATACTCATTCCTCATTCCTAAGCCTATTCCATGAAATTCATTACAGTTTTTGATTTCACCTGCTTCAGTAAGGATCCATAAATAACGTATTTGTGAGAAAACATACAATTCCACAAATTAATGCCTTTCTGAGTATGAATAGTTTCATCTTTTTGGAGAGTTGAGTCCACCTCAGCTGGACTCAGTGATGTGTCTTTGGAGATATCTGTAATTTTTCTTAAAGATGGATGCTTTAGTCATCTTGCTTCTTTTTAGGCACTGTGAAACAAAGATTCGATCTGTAGAGGAAAGATAGAGTTTAAGGAACAATGCTTGCAGTCATAAGAAAAACCTGACTTCTGTAGAACTGTTGAGATAATTCTATCAAGAGTAACTCTAATAATGAAAACGTAATGTATAATTTTGAGAATGAAATTAACGAAGTCTGCCTGATGCATTTGTGTTAATCTGGGCTAATGATCAGGAACAATAGCCTTTTTTGAATAAACTACATGAAAATCTCAATGTCTCAGTAAATTACAAAATATTTAAAAGGAGGATATTGATTTTATACAGAAGGACATTTATGGAAGCACTGAAAATTTATACTAAAATAATCCCCAAAAGAAAGTTTATAAATCAGCATGCTTTGAAACATTTACAAATTTCAAAGCAGTTAAAACTAAAAATTTTCATTAATTACTCAAACTGTAGCAATGCAGAGAAGTCAGCAGCTATACAGCATTTGCTGCATTTTCCATTTTCTTTATAGCACTATGAAATCAAGGTGAAAGCAGAAAAGGACTTTATGTCTGTGAGACAACCACAGAATCTCACACCAACAGACTTAAATAAACAGAAAGGGCCCAAACAGAGAAAACTGTGAATGTTTCTGGACGAAGAAACTGCAGTCAGCCTCTAAAGTACATTAGCTACAGAAGTTCCAGAAAAGCCTAGGGAGAAAAAAAATGAAGTCCTGGTGTACCACATCAATCTCCCTGTCTGAGTGCTCTTACTGTCTTAATAGCCACTCAGTATGGGGCTAGACTCTAAGTCCCAACATAAAAACAATTAAAGAAAGATCAGGACCATACATAGTTACAATATGACATTATTTTTTTAATAACCAGAAAACAAACAGTCCCTTCGGAAAGGTATTTAACTTCCTAGAAAAGCTTTTTTAAAAAAGCGAGTCCATTGAGATTTCTGAAATTGTAAATAAGAAATTGTCTTCCACTGTCTATAAATATTTTACTTTCCATGTTGGAATTTGATTTTATGAGTAGCTATTGAACTCCATTTGAGATAAAATTTTCTCATATAATATTTACTTTCCAGTTTCCTCAACTAATTTACAAAAAAATGCAAAAAAGTGTAGAATAAAACCAAAATATTCACTATCTAACCTGCACCTGTCACTAAAGTGGATGACTGTACAGCTTTTCACCACAGGACTTAATTCAAGCCACAAAAATAAACTCTCTTTTCATCAAGCTCCTGTCTGTGAAACTCTGATTCAGCATTACATATGGGAATTCTCCTATCAGCATTCATAAACACTGCACATTGTAACTAGGAAGAGAAACAAAGCTTATCTCTGATGGTTTTGTCAATGCCATCCAACATCTTCCACAGCTTCTCAACTGAAAGGGCTGTTATTTATCCTGATATTCTTGCTTAGCTTCATTTTGAAGCCCCTTCTCATGAATGCACCTTTCAAAACCAAGGAGGGAAATTATCCTGACCAGTAATGGTGTCCCTCTCTTGGATAATTCCCAAGTGCATTTTAACAAAGGCCAAATTTACCCTAATCACAGAAGAATGAAGTTTTCACTTGCAGCATCCATGGGAGAAATGCTCTAATCCCTGCCCCACTAACATTGCACAAGACAGAACATACCCACTGCCATTTTTGTACCACTGACAGCTTCGATCAGTTCCTTAGATGCTGAGAATGCAGAGAAGACCTGCCTTTTCTATCCCACTTTCTTTGATGGGCTCACACAAGTATTCTAACAAGAGCTGATGGCATGGCACTACCCAGCCTCCAATTAAACGATGGTGAATTGAAAACACAACTGCAGACTTTAAAAATGGTGCAGTGCTTGATATGTGGCTTTACAGCAAGATGTCTGAGGTGAGATGGTAAAGAATAAGTACCAGTAAAATCCGACAATGGGTTGGTTTGAGTTGGAAAGCACCTTAAAGATCATCTAGTTCCTGCCATGGGCTGATATCATATGCTGGTATCGGAATTGGTTCCAAACACACCACCACATATGTGAGGACAAATTGCTACAGTGAAAGAACAGAACCCACTTGCCACTGTGAAAATGAAGAGTTGGGGACACTCTCTGTAAGGCTTACACATGCAAAGGTAAAGAAAGAACATCCTTTTTTTTTTATGTTGAGCGTGTAACAATACAGAGCTAGCTTCAGAAGCCTAAGGTAAACAAAGAACACCAAGAGGTGACTATCCATAGATTAATGGCATTTTTGATGTAATAAGGAAAACATCACGGAAACATCCTGAGGGATTTTCTGCCTTTCAAAAGGACAACATGGCAGCTGGACTAGATGATTAATGAAGGTCCCTTCTGACTGAAGTGCTAAGTTCTAGTCTATTCTAGCATGCCTTACATTTCCATGACCTGGATTTGCCATCCTTCCGTCTCATCACTCAGAAGGTCCTTCTGAAGCTTTTCAGTTGGTCCTATTTCTAAGTTCTTTTCAAACAGGATACAAGAACAACAAAATCAATGTCAAAAAGCTGCATCTGAAACTTTCAGATGAATCAAAGAACCAAAATTACATGCGACAATGCTAAAGACTGACAGAATGCAAAGAAGCTTTCAGTTAGGATCCAATTTTCTGAAAATTAAAGTACAACTATCAAAGGGGTAGCAGTATTAAAAAGAAGGTTGAAAACTGTCAACTTTTGATAGAAAGATTACTTTTAAAGTGTTAGAAACTAGTCAGATGTTTCTAAGTCAAATAAGAGCACATTAACAGCTTAAATGTTCAGGTTTACATGGGATAGATGCACACGAAAACACAAAGAAAAAGCAGCTTGCAGCTTACAGAAAGGCAGAAGAGGCTGTCATACCAAACTAAATTCCATAGAATTGAAAAACCATGTAATTAGAATTATTAATGCAAGGGAACACGCTACTTAAATCAGGTAAGGTTAAATTACCTATTTAATGAACCAGTGCAAGGAATTATGAAATCTGTTTTGGCAACCTATGCATGGTGATCTAGGCACAAAAAAAAGGGGGGGGGGGGAAGGGGCAGTGATTTTCATCGTATTCTCAATTCCTTCTAAATCCACATCTTCTAGAAGAAATTCTTTAGAAGAGGTAAAGAAAAGACTAGTGAATATCCACTTAATCAATACATGCACATAGAGGAGTTCTTGCAATTTCTTTCTTTTAGGTACCTTCTAGATTCACCATCTACTGCAACACAACTTTTTGATTTACTCAAGGTAAACTAAAAAAACAAAAACAGCTGTTAGACCAGTACCTCTTAGGCAGAAGACAGAAACCAATTCTTTCCTTCTCTTTTCCTCCTTCACACGCAGTTTCAGAAAAAAAACCCAACAAAAAACCCCAACAAAAACCCAATCCCAAACCCCCTCCTCCCAACCACCTAAATCTGGCTCCTGCCATCAGTATCAGGAACACAGACTTGTCATTTACCACCAGTTGGTATGCAGGTTATCTTATGTGTGATCAGCAATGGAATGACTCCAGCCTAAATATCCACACAGAAAACTGCAGCACTTTTCTTTCTATGTGTGCTTCAAGATGTCAAGCCTGGGGAACAGTGTCCAGCTACCAAAATGTTTGATATTATTGGAAGTTTTAATCCATAAACCAGGATAACCCTATATAAGCGCTATGGGATCACAGCTTCACCAATGGTGAAGTTACAGCAACACTACATCTACACAATTTCCACAAACCTTTGGCTTGTATAAACAGCAAACATTAAAGAGATAAAGCAGTTCAAGAACAAAAAAGCCTATGGCTGTGAAAATCCCAAGTCTTCTGAAGTAGCTGGTACACCATCTACACTCCTCCTGATATGCAAGCAGGGATGGAACTTACCTTTCTGAAGAGTCTCAGGCTTGGGAAGAACGGACATGAGGCACTCTCCACTAGTCCTCTCAAGGAACAGATGCAGTCAGTGGACACGTTTCTCTCTGAAGTCTTTTTCTGATCATACTATAATTTCCCCTGTTATTACTCTCTCTTATATCTAAATCTATTATTCTTTGCTGCACAATGATCCAACATGAAACAGACTGGCTTGAGACTGAACCTACTTAATATTAATCTACAGTCTGGCTGTTAAGGCATTTTCTTGCAAGGTGAAGTAGTATGCGTCCATAACTAGTAACTTTCTGAATTTGGTTTCCTACTTCTCTGTCCCTTTCTTTAGTCTATATTCAAAAAATGGCTAGGTCATCTATACCTTTTCCAAGTAACATTAAATAAAATTCAGTACTCTCCTGTGTGAAACAACTCCCTCGTTTCTGCTCTGGAGAAAGAATTTTGGACTTGTAAAATTTATAGCCACTGCACTATTTTACATTAACTGTATGTGCACTATACACCAAGTCATAAATTATTTTAAAGACCTATTGCATAGCAGATCATATTTAGTACACGTAAATGCCTCCCAAAATATTCCCAGCAAGAAGTTCCCTTCAGAAAAGGGATACCTTGTTAGCTGTTGTGAAAAGGTAAGCCCTCTTTATGAGACTGTATTTAATCTTAAGCATTTTATAAGTTTGTATACAAAAAGTTCAATGTTACAAACAATATTTCCTTTTTCATAATCTAAGAAGAATTAGATTATATTTAGCTTGTTTTTACTCCACGTGCAGCAGGTAAACTGCAATTTTTAAAAAATCTTTCAAGAACTTTAAGAAATACAGCCCATATATACAATGTAGATTCTTAACATAAAATCCTGAACACAATGTGTCAAAACATGAGTATGAAGAAATTTACATTCATTTGATTCCTGTGCTTTAGCAGGATAACAGCTTGGGCATGTGAGGTATTTGCAAAGGTCACAAATTCCCCTCTTAGGATTTAGCATTTAACCTGTCCTTGACATCTGCTAATGTTTATGATCTCCATTATTACCTATGTATGTATCCTGTACTCATGGTACTTGAAACAGGTGGGATACATTTTAAGAATAGCAATATTCCAAATAGCCAATACTTACAAATTCATAGGATTTGTTACAAGATTGACTTTCAATGAACTCCAAGAAAGAATTTGTCTTTTGGCCTATGCAACAAGTGTTAGGTATCTGCTTTTACAATTTCTTGTAGAGTACATTGGCAGCACATGACAACAATTCACTTCAGATTTAGCCTTCTCTCAGCTACCTCCTTTTCCAGAGAATTTTCTGTGCCAGGCTATGGGATTAACTAACTTCAACAGCAATAGGAGGCCAATCCACTTTTGGTACATTATTTTTCAGGATCCTTGGGACAGAAATCAAGGAGTAAGGACCATACTGGAGAAGCCCTTCTGATGGTGGCACATTTTCAGTAAGCTGATTTCCTAAGGACAAAACAGCCTACTTCTGTCACAGTGGCAAATGCAATCTCTTGCCAAAGCAGAATTCATAGATCTTCAGAAAAAGGAAGTGGCACTGGACAGCCATCACAGAAGGATCCACAGCATTTCCCTATTGGCCCACAAAGATCTTTAGGAAGAGTTCAGGAGTAGGGCTAATCGATTGGTTTTGCGAGCAGCAGCTCACTCCAAACTACTTGGAGTAGCACACAGTCTACAGTGAATACAGAGTAAGCCTAATATTTCTAGCATGGGGATAAAAGAGCTTTTAAAAATTACTCTTTTTATATTCAGGAATATAAGAGGGAAGTTTAGGCCCAAGCAGTTTGGTAAATGCTCTCCCCTTGTCCAGTTACCATGACCCTGTTTGTTACTTACAAAGGAAAACAAAGACGTGGTATTTGTGTTTGAACTGCCTGGTAGGATTGCTTTTACTTAGTAAATTAAATGCAAGGTCAAGCTGCTTTAGCAACAAGGAGTTCTGGTAAGGTGCTCCCATGGTTATGTTACAAAAACATGATGACCTTAATGTTACTATGAACTCAGGTTTAATGAAAATTTGAAAACCAAAACGTATCAGCAAATCTAACTGAGAAGTAAATATGCAAATGTATACAAAAAAAGTGTATGTGTATGGACTTTTATGTATACATATATATATAAATAAAAAATATGTATACATGTATATAGGACAAAAAGGGGGTTGCTCCTTGAAGTTTCTTCTGAGGTAATGTTTACTTACCTTACAAAAGTGAAACAAGATAATAGGTAGGCCTGGTGATAAAACACAACAGCTTTTATTCCAGTTATAAAAATGTTCATTCTACCATCTATCTGCTGAGGTAAGCCTGAGAATTCTCATTAAAATTTCAGCAAGGCTGGTCATTAAAAAAAAAAAAAAAAAAAAAGCAGAAATAGTTAAAAAAGATAATTGGATTCTTACATGATTGCACTATAGTCTGACACCTCTAAGTAAGGCTATACCTTCTGCCACTGAGCAAAAGGTTACCTGGCATGGGATATGTCATCTGTCACTAAATAAGCTATGAGATTTATTCACTTGGAAAGCTGGGCCCTATTTAGTCTGTTATTTACAGAAGTTAGAACATTATGATTTTATTATAAAATTAGACAAACAACTGAAGTACCACTTCTCATTAACACATTACTCTAGTTACATAAAATATGTATTAAATTTGCTATTAAAATTTAAGGCAAATATCCTGAGGCATTCCTAATGGCACAAAATGATGTTGTTACTTCCAGAGACAAAACTGAGCTATTCAAGGACAGTAAGTCACCAGTACCACAGCTTTAATTATATGTGTTTAATTCTGTGAAGCACAAGTGAGTAATATGTTCTCTCTGTCTGTTCAGACACTTCTGTAATGGTAAAAGTCCAAAGATATCTTACTGGGACAGACAATCATTCAATAATGATGATGGAAAACACATAAAAATTACAACTATCAAACTCATTAAAACAAACCTCATAGCTTCTTATAATAAATGTGATGAAAAAGACTATGTACACTAAGAACACTAAAGACTCTTCAGTAAGATGAGGCTCAAGAAAACTCACATAATAATGCTTCCCCTGTATTTTACTTAAAACATCTGTGATGATCTTCTGGAACTGTTTAATGACAAGTCTTTCACTAGGTTAATCAAAACTTCCTTTGTACTTTCTCCTTCCACTTACTGGAGCTCACTATGGAATTTTGCTATGAAATGAGCCCAGAGAGCTTTTCACTGGACTTTCAAAACTCAGCTGGCTTATGCTTAGGAAGAAAGAAAAAGTCATCTACACTAAAGAGAAGTGGTAAGATTGCTTTATAGGATGTAAGAGACATGAAAACATAGGAAAAACATGCAAAAAAAACCCCAAGAAACAGGATGAGAGAAGCAAACAAAAGGGATTGAGAAAGGGTGGAGACAAAGAAAACAATCTGCAGTGGTAAAGCACAGAACAGAGAGCAACAGGAGAGTCCCATCAAGAAATAGCCTGATGTCCAATATTTCAAAGGATAGATGGAATGTACTTGCTACTACCAATTGTAAGCTTAGAGAAGTTTCCACTTTCCTTAAGAACTGAAGGAGTTTGGAACAGAAGGTAGTTAATTTACATGATTTTATAATGAGGAGATACAACTGCTGACATTTCAACACTGCTTAGCAAAACACAATAGTACTACTTAAAAACCAAAAAGTAATGAAAATTGTCTTGCTTTGACAAGTCAGAGTTAGCACCTAAGTATTAACCTGCAATATTAGCAAAATTATTTCATTTCTCAACTGAATAGTGCATATTGTAAGACTCAACTAATGTGAAACAAAAGTTATTGTTTTGCCAAGTTTGTAGCAGTAACAAGCAGTAAAACTCACTTGTGTCTACCTACAGGAAATGGAATCCTGGTATTCCCTGGAAACAAAAGCATTTCAACTACTTCTACTTTAACATTTTCTGTTGGATTAGCATCAGAGAACTTTGTAATGTTCATAAGTATCATAAATGCAATTTTCATTCAGGATCATAATCATGCAACTAAACATTTGATCCTCAGATTATTTTTAAACGTTACTTACAATGGTATATTAAACAATGCAGGAAAAAGAACCTGAAACTTTTCCATTTTTAGCTGCTCTACTAACAATTCAAGACCTGGTTTTAGAACCTCCTACTAAACTTTTCACTATAATGCAAGTATTTCTCAGCCCAAGGAAGTTCTTGAACATAAATTATCAGAATAGAGAACATATCAGATGAAAGTTTAAAGGACATTGGCAAATACATATGCTCAGAAATAGAGAATTTTGTATCAGTTGTTTAATTAGGTCTCGTGATTTCATAAACTCTTTGAAGATTCCTCTTCAAATAAAGTCATGTGTGTTGAAGTCAGGTGTCACTCACTAAAATTATGTCAGTAAACAAGTAAAGACAGTGTACACATCTTCCCACAGCACTGTGCTTGCTGTATCTAACAATTCTATTGGCAGCAGAGTCACAGCCATTTCCACATTAGTTACTGAAACTCAGATTCCTGCCTATATCTGCCCATTCCCCTATGCAGACAGCAATCCCTAACTACCAATATGATTATCTCCAATGGGCTACTGTATGATGCCTAACTCTTTCAGGATGTACTGATGTCCAAAGCCAGGCTGGATGGGCCTTTGAGCAACACCATGTAGTGGCAGGTGTCCCTGCCTGTGGCAGGGGGTTGAAACTAGATGATTTTTAAGATCCCTTTCAACCCAAACCACCCTGTGATTCTATTCTATAATATAAAGATGTTCCTTCCATGTTGCAGTAGACTTGCTTCATATACTGTATGAGCATACCATTTCCCAGAACTGTTACCAGAAAATTATCATGATTTTAATACCCATTATAAGTAGATAAATGAAACTGCTTAGAGTACCTTCCAGACATCTTCACATTTGATTTCATGCTATTATCAATACATAGTTTCAGTTAAAGATTCTCATTTGTTCCTGTCAAATGATTCTAAAGAATAATGATCTAGTGTAAGGCTGTTTCATAAGAGAAAAAAAAAAAGAGGTAATATTTTCTTTCCATTCAAATCACCCTGTTTTTGCAATCTATTGTGATTATTGAGGATATCACCAGTGGTCCCTGGGCCTCATGCAGTACCAATTGGTTTCTTGTAACAAAGCCTGCAGCATGTCACTTTCATCTCATGATTTTTTTTTCCCCATCAAAGACCTAGATTGTGAAAAAGCATAACTTGTGTACTTAATACCAAATGAGTTTACATCTGAAACTAACAGGAAGAAAAGACATGCCAGCATCTCCTTTAGAATAATGTCTGCAATAATAAGCTATTCAATAGGATGAATAGAAAGAACGAATTCATTTTCCAGAGTTACTCAGAGTCAACTATCAGGAGATTTGTGTCAGCATTGGGCTTCTTCTAGGTGATGTCTGTTGCAGCTGATTGCAGAGACAGCTTGTTACTACAACCAACTTCAGTCAAGCTACTTATTGTCAGGTAGCTTTTTACTTTTTTCAAATAATAGAAAAAATATGATTGTTGATGGTTTTAGTTAACTTACTACTTTCATGAAGGGATTGTATTCGGAGAATACTGTCGCAACTCATTAGTAAGAGATGGAAAAATCACATAGCAGTTCAACCTGCCAAGAAGAAATCTTATGCTAACTAGTAAATCTATATTAACTTTTTTAGAATATTTTGGTACATGAATAAAAAATTATTGCCTGGAAAAATAAGCGAATTGTAGACATAGCTTTAAGGTAAGCTTGTAGTGAACTCAACCAAAAGTGTACTCCCACAGCTCAACTAAACCTTCCAAAACCTTGTGGAGCTGCAATTAAAATAAAAACAGGATTTTACATGCAGCCATAAGAATTATTTTAGTCTAGTCACTTCTGCTGTTAATTATTATTTCTCCACACTCTGCAAAAAGACTCCTTGAGTCCATGCTCATCATTTACACAGTGGGCTGAAAGCTGCAGTACTCATGGGAAAGAGATTGACCCTGATCAGAGATTATACCTGAAAATGACAGTACAATCAATAAACCTTAATGATGGATAGATGAGAAGCAGATTTCACAGATGGCCTCAACTCTTGGGTATTTGCATGAGGTGCTGTTTTCTGGATAGGCATGGACCTTGAAGTAAGTCTGTCAGCCAAGAGTGGATGCAGCAACTATCTGCTAGTAATGTGGGCTGGAAAAACGGTAAAATTTTCTGTACTGCTCACCAGTTGTCTGATAGGACTAAAAAACACATGAATCAGCACGCATGTCCAAAAATTATTATCTGCCAATGTAATGTCTTCAATCAGTGTTGCATTCATCACAGATAAAGGTCTGGCATGCTCAAAGACATACGTGCAGACATAGGTGCCAACTATACAAACAACTTGAGACAAGAATTCACAGGCATGCTTAGGCACACTTGCATTTTTTGTTGGAATGGAGGACTGAATGGATTTGTTATTAGCTTATTTTTGGACTCTGAGCAAACAATAACAATGGACGCTTAGTTTGGGTTACTGATTCATCTGGCTGCAAGTCAACTTACCATTTAGACACCAAACAAAAAAAACCAACACAAAAATATCTGAATACAGTTCCTGATAAAAACTGCCAGAATTAACACATAATTTTAAAATATTCCAAATAATTCAATATGTGTAGTGTATGAGACATTGTATGACAGTAAAAATCCCAAGAAAAAATACTAAGACGTGTTGTAGAGAGATTACCACAAAATACTCCCAAAACTGAGAACAGTTTGGCAATCACTAGGTTGAACTAGTAGGTAAAAGAGATACACAGCATCACACTTAAAGAGAGGGAGGGATGCTTCCTTTTAGCACAGATATTTCATTTGTCTCACATTTAAGATTAGTCTTCACCTACGGGAATAACAAAGCAATGACAGTGAAAATTTCCTTACGATCTACGCACACTTCCTTTATTGCTCAAATGCCAGGGTTTAAAAAAATACAAGCGATTCCTATTTTCTCTAAATAGGGATTAGGAAGGCAAGATACAAGCTGGACAAAGAGCAGAATCATACATATATCCTAATTATACAGTATTAAGAACCCAATAACCCATGTTGATGGGTTACTGCAGACACTTCAGAAGTAGCATAATGACTTCCCCTAAAAAGGCAGGCCTGATGAGACTGCTATATTGCTCTCAGCCATCAGTCAAATGTGCTGTTAAGAAGACAGCATATGCTAGCAAAAGGGTATTAAAGAAGATAAAAAATACCTTTACCCATAAATGCATATGGTTTTCTTGAAGCCCTCTTAATTTGGTTGGAGGACAGGCACAAATATTCACTGCTGATCTAAGTAAAGTTGACTTTGCCTTTCTTTTGAGAAATTAGAATCCAAGATTTCAGTTGCCTCAAGTTTAGTGTATCCTAAGCATGCAATGCTTAGAAGTAACTTGAAACCAACTGTACTCCTTAAAATGCAGTATTTTTAATTGCATTTTCAATTTCTTAATGTATACCCTTGCAATAGACCTGTGCAACACTCTAATATTGCTGTAGCTTTCAAAGCTATGTTCAGTTGCATCAAGAACTGCAGCATGCCTACAGTGCTTAACCTGAAATAATCTTTCGGAACAGAGAAAGTCCTTAGTGATACCTTGGGTAAATTGTTACAAAACTTGACTGAAATGTCATGGTAATTCCACCCCTGAAAAAGCCATGATGAGTGAGTGTAGTTACCCCCCGAAGCACAGCTTTTCTTTTTTTTTTTCCTTTTTAAGAGGTATTTAAACCAAGGTAGTATCACCAACTTAATGTGACTATTAAGTTCAAAGGTGTAATAAGTGATTCAGACCATCTAAATTTAATACTGTAACTTTCTCTACACAGACTAAACAAGAAGAAAGCATTAAATATTCTTGAATTGAAACACCATAATTGACAAGATGATTTAGTTAGACTACAGTAGAAGGCTCTCTGAAGGCTATCTGTCCTGGTGTCACTCACTACAACTATGTCACTAACAATAAGTAAAGACAGTGCACACATCTTCCCACAGCACTGTGCTTGCTGCATCTAACAATTCTATTGGCAGCAGAGTCACAGCCATTTCCACATTAGTTGCTCAAACTCAGATTCCTGCATATATTCCTGTCCATTCCCCTATGCAGACAGCAATCCCTAACTACGAGTATGGCTACCTCCAATAATATAGAGACGGCTGTATTGATCCCTAACTCTTTTGGGATGTTCTGGTGTCCACTTGGAGGGGGCTTTGTACAACCTGATGTTCCTGCATGTGGCAGGGGGAATGGAACTGGATGATCTTTAAGGTCCCTTCCAAGCCAAGCCATTGTGCAATTCTATGACTTCTGGGAGGATCTTGCATTAGCCAGCCAGGGTACTAAGGGAAGAAGATCCCATTACCTAAAGGCTTGGTTAGCTCATCACATTCCTTAAAAGATGCTGAGAAGACCTCTTGACTTCCTTCTAAATAATCCAACAATGAAATGTCCTGAGAGAAGTAATACGACCTTGCACTTCAGACAAAAAAAATCTCTGATCACTGCCAAGACACAGTAAATGGTTTACTAAGAACTGAACCTTCTTTCTAAATAACAGAAGGCTTCAGAACCCAGTGTTGGTTCAGATAATGAGAAGGAGGAGGCAGGATGTTTCTGGACTTCCACAGTGGCTGGTATTGCAGTCTTTTTAAGACTGGTTACATTATTTTTTTTCTCAAATGATCTGGGGAAGTTTGCTTTCGAGAATGGATTGAGAGATTCCAGTGAAATTTATTTAATCAACCAGGCCTTTCCATTTTGTTTTTCTTTCCTTGGTTGTTTAAGTAGTTCCAAGTTTTGAAATCGGCATCAGGAAAAGACTGAGTCCTTTTTATTTATGTGCATATGTAAAAAATATGACTGTCTTCAAATCTCCTAGCAAAAATCTTCAAAGCCTGAAGAAGCACTGCATCCAAAAGATCAAGTCAGGAGCTATGCTATTATTTTTCACATACAAAATTCTTCTCAAATAATGCTGCACATTGATTAACAATTCCTCATTAGCAAATAAATAATTTAGAAAAACTGACAGATAGCTACAGACAAAATTTCTTGTTTCTGAAATCATATAAATTGTTGGTTTAGAATCAACTTATATGTGTTATGTCATTTTTAGATCAATGAGTAGGGTTTTTGGTGTACATTGTACAATTTCTTGAATCTTGGAACTTTTTCCTCAAAACTCTTATTGTAAAAGCAATCTATTTTTGTACAACATAGATAACCATGTTTTTACAGTATTTTTGATAATAGACAGCAAGAGTGTTCAATACACAAAATCCAAACTCTATAGTGCGATTCTTAGAAAACAAATAGAAGCTATCTCTCCAGGTTTATGCAGACATAATATTATGAAGTTTTACAAATTATTTATAATAAATCCTCAGAAGTATAGAATGCTTAATGCACAACCACAAGCAAGGAATTTATTTAGGTACTTTTGTATGACTTACATATATTGAAGTTTCCAAAAGTAATTCTTCAATTTCAGAGGCTGATACATATAATGTGACTTGACAGCAATATTGACAATATATTAATTTGGAACATCACAGTGAGTCAATTCAGTGAAGTGGAAAAAAAATAATTAGATGTTCAGAATCACTCTATTAAGTCTAAGACTACATACTAGTAGAAAACAGATAAATATAACATCAAATTTAACATAATAGCAATTTCATAAAAGACCATAAATTGGTAAGGTTTTCAATGCCGTACACCCCTAAGAGAGAATCAGTTTTCTTAACACTATTTGCATTTTTCCTTTTTTCATATATGTTTTCATAAATGTGTACAAACGCTAAACTTGAATGACCCTTAGAAACTATCTAAAGCATAGTAGTTAATCAAACAGCCCAATAATTTGACATATTATTCCCCATTATTTGGTGACTAAAGTCACTACAAATAATTGCCAGAAACTAACAAGTAAAACTAGCATTTATATTACCTTGTTAATTTTCATGAGGTTAGTGTACAGCATTTTAATTACAAATAGTACATATGATACGATTGCAAGGGACACTGCCCAGGAGTATTTTGACCTGACATTCAGGAAAAGGTATTTGGTTGCTCAGTAGAACTATTGTATCAAAAAGAATTTCTAAATTTAAAGGCATTTTCTTTCCTTTAAAGCTGTGATGTTTTGCAACAAAACATTTCTTAAACAAATACATACTACTCCTTCTTTGGACTTCATAATAGTTTCTAAAAGACAATAATTCCCCTATTTATACACTCTTATACCTATGGACTGAAACCCATTACACTGGTTAATTAAGAAAATAGGTTACATTACCATATTAAGAGAAGGCTCCCCTAGTCTTTCCTAATAGATAGTAATCATTTTATTAATAAGAGAAGTGACAGTGTAGAGTTTTTACATCTGAGCATGACATTAGGCCAAGGAGATCTAGAAGCCAGAACTAGAAATCTTGGCATACAGGACTAAAACTCAGAATAATGACGATAAACTGAAAACACGATCTAGGAGAAAATTAAGATGCAATTAAAGAAGGTAGATAGTTTCACTAAGAATAATCAACTGAGAAAATACTGGATGAGGACACACAGTGTGTAGCTACTCTGGTATTTTGATGATTAGAGTTACCATGAGTAAAAATGATCAGCAATACAATATTCTTGCATAAAAGACAACATACTATCTTGAACTGAAACTAATCTTTACAGTTTACCTATTGGTAAGGCTACAACTGTAATCTCCTTATAGAACATTCTCTACCTAAGGAATAATGGAAGAAATCAGAGGAATTGAGCAGAAAATATTAACTACCAGAGGTCTAAAAAAGATGACAAAGAAAGCAAAAATTAAATAATGAGGAGTCTTTCAGTTGAGAGGAAACAAGTGAAAACGTTAACAGATTATAGGGAAAAACACCCAGAGTGTGCATACAAGGTGAAAGCTCATTCTGCAGGAATATTACTTGTTTGTGTTGACCAGAAGGAATTCTTTCCCTAAATCTAGTCCTGTCTTTTAACAGATTTATCATATGTACTTCTCAGTGCTTGGGAACTGAACTTGTAACTAAGATGCAATTTTCTTTAGCCAGTATTTCCATTTTTTATCAGTTTCTTGTTTCTGTAAAAACACTACACACAGTTAACTAGTTTCACAATAATTTTATCTATTCCAATCACACCAGATGGGTTTAACAATGAAGTAAAAAGTCTTCTATCATGGTTCAAGAGAAACCTTTAAATATAGCAGCATGAAGTCTGCAAACAGAACTATAAGAAGAAAAGGTGTATATTGAACGACAGTCTTTGGTAAAAGCAAATACCTCATCTGTTTCTTCACATGCGCCTTTACCCAAAAGCCTCAAGATGTGCATTACTTTCAAAAGCAGGTAACTTTGTTTTTGGAGCAAACGTTTGTGCCAAAAAACCAAACAAGCCTCCCCAAATAAACAAAAAACCACCACAGCAAATAAAACCCCAAACAAACCACCAAACCCTCAATTCCTAAATTCCTTCTTTTTTTTCCCTTTACACACTTCCATACCTTAATGGCACTTTATATGTCTCCCTTGCTTCATCTGGCCATTTTCATTGCTTAAAATTTTTCATGCTACAGAAGAACATTTGTTGGATACACAGACACATTTAAACTTCCAACTTCTTCTGAGCTCAGCTTTTGATAGCAATCCCTATATATATGATTTGGACATGTTACCAGAACAGACATCTTATTAGCAAACAAAACATTTTGCCTCAGTATATTTTATCCATATTCTACCTCTGCATAGCTTAAGTACCAGTACTCCTGTGAATTTAACCAAGTTGCTGATACGGATAAAATTAACTCAAGTATCTGGTTATAGAACTGAGCACTAAATCCATAGACTTCTAAATATTAAAACTTACTAAAAACCCTAAGTTAGACCCAACATCACTACATCAATTCATCCTTACATCTTAGTTATATCCTAGCAGTGATTTTACAAGCAATATATTCACCTCCATAAAAAAAAAAAATCCATGTTTAAAAGTTTGTCAGACAGTTCAGAATGACATCTCCTTTTAACACACTACACATGCTCACTCCTGTGCAAACCAAGTTTTAACTGTCATGCTGTCAAGAAAAATGCTAATTCCCTAGTCATATCTTATCTTTTCAAGGAAGTAAGAACTACAGAACATTTTACAATAGAAAATTGTATCATATGTTTAATAAAACCTGCCACTTGCATGAAAGCCCGGAGAGATGTTGCATTTGAAGCTGACAATGAAAAAGAAAAAATCAAAAAACCCAACCAGTTAACAAAATGCAAAATGTAGAAAGCCTTTCAAGTTTTATACAAGCCTATTATTCTATTTTCTCAGCCCTCTCCCAGCTTAATGCAATGTAAAAGTCCATTAATAACAGGCTGAGCATATGTAAGGCAGTCTTAGAGCTGCATTGGGTCATTAACTGGGAGAGACCTTCTTAAGAAATATGTGCTTATTAAGAAAAGTCCCAACTTGAAAATCACTTTAAGTGTGGTGCCTTATCAATGTCTGACAATCAGGCATTACCTGCAGCAACAGATGTATGTTGCTAATTCTAGTCTGTTTTTGAATGCTTTCCTAAACCTGGTTTCAAATCTGTTCTATAATAAATCAAACAACAACAAAAAAAAACCAAACAAACAAAAAAAAAACCACCAAAAAACAAACAAACAAACAAAAAAAAACCCCACAAAAAACCAAAACCCAAAAAAAACCCCCAAAAAAACCCCCCAAAAAACAAAAAACCAAGACAATGTATCCCCAAACCAAAAAGCTACTCACACTTTTTTGATCTAATGAAATTAGGTTCATTGCACTTTAGCTTTTCCTTCGGATTTTGCAACAAGTATTGTGGGATTACCTGGGCATTTGAAAATTTGCAAGTAAAACAGAACTGCAGCTGACTGCCTCATTTGAAATGGCTTGAATCTTTCCACTCTCAGTGCAGTTTGCACTGTACACTTCTTTGTCCAGGCTGGGAAGGTAGGAGACTTCCCAAGGTACAGATTTTTTGATTAGCTGTTTTTCTTTAAAATGGTTCAGTGTTGTTTCATTGCTTTGTAGCAAAGGCACCTAGAACCTCTGTGTGGAACCCTGCTCACTTTTGATTTCTTAAGTTACTTCAGAAGAGCTAAGCAAATTACTTGAGTCTGTCCTTTATACGAATTATGAGCAAAGGGGGAACAAAATAACTGTGAAACATTTAAACTGGGATTTGTTCTCCAACAGCGTTATGATGATTCACACATTTTATTAGAAGTTTCTGCTTAATCCACAAATGTTCAGTTGAAAAGCCCCAACGAAGTGCGATTCAAAAAGAGCAGCATTTACTGTTACGTCATACAACATAACAAACCTATTGAAGTCTCAGGCGTACTGCTGTGCGTAACACTTCGCAGCTTGTTTTCCCTAAACGCACCTAAACTGACACAAGCAGGTAGGTAAATTTCACAGCAGAGCAAGATGTAGCCATTAAAGACGCCGACATTACACTTGTAAGGATACTTTATCCTACTCCTCTGCAACAAACCAGAGTGAAAACAACGCCGGACAGAAACAAGTTGAGCGGACTGCTGGCAGCACCGCTCCTGCCACCCGGGGGGCAGCTGCGGCACCCACTGCCCACGGCAACACAGACAGGCTCCTTGTCCCTCGCCACGCTCCCGTCCCGCGGTGATCCTCTCCCGCTTCTCTCTGCCCCTCACCCCGCTGGAAACTTTCTGCGGGGCGCGGCACGGCCGCTGACACCAGTGCCGAGCGCCGGGGCCGCACTCCCAGCGCTGCTCCTCGCCCGGTGGGGAGGCACAGCCTAGGGCACCGCGCTGGGTACCGGAGCACCGAGCGGCTCCTGCCCAACACACCGATGTACCACCCTACACCGCGGGCTGCCTCCCGCCCGCCTCCCCTGCCCTTCGCCCCCCGGCCGACAGCCGCAGGATAACTTTCCAGGGGACGCTTGCCCTCTCCCGGCACTGGAGGCGTGTCGGGTCGGGTCGGGCCAGGCCGGGCGTGCGGGGCGCTTACCTGATGTCCCCTCTCGGCTGCAGGGCAGGGCAGCGTCCCCGCGGTCCCCTTCATGCCCGAGGGGCTGCCCTGCCCGCACACACGTCCTCATCCAGCTTCCTGCCCGCGGGCTGCGCCTCCTTCCCTCGCCCTGGCAGGGCGGGCGCCGCTCTCGCGGTCTCGCCGGCGCGGCAGGGAGGGAAGGAGGAACAGAGGGCGGGCACCAGGAGGAGGAGGAGGAGAATCCGATCAGCGGGCGGGAGACGAGCTGTGCCCTCCGTGTCTCCGCCCCAGCCTCTGAGCGGACACAGAGCAGCTGCGGACGGGCAGCACTCCCCGGCCGTGGGAAGCACCAGGGCTACTCTGGCCTCTGCCGCACCGCGTCCCTGCGGTGTGTCCCCCGCTCTGGCAGGCAGGGCAGGGCTCGGCCGCACCGCGTCCCCGCCGTGTGTCCCCGGCTCTGACGGGCAGGGCAGGGCTCGGCGGCGCCTCTGGAGGGCGCCCGGATCCCAAAACTCGATGCTTTGGCGGAGCTCCTCTGCTCCAGGGCCGGCGGCCGGGCTGGGCTGGGCTGGGCTGGGCTGGCACCGCCTCGCCTCGTCCGCTGCCGGGGATGGAGTTTGGGGCCGGTCTCAGGGTGGGACGGACGGCCTGGGGAGGCTTCAGGATGTGTGGGAGGAGCCGGGGCGGGACAGTTGTGGTGGAGTGCACAAAAGGAGCTGGGGGGCGAATGCTGGAGGAAATTATGAGAATACGGGTTTGCACAGTTTAAGAGAACAAAAAGGGATCGGGGAGGTAAAGAGGGAAACTGACCGAGACAGAGAAGAAGGGTGACGTACGGATTGGGAAGATGAATGATGTGTCCTGATAAATTTTGCAGGAAGGGCGTTCAGAAAGGCAGGGAGGAGTGAAGACCAATGGGGTAACTGAAGAGGAGAAAGTAGGAAAGGATTGTCGAGCAACAAAAGGGAAAATGTATCATGAAAGTCGGAAAAGGCAGGGTTTGGGATGATGAAGAGACTAAGGAGATAAGGGTTCTGAGGAAGCCAAAATTTTACTGGGCTTGGCAGGAAATACATGTGAAACTTAGATGGTGGATAGGGAGAAGTTCAGCTACTTTGTCCTAGAGGTTAGAAAAATGAGTCACTGAGGAAGTGATTTGAACTTAGAGGGGTTTTTAATTAGGGATGCACAAGTGGAAGCAATGGAAAAGTAGGAAATAAGCACTGCAGGGATTGCTGGACAAGAAGGAACTCTGAGATCAAAAAAATAATTCCCAGCTTGAAAGACTTAGTGCATCTGAGCAGAACATGCGAAGCTCTTGGTTGAAAGGAGTGGAAGTATTGCTTCTATATGGGATAGAAGTCACCCTGTCTGGAAACTTCTGTATGAACTGTGCAGTATATCTTACCATTTTCTGGCAAATCGTGCCATCCCACATGAGTAGTGGAGAGCTGGATTCAAGCTCTCCAAACTAAACTCACCTTTACAAACAGTGTAGCAAAGTGGACCCTGACCATCCAGGACTACCAGTAAAAGCAGAATATTCCTACAGACTTGATATTATCCTAGTCCTTGGAGAACTGAATTGAGTTTTAGCTTTTAGCCAACCCAATCTGAAGAATGTATGTAGATTCATTTGTTTTAGTGTTTAATGATTGGAGGTTCATGCTGCTGAACCGAACTACCCGTGAGTGTCTACTGCCCCTCATGTGGAAAATTACCTGATGGGATACAAACTGGGATATGTGAAACTGGCATAGAAATGACTGTGTTTACCCTGAAATCTGTCACTGAAGTATTTACTGCACAAATGAGAGGAAAAATGCTGAACATCAAATTAATCTCTTCATCCAGAGGATAATTTATTGTTGTAATAACCCCTTCCTCCACTGACTTTCTGCAACTCTTTGACCTACAACACTCTGAAGTGTTTTTTGCTTTTTTGCTTTTTTAAGTCAGGGTTTTATTCTGGTCTATTCTAACCCCTTGTATCTCAACTCTTGCGAGACAGCTGTAGTGAATTGTAGATTTGTGACCAGCACAAGGCTTGTCTTGTATAAGTGATTTACAATAAGCAGAGTATTCTAGGCACAGCCTAGTCAGGGTATAGATTGGATTGAAAAAAAAGAAAAGAAAAAAAATATCCTAGCCTGCTTTGGGGTAGGACTATGTAATCTGTATCTTTCCCTTTGATTTTCTTTCTTCATTTTTCTTCCTGCCCTTTATTGTACAGAATCTTTCTTCTTCCTGTGGCTCATCAATCCTACCACTATACTAATGTCTAAGCTAATTTTACATATTTTGTATGTATATAGAAATTTTTATAGGAGTTGTTACCAGAGATCTAGCAGATGATATCTCAGTAGCCATCTCTTGCATAGAAATGGTGTGCGAGTCTGGACTTCCAGGTGCTGTTGTAGTACTGGGGAAAATAAAGATGATTAAAAATAAATGTTTAGCTGGTTGGTCATAGGAGTTCTGGTAGTTATCTGTGGAGCTGCTGCTCAGGAGTGTTGAAAATCTTGTATATATGAAAGAAGGTGAGATCAGCATTTTCAAGTTATTTCTTAGCTTTGTTGTCCCTGGGTTGGTTTGTTTGTTTGGTTGGTTGGTTTTGGTGGTCATTATGAAGATCTGTAGCTATTCAGGAAATCTTTTGTGAAAGGCTATCTCAGAGGTGCTGTTTGCTACCAGTTTGTATCATGTGTAACAAATCTCTTTTGTTTCCTTGAACTGTTGTGTGTCTGAATTTGAGATAATGTACTGCAAATTGTTGTCCTGGATACACGAGCAAGTATAATCAAAATCAGTGGAAAATTCAGTTATTTTCTTAAAAGTATGTACTTGTTAACAAATTCTTTACTTGTTAACATAATCCATAACGTACATGGATTTGTAAATCCAAAGTACAGTTTAAAAATTATTGGTATGGGTAAAATTCTAACCGTATGCTTTAATCACTGGGACAGCATTAGAAGTTGATATGTTGATCACCTAGATTCAATGGTGTTAATAACTTGTGCATAAGAATCTGTTCCATATAAAACAAAATAATGTATTATGGATACCAACTATAAACTCCCTGAAGAAAACACATTTATTTTGAGTGGCTCTGTATTTTCGTTTTGTAGACAGATTGTTTGTACAGTGGAATAAGCAGTGAGTGAGACATAAATGTAAAGATATTTGGGTTTGTAATGAACTGGCTAACATTTTGATCAGTTCAGGTTTGTGACATCTATACCATCATGTAAACAGTTGAGTTCACCTTCTCCTCCCTCCCCTGTCCTCTCCCCCCATCCACCCCTCACTGGCCATGTTGCTTATGTCTTTTTTTGGATTCCTGCTCAGCTGTGACAGAAGCTAAATAGCTTTCCCAATAAGGAAACTCAAGGTTGGAGTTGGGAATAGCTCCACACTGACGGTGTGGCTCATAGCAGCTTACTCATCGTTCTCCAAAGATGCAGCCTTTGGGTTATGCTGTGACTTCTCACTGTGCTATCATTGCTGTGTAACTGTTAATCTGCCAGCATAGAGCTACCTGTCAAAAAATGTATACTGGACTGTGAAATACCCATGTAGTCTCTGGGAAATCTCTGTGGCTCATGCTACAAATACAATACTGTTGTTTGAGCACTTAAAAGAAGAGCACTGACACCTCCCCAAGAAAAAAAACCCAAAACAAACCAAACAAAAAAACCCTTAACAACAAAACCAAAAAAACCCACTAGAGTTCTTAATACTTTCAGGGATTATGCCTGAGTGATCAGCTTCCTTCTGAGAAATAAACTCTTAGATGGTTTTATGAGGCCATCCCCCTGGACACCAGCCAGCTGTGTAAGGTGAACTCTGAAAAATTCAAGGTGGTTTATCTCAGGGTTAAAGGATGCAACAATTGTTCTGTGGCTGTCATATTACCTGCTTTTCCTGTGAGGATCTATACAAAACATAAAGCAAACCCTTGACAGCATATTGTCCTCTTCAAGAAAGATGGGGCTTTATCTGAGCTCTATGGTCAGGTATCAGTAATAGCTGCCCTCTTGAAATCCAAGTATAGAATGACAAGGTGTTTCTTCACATTCAGACCCACTGCCCATGAAAAGGGCCAAGCCTAGGTATAAGTTCCAGGGGACTGGAGCCCACTGGCAACCTTAAGTTGTAAAGTACATTGTGCTTCTTACAACCCCGAGCTCCTGAGAAATTCATACATGCTCCTCTTCAGCTTTTCTGTTACCCATTTTTTTCCTCATACTGCATCTGGAGTCCATAATTGTTCCTCAAAGTTGTTTATGCTCTTTATGTAGCCAACAAAAAGCTAAGTCCATCCTGAGCATTCTGAAGACTGGTTTTGAAGATTTCTGGCTACTCCTGTTTACTCTACAGGCACTTAGACAATAATATCAGGATTCATTTGTAAACTGGGATCTGCAGCCTTTTCTGGCACCTTCTCCATTGAGGGGCCCCAGAATGTAGGTATTGGTTCAGTCCAAGGCTCCTTTCAGTGTAAACCTGCTAGATCCAACCAAGAGGAAACAGGATAGTTTTATTGATCATTCCTGGGAGGCACACCTTCCTTGCCTCCTTTCTTCCCTTCACCCCTCTTAAGATTTTTTCCTTTTATGTTTGAATGTACCCTTTCAAAGATTTCTTGCTTCAATGTAATTTTACTGCAATTAATTCAGACTACACATTTTACTTGTCTTTTTGTACCCTTTAGATCTGGCCAATATGAATGCACTGTTAGCAAAATGAACACAGTTCTCATTTCTACCAGTTCTGTATTAATTTATATTGTATTTCCTTCTCATTTGCTGGTTTATCTTTTTTTCCCTTCTGTCTGTGGAGAAAGGGATAAACTAATTAGATTTTAAATGCCACATTGCAGTTCTAAATAAGGTATTACTCATTAAAAATAACCTTTTAGTATGACCCATTTTGTCTCAAAATGTCTTGTAGGTCATGCATTGTCCCTAAGCACAATTTTTAAAATTTTTTTTAATTAATTTTTTATTTCTGCCTGCTTAAACCAATGTAGTTGGATAAATGTTTTGGAAGTGTCATGGTAAAGGTGGTTCATAAGCATGAAACTGTTATTATAAAGCATTTGTAGTAGGGTGGCAATTGCTTGAAAAGTAATTGTCTCACAGTGATGTATGATAAAATAGTGTATTATATTTAAACTGGGCAAATACAACAACTAAGACTTGCCTTTTTCTTTTTTTAAAAAAGGGATTATTTCCTGAAATAATTACAATCTAGTAATTACAAAGAAGGTGGATCTCTATTGTAGGTATTCTATCAGTGGTTATAAACAAGCGCTTTAATACCCTTCTGAAAAAAAGGTTTGGAATATTGTTAACAGGGCTTTTCTGCTTTGCTTTGGTTCTGGTTTTACTTCTTCTATCTAAATTATACTACATCTCTTGCCAAATGGCTATCAACATGCATGCAGCATAACAGTTTTATTTTCAAATCTTTACTGTCAGCTGAATAATGTCCTTTCATGAAACTGTCTATGGAAATGTGAATCCCTTGGGGGCTTTGTAATAGTAATCAGTACTTTTGAAATTTCTTTTGTGCAGTTATTCAGACTTTAGCAAGAATGTCTTCCAGCCCTGAAGAGGAATAATTTTGTTGGGCCACTAGTTCTTGTGTCATCTAGGTGAATGCATGCTCACTGTACGTCTTTTAAATGTACCAAGTAATGGTAATAATAAATCTGGTGCTTCAGCTATGTTTCTACACTGAAATGTTATTTTACATCATTCTTTTACTGTGCAGTAGCTGTGCTGGAATTACCTCAGCTACTGTGTCTTATATCTGTCATAAAATTTTAAGTTTAGTTTATATTAGTATGTGCATCTTCATTTCACTTTTTGCTTTTAAGAATATGGATAACACATGTCCCAATAAGGAGCTCAAGGAAAGTAAATGACAATAAAGAAATAAAATATTGCTCATTGCAACCATCAGTATAGAGACAAATTAATACATAGTATTAATGATAGTATCATGAACAGGCCATACATTCTGTTCTATTTGTAGGCTATTAGGAATATATACAACTCACTTCAGCAGTTGTACTGAGTATATTCAGTTATATACATGCTAAATATTTACAGTGTGAACCATTACTTTATGTACACTAATGCACAGAGAAGTCCCTTAATAGTACCTATAGATTTAGAACAGTCCATGAGATTCAGTGCTCTGGTCTCATCCCACAGTCTCACATGTGGAATAGTGATGTCCCCTGTTTGCTGTGCCATTGCTTCTGTCCCAACTCAAAAAATAAAAATTTGGACTGTTATGAAATCCCCAAACAGTTTGGAGTCTTTCAGAGATCCTTGTTCCCAATTAAAGCAACTTTCACCTTTGAGTCTCGAAGCTACAATGTTTGAAGCTGTATTCTTCTATGAGAGGTGAGTGACAGGGTATACCCCAAATTGTCCCTTATCTGCTTATGGAAGAATTTCTACTCTTATGTTCTTACAGAAGTTCAGAAAGATTCTTAAGTTAGATTTATGTAAGAGTAATTGAGATGAAATAACCATGGAGAAAGCCACTATTAAATCATGGAATTCTTTAGCATGTTTTCTCAGTTAAAAAAGGAAAAGGGTATCTCAGACTTTCTTTTAGTATTAAACATGTATTTTTTCTCAAAAACATACAGTTATGGCATTGAAAAGGATGACCTAATAGATCCTGCTTCTGTGTAACTAGTGCGGGATATAAATTTTCTCTGCAAAATAGAAATTTATTTAGAATAAATGTAATAAGGGTGAGAGTTGCTTATACAGACATAATGTAGGAAAAGTGTTTTAAAATCTATAAACTCCCACTAGACCCAATTCAGGTTCAACTTTTCAACCCTCAGTGTTATTATAGGCGTAAATGTAGTTCCTGAATAACTTGTTATTTCTAGGATCAGTATTTCCACTACTGAGTTTGTGAGCATGTTGGTTTAATTCTTTAGAAGTGCTGAACAATGAAGGAATGAAAGGCTAGATATCCTTCTGCTGGCAGTGTTTCTTAGCTCTCTGCTTAACCTCTGTGTTATTTTGGATTTCATTAAGAGAATCCAACTTTGATTGCACATTGTGTGAACCTAAAGTAAGTTCCTCTATTTCAGACCAAGAAGCAGAGTCTCCATTAGGTATGAAGATTAGCTGAAATCTGATGCATTCTAGTGTGAATGATGTGTGTATCTGAAGCCATATGCTTAAAATTACCTTCACAGAGTAATTACTTCATTCATTATTTTTTAATGAAGTAATTAAATTAATTAATTATTACTTCATAGAGTAGTTCTGTTCTAAAAGGAGCTCTGGACGTCATCTTTGTTCACTCCCTGTTCAAAGCAGGTCTGATTAGGTCAGGTTGTTCTGGGCCATGTCAAGCTGAGCCTTGAACATCTTGGAGTCTGTAGACAACCTCTCTGTTCAAAATTTGGATAGCCTAATATCTGTTCAGAATTCTGTGCGTTCCAATCTGTGTCTGTTTCCTCTCCTCCCACCCCAGTTCACCTCGAAGAAGAGTCTGTCTCCCTCTTTACGGTATCTACTGGTCAATTCAGCTTGATTTGCATAAACACATTGTGGATATATCCCTGGGTGATGAGAGCGACAGAAGTTCATTTATTCCTACAGGGTACTGGAAGAAACAGAGCCACCACTTTTGCTGAGTGTCTTTAACAGAAGCACTTGCAGTTCTCTGTGCAGAGCTTGTATGCTGGGTTCTTTGGGCTGTTTGATCTGTCTCACTACAGGTCAAGTGGGATCCTGGCACTGAGCCGTGGAAGCCAAGTGGTTCTGAGCATGTGTAGGTTCAGAACTGCTGGTGACTAGAGGGCTTTATATCAGATCAGGAACCCTGTAAGATTAGGTGCACCACTGAGCCACAGTTTTGTCTTGCAGCCATGTAAATGTAGTAGGGAGCTGTGCCAATTTGCCATCTGTAGGGTCCAGTGCTCTTTGATACGCCCTAGGGGTACCTTACCCCGAACCCAGCAGTGTGCACCTTCCCTCCTTGTCCTTTGTTCCATAAGGGTTTCTTGGACAATGTAATAAAACTCAAATGACATTAGACATTTGTGTCTGGATATATGCTTTTCCCTGCTGTGTGTTGTTGAGCTCCTGCTCTAAGGATAGGATTCATTTTGAGATTTAGAAACCTTCGCACAACAGCCCATCTATATCTAACTTTAAACTAAAGGTTTATGCTTCTATTACCATCAGAGGGGATCTGGGCCTTGATTTGTCTGCTTACACAACCAAGTGGGCATAGTGTGTTATAGCATATCCAAGGCAGCCATGGGATCAAAATGTGAGATGGGATTTGTAGGAGATCACTGTCCTTCTGGGGCAGCAGCTGGAAGCCAGTTAAAACACCCTACAGAATTTGAAACCACAGTAAACCTTTCCTGGCTAGCTGAGAACTTGTTGCATGCTTATTTTTTTCTTCCTTTCAGGATATATGTGGAAACTTTTTACCCTTTTTGCTGCTTCTGCCTCACCATGCAGCAGTATGTCACCCTGCTGTCACTGTTCAATTATCACTTAATTGAAAATTGGCTTGATTATGAATTGCATGCTTATTAAAATCAATTTAAACATAAATTGCTGTTCAATAATATACTCTGATGTCATTCAATATTATTAGTAAAGATGCTATGCTTTTTTTCCATACTTCATTGATGCTTATTTCAAACCAATGAATAAATATTTTATTAAATATTTTATTAAAATGTAATGAAAAGTACAACTTCTTCCTTACACACAGTTTTTGTAGCACATTAGATGTACTTTGCAGACTTCTGTAGTTCTGTTAGGTGCAGTTGCTTCTAGTTATCTTTCTTTGAAGTCACAAATACATCTGTATAATGCACCTACTTTTATATGTAGCTATACTTTTCTCTTTCATAGTGTATACAACAATAAATCCTCTCATTAAGTAATTTGAGGAATACATAATGAGCAACTTTGGGATATAAACTTTATTGTATACATGAGCTGAAGTCTTCATAACTATCCTTGAAAAAAATTTTTGACTGGTGGGATTAATTATATATCACACAGATGCCTGTCATGCACTCTGTTTACACTATAGGGAAATGAAATAGGATAGTTAATTTTCTTTTATTCTGTTAAAATGCCAAGGTTTAATTAAACTGCTTCAGCTTAAGGGTTGCACAGCTACTTTCAGCTGTCACAAAGCATACTAGAAATTGATTTGTCATTGCCTACATGCCCAAGAAGACATTCAGCAGGCATCGTAATTTTGCTCAAAATTGTTTTTATTAATCATAGCTGCTTTTCAATTTCTAAAATTTTTATGAGAAACAGAGTATATTAAAATAAGTTTCCATCCATATGCTCAGGGAGTAAAAACAATGCAGGTTCCAAGTATCTGAAATCTACATGCAGTTTTGGATTAACATCTGGGTTTTGCTTTTTATGTGAGATTTTTATAACATTGAAATTTCATGCATGTTCGAACATTTTACATAATCATTCCAGTTATACAATAACAATTAGCATCATGAATTACCAAGACAATTATGAACTATAAAAACATAGCAACAGACAATGTAAACTAACCACTTGCTTGCAGCAATACATACTTGCATGTAATGTATAATAACCACGATATAGAGGATTTAAAAAAATGTTGGCAGAAGGGACATTAAGCTTGCTCACTTCAAGCACTCCACACCCAACCTTCAGTGATGTGAGAACAGCAGCCACTACTGAATCTGCATTTTCAATATAAAAAGCATAAAGGCAAAAGCTACATCTCTAAGAAGGTCCTGTCTTTTAAACACTTGGGGAAAACTGGTGTTAACAGAATCCTTTTTCCTCTCTTTCTGTTTGAGTTTGCAGCGAAAGCTGCAGCTGAAATCTGTACACAGTGTGCTTCCAGCATGCACACAACTACCCGGAGTTTGGCAGTATTCCCTAACAGCTTCTGCACCAATGAACATGTAAGATTTCACAAAAAATGTAATAATTTCCACAGGTATAATTGGTAGGAATACAACTAAAACAGGTACCCTCTGCATGAAGTTCACTCCCTAGGCTGGTATCCTGTATTAGGGTCATTATTGGGATTTCATTTTTGATTGAATCTTTCTGTTTTCCGTTTCCCAAGGGTAGCTAAAAATTTTACAGCTTCTCTGGCTGTAATCAACATGGTCTTATTTGAAAAGTTCTATATCAGATGGCAGGAGAATATAAGAATTCAGTCAAGGAACTGATGGCTCTTGATCTTAACCAGTAATTTAACTATGGATAAGGTGTTTTCTTTAGTGGTAGGATGAGGATAAAATATGTGACTTAAATCAGAGAGGAGCTGATCTGAAACTGTTTCCCATGTAGTTTCCTTCAGATGAGTTAGAGGCACCTAACTCTTTCTGAATGGCTGAGCTTGGATTCCCTTACAGACTTGTAGTTTGTGCTGCCTAGCCTAGTTTGTCTCTTGCTTGTGGTGCAAGCAGACCTCTCTCCTTGACCCTTCCTGATCTGAGAATGTGGTTTACAACTAACAACAACTTATTAATTGAGCATTAAGGTTTTATGC
This sequence comes from Eopsaltria australis, assembly GCA_034509425.1. Classification (NCBI taxonomy): domain Eukaryota; kingdom Metazoa; phylum Chordata; class Aves; order Passeriformes; family Petroicidae; genus Eopsaltria; species Eopsaltria australis. Next base: position 11,806,755 of record JAVTVJ010000033.1, read on the forward strand.
ACCTCTCATCGGGGTCTGTAAGTGAGGTGAGAGTGCAAACCTCAGAGAGCGATGTGAACAACTGCAAATACAGTAAAAAAATTATATTCTGACAGTCTTATCAAGTCCTGGTGACAGAACAAATTAATTTTAGCAAACTGAAAATAGAGCTCTAGGATATAGTTACTTATATTAACCATTAAAGGAAAGTAAGCTAACTCTTTAAGCACTACAATAATAGATAAATTTATAGGATTTCAGTGAGGTAAAGGGACATAATCTAATACATTCCTTGTGTGGCCTCCACCATTTTTTCTTATATAAACACTGAGATATTTAAAACAATTACAATTGCACAGAAATTGTTGTGCAATACGTTTATTTGGAGAAGCAAATGGAGTGAGTGTTTCTAAATATCCAATACCATTTTGGGAAGAGGGGCAGGAAGTAGATCATCACATGGTGTAAACTGGCGTGGATCCTTTCCTCTTATGGAAGGTGATGCTGCTCCGAATGTGAGCCACAGACTTTGGACATGGGGAGTTAATCAGAAAGGAAAATATTTCCCTTCATGTATGCCCATCAAGCACTTCAGTGATACCTCATTTAAAATAAAAAACCTTCTGCTGACTTAACACACCTTAAGGTCTCCAAGTAAAATTCTTATCATTGTCGTGTGGTTTGTAGAACAATAGAGAACCTTGTGTTTTAATTCTCCAAGGTTTGTCTCCCACACTTGGTTTATTTTAAAAGCACACACTGTGAAGCTGAAAATATTTTTTTGGGGAAATTGTACTTTTTTCCCCTTGCTTCAACTGTCATCTGCTTCAGATACAGTAAGTGACATTATTCATACTCATTCATGCAGGGATGCACTTAATAGGCTCACAGGAAAATGTTCATTAGTTGATTGACTCTAACTTGATTGCCTGTGGATAACTTTCACAGGTTTATTTCTTCATTTCAGCAAGGAAGGGAAGCTGCCACACCTCAGTCTGCATAACAAATACAGTTTTTATTGTCATAAAGAAACATTGATATAATGATAAAACATCCAGTGCAAAACATTCAGCTGGTGATGTCTTCAATAACACAAGGGTATTCAAAAATAAAGCCATACTTACAGATGTTCTAAAGCAGCAGGAAAGATCCTTTAATTTTGCTTTATTTTCAGTATTTTAGAAGCATAATCAAATAGAAGACACAAACTTTCCTGTAAGAAGGGTCTGTCCAGGTTGCCTGGTTTGGTGAAGAAGTAAAACATGCAAGTGTTACCTCAAGGTGTTCACAAGATAAAAAAAAACTATAAAAACATAACAAACTTAATAAAAACATCTATGCAAAATAAAAAAGCTAGATCTATCAATAATTTTGGGGGAGGCTGTTTTTGGAAGATTAGACAACTTGTTGACAGGATTCAGTAGTGTTTTAGAAATTTATTTTCAAAATTCATTAGGAAATTTCTAATCTTTGGGAGAGGAAAGAAATGCTCATTTTCAAGAAACATTTAGTAAAAATTTTTAAAAGGCTTTATCCAAGTACAGATGATTACAGAACAAGTGGTTAGAGGAACACACTTCTCGGAGTTGAGACAAGCAAAGACACCTTGCTTTCTCAATCCCCTTTCAATGGTGGCAGCAGCCCTGTATCACACACATAACTATTCTTTATCTATCTGTCTACCTCCCAGCTCACCTGTATGTTCATGATGTTTCTCTGCATTACCGGATTTGTGAATATCTTCGTAAAGAAGAAAAAATAAATTTAGTTTCACATAATAGATGTTAGGAGCTAGGCATTCCCTCCATCATTTCTTTATGAATCAATCCTGGAATTTTCTGTGTGCGTATTTCAGTTTATCTTTAAATTTCAAATAAATTTATTTTTTTTCCTGCTTTGCATAGATCTTTTCACAGGTTAAAGCAGTGTTTTTATCAGATTGCTGATAGGATAATGGGAATGGAAATTAATTTGAGTGGAGAAGAAAGATAATGTTTGTTTCCTTTATGACTCAGATGAAAGAAAATAACAATTAAAGAGGTGAAAGCAGCATACAAGAGAATCTGTAGATGTATATAATGTAGTCAGTCATTTCAGGGTGAGTAGCAAACAGCCATCATTCAGAAATGTATTTTTAACAGGTTTTTATTGTGGTTTTAATTTGAAATTTTGCTATGACTCAACACAAGTGGAATTATACAGAAGAGTTCATTTTTCTTAAACTGGCAGAATTAGTTGCTACTTTGCAAATTAATATCTCTCTCCATTGATTAGAGAGAGGACCTGGATTATATAAAGGTCTTTAATAAACATAGATGAATAAATGAGGATAAAACAAGGAAATGTGAATTCTAAGCAATGTGTCAAGTTTTTTTTAGAAAATGACTATATTGGTAATATTTGAAAAAGCAAGACCCTTTTATGCTGGATGAAGTTTGCATGTATGTTATCGTATGACTCCATAACATATCCATTACATTTCTCAATATGTTTACTTGCAGAGATGCTGCCAGTGAGACACTGATGTTATAAGTAAGGCCTATGTAGATATCATAAAAATGTAAACCAAATTATAGTATTTTGTGCTGTTCTGTCATGCCCATTCCCACCGAGACACAGTCTGTGGGGATTAGGATTGCTAACATTATCATTTTAGTAGTACTAACAGTATTAGCTCAAGGAGCACATTGCAATCCTACTAGTTTTGTTTTCCCATGATTGAACAGGAAAGCTCTCAGTCAGATGATTTTTTCCACATATGCTTTGTCAGGTAATTTGGACATTCTGAGTAATGGTCGAAAAAACCAGGGAGAGTCTGCTGTTTCAGCTTCATACAGTTATGCTGAAGGTTTATCAAGAGGATTATTCTGACAGATACTGCATGCCATTAATTGTAATCTAATTAAATCTAATCTAATTAAATACACACACTAAAAGCATCCTCACAGTCAAATAGTCACACAGTAACTGTCTCATCTGTATAGTCTCTTTTTGGAGTTGGCTCCAGCTTCGCTATGAGAACTGTGGAGCAGTGGTGCTCAGTGCAGTTACCTCCTGTTTTCCCAGACCACCTAGTCTTTCCTTTAGCATTAGTTTCAGTCTGGTGGTATCACTGATGTCTCACCAAAGGTCGCCACAGAAGGATGCTGCCACCTGGCTGTTTATATGACACTAGATTAATTTATTATGAAAACTAGTACCTGACTGATTACTGAGCTCCATGGCCTCAGGGAACCCTTTTAATGCACTGCTCTTCTTTTGCAAGACTCCTAATGGAACACTGAACACTCTTCTGTTTCACAGTGCCTTCAGAGATCTTGAAATAATGCCAATCACTGCTGACATATTTATTCAATTTCAGTTTTTCTCTGATTAATGCGTGTGCAATAATTATCTTATGGCAAAAGTCTCCATGAAGCACTTTATTTGCTTCCCTGGACTTAAAGAACATCACATGCATGGTATGTTTTGCTGATATCTTCTCCTTTATCTGTGTGTGTTTATACAGGTAGTATGGATCACGGAAGGGTAGTGGTTTGTTCTCTGCAGAATATTGAGGTCATCAGGTCCTCCCATTAATACTTCACATAAAAGTGAAAATAGATTAGCCTATATTGAGAATTTATTATGTAGGGAATGGAAAATATAAGATGAGGTTAGTGGGTCATCCAAATGAAATGTAACATGTTTGCTTGATAAAGAGTAACATGTCTTCATGCTTTTCTTGCACTCTTCAGCCTCTGGCCTATAGAAATTGTAGTTTCAATCTTGAATTGCACTGGGGAAGGACCAGTTAGGAGTTCAAATTCATAACTGATACAGAGTTTTTGAAAATGTCCTGAAATGTCAGTGGGTGTAATAAAACCTCATATTATTGGAAAAAGGGGTATTACCTAATTCTGATGCATAGAACTGTCCTGGTTTAAGATTTTTCTCAGTTTATATAGGGTAGCTGAGTACAGAACCCATAGACCACAGACTGCAGCCTTAGGACAGGCAGGCTGCTATTTGGCAGAGGTGCCTGTAGTCTCTGCCTCCTGAATGACAGACACAGTGATTAGGTAAAAGGGACAGGATAAATCTTGTAGGCAAGGAGGCAATGTAAGTTATGCAAAGAGCAGCTGATTAATGTAAACATATTGTAAGTAAATGATTGATTAATAAGCATGACTAATACATGAATTAAGTCATATTTTTCAGCAGCAAACACTATAGTCTCACATTTTAAATCTGTGTCTAATTACAGTGATTATGCGTGCAAATCAGATAATGACATATACAAGTAGCCACTTAAATGCACAACTGGCCATTTGCATATAAATTTGCATGCAATCATGTTATGGGCTCATTAAGTACAGAACTTTGATTAATTTTGTGGGCACTGTCATTCTCTGAGTGAAGTTGATCTTCAAGGAAAAATATTTTATGACCATACAGTTAGATAAGGTACCCAAGCACCTGAAAACAAATGTGAAGTTACACAGGCAAATCTTAAATCTAAAATTTTTAAATCTCTATGTAGTTAATTTTGCAGATGTAATGTTTTATTTTTTTTTAGCATTGCTTTTAAATTGCATAATTAGCGTTCAGATTGAGACCTACATATAATCATTACTTTTCCATCTAAATAGATTTTTAAGGTAAGATCCTACTATCCTTGTGGTTCTGAAATCTAATGTTCTTCAGGCTCCTGTGACCAGGCTGGGTAAATGTTAACTCATTTTCTAAAAGGGTGGCCTTTTCAAAATCATGTAAGTAACTTTGAAGCCTGTCCCATTTTTACAAGATAACTTAGTGATTTAAAATCATAGTCCTGGAGACTGCTGTTGGAGTTAAGGCTCTTGAGTCCCTTGCATGTGTCTGGATATCATATCCTAATCTCTGTTCCAAAATGTCTGAGGATCATATTTTAGTATTTGCATAATTACCTAAAATATTTATGGATGGTAAATGAGGATTTAATATTATTTTGTTATTTGATGTACTAATCACTTATGGCTGCCTCTGTCTTTATCTAAATGTCTTTGCAAATCTGGCCTTAAATCACTTTTGAGAAAATCGTGGCTTAGTATTCCAATTAACTTAGGTACTTTACAATGTTGACTCAATATATTAACTCTCCAGATTTGAGTGTTTTTCATCAATCATCTATCAAAAAAAAACAAACCCCAAAACAACCAACAAACCAAATTAGTTAGAAATCTTGATGTTTAATCCTCATAGTAACTCTTGTAGCATGAAGACCTTGGGGGAAAATCTGGAGAACCAAGGACTGAGTTTCTAATTGATTTTTCTTTAATCCATAAATATCCCCATTGTCTATTATTGTAAAGTATTGTGGAAAAATGTAAAGTGTTATTGAAGAAGAGCACTCTCTAGGTTATCAAAGGCACCTGCAAGTCCCACAAATAATAATATGTATGTTAATCAAGTGACACTTTCTGTTTTTAAGTACTTTTATGACAGATTTGATTTTCTCCCATGCTTGTGATAAAATTTTTGAGTCTACAGTTAAAGTGGAAATCTGTGAGACTCCTACAGGTGCCTGGATTTATTAGTTTTAGTGCCATGTCAGTTAGGATATCTGCACCTCCATTAACAATTAGGAGAGGCTACTGGATCAATATTCTTTCAGGGTTCACAGCTGTGATATATACTGCCTGATGCTCACTGAGCCCTAAACTGTCTTTGCCAGCTGTTGCTCTTGAAAAGCCTTCAAAAAGAACATCACCTTTTAAATCTGAACAGGCAGCTTTGTTGCCTTTTAATGGTAGAACAAGACTGAGAAGAATAGAACAAATTGTGAACTTTTGTCTGCAAGTTTACTTCTGATGAACTTCATTCCTTTTCACAAAGGAGAATATTCACACCCCCTTTTTTTAGACTGTGAAATATTTAGATAGACTATGTAGTTTGGATTTCTTTTACACTTGTGGTTGCTTTTGAAAGGAGGCTCAGTAAATGTTACCAAGTCACAGAACAGCCGAGGTTGCAAGGGACCTCTGGGGGACCTCTGGTCCAGCAAGAGCAGGGCCATCTCCTGTCAGGTTTTTAGTATCTCAAAGGATGTAGACTCCAAAGCCTTTCTGGACAACCTGTGACAGTACTTGACCACTTTCCTAATTTGAAAAAGAGCATCTTCGTAAGTTTAAGTGGATTTTGTTGAAATTAATTTATGCCCTTTGCTTCTTGTCCTGTCACTGTGCACCACTGAGTGGCTGTGCCTTTTTTACTACTCTCTGTTAAGTCCTTATAAACATGGATAAGATTCTCAATGAACACCCTCTTCTAGAAGTTAAGCATCCTTTCTCAGTCACTTGTATGTTAGATGTTTCAATCTCTAAAAATCCCTTCAACTGTCTTCACAGTCCTTCACTGGACTCACTCCGGTATGGCCATGTCTTCCTTGTACTGGAGACCCCAGAGGTGGGCACAGCACTCCAGAGGTGGCCTCACCAGATGTCAGCTTGCTGGCAGCATTTTTCCTAATGGCAGCCAGGATGATTCTCATCTTCTCTGATGAAAGGAAGCACCAATGGCCCATTCTCCTGCCTGTTGAAGTCCCTCTGAATAGCAGCACAGCCATCTGGTGTATCGACATTTTCTCCCAGTTTTATACCTGAGGGTGCCCTCTGTCCTGTTGTCCATCTCATTAATGAAATTGTTAAACAACATTGACTCAGTTCTGACCCTAGGGTACTCTGTAAGTGGCTGGCATCCAGATGGATTTTCTGTCACTGATCACAAGTCTTTCAGAGTGGCAGTTGAGCCAGTTTTCAGTCCACTTCATTGTCTACTGACCTATCATGTACTTCATTATCCATGAGGATGTTATAGGATACAGCAACAAAATGCTTGCTAAAGCCAAGGTAAAAAACATTCAATATGTTTTGTGGTAGAATTTTATGTTAGAATGTTGTCACATTGGTTAGCCTGGCTTTTCCTTCATAAATCCATGCTGACTACTCCCAGTCGTGATCTTACCCTTTTTATGTTAGGAATTGACTTCCAGGAGTATTTGATGCTATCGCTTTTCTAGGTATTTGAGGCCTTTCTCAAAGACAGGAATAACTTTTCCTTTCTTACAGACCTCATGAGCTTCCTCTAAGCATCATTCAAAGGTCATGAGTAGCTTTGCAATCATAGAATCATAGAATCACAGAATCACAGAACCATAGAATAGTTTGGGTTGGAAGGGACCTTTCAAGGTCATTTTGCCCAATGCTCGTGCTGTGAGCAGGGACATCTTTAAAGAGATCAGGTTGTTCCTGCCACAGTTGTATGACTTTTTGTACATGTGGATGGGCCATTTTTGAGCATGGAAGAGGTGCTCCTTGAAACTAAATCAGCTCTCAAGGACCCCTCATCTCCCTACATTGACCTCACGTGGGATGCTTCCAAGCAAATCCCTGAACAGACTGAAATCTGCTCTTCTGAAGTCCAAGACTGTGGTCCTTTTATTTGTCTTGTTTTCTTTTCTTAGAAGGAATCCCCTCTCTAAAAATATTCCTTTGCCTGTTCGTCTGTTTTTGAAGAACTGTGTTATATGGGTCCTCAAGTTCAATTATGCTTGTAATTATTTGTAAAATATTGGAAGAATGGTAACTGTATTAGAAGATGTCTATTCTTGAAGACAGAAAATACAGTATACTTAGGACTTACACTGTAGTTCAGCTAATTCATGAAAAACTTGAGGTGGAATCATATAGCATGAATGCTGAAAAAAAGTAATAAACTAGGGAAATAGATATGGTGTTGGAATTAAATATTATCATTGCAACGGCTTTAAGCTTATAATAATTCATATTATCCCCATGTGCAATACAAGAAGAAAATTCCTGAGGGGTTCAAGGAAGACATAGAAGGTTATTTTGTTTCTTATGGATATCAGTCCTTAACAGAAGACAAATGAGAATCTCTTGGAACAAAAATCAACATTTCAAATGCATGTCATTTAGGGGTAAAATGCATATATGATAAACAAGACCTCTTCTGTAGTAAGCTCTTCAGAACAGGACTGTACATATATTTAAGGTGACACAAGACCTTGAATATTTTAATGGTCAAACAGAAACTAAAAATTATACTGGTAATTAATATTAAACATCCACATTAAATCATGAGCTGAAGAAAATATTGAAAGCTCCATAGCCATTTCACTGTGATCTGCATTGATACCTACAGAGAACCAACATTCAAAATGTAAACTACACTTAGTGTGTATTTTCGCTCAGTTCCGATGATTTATGAAGCTCATTTTTCCTTTCCTGTGTGTAGGGTATTCATACATTCCTGAAGTGTTCTGATAGTTCCTGAATTTATTTAAATGACAAGGATTTATTTAAAGGTATCCATTGTATAATAAAAGCTAATTTGCATTAATATAATGAGGTATTTAGTCTAAATTATTCTAGTGAGAGTAGCTCTGAAAATTGTTTTGAAGGATTTATTTTCCACTTATGAGTTTCTTTCAAATGAGGATTACATACTCAGAGGAGAAGAAGTAATTGATAAAAATAGCTTTTTGCCTTTCAGTGTTTTCGCTCCCATTATCTTGCTCTAGAATAAGATGTTAAATCTTTACAATCTGAGACAATGAAATAATAACCATTCCTAAATCCTTACTGCCGTCAAAGAGTTTTAAATTGTTGGCTACCTGCATTATAAAACTCACCTAACATAGTTGTTCAAGGTCTCAGAATTTTCTTGTCTGCTTTTTCCAAGTGTATGCAAGCAGTTCTCATTTGATTATAGTAATGAAAACAAACCTCTGGATTTGCCACATGCTGGTGCCTTTAATATTGTAATAAAGTAATTTACAACCTGGTGATGGAGCTTGACTACTGCTGAAGAGTCATAAATACAAAGCAAATACAAAAAGCAGCAATTTTCTGAATATATTTCTGAAAATACTCCTTGCATGCCTCCATGGTCAGTTTTGCCCACATCAGAGCTGGAGTGCATTCTCTAATTTTCCTCCCATCATCCCTGCAGGTACCCCACAGGAAGGCTAAGAAACACAGTTCTGGATGAGATAAGTGGTGCAGGCTAAGGAAGAGAAAATAAATTATTTTCATAGTTTTCTTTCTTTTTTTTCCTTCTTTAACTATAAGTTATAACAACCTCTTGTCTTAGTGTAAGAGAAGGTGAAAGATAATTTGTTCAAATCTGAAATTCAGAATAAAGGTGGTCTCTGATGAATTTTTTTCAGTCTCCAATCAAAGAAACACATTTTTTCTTCATTAATTCTTGTCTAGTTAAAGGAGAAAAGCAATTAAAGCCTATCACCAGTAAGAATGTATGAACTTGGTAAACCCTTTCTTTTATCATTATAACGATGTTTTCCATGTAGTTTCTGAGCTACTTGTGGCTGTTTGGCCTTAGCCTATGATTGTGACAGGTGAACTCACACTCGATTGGTACACAGCCTAGGAATGTATGTAATTGTCGTGGAAAACTTCTGTTTCCAGATAGGATGATATTAATGGCCAAGTAGACAGTGCCCTTTTGTCTGAACTCAAAGCATTAGAAATCAGTGTGATGACCAGGTTTTCAACCTTCTGATTAGTTCAGATGTGGAAGATCTGAACCCCTAGGTGAAAAATGAAGTTTCATATTATTCTTGCAAGAGTTCAGATCTAAACAGTGTAGAAAAATATAAACTAGCTTATAATATCTTCCTAAACTTTGTATTCATACACTGACTATTTTGATTACTGTTCTGTTGATTTCTTTGTTTTGAACCAATGCTTCAAATTTGAATTTTTTCTTGCAGGAAGCAAAGAAAGAGCCTCACACTTCAAAATACATGCTTATAAAGTGTACAGTTCTCCATTTAAAACTCAGATAGTTCAGAAAAAAATCCTTCAAAAATTCATGGCCTTTTTAGATAGCATATATATGTATATAAACACATATATAAAATATTTACTGTATATTTTTCAGGAAAACTATTTGCAAATAGGTTTTTGTTTTATTAATGTGCATCTAAGTAGGATTAAATAGGCTATTTAATTGTTGTCATACAGAAGTTTCTCAGATAGTTCAAATTTAACCTTATCACTAAGAATTATTGATATCCCTGGAAAACCTTCTAAGACTTTCTATGGAATCCAGTTTATACTTCATCTTAATTTTGGAACAGAAGAAAAAGATGTGGTTCTGGGAAGAGTCAAATAGAGGGAAAAGTTAAATTAACATTTTAAAGACATCTAGAATGTCCGTTTAGGAGGAAGGGATTTCTGAACTTTGGAAGAAGTCCAAACACGAGCAATTTATTAAGTGTCCTATGGATATGTAACAGGAAATTACAACCTGCTGTAGTGGCTTGACCCTGGCTGGATGCCTGGCACCCACCAAAGCCTCTCCATCACTCCCATCCACAACTGGACAGGGGAGACAAAATATAACAAAGGGTTCATGAATTAAGATAAGGATTGGGAGAGATCACTCACCAGATACTGTCATGGGCAAAACAGGCTTTAATTAGAGATATTAATTTATTTTTTTATTAATTTATTGTTAACAAAATCAGAGCAGTATAATGACATGTAAAATAAAACCTTCAAAACACCTTCTCCACACCCCGCCCTCCTTCCTGAGCCCTACCTCCTCCCCCAGTGGCTCTGGGAATGGGGTTATTGTCAGTCCATCACATGTTGTTTATACCATTGCTCAGGGAGAGGAGTCGTTCCCCTGCTGCACCGTGGGGTTCCTCTCATGGGAAACAGTTCTCTGTGAACTTCTCCAGTGTGAGTCCATCTCATGAGCAACAGTGCCCCTCAGTCTGCTGCAGCATGGGTCACTCTTCCATGGGGTGCAGCCCTTCAAGGACAGGCTGCTCCAGCATGGGCTCCTCTCCCCAGGGGCCTCCCATGAGGTCACAGCATCCTCAGGCATCCACTTGCTCCGGCCTGGGCTCCTCCAAGGGCTGCAGGTGGATCTCTGCACCCCTGTGGATCTCCATGGGCTTCAGGGGCACAGCTGCCTCACCATGGTCTGCACCAGGGGCTGCAGGGGAATCTCAGCTCTGGTGCCTGGAGCACCTCGAGCCCCTCCTTCTGCACTGACCTTGGTGTCTGCAGGGCTGTTCCTCTCACATTTTCTCATCCTGCGCTTCTCTGGCCACAATTATATCTGTGCTGTAATGTTATTTTTCTTCTTCTTAAATATGTTATCTCAGAGGTGTTACCATGATTTCTAATCAGCCCAGCCAGCAAAGGGTTCGCCTTTGGAGCTAGTAAGGACTGGCTCCTCCGGACATGGGGGGAGCTTCTGGCAGCTTCTCACAGAAGTCACCTCTATAGCCCACCCCTGCTATTAAAACTTGGCTGTGCAAACCCAGTACAACTGCATAGTTTATCATCAGTTGTAAGAAAGTGTTGAATCTGACTCTATGACTTTAGATAAGACCCTTTTATCTAACAGATAAAAAGGGTAAGGTATATCTTGTTTAAAATTGTTTGGCTGCCACTAAATGGCCAAGATTCCACAAGGAAAGCAGTCACAGCTTTTTAGTTTATAATATTTTATGTGGATAGAGTCCAAAACAGAAAAGATGGTAAACAAAAATAAGTGCTTTTTTCCTTCAGAAATGATTCTGTGTAATCTTAGTATTATGTAAATATTTGAGTACAAAGTGCTAATTTGTCCATGAAAAAGAAACAAATAGAAACAGAGGCTGTTGTAGTTTCTGAGTGTCATGGAAGTAGATGTGTGGTGGCAATCAGGGGAAGATTTCTGACTTTGTTAATGATGCCTAACAGAGTCATGGTTCTGCTGCCAGAAGGTCAGATAGGGCAGTCATACAGATCTCTTCAGCACTATTGGTAAGCAATTTTCTTTCCCTCAGTGGAACACTTCCCAAGTCTGTACAAAGAACTGAACGAGAGAAAATACTGCTTCTTTTTTGCTGACCTTGTCTACATGTCAGGTTCTTCAGGTCCCAAATATTTCCAAATAACAAGATAATCCTGTAAAACTGTTAATCAGGAATTTTCTTAAAATACTCCAATTAGGTTTTGTGTTTTATTAATATTTTATTCAATCATTTTCTGATTATGTGATTGGAGATTTATACAAAGGCTTTGTCGGCAGTATTCAAAATCATCAGAACCATGTCGTGGCTTTTCTTTTTTCCTGAAAATAATTATTTTTCTTAGTGCAGTGTACTGTAATTGTGTATAATGACTTCACTGTAGTCTGTATACTTTAAAATGAAAAAAAAGGCCTGTGCCTGAAAATACTCTCTGAAGAGAAAATTAACTCAATTATGGAGCTTTGGTTCCATTTTGAGTCCAACTTCATGCGCAAATTCTACATTATGTCTACAAATGAAAGCTAGCTACACATCAAAAAGAAATGGATTCATTCTAATAGGTCTGCTGCTTGGAGGCTTTAGGCACAATGGTCTAGGGGACTGAAAATGGAGAAAAGGTAATTGTGATATTATTGTGTAACTAAACAGTTGTAAAAATAATGGGTTTTCCTCTGAGCATGTCAGAAAAAGTGCCTGAGCTGTAGTCTTAAGCAGCAAAGGAGTAGTATTTCACAGTATCATTATTAAAAACCGTGGTGGGAGACTGTGTTGCCGTAGGGATACCATGAAGACCTGACAGAAAAAACTGGAAGAGTGAGTCCTTGTTAGTAAACTGCTGAGTTAGGAGGTGTGAGAGACCCACTGAACTGAGGCCAGTCCACTCTTATTCCAGACAGTCATCCTTGACAGGTCTAGTTAGAAAACTTTAATTTAGAGGAGTCTATTTAGCAGGTTAAGTGTTGATTGTGTTTTATCTAATGAGAGGTTGAACCCCCACCAAAGCTACCTCTTGCATAATCTCAGTGAAGTTGCTTTTACTCCCATTTGTGGTCTGATTTACCAAACTACCAACACGTTTCGGACAGAACTGGCTTTTTGCTTTCATGCTGTGTGTCTGTAGACCGCTCTAATGTATGTGACTGTAGAGAAATAATTGATTATAATTGGGATTTTTTTCCCTTTTTAATTAGACCTACTGCATTTTTGTACACTGCTTGCACTAATTCTAAATCCTAACTAATAAATGTTAAAGTATTTCTGGGTGAAAGTCATACTTTTACCAAAGCCGTCCTAATTTGAGTATTGTAACATGGTGCATAGGTCTTAGCTGGCCTACAACAGAAAAGATCTTTGCATTTAAAAAGGGTATCTTACACAATAATAAATTACCAAAATACCCTATAAATGAACGAATCTGTGCTCACCTAAAACCAGTTGGGTTTTTCAAGTTGTGTTGGAATATACATGAGGAATTAAAACTAAGTATCTCTATTTTAGTAGCATAAGAGCTACTAATATTCTGCGCGATTGAAACTTGATAGTCACAAATGTGCTTGAAAAATTTACTAAAAGTTCTCTGAAATGTGCTGTCACTAAATATAATAAATTAAATAATTATCAAGTGTATTTTTTTTCTGGAATATGAAGCATTATATAATAAACTGCTAATCCAAATGGAAACCGTAATTACTAAAGATTGCTTTCAAATTTCAAATGCCATCAAAGCCTGTCTCTGACCTCGTACATTGCTGTCTGATACATTATTTTTGCCACAGAATGATGGTAGAGGCTTATGAAAAGATGACTCATTGAACAAAAGGAAAATTAAATTAAAAAGTAAGATTTCACACAGTCTTGCTTCCTTAGACTTCAAAGATTAAGCGAAACTGTTTCAAAGCTTTCAAATAGGTAAATTATTCTCACTGCAGTTTTTACTGATTCTTTATCATTTCATCTGTGAGGTTTATATTGATCATAGCTAGAGAGTTACGTTCCGAGATGTAGCTGTGCTTAGTAGCGTGGAGTCCTGAGACCAGCTCTTTAACCCTTCAATTCTACCCTAAAGTAGTTGGCCTGCCTCTTTCTGTAGAGCAGAAAGGCTGCAGTGGGAATCCTGTCTACATATTTTAGGCAGCTGTCTCACTGGAATGTAAGGACTGGGGCTTGTACTGCCTGTATCTTCCTATTGACCAAGAGCGAACCCATGAATCTTGCTCAGAACAAAATGGAACAGAAATTGCAGCTTTAACAGGAGACAGTTTCACGAAGTTGTTTGAATCCATCACAGTTTGAATAGTGGTCTCCTTAGCATCTCCCAAGGGTCTCTGGCTCTGCTTCTGCAGATGAAACATATTTTCTCACCTACACTTTTCTCCTGTTCTGTTTGCTGTTATAAGTACAACATTTATCGATGCCAGCTATACTGTCTCAGGTCCACACAAAGAGATGTGGTATTGTTGTCTGCTGAAGGATCACTAGAATACAAATACAAGAGAAGAGCATATTTCCCTGAACCTGGCCTGTCACCTCTCTTTCTCCCGGGTTTTCTTGAGTTGAAGCCACACTTGTGTCATCATGCTGCTTACATGGGGGTTAGAGAAATAAATAGCTTTTGCTATTCCTTAAGAAATAGAGCGTAGATAAAGATAGGATAAACAAAACACTGCATATCCTTGTTCTCAAGGAGAAAGTAATAATTCTTTTTGCAGAAGTTGTGACTTAGATTGCTTGATGTTGTATGAAATGTATAACCTGAGTCAGAACTGACTTCCATAGAGCCAGTTGTGAAAATAGTGCTAATTCAGTACAATTGCAAAACAAAGCAGAGTGTGGCTAAGCTTGTCATTTAGGTGAAACATTCTGATACTTATAATACCACATACTGAAAGGCAGAGCAACTTATATATTATTAAGAGATGTATAAATAGTAAAAAAAGTTAATAATAATTTTACAGAGAATTTTCAAATCTTTTAAGTTGTCTGACTTAGTAAGCTAAGCAGATAGCAAACAACTCTGAATATGCCACAGATTCCAATGGCAAATGAGACAATGTTTTTCACTGATCTGACTGCCCAACCTAGATCATGCAGTTCTGAAGCTGTATTCAAACTCATAACTTCTCATCAGAAACAGATCCCTTCCAGAGAGATCACCAGCCTCGATCTCCAAAATTCAAGCAACAGAGAACCACCCTTACAAAGACCTCTTCAGTCTTGTTAATTATCTTCAGCTTTGATAACATACAAAGCAAGTCTGGAGTCAGTATTTGAGACTTTGGTAATGTGTGATGAACAAAACCCAAAGCAAGTCAAAATTATACTTTTTCTCCAGGTAATTTCTATTTTCTGTAGGATTACAGATATTGGAAATGTGTTCTAAAGTTCAAGATATGGGAAAACAGTCTCCAGAGAATATTGCCAGCTCATAATATCATAGCTACATATAATGTGAATTTATATTTACAGTTAGCAGATGACAGTTTCATGAAGTGAGAAAGTGTTTTATTTAAAGAGTTGATGGGTTGCTCAGTGATAAAGACAAGAATGCCAGTTGGACAAGAAAATACTGCCAGAAATATCAAATATTTGCAAACAAAATTGGACTAATTAATTGCAATTAGTATAAAGTATACTAATAAAAAGTGCAAGCCTCATCTCTTTTCTTTACATTTCTTTGATCATAGATTCTAAATTTTCTTCCTTTGCTAAAGAAAATATGTCATCTTCTGTTCTAACTTTTGTAACAGACATGAGGAAAAACTTACTGCCTTAATTAAACAGAAGAAAACCTAAAGTTTTAATAGTTCTTTACAAGAATCAAGAAAGTTTCCAGATCTGTAACATAGACACAAATCAAAGATATGATGATTTTGCTAGCAAAAAAATAATTTGCTGCTGATTTCATATGCAGTAACTGCTAATGGCTTCAGTGAAACAATAAAATGTGCTCCTTTTTTCATATGTGGTAGCTTTTCCCACCACTTCAAAACCCAGGGAGTCTTGGTAACCTTCAAGGATCTCTTTGTCTTACCTTTTGTGATACTGTAATGCTCTGGTAGCAGCTTTTTCATTTTTGGAAAATTCCTGTAAGTATATAAACATTTAGCATTGCACATTCCTAGTTTAGTCTTTTTCATATTCAAGGTATTATTCATACTATGCTTTTTTTTCTTCTGAAGTTTAAAGTAGAAAACAAACAACAACAAACCAAACCAAACAAACCAAAACAAAACAAAATCCCCAAAAAATCAAAACTGATACCCTATCCCTTCCAAATGCCAATTAAATACAGCAACTGACCCAACCTCAGCATTTTTCAGGTTTTTAATACAGTTTTTAAAGTAGTCCACATTATCAAAGTAACATGGGTTGGTCTCCAGTTTAACCTTTCAAGGTCTTGCTCTAACAGTATGGTGTAGAATGATAAAGTATCAAGAAGTCCTGCAAACATCTGTGGAGCTCTGTAAGGATGCACCAGTCTGCTCACACATTTGCAGGATGGGTCTCTGAATTAGTTTGTCAGGCAGTTTAACTGGCAACAGCAACCACCACAAAACCTCAATTATAAAACCCCTTGTTTCATGTAGAGATTAAAAAAAGCTGAAGACCTGAAATTTATTTTGCATTACAAGTGGACAAATTGGCAAGTGAAGAAAAATGTACAGGTATCAGAAGTAAAATTAAAGACTGCATATATGTTTAAATGGCAAAAAAATATCTTATTGTCACAATCAGTCTTCCATGAATGCAATTTCGTATAATGGACTGCCTCTATATAAATTTTCTTCCTCTGGAAAGAAGAAAGAAGGCTTGGATTTGTCATCAATTGTTCCCAATTATAATTCCACACTATGCTGCTTTGATATCATTGCTATGTTCAAAGATTCTGATGTTGAAGTGAATGAACAACATCTCATTTTATTACCATGTCACAAAGTGTCTCACATCTCCTGTATTCTCACAATGGGATCCAAAAGTGAAGATTTCTTTTTTTAATGGAAAATGAAAGGAGAAAGTATCAATGCAATTGTCAAAGATAAGTAAAGAGGGGCTAAAATGAGTCAGAGAACTTGACCAAGGGAGAAGAACCACCTGGGACAGCTGGACTGATTATACTCAACATGGATTGCTCAACTCTGCTAAATAACATTATCACACTGATGTGGAAAAATTTTTTAAAAATGTCAAGCAAACACAGTATTATTTCTACCTCTACAAGTGAAGATTTTCCCTACTGCTCCTGTATTGCTTGGTTTCTTTCGGGGCTTACTGAGATGAAGAACCCGTGCCAGTGTAAATTTTCTTGAGGAAAGTGACCTGGGTATCAGAATCCTCCAGCCTGTGACTCAGTGCTCTTTCTGTGACACTGACCGGAATTTGAAACAGATAATTAGGATCTTTCTACAGTTTAAAAATTTTACAAACATATGAAAGTATGTTCACATGATAACCCTGCTGCAGCATGTGTTTGCCATCCTGTATCTATGGTAGAGAAATAAGAGAGTGAGGTGTTAAACGTGAGCAGCCCTAGGCAATACGTTAATTTCCCCATCTATTCTGTGAAATGGCCTCTGCAGCTGTGAACACCGGTTACATTACAGTCAGGAGCAGAGGAACTCTGCTGGGCTTGCTGTTTCCTCTGTGGCAGAGGATAGTTCTATGTATTGTGACCTATTTGCTAAACAAGATGCTTCTTCTAAAGGATGGCTCTTTGTGGCTTTTCCCCCCTGATACCTTTTTCATGGGGAGGAAAAGTCTGTGGAGTTATCTCTGCATTCATTTGCTTTGATGGTTAGTCTGGTTGCTCAAGAGCTGTGAGCAGGCTGCTGCCTGATCCTGGAATTGGATCAGTGACAAATCAACTCCTTTATTTCACTGGACTGTTAAGTGTCTTGCACTACTCCTGTATTTCTGTCAAAAAAACAAAAAAGGCGACTTGAATCTATAAACAACTTTACACAAGATAACAATGTGTCATGCTACTCATAAGACACTAAGGTATACAATAAAAAAGCACATACAGATATAATAATGAAATATTAAATGGGCTATAGATACAAATGGTTGGTTTTAACCTGTGCATCCCACATATTCTTCATTGCAGGGCGGGCAGTCTCAGGGTCCTAAGTAAGGAATTATGACTTCATGTCACAGTTTGGTGCTTGTTTTCGCATCTCTGTTTGAAAGTTATGCAGTTGCTGTCTGTACCAGCAGCTAAGCTGTTAATTCATCCCAGTGGCTCTGCTCTACTCACTGCAGATCTGGGAGGAAGGCAGAAATTTTGTTAGTAAGGAAACTCATACACCAGGAGGTATCTGTGCCATCTTTTCCTGCTGCATAGGTGAACAGAGCTTTTCTCCTAATGGGAAGTTGCCTTCTCCAGATCCTTTCTAGCCCTCAGGTGGATCCCTTTCAGTTAATAAAGAAATCCAGAAATCCATCTGGCCTGAGAAAAACTTTGGGCTTATCTTCTTGGTTGCAGACCCAGCTATCTTAGCATCAGCATCTATGTGGATTTCCTAGAAGGAGCTATGGAGCACTACAATGAATTCTCAAAACTGAAAAGAGTTTGGTTGCCAAAGAATGTGACTTGAAGTTTTGGATGTGACTCAGAGCTTTAAATGTATTTAAAATGAAGTAAAAGTGGCACAGAGCAGGACAGATTCCTGTGATAAAATGCAGATGGCTCCAGCCGAGCTGGTCACAGAGATCCTTCTTCACTGCCAAAAGAAGAGATATGGACCTGGTTGATCTGGGGTGATTTAAATGCCCTAACTTCTTCCTCATGACTTTAAATTATTTGAAAGCAAGTAGCTCAGAAGTGAGTATATTTTAGTAATCTAAAATCAGGCAATGTGAATGTCACTCATTCTGCCCCGCCTACGTTAAATTCCAGCCTGCTCACCACAAACTTGGGCATCTGAGACTTTCTGAGCTGATGGCTATTGCTGCTACGGGGCAGTCCCTCAAAATTCTTCCTTCTTTATAGTTGTCATGTGGGAATTAACAGCTTTCTCCTTTGAAACAACTTAGTCGTCAAAATAATCTATGTTCATTAGGATAATTTTCTAATCAACAGATTCTCCATTTTTTTCTCCAAGAACTTCTATATGCAATACAGTTTTGTCTCCTTCTTGGTCACTTCTACAAATCCTCTAGATGCAGCTCCATTGTACATTTGATAGTTTTCTAATATAAAAATAATAAGGATATATAATATTTCAAGAAAATATTAAGATTTCCCCCTTGGTTATCCACAAGCCATAAAAAGTTTCGTACTTCTCAGCAAATTCATTTTTTATTTATGAGTGAGTAGTCTATAGCATAGTAAATTCTGAGCAATTTAAATTTCAAATATACTATTGTACATAACATATTTTCCTTTCCTGTTGCCTTTCCAATTATCTTTTTACATCTTATTAGTAAAGAAAATTTTTAGTGTCCCTACCATCATACAATTTCAACCACTGGGAACAATTACTGATATTAAAATTATTAGGGAGTGACTGCAAATTGTGTTAGAATTATTGTAACATTTTTACTGCTTTTAAAATAAAAGAGCCAACATAATAAATCTGTTAAATTTGTTTCTCTTTTATATCTGTTTGCAAGCTATTACATGCAATTGTTTTAAGATCTCTTTAGTCCTATATTTTTTGGCCTACTTGTAATCCACTGTTTTTAATATCATGTCAGTTTATATCACATAATTTATCTCCCTTTTTACCATGACTCTGGCGGCACTAAATTATTGCTAATTAGGAAAATCTTTCTCATAAACTAGAACATGGGGGTTCCTTTTTTAATATTTCTGCATGGATAAGAAAAGGAGAAGAGTCTTAATTTATTTTCTCTGGTGTCCATATGTTTGGAAGTTTTCCTTATAAGTACTCCCATAGGCAGCAGTAATGTCTCAGTGCACGTGGGTCTTGTCACCATCTTTCCTTTTAACAAGGTTTATTTGGAGAGGCTTGTTCCAACTGGTGTTAGTGAAACCTGATAGAATGCCTTTCCTGGGGGTTATTTATATGTGTATACATACATATATATACATATATATATATATATATATATGAACTCCATCCTCTGAGAGACTGTGACTCAAGCCCTGCTTCATTTCAGTAATTACCTCTGTTTTTCTCCCGGGCAGTGCAGAAAGCATCAGAAAACCTGTGCCTCTGAAGATGGTACTTTTAGATTATGTAGTGAAAGAACAGAGGATCTACCTTCCTCACAGCAGAGCTCCCTTTTCAGCTTGTGAAACTGGCAATTTGGGATAGAAATTGTTCATTATTGATAAAAAAATGGTTTGGTATCAAGTATTCTTTTTATTCCCATATATTACTTTTATTACTCTAACATTTAGTATCTGTATACATAAGCAGACACCTGCATATATTAAGCCCTCCACAAACACAAATTCAAAAAGAATTCTCATCTCCACCCCCAGATTTCTATGACAGAATAGAAGGAAAGGCAACAGAAGAGTGCAATCAAAAGGATAGTACAGAAGCATTGAGGCTCTCTTGCTTACCATCATAGACCTTAGCAGGGGTCAAAGTACATTGGCATTCTAACTCACGTTTGGCATTTTCAATGTGTAACCATTACACTAAAGGGAGGATTTGTTGGAGAATAAGGAGGTGATTTTGTAGCTTTTTACAAAGAGCTCCTTCCAAGTAGGAGAAAGCAAGATGTTGTTTGACTTTCAAAAGGCGACAGCCAGTTTAAAATACACTGATCAGCAAAAAGCAGTTCTGCCTGTATTATGAAATATCTAAAGTAAGGTCTAAGATACATAAATAGTGGCAGAGTTTACAAAAACATGTAAATCAGGTGGTTCAGGACAAAAGTGCACTGAGAGTCTAACAGGATTTTTTCTGTTCTTGATCAGAAAGCTAAATCTTTTTGAAGGGAGATGTTGAACTGACCTGTCATTATTAAAGTAGTCATAGGGAGAAAGATCCCATTTGTTCTGATCCATCTGCTGACATAAGCAAAAGGCACCAAGTTGTGTATTGTTATTTGTGAAAAGGCATATGTGTTTTACTGGGCATTTTAAAAAGATGAGATGAAAGACTTATTGCATTATGTTGAGCTGACCCAGTGTTCCTGCTGGGCTTGGTGCACTCTGGTGCAGTGGTACTGCTTTGTGTCGTTTGCCTCTGGTGCTTCACACCCAGTTCCAGAGCAGCACAGAGCTGCTGAGAGGCAGCAGCTCCTCTTCTCTGTGTGACTGGCTGAAGTAGAATCTTTCTCTATGATGTCTCTGTTCTTCTTGTCAAGTCCCTGCTGGTGTGTCATGGTTCTTTCAGCATGAACAAAATGCTCTGGGAAACCAGGTGAACTTGTGAGGGAAATGCATTATTTGAATTGTGTTCTTGTGCTGTGCTCATGCCTCCTTTCATTTGTGCTGGTTAATTTAAAATAACATACCTGCAAAAGGGAGAAAGCTGCTGAATTTCCATGCTGAGCAAAACAAAACAGTTTGCCACAAAGTTATATTTACGGTCATTCTATGCCACAAAGTTATATTTATGGTCTTTGTAGTATTTCTTAAATAACACAGAATTTGGAGAAACTCAGTCATGTTCCTGGGCTATCTGAAGCTACTGATGAGGAAAGATAAAATGAATGTATATGTATATTCTAAAATGTCTTCATTTAATCAACCCTGCAAAGGTTTTACTTCACAGGAGAACAACACTCCAACAGAACAATGGTTCCAGGGAGAAAAAAAGTACCATTTTTCACATTTTGTCCTTGTTGATGTTTCAATTCTGTTACAGTGTCAGTTGCTAATTGCTAAATAATAAAAGTCACTTGTCAGGAGTTTCTATTAGCGTGTTATTATCTCTGCAGAAAAAGGGAGATTAGCTTAGCACTTCAGCTACCAGACCTAGGCAGAATTTCATACAGAAAAACATCAACATGCAGAGCACAAAGTTTTCTCATAAGACCAGATAAGTACAGGAATTTTTGTTTTGACTGTGAATATGAAATAGCAACATAATATAGATACAAAGTCTTCAATGCTGAAACTTTAGCTATAAAGTTACCAAGTTTACAAATTACAGATATTTATTTTCTTTTATTTCAAATGAACCTCAGGAAAATATTTTATTTGCTCTTTTTAAATTGCTCACTCATGCAACAAAGGCTCTCCATTCTCTGATGCTATCTGGTTACTAGATGAAATCAATGTTGGAATAAAATTTGTTGTCAAACTCATGGTACGTAATGTTATGTTAGAAGGAACATGTTATTAGGGTACAGCCCTTAACAGTATTGAGAGATCTCATACATAATGATATCATAATAAAAGAACTGTTGTCTATGCTTTTTATTTGGCAAGTATGAAGTTTTTTGCTATTTTTCCCCAAATTGTAAACATTCAATTACTCTGATCGAAAAAATCTGACTGAAGCACTAGAAAGACAAAGTCCTGCCCTGAAGAGTTTTTAGTCTAAAAGGCAGAACACTACAAGGAGGATTAAAGCACACAGTTTCTGTGTGATTAATACTATGGTTCATGTCTTTAATGATGGTGTCTTCTGTAGATTCTCAGTTTTCCTGGGTTTTTATGTACCCTAAACATTTTGATTCCATCTCTCATCTACTTCAAGCACAGACTTATTCTCCACGATCTATCCCCAACTTTCCAACTCCCTTAATTCCATCTTTCCTACCTTGTCCTGGCTTTTGAATAAAAAAAGCAAAATCAAGAAATGCTATCAGAGAGAGACCACACCAATTTTGATTCTGAACATGGAAAATATTTTATTATCTAATAATTCAAATTAATCTCATTTCTTCACATGGTAGCCATATGCCATGAAGGACACATGGGTTTTTGAGGGGACAGTAGGTATGGGAAGCAGAGAGGGGCTGCCCATAATGATGGAGATTTTTTGCTCTCCCTAGATTATACAATTCATTACCCAGAGACCTAAGAATCTGAACTTTTCTCCTGATACGCATTTCTGCAAAAGCAGATCACAGGCTGGCCATCTGATAATGACATTACAGCAATGGCATGGTAAACTCTTTCTGTTCCTAATTCTGAATGAGAGGCAACCCTTAGAATGGCAAATCCAGACAGAAATCCTGAGCTTCATACGCATAAGGTTTTATCCTTTATATTGTCATTTTTGTCTGATCTTAGTTCAGTATCAAAAAATTTACAGGCTTTCATTTTTAAATTGCAGGCTGCTTTTTAAAATCAGCTCAGCAACTCAGCTGGAATAGATTTTCTAGATATTTCAGCAACCAGCTACCCTCATTCCCATGTTCACTGACATTCAGAAGAGCTTAGCACTGAAGATACGATCTTCTTAGTCATTGTAGACAGTTCTCTGCCCTTGCAGGCAAACAGGATACACAAATTCCTTTCATAAAGTTCTTTAATTCAATTCAAGAGGTGCGAAAATATTTTGTTTCTGTTACTCTTCCTGGAAGGTTGTTCCAAACAGGTCAGTGGGTAGGTGTATTTCTTTAGGCTCAGTGTTAAAAAATACTTGTGTTCAGTTTATTACCCTCAGGGATTCTTGTTCGAGCATTTTTCTTTAGCATAAACAGTTTTATTTCCTCTTAGTGTTTAACCCAACATGTATTTATTAGCAGCCATATGTTTTATTAGCCTGTATTTTGTCAAACCAAGCAAGCAAAGCCTTCCATGCTCAGGATGATGCTATTCCTTACCTTTTTCAAATCAAAGTCACTCTTCTTGAGCATTGGTGACAAGTTTTGTGTCATATTAAAGATGAAGTATCATGGGCACTTTCTACAACAGGAATGATGCTTTACTACCTATACAGCTAATATTTCCTATAGTTGTATTTTGTTGTTTCACAAATAAAGATGAACTATTGTTACCTCCCCTCATGGTCATTTTCATTCATTACCTTCGAATTCACAGCACAAGTTCCTCTTACCTCTCTTCAAATAGTTTTCTTAGGGCAGTGTGCTCATAGTGTAGTCCATCAACAGATGTAAGTGCTTCCAGTAAGGGTTCAGAACAGAATTGCTCTCTAAACATGCCCCTTTCTGTCTCCTTTAACTGGCTTCTGGTCAACAGACTTCCTAAGTAACTAAAGCGAGGTGCCTGAGCTGAAGATGACAAATACAAATCTGTGTACAGGACACTTACTTCATTCCTTATCTGTGATACTGTGATCCTTATCACAGTATCACAGAATCAATTAGGTTGGAAAAGATCTCTGAGGCCATTGAGTCCAACCTATGGCCCAACACCACCATGTCAACCAGACCATGGCACTGAGTGTGACGTCCAGTCTTTCCTTAAACACCTCCAGGGACAGCAACTCCACCACCTCCCTGGGCAATCCATTCCAATGCCTAATTACCCTTTCTGTGAAGAAATTCTTCCTGACTTCCAACCTAAATCTCCCCTAGTGCAGCTTGAGACTGTGTCCTCTCATCCTGTCACCTGGGAGAAGAGCCTGATCCCCACCTGACTACACCCTTTTTTTGGGCAGTTGGAGAGAGCAGTAAGAACTCCCTGAGCCTCCTTTTTTCCAGGATAAACAATTCGGAGAAGCTCTCTCAGCCACTCCTCATCAGGCCTATGCTCCAGACTTCATTTCTCTTCTCTGGATCTGCTCCAGCCCCCCAATGTCTTTCCTACACTGAGAGGCCCAGAACCGAACAAAGTGCTTGAGGTGTGGCCTCACCAGTGTCGAGTGCAGGGGAGGAATCACTTTCCTAGTGCTGCTGACCACACCACTGCTGATCCAGGCCAGGACTTCTTGGCTACCTGAGCACCTTCTGGATCAAGTTCAGCTGCTGTTGTACCCCCAGGTCCTTTTCTGCTGGGTCACTTTCCAGCCACTCTGCCCTCAGCTGGGAATGCTGTGTGGGATTGTTGTGGCCAAAGTGTAGGACCTGGCACTTGGTCTTGTTCAGCCCAGTTTGACTCATAGAAACAAAAATGATAAGGCTGACATCTAATCCACAGCCATGTCTGCATTGTGTTTGTATACTCTCTTTCAAAAACTACCTACTGACACCTCCTCTTAACCTGCCCCCTTAATATCCTGCACCTGTTTATCCTGCAGTGACCTAGGTCACACATGTCTGTCTTTTTAAGTATGGGTAATATTTTTATACCCTCCAGACATCTGGGACATCACTCTCCAGACAATGGATGTGAAACACTGGGCTACATGTCTAACACTATCAGTACTTCTAATTTTGGTTAGCAGCATGGGAGATGTTTCTTTCAGAAGGACTTGAAGAACAGCTGCTCCACATGCGGCCATGCCATCTGTACCACTCATCCACAGAGAGATTCCTTTTAAAAATGTTAAGATCTGCAGTAAAAGGCAAAAAGTGAGTGTTTTTCAAGTGCAACAAAACAAATCAGAGGTAACTATTGGTGTCCTGGGTTTTCCTTGTTTTTAAAACATGGTAAATATTTGTTAAACAAGTTGAACAATACAATGTTAGAAAAACCTGACTGCAGAACCTGCAAGTTGATATGGCAGCTCTAACAAAGCTCTGGTCAAAATTCACTAATATCTTGGAGTTTTGTTTCACTTAGGTTGAGATAATTTCCATTCCCATTATGGCCCTGCTTTACCCCCAAATTCAACATCATAAATTGTACTGACAAGTGAAGCAAGTGCTCATTTAGTTTTGAGGACCTTTCAAGATTATCTTTATTCTTGACCTTCTCAACAAATTTCTTTTTCCTTGCTTTATTTTAATTAAAATGTTTGAAAAATATTTGCCACTGTTTCAAATAACCTTTGAAACCTCTAGCAGAGCTTGACTTGCTGTCCTCTTGAACTCTTGATATATGGTTGTTTATTCTAGCATTTCAGTGGGAGTTGAATGCTAACCTCTTCAGAAAATCTAGCTCCAGGAATGAGTTCTAAGCTCATAAAAATTCTAGCCTGAATCCTTAAGTATTTTCAAAAGCATGTAAGAAATGATGAAGGTTAATTACCAGTGACTTCATGTAAGTCATTTAGATATTTTTGAAATTCTTTTCAAGGGTATAAAAAGTGTCAGTCACATAATACAAATCTTTTGTAGTTGGCTCATTTTGTATACAATGAAGAGCTACTAATTTATACCTTCTGCATTTTCAAGTGTAAAAAAGTCAATTTTTTTAGAAGTAGCTTTCCATATGTACTTTTGATCAGTATAAGTTCACTGCACATGTTCCTTATTTACCATTTCACACTTTTGTATTGAGTTAATACAAAAATTACAATGTATCAGCTTGTAACATTTTCACTTGCTGGTTTATCTAAAATTCGTTAATATTTTTTTATTACAAATTAGCAAAAATTATAATATTTTAGAAACAAGAAATGAACAGATCAAAGCTGTCTACTAAATCTTTCGGGGGTTTGCACTAACAATTATAAGACTATTCCATCAAACTAGTTTGAGGCATTTTGTAAAATGAGATACTGCTTCATTCTTCTACATTCCAGATTATTCCACGGGAACCAGATGCAAATGTCCTGTCGCTTTGAATACTGGCAATATTTTTTACTTCTGTTTCATAGATAAACACTGGCTGTAAACTGAATATTTAAAATGCTTTTTAAGAAGAAGTATCTTGGTATTTCTCATAGAGTATATACACCTTGATGATTCTGACAGCTGAATAAACACTAAATAGACTTTTCCTAAAATGCAATAACCATATAGAAATTAGAAAGTGAGAATCTGACATGCTCTCAAGGTTATGAAAAGACAAAGTGATTAACTACCAAGACTGTATACATAAAAGGAAGACTTACTGTCTCTGCATATATTGGGATGAAAAGCACAGATGACTATTCTGCCAGTACCAACACACATGCAGGAGATGCTAAAGTATTGCCCTCATGGCAGGAAAAAATCTCTACAGTTTGAATTACCCTCTATCCATTGGCACAGAGGAAGAACAGAAGAAGTTTGTTCAACTGAAATGGTTATTTTTTTGGAAACTAGCAATATCTGCACAGGCAGAGATAATAAGTTTCATGTGCAGTTCTATGTTTTTTTGGCATTATGTGAATATGACATATGGGAATGCTGCACTGTGCTGCCTTTGAGAGATGCCTGTCATTCACAAGCCATTGGATGTGTTCTGTGTGTGTCTACACTCCTGACACCCTCAGTCTGCTTGGTGAAGGTACAGCCTGCTTGTGTGACACATGACAGGAGTGGCTGTCCCTGCTTTGTCTGTCCTGTAGTCCTTGTGCCATGAGTCCTTTTAACAGACCCTCCCCTGAGAGGTCTGCATCACTCTCTGTGGTGACACTGGCCTGCTCCATGCATGGCTGAGCGAGCCTGACTTGATCAGTCCCTCATCCTTCACTGGGGTCCTTCTGCCTCAGCTGCACCAGAAGGCTGGTGCCTGGCTTTGCTTGGACTAGGGTTGCTTGGAGTTTTTGCATCTCACTGCAAGTGGGAGAGGTGGGCACTGTGCTTCTGCCCCAAACCTGGAGTCAGGGATCTCATCCTGATCCTGGAAGTAAGGTGTGGGCATCCCACTTGTGTGCTCCTCTTCACCGTTCCCAAAGTCCCAGATGTGAGTCAAGGCCATGGCTGTGGTCCCACTCCTTTTTATCCACACAGAGATGCAGCTTTGGTAGAGGGACTTTTCCACAGGTATAGGGCAACCAGACATATCCTCTTATTAAAATTTACCCTCTTCACTGTAAGGAGGCCGCATTCCCAGATCCATGTAAATATTCACCAATTGCCCTGCAGCACCAGAACAACTTCTGAGGCCTCACTTCCTTTGTCAAGAAGGTCACTACAGCCCTTTGCTGCACAGTCACTCTCACTGATTCACTTAACTCAGATTAATATGAGGAAAGCTCTCATTGGCTTGAACATAACCAATGTACAAACCCAAAACTCTCCCTTAAAACTCATTGTAGTGTTATGCTCAGTGTACTACTCTGTAGCAACTGGGAAGCAGGGATAGCAAGAAAAACACAGCACTGACCTATGTATCTTCTGTATTAGAGAGGTCAGCTCTGGGTGGCTCATCTGACCTTCAAATGCCCAGATGTGCCAGGCCACCAATAGATGACAGACAGGGTAAGTTTGGTAACTTGTCATCTGCACAAATAAGAACAATTCTTGACTCAGCAGCTCCAAATGACACGACATACCTTGACAGGGACACTTGATAGCAAAGAAGCTTTAAATGGAAAGTTATTTCTGGTGGCCTGATCCTTTGCCTTAGGCACGTGGGGTGTGATGTCTTGTGTCTCAGTGGCTTTGTAGCTGGGATGCTCAACAAACCTGAGGAAGTATTTCTGTCCAGTCAATGCATTATATTTGGCTACTGACAGTACAAAAAGATGGTCCAAGCCCAGTGGGGAACTTCAGGATCGAAGACAAAATCTCCTCAGATATAACTGATCTTCATTTGCCACCAAAACAGTAATTAATGGTAATTAATAGCTCTGTTTTTAAGAACAAGAGAAAGCTCTGGTGATTTATCCTGGTTGAAAATTTAAATTCTGATACCTACAAGTACCCCCATGAATGCCATTAAATTCAAATAGTGTCACTCTCTTTCTATGCCTGCACAGGAACTAGAAGTTTGATACCAGTGTAACTTAGTCTTATTCTTTATTTTGTGATCTAAAATTCTAGACATTTAAACACAATGGAAATAAATATTATTGTGTTAGGCATCCAGTACCATAGAAGTGTCTTTCAATATTCTCATGTTATTAATTCAAATTTTTTAGGGATAAAAAGCCCTCCCAATTTTACTCATTCTTTATTCTTTAGGAGTGTAACAGAGTTTTGTTGCTGTTGTTTGTTTGTTAGTTTTTTGTTATGAAATAACCATGAAAAGAAAGAAAACAAACAAGGGAGTTTCTTATGGTATTTTGCTCTGAAAGACTAATATGAACCACTGGAAAATGTTATAGTGTCTCACCTCACTGAATAGTAACTTATAATGCAAATATATGTAATTCTCCTTAAGCTTAATAGACTAGAGTAGCGGGAAAAAAATAAGGTATGCGATTAGTCCTGCTCTGTAAACACATGGAGAAAACAGCCCCTGAAGCTTCAACTCCAATCTCCTTTTCCTTTAACAACTCTATTTTCATTAATATTATATTACATTGCTTGTTATAATGACTGTCCTGACAGTCTTATGAGGGAATCGTAACAGTGTTAAACATTAGTAAGTAACTCTTTAGACAGATCTCAAAAAGCAGATAATTTATTCCTTTTAACAAACTTTCCACTCTTGGTTCAAAAGGAATAGTCTTACAATGTCTCTCATGTTTTAAGCCGCGGTGAGGAATAGCTATGCTGGTAATTGAAGGTCTCAATGTCTGTCCCAGCAGAAAATCAGCCTTAGGCTCCTTCATGTGTTTGCTGAGAAGTGATAGAAGGAAGGAGGACCAGAGGAGGGGTGGTAGGGTCCATGTATGTGCATGTCTGCTATCACAAGAAAGAAACACGGCTGTAGGAGTTAACTGTGGAATGTTTTCCTACCAGAGTCCTTTCTCTGCCCATGGAGCCCAGCATTCCTCCTCTGTAGCTGTCTGTATGCAAGAAATTGGAAAGCATTTCAGCAGAAATATTGCAGTCCGTGAAATATTTCTCAGTAGCTGGATTAATTTTTCCCTTTCATCTTTCACTCATGGGTAGTGCTAGCATATTTCTTGACTATGGCATCTCTCACACTTTCAAGATTTACAGAGTTAAGCAAAAAACAGTATTGGCTGGCATATGGAGTAATAACCAAATAAAGTCTCTCTCTGTTTTTTCCAAACCTAAGGCAGATATTAAGTGGCCTTAATCCCACTCAGATGATGTGGCTTCGTCTTCATTAGGGCTTTGGGTAGGAACAACAGTGTGAGCTTCTAGGGAAGTCCTGAATGTCCTCATTTCCCACATCTCAGAATTTACAAAGCTGTTCTGGGGGTGGGAACTGAATGTCTTTTGGTGGAAACTCAGTGGGAATTTCCCATCCAGAGCACATCACATGCACTGCAATCACAAATGCACACAGGCATAGGAAACCAAGATTGGTTCTTCAAACACCTTCAAGCCGAATATTTCATAACTGTGTTCTATCCAGGAGACCAGACTATATCTAACCAGATAATATCCATGAGCCATGGGTTATGTGGGATTAGAAGACTCAGCACCACCTCTTTTGGTTTACCTATCCATCCCTTCAGTGCAAAAATTAGGTATTTGCATAGCCATATCCTGGGTCTTACAGCTAAATTCCTCCCTTCTTAGAGGACCCATCACTCATATACATTTATATATACAAAAAAAAAAAATACTGAGTGTAAGCACAGGGAATATCAGCAAAATTGAAATTAAATATGTTTCAACTTCCTAAAAATACTGTAATTTTATCCATAAAAATTCAATGCTTACAGGATGTGATTTTCTGTGAGACTGTCATTCAATCAATTTTCCAGGGGGACTGATTGATGCTGAGTGGGTGGCAATCAAGTAATCTGCCAAGGTCACACATTGAGACATTGCTTTTCCTGAGACTGCAGCCCAGCATCTTGCTGACTAGCAGTCCTGCTTAATAGAGGCAGCCTCCACCTGTTAGAAATTACTAGAAATGGCCATATAACTATCAACCACTGAAGAAAAATGTAACAACATTGAATAGTCCCCACATTAATGGGTTTAGTTTTCAGATGAATACTACACAGAGGCAAAAACAATTCTTTCAGGCAGATTACTGGATAGTGCATTCTTCTGTGGTGATCACAGGCATGTTATTCTGCTGGCCAATTGAACGCATCGAATGCACTTCTAGTGTGCATTCTAAAATACTCTCTAAAAATACCGATAAGTATTTAGGATTAAAAACATAGTCCTGTGCTCTTCTTAGTCCTGACCTACTTTGGTAAAGATGAATGTTAAAGTTGCCCTGTGGACATTATAATGTTTAGAAGAGCAACCGCCTTTTATCTGCTTCTTGTTGTGAAATTATTTCCTAATGATGCCTCATCTCCAGCTGCCCAGCTATATTGTTTTGCTCCATATGAAGTCAATATGTGAAGAAAATTACACTTTTTGCTATTCAGACCAGAAAAACTGAGGTGTTGCTCTTTTTAGCCTGAATTTCTGGAAATATTTCATGCCAATTGAGTCTTCTTTGTGCTAAGAATCATCAACTGAAAGAATAAAATAATGGGTAGTGAAGCCTGTAAACATCTTAAGAGAAAGTAATTATGAAAGGCTTGATTATGTCACTCAGTGGCAGCGTAAACATACTTTGAAGGTAAGTATCAGCCTAAGCTTCCAAAATCAGGGGTGATTTAGAGAAAAGGAAATTATCTCTGTCAAAAGTAGACGAACAACATGAAAATAGAAAGAACTTGATATGGTTTATAAATAGCTTAGATTAAAATAAAGGTTGATGGGAAAAGCTTTCTCCTTGTTAAAAAAAAATTGGTTCAAGTATAGAATAAAGTGTCCACTCTAAGTGTTTAAATATTAATATTACTTCTGCCTACATGATCTATTTTTTCCCCTGACTAATTAAAAACAATACTTTCAAATGCAAATATTCAAGTAACCAATATATCTCTGAAATTACCAAAATATGGGGTTAGGGCCCCAAACTCAGGTAAAGATCTTTCAAAATGCTAACTATAAAACATCTGTTGGCCTGATGTTCAGATCACTGCACTGTGAAGTCACACTGCGGTGATTTGACCCTGAGCGGATTCCTGGTGCTGACCAAAGCTGCTCTGTCACTGCCTTCCTCACCTGGACAGGAGAGAGAAAATAAAAAAAAAAAATCTCGTATGTTGAGATAAGGGCAAGAAGAGATCACTCACCAATTACCATGATGGACAGAACTTGGGAAAATTAATTTGATTTATTACCAATCAAATCAGAGTAGGATAATGAGAAATAAAAGCAAATCTTACAATATCTTTCCATCACCCCTTCCTTATTCACAGACTTTACTCCTGACTTCTCTACCTCCTCCCAGCAGTGGTGCAGGGGGAATGGGGGTGCAGGGAGTGGGGACTGTAGGCAGTTCATCATGTGTTGTTGCTACTGCTCCTTCCTCCTCAGGGAAGATCTTCTCACACTCTTCCTCTGCTCCAGCCTGGGGTACCTGCCGTAGGAGACAGTTCTCCATGAACTTGTCCCACTTGAGTCCTTCCCATAGGTTGCAGATCTTCACCAGCTGCCCCAGTCTGGATCCTTCAGGAACAGGTTGCTCCAATATGTGCCCTTCACAGGCTAACAAGTCCTGCCAGGAGCCTGCTCCATTGTGGGCTTTCCATGGGGACACAGCCTCCTTCAGACATCCACTTGCTCCAGCATGGGATCCTCCATGGGCTGCAGGTGGATCTCTGCTCCACCATTGTCTTCCATGGGCTGCAGGGGCACAGCTGCCTCACTATGGGCTGCTCCAGGGACTGCAGGGGAATCTCAGCTCCACTGCATGGAGCACCTCCTGCTCTCTTTATTCATGACCTTGGTGACTGCAAGGCTGTTCCTCTCCCACATTCTCACTCCTCTCTCCAACTTCTGCTGCTGCTTTTCCCTTGTTTCTTAAATCTGTTATCTCAGAGATATTACCACTGTTGGTGATGGCTTTGGCCTTGGTCTGTGATGGCTCTCTCTCACAGCCAGCTGGCGTTGGCTCTGTTGGACATGGGGGAAGCTTCTGGAAACTTCTCACAGAAGCCACCTCTGTAGCCACCCACTACCAAAACCATGCCATGCAAACCCAATAGACACATAAAAAGCATTCACAAAGAAACATGTTGTGCCTGTCTGGTTCCGAATATCTGCCAAATAAGTAATTCCTAACTAAAACTGAGCATTTCTTTTCTCAGTGTTCTTGTTTTAAATCCAAATCACCAAGAAATACTTTTTCAGAACAAGCATTTTAAGTAACACCTCTTGTGTTCTAAAACAAGAACTAAGTATTTTCTTGTTACTCCAAATGATGTCTAGCAATTGCTGTAAATTAAAATAGACCACATCTTTGAAACAGAGGATTGAATGTGAGCTATTATGTAAAAACTTACTTTCAATCATTCCTGAATTTTGCTTTACATATTCTTAAGGAGTATTCTTATGCATAGAACAATTTTCACAACTCAAGACACACTCTGTGACATTTTCACAGTAGAAGTTCCTCTATAGACCAACTGAAATTTAGAACAATCTGATAGTTCAGGCTGGAAAACCAACATAAATTCCAGACTAGCCTCATCTAAGGGATCTTTCAGACTCCAGAGTGGAGTGGTCCTAAACAGCTGTGAATGTATGCAGTTTTATCAGATTCAGCTAAAGCTAGTTAATCATCTGGTAAAAACATAAAAACAGACCTGTTTTTCTCCTCACAAACCTTTCCCTGTTGGACTGCCTATCAGCACAGGAACTGCAGAGATCTCTCTAGCTCCACAATCAAGAGAAGGATCGATACAGCTGCTTTATCAGGAAATCTTTGCACCTGGTCTGAAGAGCCATGCATTCCCCTTGTCATTCACATCAGTGCTTCAGCTGCTGAAGGTCTGGGGTGCTTTCAACTCATAGAAAATTAGTTGCTGTATTCAGAACTGCTTTGTGTGGACAAAGAACAGACTCAGATTCCTCAGAGGAAAGCAAAAGTGAAGAGGCCAAGGGTTTTAGATGTTGTTTGGGAATATTTTGCTAGTCATCTGCAGTCTACCTGATCTAAAAAACAGTCTGCCTAGTGCATTGTGTGCTTTGCTGCAACCAGGTATCTAAATCTCTAACAGGACGCTTTACTGCGTTTACTGGAGCCTTTGTTTCCTCCCATTAAATAGATAAGTGAAAAACTGATCCTATTAAGGAAGTACAGATAATTTATTCATTACTGTAGTTAATAAATAAGAAGTCCATACAGACAGGTAGCACTGAGAATCTCACCTCCTGAAAATATTTCAGTGCAGCAAAAGTAGACTGTTGTGTGTGGCTGCAATAATCTCCCCTAATCAAGTAGATTAAAACAGCCAATGAGAAGCAAGAAGTTGGTTTTAAGTTACTTTTTTCACTGAAGAGCTGATATAGGTCTTGATCTTGCTTAAAGGACTAGCAGCCTTATGAATATGGGGAAAATTAGATCATTTACCAAACATGTAGTTATTAGGTACAGCCTAATGGGATGCTCAGAAGAACACCTGAAATTACATTACTGTTAATGTAATATATAATGTTCTGAAAGAGTTTAAATTAGCAAAGTTGCTTGAAAAAGACATATTCAGATTCTGAAACCTTTCCAGAGCTTTGTTCATTCAAAGACAATAGCTGGCAGGCTGCCTAAGAAAGGGAATGTGATAAAGAGAAAACTATTATATCTGGCACTTCTTTTGCAGGAAACTGTAACTCCTATGTCTCATTTTTCTGCTCTGCTTGATAATGTAATAATTCTCATGAAAGGAATGCACAGAAATATAATGAAAAATGATATGATTGTGCATTGAAAGATAAAGCAATTTGAAACTTCATGGTTACAAAGTACAGCACGGTGCTTTAGCAGTGTGCCTGTCCATTAAAGTCAACACAACTCATTTACCTCCAAGTGCTCACAATACCTTGAAAATTGAGTTGAGTTCAGCTGAGTCTTAGTCTCTGTCTACCTGGACATATCTCTAGGTAAGTAATTTCAGGCTCTGTGCATGCATGGAGCAAGTATCACAGAGTTGCATCTAAATTTTACTTCTAATTACGGACAAAGCCTATTCCAAGGGGGAGAGTGTGTGTTTCTGTCTGTGTTTGGTACTCCACTGTTAACAGTTCAACTCCTCTTTCCTCTGCCACAATACATTTCTGCTGCAGCTGATTCTCTTTTAAATATATGCAATATGAATACATATAGAATATTTCTAAATGACAAAAAATAAAATCTGTAACTGCCATTGGACTTTTATCATTCATGCTGTTGTTATCAATTAATCCATCCATCAGCCAACTATAGACAAACTGCCAGTTTGCTTGTAGGCATTCCTGGAAAATAATTACTTCAAAACTTAATCCAAATTGTATCAAGTTCACCAGCAGGGTTTCTTTATTTGTTTCTTTTTGTTCTCTGCAGTAACCAGCTTTAAACAAACTATGGACATCTCCCATTAGATGAGTACACTGAGAATTTGGTCAACCTGATTAATTAAAAGAAGCACTGACCAGTTTTTTCTTATGTGGTACCAGCAAGTAGCATTCAAATCTGGAAAATATAATCAAGTGTCAGGATATCTCTATCTCAAATTGCAGAAGCATTTGGAAACACTTGAAAGCCTTTGTACTAATGAGGACAAAGTGCTCTTTGCAGGCAAAGTGTGATCACTGCTGGGGTACTCAGCCTCCTGCGTGCTCCACAGTGGGACGTGCTGCCCAGTCTGCTCCTGTGGATAAATAAAATTCTCCCACTGGGTTGCAGGGGTGTGTGATGAGCAATGTACTGCAGAGTCAGAGAGAAACTGAAGGAGATCTGAGTGCTGCAGAGTACTCCTGCCATAACTGAGCACAAGACCTAAGTTCAAGTGTCAAAGATTGATTTCATTTAGACACATCCTCTTAGTACTCAGAATACAGATCAGCCTCAGGGCAAGGCCCTTCAAAACAAGTGTTATCTGCCACTGCACCCAAACGTTGCTCTTCAGAAGATAAACTGAGTCTCTATTTTTGTGACATTATAGCTAGTGGATTAATTTTAAGCTAATCTTGAAAGTTCTGAAAACAATACTGAGAGGAAAAGATCAAAGTCATTTAAAGGTATTCCTGAACCCATAAATAACAGTTTCTTGTACAGATAGATGACACTTGGGACCTGAGTTAAAAAGATCAAATCAGCATCACTAATATATGACCCCAAGGAGCAACAACTCAAGAACTTATCCTTGAGGGACTGATTCAAGGCTATAAGCAGCTTCAGATCACTGGTCTTTAAAAACAGTTATTTTATATGGATCTGATTAATAACACTTCAGCCAGGCTAAGGCCGGTTCTGGCACATACTTATCCTATTACCATCAGATATGCTAGCAAAAATGCTGCTTACTAAAGCAATCAAATAAAGAAATATATTTCCCTGTGAACATCTGTTCTCTTAGGATCAAAAAATATCAGTCATGAGGAGAGGCAAGAATAATGCAATGTGGAGACATAAATCAAAATCTTGGAACATTAAAGTTACATTAGAAATTGTATTAATTGCATTAGCAGTATAGTAAGTTATAATATGGAAGCTCTTTACAACTGTCAGTAGAAAAGACAGAGAGAGATCATTGCAACAGAAACAGCAGCCTGACCCAGGACAGCACATCCATCAGCATCAGCTGGACAAGAAAACAGTACAACTGGGAAATGGACAGTTACACAAACCTTTTGAGGCTTAAGGTCAAATAAATTTTCTCTTTTGTAGAGTTAGAGGTTTAAAAATGAAACCTCCTTAGTTCAGAGGAAAGGTAAATACACTCTATGTTAATGACTAGGGGCTACAAAAATATTCTCATTGAATAAGTAGCTCTTAGTCATAAAGTAAGAAGGAGTTGCGAAATCCATCTTCCTGTAAAACAGTGGAATAATTTAAAAAAATTATAATCCACAGTTTCATTGTAAGTATAATGAAATGTGAGCTTGCAGATCAAATAAACCCATCATTAAAAGATATAAATCAAAGAAACATTAAAGCAAAGATATATTTGATAATCTGATGTAGATATTGAAATTGGTATTGGTCTAATAAAGTGTTCTCTCTAATACAGAATATTTTAGATATAAAAGTGTTATTGAAAGCTGCCAAAAATGAAGATTTAAAAAGCTGATAAAGAAATTCCCTAAATTACTTAAATCTCCCACACTTTTCTTTTATGGTTTTGAGGTTTACTTCAAAACCTGCACGGTGTTTAGAACAGAATAAGGAGAAATTGCTTGGGAGAAGATGTTTATTCCAAAGACTGGTTTCAGAAAACCACAAAATGGTACAGGTTGGAAGGAACCTCCTGAGGTTGTCTTGTCCATCCCCACCTGCTCGAGCAGAGTCAGCTAGATAAGGTTGCCCAAGACTGTGCCTCGTTGGGTTTTGAATGTCACTGCAGAGGGAGATGGCACTGGGCACTACTGAGTAGATTCCAGCTCCCTTATCTTAATTCCCTCCCAGCAGGTATCAGTATACATTGATAAGATCACCCCTAGGCTTATATTCTCCAGATTTCCTCTTAAACTCAGCAGAATAATTTCTTATTTTACAATTCAGGAGGATATTGGGTAAATCTCACAAAAAATTCCAGAGTTAAAATACTTGGAAACTGTGCTCCCACTGCTCTAGGTGTTTAATCCAAGTGGAATTCCCAGAGTTTGTCCCATCTCAGATTTTACAGGCCATTTTAAGAAATCTTTGAGACACTCTCTGCTCTTGGTTCTTTAATTGTAATAAATTGCTAATGAAAAGCTGTGAGCACAATTAACTTCAAAAGGATTGGTTTCATCTGCTGAAGACAAGATCCCAGATAGTGTCTCTTTTTAGAGCTGTGTCTGTCAGCAGAGAAACATTTTAACCTAAAATCCTTACACAGATCTAAATACATAAGGTCATACATAAATTAACCCTTTTAATAACTAGTAGTTCATAATCTCTTTAAATTAGTCTTGATTTGGAAATTGACAAACTCCAGGAAAAAATGAAGTATAGTAACCTTCTTCAGAGATCAGAAAGCAATTGATATTCTGCAGGTCTCAGTGCTGGATGCATTCTGTTTTCACAAGAAAGTGCTGGATGCATTTCTGTTTTCACAAGAAAGAAAAAGAAGTGAGCATCCTGATGAAAAAATGAAGCAATATGTTCTATGTTGCCAGAAACACTGGAAGTACCCTTTGGTTGGAGAGTTTACCTGGCAGTTTATTCAGCTGTTTTCCTGGCAGGAAGAAGAGAATGGTGATATTTCACAGTGGCTGAAAAAGATTCAGAGCAGTTTCACATACCTGAGTGTTCAAAATGAGATAATAGAAATGTTGGCATTTAAGTCTGTGAGCGTATTGGTTGGTTTTTTTTTTTTTTACTACATTATTAGGTGTTCATTATAATTTTAAAATCAATGTTTTACTTCCATGAAGTAAACAGTGGCAATAAGATCCTTCCAACTAAATACTTAATAGTAGTTTGATTTCTTTAAAATCAAACTTTGTATTCTCCACCTGATTGGATTCACAGCAGAGCGTTTGAGTAAAGGTGTTCTTGATTGAGCTAAAAGTGACAATTATAATGAAGATAAAACAGCCAAAGCTAATAATTCTCAGAAACAGAGAAGTAGATATATTTTGGGCAGTTTAGGAAGAGTGAATACATTCTTCTGTATACCTACACACTTTTGTGGGCAGCAAACAGTGTAACAATTATTAGTACTATTATTAAAATAGTGTATGGTTACTTGGTACATAAATAATAATGTCTACTCAGTGTGAATATAGTTTGCATCAACTGCAGATGTGCCAGGGAAGCTTATTCAGGGAACAGAAATCATGTTAATTAAATGTGAAGATGATACCAATCTCAGAGCTTTTCTTACTATTAGAGAAGAAAGAAAAAATGACATGAGAATACAGAAGTATTAATATATTCAGTAAATGAAAATTTAGAATTCTTATTAGAGAAAAGCGAGCTAACAGGTCTGCTTGAAAATTGTCTGTGATAGCCAATATGAGAGAAACATGAAAAGCAGAGGAAATAGAGGGCATCAAATGATATTTTAATTTGTAATGCGATACAGCAAGAAAAGATGAAGACTGACTGTGCAGCTGCATTAAGCCTGCAGTAAGCTGGTGATGGTCCCGTGCTACACAGCTCTATCAGAGCAGTTCCTGAAATTCTGCCTTTATTTTAGAAGCTTTCTTTAAATAAATAAAGTGAAAAAAAAGAAAAGGAGTTCAGAGACCTCCTTATGCTCTTTCTGGCCAGGTGGTTGCTGAGGCAGGGCCTGCAGTGCTGTGTTAGGTCATGGCTCAGTAGAGTAAAGCCACATGTGGTCACTGTAAGATACGTGACTCTCTGCACGTGGCATTTTAAGGGCTACAGGCAGCTGCATATGAAAAATGTACCTTTGGGTTCTTGCACAATATCAATTCCTTTTCCAGTTCCATGTACCCCTCACAGCTAGTAGTTTCCCCAAGCTGCACATTTGCATGTGGCACAAGGTGCTGCGGACAGCAGGACCCAACACCTCTCTCACCAGGGAGAGTTAAGGAAGGTATCAAAGGCTGTGTGAGATTTAACTGGTTGGCCCAGAGGTCTGGGATGCCTTGCTACAAACTTCATAACCTAGTGAGACCAGCTTTCATCTGATGGGGGGCACAACTTGTGCTCTGATTTGCAGAAACTAAGATGGGGTTGAGGTAAAATCAGAGGTTTTCAATCCTGCTAACACCTCAAAAAATCTCTGAGCACTGGGAAGCACTCTGAGATCCCTAAGGAAGGTGAAGGTTTTTGCAAATGGGCATCTGAGAAAAAAGAAAAATAATAAATATGAAAAGGAAAAGATATGTTGGGAAGTCAAAACTGGGGCCTACATGTGACTAAAGCTAGTTTGAGATTTCCAAACATTATGGAGAGAT
Source organism: Eopsaltria australis (assembly GCA_034509425.1). Lineage (NCBI taxonomy): Eukaryota > Metazoa > Chordata > Aves > Passeriformes > Petroicidae > Eopsaltria > Eopsaltria australis. The sequence continues at coordinate 11,846,131 of JAVTVJ010000033.1, forward strand.
CAGATACAACAGTGCAAATGGACCATATGGAGGCATTTTGAAATTATATTTTTGAATGCTGTTCATGATCTTTGATGCTGACGTTTAATGTCAATACCTAGTGTTTGTAAAATGAACATCCTGCATCATCACTATTACCTTGTTGGTACTGGTATAGTAAAATTCTGATTCAACCTGATTGTTTAACAGACATGGGATAGTGAGCCCAAAGTCCAATCTTAGGACTCAAAGTACTTAGGTATGTTGCACACCTTATGACATTTGCCCAGCAATAAAAACTAAGAAAGGAGTGGGGGGCACTTGTAATTACAGTTTGTCTTCCAGAGAAAGATAGATTCTGGTGGACAGAAATGTTTCTAAAAGTATAGTTTTGATTTATTTAAATAATTTTAAAATAATATGAAACAACTAATAGTAATATGTTTTAAAGTTCTAGAAGGAATGACACAGTAAACTGTGTAAATAAAGACTATGCACATTATAAGGCCTGCTGGTTTTGGATGAGGAATATTCAAAGTTGCCCTGTCTAACATGCTTTAAATTGTGCAATTGATTTTTGCATAAATTTCTAAACAAACAGCAAATTGAAGAGAGGTGGATATGTGTTACAACCGGTTAATTCTGTACAACTTTTCAAAAGGATGGTCATAAAAAAATCTGTTGAAAGAAACTGTGGATGGTTTCTCAACTAGGCTGCCCCTTGGTAACCATGGAAACTGCAGACTTGCCCAGGACATAAAAGAGAACTATATTGCATTGGACACATTTATTTGTTTAGATTCGAAGTTTTACAGCAATGAAAGTCGTATAACATTGTGTGCTGGTTCTCCGTCAGGACCGTGACCTCCACACTGCAGCAATAAGGAACTCTGTAAATCTCTGGTGATCTGGTACCACAACAGCTGTTATTGCTGTCAGCTCTGTGTTCCTGTGAAGCAGAAAATCATTACAGATCAATAAATCAGACTTCTAAGGAAATATTGGAAGATGATGGCATCATCTTTCTTCCATCCTTGCCATGAAGGGAGATGCAATGAACACAGGGTCTGCCCCAGCAGCATCTCGTCCCTGCAGAGATGTACAGGAGAAGAAGCCCTCAAGTCCTCACCTCCTCTTTATGCAAATGGTATGTCTCACTCAAAAATTATTTGCTCATAAAGGTGGCCCTCATCCCCTTTGTCTAGAGACTCAGAGTCACTTCTGTTCCACAGGTACTGCCATCATACATGACTCTGCTTTGCTGCAAGGTAAAGATTGTAGGAGCTGTAGGAGTGGCAGTGAGGAACTGGCCTGCTGAAGCTCGACATGATATGAAGGCTGCTCCTGCAGAAGGGGAGAAAAGTTTCAATGGAATTTTAATTCAACTTCATCTGAGAATTTTTCATTGCAGGGTTCAGTGATGAGGCAGTTGCACAATTTTTTTTTCCAAATGACATCATAGCAGGAAGGGATACTGTTTTGATTACCAATTTTGTCCAGTGTCATTTGGAAAAAACACTTGAAAGAAGATCTTTTAAAAATTCTGGGTTAACTGTTTATACATGTACACTCCACAAATAGATTACTAGCTAATTGCAGACATTCACCCCCAAACCATGAATGCATTAGGGATTATTGAAATAAATTGAAGGTTAAGTTATGGAATAAAAAATTAATATTTCATTTTAATTTAACTTACACAGTTTTTGAAGACTCTCTGGAGAGAATAATATGTATTTCCTGGTGACTGAATCTTACTACCTGCTGCCATGCAGGTTTTTAATCAAAGATATGCCCTCTCCATTACAGATCCAACCAAAAGTATTCTGAATTTGAGACACTGCTGGCTTTCCTTGAAACATTCCCTACTGCTCTAGGCAACATGTGGCCAGTTGAGCTGTGCAGACAACAGAATATGCAGCTCTGTGACCAAACAAAACAACAAAAAACAACAGAAGAACAACAAACAAACAAAAGAAATCAACAAACAAAAAGCCAAAAAAAATATTTTGAGTTAGGAGTTGAAGTAAAAGTCTTTAGCCTAAAATTCTCATCTTCAAAGAATTTTTTAGTCACGTCGATTTCAAAATTAGAAGCATTAAACAAAACAAAATTGCTAAGATTTTAAATATATCTACTTTTCTTTTTGTTTTTTTCACCTGAAGATATTAAAAACATACTATTTGTATCATGAGCAGTTTTGGTAATGCTTTGTATAATTGTACAGAATGGTTAGTTGTGTACTTCACAACAAATATTTTGCTAAGGTCTGTTGAGCACTTTGTAATATCATAAAAATTTTTACACAGAGCACAGGATTGTAAGGACTTAGTTCCAAAGCAGATTTATTTCCTTGGTATGACCCTACACTGACAGGTGTTGTTTTTTGAGTTTTCTTTTCATTAAATGTCACGAACATTAATTTGGAGAATAAAATGCTATTTTTTTTCATCAACAAAATTACTTTTCTTACTTTTAAATTCCAGCTTTTCAGAATAAAATGTTCTAAAATGGTGCAGGGAACACCTTTTCGTGTAGTATTGTGACTACTTTTTCCCTTTCAGCCATTTAAACAGTTTCTCATCTTTATCCTATTTTATGTGAAGAGACATTTCATGGCATTAGTTTTGAAATATGTGCGTATATAGAGAAACAATATTGGTGCAGGTATCTTATTTATGCCTTGAAGAGTTTTGACCCAATCTTTAAAATCTTATTCCAGCAATTCTTTCTTAGCTTTAATGGGAGTTTGGCTTGAATGTAAATTTGGGCAAGGGTCCAAGGAGGAGGAAAGAAAAGGTGAACTTTCTGTTATTACGGAGTGTAAGAATGAAAATTAATAAAATTATCTGGAAAGCTGCCAATACTGTGAGAGTTATTTTTATTAATCTTGCATAACTTTGAAAGAAAACAAAATAAATACAAAATAAATAACAAGATTGTCAAAGAGCAAACTCATATGAAAACTCAACATGTAGAATAAATTAAAAGTATTTAAATTTCAGATATGACAGATAAATAAAATCTTTCATCACACTGGACAAACAAAATTCTTTGGTTATTTAGGGTCTTTCAGGTAATTTGAGAAAAAGAGTGACTGCATATTCTAGAAAGCTAAGACAAAAGAGAAATATTGTGTGAAGATTGTAGAAAGTAATTAAATGCCAACTCCCTTGGCAATTAGCAATATGAAAACTCTGTAAACATGCTCTTAGGATTATGGGATTATTATAATTTACTAGCTCAATGCATTCCTTTGTCTTTACATGCAGGAAAAGCATTTGACAAGGTTGAGTGGTCAGTTTTTAATCAAGTAAACATTTTTAAAGTGTTTCAAGGATACAGAAGTGGAAAATAAGTTTTAAAAAGCAGTGGCATTGACAAGTTTTCCAAAGAAATTTATTTCCAAAGAGAAAGTAAAAGATTGCAGAAGTTCACAGCTGTTTTTGAGAGTTGTATTTCATTCCATTTCCCCTGTCCACTGGTGCCCTCCAAAGTAATAATTGCAAAAACAGACCATTCTGTTAGGATGTCTAAAAGTGCCATTCCCATTGTGAACTCTATATACTTTGAGGATGTATATTATGTAAGGGAATTTAAATTGTGATCTGTGAGCTGAAACCACATTAAAAGTACCCAACGTATGGACTGTACTTGTTCGAGGGCAGGAAGACACTGGTGACAGAGCCCTGAAGAGCTGAACATCAGCAAGCCCCACCAGGGCAGACAATCAAGTCTTCACTGGGGTGAGCTGTAGGATGGGAACTTTGCTGATTCTGACCTTCATTCAGAGTGTAACTTATTGAATTGTTGATAGTAGGGGAAAGTGGGGAAAATCCTGATCAGGTCATCAATCCTGTTCTCATCAGGAGACAGGGAGTAAAGAAACATTGAATTAAATTCTCTGCTGCTTCTCATGAAAGCGAGAGCACAGGATGTCCAGCTCTGGGGTGGTGGAGGTGTTTAAGGAAATCCTCTAGAGCGGATTAAGTGAATCGTAGGAACAAAGACTCCTGCCTCCACAGGTGGCAAGCCTTATACACTGACAGGATTGTATAAAGGGTTGGAATAGAAGAAAGTATCTGGTCCATTTATTTTCACTATGGACTTTACTCCTTTTTAGTTTTTTCAAGGAAATTTATGGGAGTAAATGTTTAGTATAATTTTATTTTAAAAGCCTCATTAAGTTCTACTATAACTGAAAATATTGGCAGAGAAAAAGAATAATTAGTCCTAGGTTGATATTGTTATGCATCTATTATTCACTTATTTAAATTTTTGCATCACTTGTTACAGATTAAAATAATTTATTTTCACTAAACTGGAAGCTGAAGTAGCATGTGATCCCTCTGAGATTTGGGATTGCTGTTGGCTTGTATATGTCATTCCCTTTGTGAGTGAATGAGAGCATCACATTGTGTTGCTCATAAATATGCCACTGTGATATACAGTAGGCTTTAAGTCTCTCAATGCAGCAACATATCCACGTATTTTTTTAATCATAAAGTGAAATTAAACTTGTTCAGCTCATCTCTTAGCATAATAGGGGCATCCTCCCCTATAATTGCAGCAAAGGTCTCAAAGCCTCTCCTCTTTTGAAAAGACTTTATTAGGTTTTCAAGGTGTATTAAATTGAATAAGGGTTATATCAAGTGATTTGTCACTCTCAGCAAGCCAGAATAGCAGAAACAGTAGATTTATTCAGGGTATTTTCCTAGTCAATGTATTTACAGCCTCCACATTTACTTGAGATAAAGATAAGCCAATTCCTAAAGCTCTTTTTTTTTCTTTTAAAATGATTTAAAGCGAAGTCCCCCTGCATATTTCTGTATTTTCTCTTTTGATTTCTATGTTTCCATCTCTTCTTAATGTTGAAAAATCATTCCTAGGTGAGTGGAACTGGTTCCTCTGAGAGTATCTTTGGGGTTTTTTGTGTCACTTCAGAGGACACAGGTGCTATTTTTGGGGCATGAGTTTTAACTGGTTTTGTCTTGCATTTGCCTTTTATCTCTTATTCCAGCACAGCCATATTGCCAGGACAGTAGGTATATGTTTTTTCTTTATAGGAAGAGTGGTTTGGTGAATTTTTTTCTATTGCAACAACTCAGCATTTCTGCGCAGTTGAGTGTGTTCTGAAAATCTGCCTGACAGGAGGTACCGTGAAAGTCTGTGAGTGCACAGTGCAGTGACTTGAGTACAAATGAAGTCAAATGCCACCCTAGGCTCTGATGCCAGGGTCTGTAGGCAGACCTGGCTTGGAGTCCTCTCCCCAGTGCTGGAAAGGCAGTGATTCAGGTATGTTTTCTATAAAAGCCAAAGAACAGGGAGTAAGGAGAGAGAGAAGTACACCTGCTGCTGCTGCTACTTTCTCGATCTAAGGCCTTGCTGTTTTCCATTCAATACTAAATGAGGGTACTTTTTGTTAGTGACTTTCAAAAGACAACAGAAAAAAATGGGTATTACCTTGTAAATAATCTTGTAGAGCTTGTAACTCTGCTTTTTGCCTGTCAGAATGCTGGAAGAACCTTAAGTCAAGATTATTCTTCTTGTACATATGGATACATAGGTAATATAAATGCCATTACTCAGAGATTTGCTTTATAGTATGAACACTGCTGCAATATACAGTAGGAATTAAATACTGAATATATTTATGGCAAACCAGTAACACAGCTAAGATTACTCAAAGAAATGGCTGTTCCACTATTTCCCTTTCGCAGCAGAACACTCCTGTATTACTCTATAATTTCACTGTAAACCTAAGGAACAGCCTTGCTGGCTGGTGGCGGAAGGCCTAGAAAATTTAAGGCTCTGGGTGATGTGTGTATTTCTTTCCATATTCACAGCTGTAATACTATAAAGTTCACATTTACACTGAGATAAATGAACAGCCAAAGTTGTCAGTTTTTGTGCAGCAGAAAGATGTAAAACTGAGGGTGACTCTGTTCACTGTGTTCAAAATTGTGAATGTGCTACAAGATTCCTATTAAAGTGAATAGTAATTGAGAACCCCAGCATAATAAAGGATCAGGCTGCATAGAGGGTGCAGTATAATGTAACTCCTCTATACTAATTTCTTGGTAGTTCTGGTAATGGATAGATTTTCTCTTCAATTCTTATCAGTTATTTCCTGGATCCACTTTTGTCTCCCTAGATTATGAGCAAAATTCATTGCTGACACAGATGGGTACATCTCCTTTCATTGATGTTGTGCTTATCTGCCCCAGCAAATTATTGACCTCAGCCTCAAGAACAGTAATGATTCAATTATATGAACAGGCTGTATTATTTTGCCCCCAAACAAGTGAAGAGTGAACTGAGAAACACCTGCATCATTTCTATGACTTGTTTCTGTTCCTGTTGAACTGGTTGCTTTGGTGTTACACAAAAGAGGTTTCTAAAGAACCAAGTAGACAGGGTGAAATGGTGACCTTGGTGTGGGGCAGGCCACCAAGAGCAGCCAGGAACAGACTTGGCACAGGCAAACCCAAGTGCCAGTCTGGGTGACAGTGACACACTGAAAAGTAGCAGATGTGAACTGGAAGGCCAGAATTTCCCCACAGCCTCAGCAGACACTGCTGGGCCTCTGTCATCCCAGGAGTTCTTCCAGGTACAGCTACATTAATTTCAAAATTAAGAAGAAATTGAGATTCATTTCAGTGCAGCTTGCTTGCTGTCTTGAGAGTCCAACCTGTAAGACACCTTGTAACCATAAGACAAACAAAAATCCTGGTTTGTGAGTAGGCGCCTGAGCACAAAGGGTGAGACTGAAGGGGAATGCCTGGGTGTTGTGCATCAGTCAAGGGCAAGGAGATGGTTTCCTTTTCCTTATTTTGGCCATGCCAAGAGAAGTTTGATGACTGAGATGGACCGCAGAAACTCAGACAAGGATAGGGAGCAGCAAAAAATGTCTAACGATAGCAAAATGACTCCTCTCTACCACAACAGAATTAGCTGTTTTGCTCCCAGTGCTCCTCATGGAACTGCTCACAAACCCATGTTATGGCCTGCTTGCATTTTTAAGTACTGGGATTATAGTTTGAGGTAAACACATGGAATAATACCTCTTATCTGTATTTCTTGCTGACATTGAAAAGATAACTTTTGTCTAATAATGTGTTGGTGCATTTGAAGAATCCATTTTTAAAAAATAAAATTCATATTACAAGTTTTACATAACCTTTCTCTTCTTGGAAATTTAAGAGATGGATTAAAGTATTTTCATTTCACTGTTGCTTTAAAGTGGTTGATTTGATAATGTCAGATAGTATTTAAATCCTCTCCTCTATTCAGTCAGTGTCAGTCTTTCTTTAAGCAGCCCAATGGCATCCTTTGCTTTATCTGGAATAATTGTGAAGAGATTGTAAATGTAAAAAATGTCCTTGATAAAACCCTCTTTTTTTTATTGCTTCTTATTTATTAAACAAAATATTATTTCTGCTTGGTCTGTCATTCTGCAAGTTTCTAATAATCATTCGATGTGATCTCATCTTTTCTGATCCTCATGATTTTGATTCAGTCATGGTTTCTGCATTCTGAGAACATGATTCAAATCAGGTTAGAGAAATTCCAGACTAACCAATTGGTTTACATGAACCTTTTCTTTTGCAATCAAACAACAGTAGGACCAGATGAGATGGCTTGGTATACTTGGTATGATTGATCATACTAAAATCTCCTGTCCCAATTTATGTCACCTTGTCTTTGAACAGAGAGATTAATTAAAGGACCTTTTCAACTAGTGTCTCAGGCTTTTCCCAGTAGCTTGAGGGGTCCAAAACAGTAGATTCTCCTAAAAATTGTTTTTCCCTGGTATAATACCATTAAACCCATTTATGGACTAAGTTTTACTTAGCGTACCTTAAAATGCACTTGGAAAACAAATAGGTTTCTGGAGTTTTTCCAGGCTTCGTATCGAATCCTCTCTGGAGGTTTGCTTGGTTAAATCATTGCTCAGCAACAGTAAAAACATCTTTGATTCAAGTTATTAATGTCTGTTAGTGAAAGCATAGAGGAGGAAACAAGGATTGTCAAAATTATAGAGAAGCGTCTACAGCGGGAAAAACACTGACAAAGACTCTACTACTTGGAAGAAGTTTGGCCAAGTTAAAACACAGCTAGGTTCTTTCAAATAATGAGTGGCAAATATGAGACAAACAGAGAAAAAATGTTTGCTGCATTTTTGAAGAAAAGTGAAATGAAATCAGAAGGTGATTATTGCAAGAGAGACGTGTTTGTTCACACAGCAATGGTAAAGCTGTGAAACTCCTCTGGTGCAAGAGAGAGTGGATCTCAACTTGCAGAGGCTTACATTGGGTAAAGAAAAAGGGTAAGACAAATGCACAAAAGAAAAAGTTACACAGGACTATTAAATAAAAACAACAATAAACTATGTCAAACCTTTGGCTCAGGATATCTCTAATCCATTTTTGTTGGATGTGAGAAGAATATATACAGGCGGTATCACTATTTGCTTGTCCTCTTTTTTGCTCTTTCCTAGGCATTCACCATTAGTCATTGCCAGGGACAAGAAACTGGGCTAGAGGAATACTTAGTCTTAACTCAGGAGAGCTTCCTTTGTGTTACTCCTTTCAAAGTTTCACATTGCTTTCACAAGTTTGCTATTTCTAGAATTTTCTTCTCATTTCTTAGAGGAATGATGTATAGAATTTTCTTCGTAAAAAGTTACAAAAGTAGCATATACTCTGTTAGAGATTGTAAATAACCCGTAGCTGTTGATTTTGTATATAAAATACAGCTCCTGAGTATTTTTAAGCTCTAACATCAATAACTTGCAAATTTAATTTCCTTTTTCAGAAAATGTTTTGTATGCCTAAGGGGTTTTCTAATGGTTTCTGTCATCATATGCTGTTTCCTTCCAGTATTAGTGACTTCTCAATATAATGTTTGGCATCAGTATTCCTGTGAACTCCTTACACATTTTATCTTTTGTCCTAGTTTTCACTTTTCTTCAGCTCTGTTTATCAGCTGACTGTCAAAGCCTGTTTTATGACATTCTTTAGAAGATCTTCTCTTCTTTCTCTTCTTCTTATGATTTATTTGAAAGCAATGTCCTCTAGTTTTTTGCAAGTGAATCTCAAACCTGGAGAAGATTGAACTTCTTAAGCATGTGATCTCACTTCCACTGCAATGTCATCCAAGCATGCTAAAATAGCGGGATCTTCAACACTTCAGTAACAAATTCAGAAGTTAGTGTGGAATAAATGTATAGTGTGAATAAATTAAACATTCTTATTCCTCTAGCAGGAACAATTCACTGAACTATGAAAATAAAAATGTTAAATGCTTCATTATCTATATATTTTTATTTCCTGTCTTTTTATAACAAAATTATTTTAAAACTGAAGTCCTTCCGTAGACATGATTTTTCCAGGGTATTGCAATAATTCAAAGAAACACTTAATCTAAGCCTTTCTTTTTAATTTGGAGTGTACTTTATTGTTGCTAATAACTGACAAATGTCCCTATTAATAAGACCAATTATAACTTTTTCTTAAACATATCGCATTTAAAAATATACTTTTGACAAGTGTTTCTTGTTTTTTCCAAAGCAATAAGTGTCCACTGAAAAGTCTATCTTTCCCATCCCTTGAAAAATGGTGAAATAATTTAAATAAGGATATTTTAGTGTTTCCAGTTTTTTATTTTCCGTTTAATAGTGCTAATTAGACGCCAGTCCTTTAAAAGAAGGAGATACTTACATTTAATTTATCAAAAAGCCTGGAAAGCCTTTGGATGTTTGATAGGATTAGCCCTTATTGCAAAGAGTTTGGGGATTTTTGTGTGTGTGTACATATGGAGTATGCATGAATATGGCTTGATTGTAACCTCAGAATATTGATTTCTCACTTTGTTCCAATCCCTGCCTCTTCAGCAGCCTCTTCACGTAAAAAAAAAAAAAAAAAAAAAAAAAGAAGAGAAGAAAAAAATTATCTAAATGAACTCTGAATCTATGATGATTAATGAGCTATAACTTTCTAGCCATTATGCCTGGATGTGTGAAATATTTCTTTTGCAGCATAGATGAGGTAAATTTCCTACCTATGGTGTCACCTGTGTTAGGGACAAAGTACCTCCAAGTTGTGCTGAGCGTTTTGTCCTCTTTTTTCTCTACTCTCACACTGGAGGTCATGCTGGCTCTTTATTTTTAGCCTATCTTTTCTCTGCTTTAACACACAGAGACCTGTTTAAACAACTGTAAGGATGCATGGAGGCACAGTTAGTATGCAATTGGTAGTGTTTGACAGTCACTCAAAACCTGTAAGGTCTTGGGAACAGCAAACACAGTTACTGTAGCACTGCCATGCCACAGTTAAATTTAAATTTCTACAGGTTTCTCCACAGCTTTACTCTAATTTTGGTTCAAGTGTTTGACACGTGACATGACATTCATCATGCCTGACTCTGTCTAGATAAGGGGTGTTTAATGTGAGCTGGTTGTCTCAGTCCTGTTCACAGGAGATATCTCCTTAGTGTGATTCATCCCAACTCTGTCTCGTATTATCTTCAAAGAGTGTGCATTTCTTCTGTCATTTCTCTGCCCTTTGAAACACAGAAACATCCAGGGAAACTGCAAGTAAGTGACAAAATAAGCTTTTGTCCTGTCCCATTGCAGTGACCCTGACCAGAAGACACATGGAGCAGTTAGAGGTGCACACAGCAGTTACCCTGAGCACACCCACAGCTTTCAGCCTGTGCAGGGCTGCCAAACCCCTGGGCTGGGGCAGGAACTCCATCAGCTTATTGTGACAGAGCATCCAGCAGGCAGCTCCTAGCTTTTACCAGCAATTATGGCTTTGCCTTGATCTAAATGTCAGCAAGGAGTTCTCAGGTGAACATTGTCTGACTGTAGAAATGATAGAGTTGTTTGCTCTTGAATGACAATACCAATACGGGAAGGCAGTAGCTGCTTCTAGTGCAGTGTAAAGAACACAGAACACCTGAATCCAATTAACAAATATTATTTTTCAGACTGTGGTTGCATATGTGCACCGAAGCATTTAGAATTTTGGCACTTACGTTTTTATTTTTCCTTTTAATAAAGAACTGTGATCAAATGCAACAAGTCCACACTTAAAGAGAGTTGTGTATGTGCATGTGCAGATGCTAGCTTTTAAATACCCAGGTATAAATATAGCATCTAAAAGAAATTCTTAAAGCATGAAAGAGATTTGGTTTTTTTTTTTTTTTTACTTCTCTATCTCAAGCAGTCAAATGGAATTGACTAATATTTTCAAACCTGTTATTTGAGCTGAGGAAAAAACCATGAGAAACTTCAGCCTAAAAATACTTTGATTCAGGAAGGAATTTTTAGTTTGAAATAGTTGCACTGCAAGAAAGACTCCAGAAGCTCAAGGCCACCCTGTAGTAGGTGGGATCAGGAAATTAATTCAACAATGAAAAGTTCTAACGGAGATTGACCAAAGGCATTTACCCAAATTTGCCACATGGTTTTTTTTGAACCGCTGAAGATATACTCTTGCATTTAAACACAGTGAAACGCTGATATGGTGGGAAGCAGCTGACCTAATTTTCTGGTAGTCTTTGCATAGTAATTTAAGAGCTGTAAGTTCTAGAATTAGAGAAGACTTTGGCCCGCTAGTCCCTCAGTTTGATCCTTTGTAGTCTAGTATGAATTAGATTTAGCAGGGTCTGTGCTCAGGGCCAGCTATTTCTCCAGAATGAAAGCTGAGAAAGGTACAGATGGCCAGGTGAGTCCCATTGAAATTATTAAAAATTTAACTCTTGCCAAACTGAAATGGGAAGTAATAACATTCATATTTCTAAACTCATTTTAGACAGTGCAGAATAAAATCAGATTAGGTCCCAACCCTGTTGAATACTGGAGCAGCATTATCTAGATCATGTTATAAGGTTTTCCCAGACACACCATGCCACTTCCAAGATGTGTGATGTCTGTGGGTGTCCAGCCACCAGGACACCACAAAGACAGTGTTTGTCCTACACAGTGTTCTGTGCTATTAGTGGCCTCGGAGGGGCACGTTTATTTAGGCAATCTTGTGAAGTTTAAAAAGCTGCCTGGAACAGGTGTTGGCCTTAGAAACACAGATGGCTTTACTCCAGCACGCCTTTGAAGTGAGTTTTGGCTTTGAACCAAGCTCATAACACCTCAATCTGAAAATATCTGTGATAATTGCTAACCAACCTGCATTGCTCAGTGTTACTACAGTAAGTGAAAATGAGTATGAAATAAATACAGGCATGCTAGGACTAATATGAAATGTGGGCCTTACCTACCTTGATCTATGTTAAGACTTTTTTAAAATTTACATTCACTTTACCTGCAATCCATCAGGAATTTTCAGGTGAGACTCTGAGGTCAGAAAATAATTATCTGTCAAAAGCAAAACACAGTAGGAGAGAGGAGTGGGCTTTGAAGCCTTCGATGTCACACTGACATAGTTGAAAGATGCCCTTTCAACTTGTAAAATAAAAATTTCAATACATTTCCAAATTTTATATAATACTTTTCTAAAGATTTGAAGGGTTTTTTAAGTAGAGGGAAAACGAAAAAGAATTTTTCAGATATATTAAGACCAACTTTTTTGTAGCTGAACTTTATTGTTCTTTTAATATGGTTGAGTCAGGTAAAATGTCAACATTTCAACTTTTTGTTCTATTTCGTTAGAGACAAAAATTTCAAAACCTCACAGGATAGAAAGCTCAACCTGATAGACCCAGGTCTAGCTCTGAAGATCTTTGCATAGATTTACTTTGAACAAATTTGAACAATCTGTTCCAGGACTTCTAGTCTTGTTACTTTGGAGATAAATGTTAGAAGCATTAGAAAAACAAGGTCACTGGTGGCAGTAAGAACTTGATTAGATGCAGAAGGTAGGATTTATCTGGGCAAGAAATAGACACTTCTAAGGCATGGAGCACTTCTTCCTTAAAACAGACTTTTAAAATAGGTCAGATAAAGGCTACCCTGAAAGTGCCTCTTACTTTTGGCTGTCTGTAAAAAGGATGATTAGTTTGAATCCAGACAGCTACTCTTTGGACACAGAAATGAGAATGCCACCCAGAGAGAGCAAAAAGAATTCAAATAGCTGGTATCAACTACTTTGTCACTACGTGAGGACATCTGAAGTATCTGAAATTTTATTATTGTCCATTCATGACAAGCAGCATAAGTGATGAGATAAAAATGTAACTGTTCACTAGTAGAATAGTCAGAGAAGTTTTGGAGATATATATGGGGAGATGGGACCAGAGATACTGACAACATTTTAATAAATGGAGAAAAAATGGTAAGGCTTGAATTTAATACAAACATAGAATGGGTTTGGGGTTGGATCCTTCTGGTACCTGGAGAGAACCCACACGAAAGATGAAGAGAGACTTTATAGAGAGAGCTTGTAGTGACAGAACAAAGGAGAATGGGTCCAAACTGAAAGAATGCAGGTTTAGATTAGATATTAGGAAGAAATTCTTTACTGTGGTGGTGGTGAGGCACTGGAACAGGTTGCCCAGAGGAGCTATGGTTGCTCCATCTCTAGAATGTTCAAGGCCAGGTTGGATGAAGCTCTGAGCAACCTGGTCTAGTGAGAGGTGTCCCTGCTCGTGGCAGGGGGGTTGGAACAAGATGATCTTTAAGGTCCCCTTCAGCCCAAGCCATTCTACAATTCTATGATTATCTGGTTCATCCCCCTGCCACGGGCAGGGACACCAACCAGAACAGGTTGCTCAAATGTCTGCGCAACCCGAGCTTGAGCGCTTCCAGTGATGGGAAATACACAATCAGTTTTTCCAGCAGTTTGATATTAAAATTATATTTCTCCTTTCCAGTGCAAACAGAGAAGAGGCAGACAGATGTGACACCAACTTTATAAACTTATATAGCAGTGGTATAATTTGACATTTCTCTTGAAAACATCTGGAACAAGATAAACATAAGAAAATGGCCAGAGTTATTTAGCCAGTCAATTAGATAGTTACCATAGATTTGTTTGAATTCTTTTTCTTGCTAAAAGACAGTAGCAAATTTAAAAAGGAAGTTCATTTTCTCTGTTTTAGCTTAGTGAAGTTTTCTGTGCAGTCACTTTCTTGAATCTGCAGTTAAACACCCTCAATATGGGTGATTTTATCCATGGAGAGTACCCTGGACACTAAAGCAACAATGGTTTTCCTTGCAATGCAGCACATAGAGCGTAATTGGAACTGTTGAAATGTATCTAAAAATAATTTGTAGGACAACAACACTTAATTATGTTGGACACAGAAGTCTGGTAAGTAACACTAACTACTGACAATTGTAGCACTGAAAGTACTTTAAATTAATAAGAAGTGTAATTTAAATGGCAACATCAGGATGATGAAACCAGTTTATGTAACAGAAGGAAAACAGAAACTAATTAAAAATGTTGTGGACTGTGCAAAAAGTCCCTCTATAACTTCACATAAAAGTTAATTCTCACAGTTGTTGTGTTTATTGATTTGTTTTGGTTTTTTGATACAAGGCTCATTACCCCACAAAAATTTCTATGGTTAGATAAAAATTACTGTTCTTTGTGGTCCTTTGGTTTCCCAGCATGATATGTTTTGTAGGACTAAACCTTTCCACAGCCTGTCATATAATTAATGTTGGTGTGGGTCTGCACTGACATTTTGAGAATCTGCTGGAATATAATTTTATCTGGAAACATTTATTGGGACAAACAAGTTATACAGTGATTGCTTGCTGGTCTTTTTTTGTTGTATTTCCCATTTGCAAAATAGTTAATGAGCCCTGAGAAGATGCTTTTTTTTTTTTTGCCCAGAAACTTTCACAATTCTGCCAAATTACATTTGATCCGGGAGCAAGCGCTCTCCTCAGGGAGAGAACAGGGGCTGCTTGGGGCAGCCAGTTTCCAGGGACAACACAATTGCACAGGTAAAGTTTCCACAAGCTGGCAAGGTTGTCTGGGCATTCAGCAGCAGACTGGTTGGGCTGGGCAGTTTGCCTAGGGCAGCAGACTCCTCTGGAGCTTACCCTGTTGGACTTGACCAGGCAAACAAGGACTAATGCTCACTGAACATATGGCTGTACTGCTTAATGTGAAGGTCCTCCTCTGATAAGAAGTAATTTTGAGCAGCTGGGTAGTCTTGGACTTGGTAAGTGTCTGCTTTATTTCTTAGACAAGAAAAATGAGCAGGCCCTGAGTAAATGAATTATCCCAGTTAAGCTTTATTTTTAGTATAGCATTGGGTAAACATGGATATTAGGCCAAATTTCAAGTATAAACTCAAGATTATAGGAGAGGGTAGAGAAAGAAAAAACCTTGCCTCTGCAAAGTGGAGGTGACACAGGGCCACCCTGTAGTTTCTTCTGATAGCTGCTAAGTGTGGGATCCAGGTGCTGTCTGTCAATAAAATCGGCTTATGAAATTAGTGTGGGAATCTCCCACCCCACCCAAGGATTTGTGGTTTATTGCCTGGTTTATTGGCCTTTCTGATTGTGAAGAAAAATGTCAGGCTTGATCAACCCCACTCTTATCTCATGACTTTCCTAGGGGCAGCTGATGAGTTGTTCATGTCATAAGTTACGGTGACCTAAGGCACTGGGAAACTTTTAACAATGCAAAGGTTACTATATCATTAATTCAGTCACTCACCAGACAGGGTATATTTGCTCATGAATAGATTAAATTTTCAGGGTTGTTTTTTTGTGGGTTTGTTTTTGTTTTTGTTTTTTCCAGGTGGAAGATAAGACAGGACTCAACATTGCTCTGTACAATAGGTACATCCTCCAGGGA
Organism: Eopsaltria australis; assembly: GCA_034509425.1. Lineage (NCBI taxonomy): Eukaryota > Metazoa > Chordata > Aves > Passeriformes > Petroicidae > Eopsaltria > Eopsaltria australis. The sequence continues at coordinate 11,861,886 of JAVTVJ010000033.1, forward strand.
AAGAAGAGCAAAAATTCATGACAAGACTATAATTGCAATTAACTGGATGACTGGTTCCCACAAAGAGTGGAAATAAAAGAGGAATATCAGGCCCATTACCTGCTGTTGAGGTAACAACATTATGTTGTATGAAATACAGTGTTTGGTAAGCACAGGATTGGTGGCAGGTGGAAAGGTCTGCGACCTCTGGCTGGTAGGCAATGCTAAACTGATAATTTAACAGCACTGAAATGAGCAGCAATGTCAGCAATATTTGCATAGCTTGGCTGTTGAGGCAGACAAGATAAAATAGAAGGAAACCTTGATACTAAGAAATTAAGACCACAAGTGACAAGACAAAAGGAAACTGCTTCAGTGCAGCATTAAGAAAGAAAGGGAATGTGAAAAAGAAGTCAGAAGTGAAATTTTCCCTGGTGATGTTAGAATTTACTAAACCTGAAAAGATCTGGAGAGATAGGATTTGTTCAAATGGAAACAAGATAGAAATGCCTTAGAGTGACTTAATGTTTCCAATAACACCTTTAGGGATTTTAATACTGAATATTTACCACAGCAAAAGGATTATGGTATGCTTTCCAGCACATGGGCTGAACACTTTGCCAAATATAAATACTTAACATTGTTATATTACTAGTAACTGATTCTCAGGAGTAAATGTTCTGGTTGTAAACAGAATGTCAGGAGTAAAAATGTGGTGGACATGAGAAGTTGTAAAGGCCTAGTGCCATAGTTCTTAAAAAAAACATCAATCAGAGAAGGCCAAGAAACCTCATACAAGCAGACTTGTATGAAACCACTACAGTCTGAGAAACTGCTTCTCTGCTTTTCTACTTCTACTGAAAAAGATATTTTGCAAAATGGTGGCCCCATATGAAAATAGTCCGTATAAGAATCATCATCTTGGAAATCTGTCACATTGCAGAAAAGGAAATCCTAACTCATAAAAATACCTTGCAGTTAATGGGAAGGAAAAAGATACTAATGAAATTCTCAAATGCCTCATATTTCACATTTGTAACTACTACTTTCTTTTTTTTACAACATCTTTAACAAAAAATGCTAAAGGTTTTATTAGGATATATTAATCAAGATGTTAGCAAAGAGGAGATTTTTTTGAGACCTCAAGTATTGCTCAAAATATGATGATGTAGGGAGGTAGGGACATGTAGTGTCTGTCACTTTCATTTGTTCCAAAGATACAAGCATGACCTATTGAATATACAAATCTAGTAATTGCCTAATGTATGCCAAGGCATGCTATATAAAAATGAAAGCAACAAGAATTTCCCCATTTTCTTTTCAGTAATATTATAGAACAAACAATAAAAATCTTTTAAAAGGGTTTTTAATGAAGAAATATCATTAACTACAGCACCTCGACTAGCAAGGCAGAACTTTTTTCAGAAAAACATGTATCCCAAAGAAGTGTTTTTATTAGACTTCAATTAGATTCTGGAATTCCATATTTATTCTCACTGGAAATTTTCAGATAACTTCAAGGTGACCTTTTCTATGTGGGTCTGTAATTTCAAAAGACCATAAAATGAATGATTTTGCATTTTATTTCCACAAATTTAGACAGCTGGGGACTGAATGTTATATTTTTTGGGGTTTTTGAGAAAATGTCTGGGGATCTGCAAACGGGATGAAATAAACCATCCCTGAGGTAATATAAATTAGGAATCAGGACTGTTGACAATGTAAGTACTTTTAATGTGCTATTAACAGAGGGACGGTTTAACTAATGAGGTACAACATCAATAGTGTACTTTGAAGTATTAATATATAATGCTCACATATTTGTTAAACCATAATATCCAATGAATATTCTCTTGCTATTTAATTAGGCATTTAGGTTACAGTAAACGGGCTATTTAATCTCTCACTTTATATTTAATCAAATAGCTACATTCTTGTAAACACCTGCCATTGACATTAAAATAATATAATTATCATCTTGTAAATACCAAGTTGGGTGCCTCATAAAAGCACAAATGGATAAGGTCACTGCCCTGTGCTTCTATAAATTTTTCACCTCTATCTGACTTAAAGCCAAATGCCCAATGTGCTGCTGTTCCTGTTCTGGAGCAGGAGGCACTTGCCCAGTGCCCTGTGTGAGAAAAGTCAGTGTCCTCTGAAAATAATGAGTCACTGCCTGACCAGCATCTAAACACATATCTGCTGGTCAGAGGATTCCTGGCTGGAGCAGCTGTCTCCTGAGGTGGAGAAGCCTTTTGTAGTTGGGTGTCCCACCATGCTCTATTTTGGCCCCAGCCCCTTGAGGTTGGGGTCTCCAGTAGCTCCCCGTGGGCGCAGGTGCCCCGTGGGGCTGGGGAAAGCTGCAGTGGCCCTTTTCACCCTGCCTGAGGAAGCTGGGAGGGCTCACCTTGGTTTTTCACTTCCCACTTCCGTAAGTTTTAGAATTCTACATGCATTTGCTGAGTGAAATCCCACAACTAATTTGTCTTTTATCGTATAACTCCTGGGCTCTTCTTCAAGCATTCCAGATTAGACTGCAAAGAAGGGTGTTGTGGTTTAACCCCAGCTGGCAATCAAGGCCCACACAGCCATTTACTTACTCAGCCCAGGTGGGACGGGGGAGAGGATTGAAAGGGTAAAAGGGAGAAAACTCAGAGGTTGAGATAAGGGCAGTTTAATAAGGAAAACAAAAGCGGAAACCAAAATCCAAGTGAAACCAAGGAATTCGTTCACCCCTTCCCATGGGCAGGCGGGTGTGTTCAGCCGTGTCCAGGACAGCAGGGCTCTGCCACACCTAGCAGTGACTTGGGGAGACAAACACCCATTATTCCAAAGGAGACAAACACCCACTTTTCCCTTCCTCCTTTTTCCCCTGGCTTTATATGCTGAGCATGACTGTGTGTGATATGGAATATCGCCTTGGTCAGCTGGGGTCCTGTCTGTGTCTTCTCCCACACATTGGATTACTTCTTTACATAGCCATTTCTCCTCATCTGCAGGCTTCTTTGTCATTTCCCCTACTAACTTTCTTTTAACTAGTTTAAAAGAAAATAGTTGTTATTAGCTTTTTATTGAAGTCAGTATTTTAAAAACATCTAAAGATTCCCTCTGGATCATTTATAAAATTTAACATGTATAAAAACCCTCTGAATAAAAAGGAATATTTTCAATATATTTTATATTTATTTTTCCCATGCTATCAGAAGTTCTCAGTTTTGCATTTAGGATCAAAACTTTGGGTAGAATTTTAAAAAATAGAAGTGCACATTTCACACAATATTTCCCTGAACTGCTTTGTGTCCTTCATCCAGCTGGAGGTCAGTCTTTGGAAATACTTCCTCTCCCTATCTCAACCTTTATGAAAGTATAATATAAATTTTAAATTATCTGATATAGTTGAAGAACCACAATGGATAATTTAATTGCATGATTTCTTCTCCTTCCCTTTGCAAGAATTTCCAGTGATAGCCATAGGAATTCCACACAAACAAAATAAATGCCTCGTCTAACAGACACCTTCTGAAACAGACTGTACCTTGAAGAGAAATGTGGTATCATCTAGGCACTCTGTCTTTTTAGACTGTGATAAAGTCTGAGCAATATTGCCTACAAATTACCTGGAAGATTAACTTGAATTAAAAAATTTATTTTGGTTGAATGCATGCTCATATTGGATTTGTTTTCTATAATGAACAAATTTATACCTTGTGCCCAGCTAAAAAGCTTTTGTTCTCATACATGGACAGCAGACACTGAATGTTTTGCAAGACACAGAAATGATTAATCTGAGGTTTTGTGACTTATATTATAAAACTTAATATAATTTCCTCTGATGTAATTTCTTAGGAAAGTTATTTGCAGAAAAGAAGATGATTTACTCAATATATGATTTGATATCAGTTATTCACCTGGTGTTAACCTTAAGAAAAAGAAAGCAAGCAAAGGCTTTTGCACTGTTTGTACATCATGTTCCCTCTGCAAGGTCGAGCAGTGTGAGAGTTTGGATGAAACTTTCAGAACAAGTAGTATGATCAGTATGAGAACTAAGGATGCCTGGTTCCCCACAGATTTCTTTTGAGGTTGGTTGACTTTAATGTCTAAGCAGGCAAGATCTATGAATGAAGCTTTTCACTTCTTGACAATATTAATAATGGCTCGTGCCACGTGGATCCTGTGATGTCTAATCAAGGTTAAACCTCCAATTTCATCAGTGCAGGTCTTTAACAGGCTGCCTCAGGTGCTTTTCTTTTGCTTGGCACTAGTAAGAAGCAGATTGCATTAGAAACCAGAAAACTTCCACTAACTTGGGTGCCACTGGTTTTGGGCGAGATAAATTATTTGGGATGCAAGGCAGACAAGCAGAGCTAGAATAGGATCATGCAAGTTTTTACATAAAGAACAAGAGCCACAGTGCTTGCAAAGTGGTACTGAAGCTGGGACCCTCCCTTCTTGATCTAAGTTTAATCTAAGGCTTCTTGCTGTTAGAAGCAGGCAAAACATCCCTGCATGTCTCATGATAGACAAGCTGAAGCCCTGATCTCTGATGGTTTTCTCTACTCACATAAGAGGAGCTGCTATGGATTTCTCATTCAAAGCAGAGGGGTCTCTGCCCATAATTAACCTGTGTGGTTTCCTGCACAGAGACACTGGTATCCAGTAATGACTCAAGCTATTTCGTACCAGATGACTGAGCCCTTCTCAGCAGGATGCAGGTAAGACACTAACAGAAGGATCTGAAAACAAAATTACAGAAATGTTCCCAATGTCAACCCATATATTCAAAGGTAGTGGCATCCTTGTGGAGTCACACAGTGAACAAACACAGAATCAGTGTTAATACAGCTTATGAAAACTCAGGTTATTGTTAGCAGGTGATGAGACTATCCTTATCAGGCACAAGCAGGAGCTGAGAAACTGCCCCCGTTTATGACAGCCCTTATCAATATACTGAAGAGATCAAGCTCTTCCATCCTTCTGATTTTTTGTGAGAAACTTTTGAACTGCTCACTTAAACCATGGTGTCTGTTCAACCTCAGACAGGTAAAGTCTTTGTAAAAATACATCAACATTTCAGTGATAAAAATAAACTCTCTTTTGTGCTGCAAAATTTAACTGTGAGATTAAAAGAAACTGGTTTTTTTTATTTTTGTTTAACTTCCATCATGTGGAAAATTAGTTATTTTTTTCATACTTTCCAAGCTTGACCAACCTTCACATGGAGCAAAAGGAGTTACTGGAATGCTTTATTTTGTTTTGGCTTGCAGAATCAGACCACGAGTTCCTGGTGCAATCCAAAGTAAGCCAAAGACAGCAAGAGTCCTTCCACTGGCTTCAGGGAACTCTAGATCAAGCTTTAAATTCTTACAGCCAAGGATGATGGTGCTGTATTCAGATCTGATACTTTAGGTCAAAAAAGATCACAACTTCTTTTTGAGATCTATAGAAATTAGGCTTTCTACATATGTAGAATCCAGTCTTGGTGTGAGCTACATTTTCAGCTCTTCAAGTGGAAACAGATACTGTGCTTCAGAACCTGAAATAGATGCTGATTTAAGATATTGCCACTGTTTTTTATGTTCCTGAGAAGGTAAAGGCAACAGGGGCATCAGTTTGTACCAGTGGTCCTAGGAGTCAGACAAACACAAGACGGTCTCTGAGTTCTTCCTGCTAATTGGAAAAGTAGATACCAAATGCATTCAAATCTCTAATAACACCAAGTGATTTTTCACTATTTATCAAATAAGACTGTTTAAAACAAATTAACTAGCTAAATGGAAAAGGAGAGAAAAGTGCCTGCAAGTTAGTTTTCTTTTGTTTTTCAAAAAAAGTTTCCCTGACTTGTTAGCAAAGGGAAAAGGACAGTACACAGACTCATGATTCTGCTGTAGTCAGCAACATCTAAAAGAAGAAAGCAGTTTGGCTAAAAATTTGAGCTTGTTATATTTATACAGCAGCATGTGGGGCAGTGTATTTTATTTGACTTTCCATTGCAGCTGTTGCAATTGGTCTTTGTGAATCCTATAGGCAGGTATAAAAATAATATTTGACTTTATTTGCAGGTTGCTCATGCACTGAGTAAAATCCACCAGAGATCGGTTTCTCCTATTTTAAAGTATAATAACTCACCTGCACATTTTGAACAAGGAAAGGCTTTATAAGGCACTTGCCAGTTGTCATGGAATCACACACTATCGTTTTAAATAGCATATTGCTCCTGGGCACAAGCAGCAATGATCATAAATTACATACAGGTTAGAAGAAATGGTACTGTCATTGGTGAGATAAGTATGATCCGCATTTTTAGGAGTATATGCTCTCCCTGCTCAGATTGAAGCATTTGAGTATTTTTTTAACTTTTTTACCTTATAAAGAGAGGAAAGAGCTACTTTAAGTACAATTTTTTTTCTTTTGTTCCTCACAGAAAAAATAAAAGCAGAAGGCATTTTTATGTGTATTTCAGTGTGTTGACATAATAAACACCTTTCCATATCACATACATTTATAAATGTTGGTTTTAAGGTTGCACAGAATCCCAGCAAACATTAAACAACTTTTAAGCCTCCTACACGAAAAAATCTTTCAAAATGCGCCTATGGGGAAGTGGTAGCCAAATGTTTACGTCCTAAAAATTTGCAACATCATGTAAAAGAACCTGCCTTAGGAGCGTTTAAGAATACTCAGCTGAGTATCTCAGTGCTTTAGTAGAATGAATTAAATGCCATATGTTCGTAAGGAAAAATAGGTTATTTCAAAATCTGTAGTTATACTAACAACCTAACAGTAGATAAGAGTAATGCATACAGATTTAAAGAATACTGTCCTCCATACTGTTGTCTCTCTCTTTTGTACCTGATCAACCAACAGTGTGTGCAAGAAAGCTGAGAGGTATATTTTTGGTGTATTGAGTACGTGAAGTGAATATATCTTGCAAAATTAAAGGGGTTTTTTTTTGTTGTATATATATAATGTGTAATAGATATAATGTTTACATGTATATTTTTAATTCTCAAAAAAATGTAACCAATGTCAAAGAGTAAGTCAGTAGAGGCACCTCTCAGAACTAAAATCCTCTCCATCAATTAGATATTTTATTTCTTAATACTTCCTCATAGAGAAGGCTAGAAAACTTCCACAGAAATATTTCATAATGCAAGGCAATAATCCCTAATACTTGTTGGTAGCATAAGAATTTGTTGGCTACACCCAGAGTCATCTGCCATGTTTAGCAAAAACTTTAAAATAAGCGCTAGAGGAGATAAGGTGTTCCACCTGGAAGACTCAGAATTTCATTATGCAATTTTTCTTAACAACAACCTGTAAAGTCAAATACTTGTTTCCTTCAGGTGATGATAGCAAGCAGAAGCAGTATCTGCATTCTTATAGAAGCTGAAGAGAATATTATTCAGTTCACTGGACTTATTTGAACTTCGAAGTTGTATTACTGGGAGTGTATTGAAATAACTGAGACCTGGATCTGAGGTAAGTGATGCCATTTTACTCAAGTAGTGCAAATGGTTACTCGTCATTCACAACAAAGTAGCTTAGAGCAGAAATACACCTCACTGAGATTCCTCATTTTAGTCTCTTTTCTTTGTCAACTTTATTTATAAAAATGTAGAAGTTAGAAAATAAAACCTTCTGTAGGGTACTTTGATTTGACCAAAGGACTAACCAGTTATTTCTATCTACTCATTTCTTTACAGGTGCAGTGAAGAGATACCTTTGGCCAGCTAAAGCAGTATTATTTGGCTCAAAGCATTGACTCAGAGTGTCTCTGTTAGCTGAAAAACAAAGGGAACCTGTGTCATTCAGGAGTCTTAAGAAAATGGTGTTACACAGAAATGGCTGAAGTCTTGATTCCTTACACGGCTGCTCATTTTTGTTACTGCTTTTCAGATCTTTATGTTAAGTGTACTTGCCTAGGCTTAAAGCAAGACTGAAACCTTTCCACTCTGTTCATGGATGGCTGGGCAGCCCACAAAGAGAGTGGGGAACAAATGAAAGGGAATCCTGCTAGACATAAAACATGTTCAGCTTTGCTACCTGAAAGACATTTCTGTTAAAGGAAACATAAAAGAAGTGTAGAAAAGTTTCTTATTGCAATAGTACAAGGAAATTCACATCAGCTACCTTTGCTTAAATGAATCTGCCATAGGTGATCACTGCCACCAGCACTTAAATCTAAAAACTATAGCCTGCAACTAAAACCAAGGGTCATGTGTCATCTTTTAAAAAGGTGAAGCTGCTTAAAAGTCTTCTTTATGCAAGACCTGCACAAGCCCTCACTGACATAAGCATGCTTGACAAGCACTCATAGGAACAGTCAACCCAGGAGCTAGCAGAGCAGGATGTACCAAAAAAAGGCTCATAGGACCAAAGCAAGGAGAAATGAGCCTTTCTATGTGGCTGGTAGTGAAATTTGTCTGTGAGCACAGGGCACTACCCTGCAATTCCTACAGCTCTGCCTTCAGCGATGATTAACGGAACGAAGACTAACAAATCCAAATGCTGGATTCTGCTCCTAGGACTGAGTAACAGCAGGCACAAGCATAAACTGTGAGAGGAGTGGCTGGAGAGCAGCCCTGCACAGAGGGATCTGGTGGTGCTGGTGGGCAGGAGCTCAGTGTGAGCCAGAAGCAAGCCCTGGCAGCCCAGAGGCCAAATCCTATCCTGGGATGCATCACCAGCCAGGTGAAAGAAGAGATTGTTCTACTGTATTCTGTGTTGGTGCACTGTCACCTCAAGAAACTGTGTGCAGTTCTGGGCCCTGCAGTTTAAGAAGGCCTTTGAAAGCATCCAGAGGAGAGCAACAAAGCTGGTGGAATTGGCTGGAAGGAATGCCCTGTGGCTTTGAGCTTGTCTAATTTGGAGAAAAGAAGGCTGAAGGGTGACCTTGTTCAGATTCCTGAGGAGAGGAAAGTGGAGAGGGAAGTGCTCAGCTCTCCTCTTGGGACTTGGTGGCAGAACATATGGGAGTGGTTTAAACCTGCGCCAGAGTAGGTACAACCTGGACATTAGGAAGTATTTCTTTACTGAGAAGATGGTCAAATGCTGGAAGAGTCCTAGAAAGGTGGTGGATGCCCCAAAATAGTCAATGTTAAAGAGGCACTTGGACAATGCACTTAACAACATACTCTAACTTTTGGTCAACCTTGAAGCGCTCTAGAAAATCCCTGTAGGTCCCTTTCAAGTGAAATTATTCTGTTCTATTCTATTCTATTCTATTCTACCTTTAAAATTAACTATTAAGGTTGCCCTATTTTTCTACCTTATTTTTGAAGCCTAAAATACTATTTGTAAATCCAGTTGATTCCTGTTTGAGAAAGGGGAAAATTACTTTAGCTAGTTTAATTTATACAATGTTCCACAGAGAGGCTACATCCAGTGTGTTATTAGCAATCCCCTTCAATCTGACCCTGACTTTGCTGATGTCAGTCACATCCTGAAAGAAAAGTTGCATGTATGTATGTTTTATTTTGCCACTATTGCTCTTGCAAGAATAGCCTAATCAAGTGAGTAACTATGTTTAGGAAGATCAAAATGAGACAAGTGCAGTTTCTAAAAGCTACTCAAAATGGATTGTGATTTGAGTAGCACTGGTCAGATTTCATGGTCAAAAGCAGTCATCAAAAATAGGAATTCCTGTGCTGAGGAGGAACATAGACACATTTCTTTGCTCTTACTTTAGAAACAGATGTCCTTGGCAAGCCAGAGCTATGGTCAGCAGCATTCACAATTAGCCTAATCTTGGGCGATGAGTAAAATATCCTCCCTTCCTTGCAAACACTCATTTTCCCATCTGTTGCCTTCAGACCTGGGAGCATGAAACCACTCTGCCCCAGGACAGCAGTGTGAGCTTTCCATCTGTGACCACCTTTGGCTTCTCTTGCCTCCTTGCAGCCTCTGTCCTGGGAGGTATCACAGCTTCTTTTCTCAGTACTGCTGCCTTTATGATCCATTCTTCTCTTCAGGATCTTGGTGAGAGACAGTAGGACCGTCTTCCCCAAGGTCACACCTAGGACAGCTATCCCGTATGTTCACCTTCTTTTAGCAGAGTTTTAGTCACCAAGGCTCTGATAGGCAAAAGTTATTAAAATTGTCTTAATTTTCATGCTATGCATTCCATTAACTGACTTAGGGATCATTTGTTTCACAAAATCTGACAATTATTGTGATGATTATCAATTTAATTGTATAATAGTGCAGACAGGGGACAATGAGGGGTGATTTTTTAGGTGTGCTGAAGCTTGTCAGAAAAAGTCTTCCTATATCAGTCTTGTTAGATCAAATGTTCAAAACCTTGAGTATGTCCTTCCACCACAGCCTAAAGCCATGAGATGAAAAAAAAAATTCAGGCAATTTTTAATATTTTATGATTCTAAATTTTGATTTTTAGTCTAAGAGATTATAAATTTTCCTTCAGCATGCCTTCTGAGGAGCAAATGCAGTTCTTGACAGACTACACAGTAGTGAATGAAGAGTTCCATGGATTTCTACTTGCACTAAAGTTCTATATTGGAAATTCTGTCCTATGTCCTTTAAAGTACAGTAGGATTCCCTTTCGTAGTGGATCCTGGGTTCCACTGAGATCCTGTGCTGTTCACAGAATGGTTAGAATTGGAAAGGACTTTTGAAGGTCATCTTGTCCTGTCATCTGGAAGATGTTAAACAGGACTGGATCCAGTAATGAATTCTGCTAGTTACTGACCTCCAACCAAACTTTGTGCCACAGGTCACCAGTCTCTTGATCAGCTTCTCTATGAGGATCTCACAGTAGGCAGTGCTCATTATCTGAATTCTAGTCTTTACTGTTTTCAGCAAACTCTGAAGTCCTGTTAGACAATGTCCACCACTCTCCCCTCATTTACCAAGCCAGCCATTTCATGACAGAAGGTTTTCAGGTTGTTTGGGCACGACATCCCCACTGTTCATGCCAGTCTGTTGCTGGCTGCTACTGGATTATCTCAGCTGTGCTGAAGCTGACAGGAGGGAGACACTAGCACACTGCTGCAATCATTGTACCTGCTTATTCTGGTCAGGGACTGATCTGAAGCTTGTACACGTCCCTCTGCCCGCTGACTGTCCAGTTTAAATCCTTGAGAAGTGACACCAGAGAAGCAGCCAGTGGTACTTGTTGGTACGTCTGAATTTCTACTCAGTGTGGAGTTTGGGTATGGACTGATGAACACAGACCTGGAAAATCAGAAATCTGACTAACATAGCTCCTTTGTATGCAGTATTAGATGCTAATCCAAAAAGGCCACAATGTCCCAGAAATGAGTCTTTTTCTATATCCAGTAACTGAAGAGGAACAATACTGAATTGTAATAAAAAAAATTTGTGACAACTTCATTTGTTCACACAAGGTTTTTGAGTGTCTGTATTGTCTACAAGCTTACATTGGAAAATAAAATTAATCTGAATCAGGTGGAGGGAGAAAGAAATAGCTAATCTTTCCCATGCTGTCTTATGTGTTTTGAAAATCTCATCCTGTAGTCCTTATGACCACAGAAGAGGAGAGAGATGAGGTGGTAAAAAAGTTTCTCATTTACACACCTGGTTTTGGGAATCAGGAAAAATATTTACTTTGTTATGAGAGCAAAAGATGTGTATGTGGTGTGACTGATGTATGGCTAATAGTAGGACAAGGAGTTTTTCTTTATTCTCAAAAAGAAAACAAAGCCATAAACAAAAAATATTTTCAATGAGGAAATAAAATGATGGATGATTTTGTGTATCCCAAGGAAAGCCTGAGGATCAGCATATTATCACATGAAAAAGAAAATCTCTATTGGCAAAATCAGGACAGAAAATTATGTTTCCAGTGCAAAGTCCCACCTTTCTCAGGAAGACAAACTTGTACTCTTACAGTCTACATCAGCAGTCCCACCCAAGAGATGTACTTACTGCTGAAGAAAGACCATGAGAAAGATGCTACAGAATGCAGTCTCAGGCCACCCAGACTCTAAGACTTTGCAGTTTTGGAGACAAGGCTGAGAAAAATGGAAGGAATGAAACAAATCCATCTAAAACAATGCCTCTAACATTCAATGAATGTCCAAAAATTAGAACATGTGAAATTCAGATGTTTATTTTGAGAAGGACATTTATTCACAAAATCATACAGGATATTAGAGATGGCTGAAACCATCTTTGGGAAAGCCCAGTGATCTCTTCACTGCTCTGGCTCTGGCTCGGTTGAAAGTGAGTCACAGTTTTGCTGCACTAACCAGCAACATGCCTTGGAGATGGCTCTGTGCAGTTTTCACAAATGAAGATCATTTGATTCTGGTTTTGGTGTTTTTTCCTTCCACAAAAGTATAACATTCTGGGGAGTTTTCCAGGTCAAACTGAGGAGGCAGATGGTCAGTGTTGGCACAGTGGCCAGCCAGTGCCTTGCAGAAATGGACCTTCAAAGCACTCATTTTAATGAAGGCTCCACCTGTGGTCAAATCTATTGAGAGCCATTTTTATTTACCAAATGTTGAATGATTGGGTCATTGTCCTGAAAAATGATTGCACTTCTGAAATACTTCCATCAAAGAAAGCAAATAAGCTCTTCAGAATCATAGCTTTAATGACAGTTGTGCGATTCATACATTTTAAATAAAGTCCCTAATTGGCTGGCTGTGAAGTAGAAAGAGAATTGGTGCAGTGAATGGTTTAAATGCAGCAATTACAGTATTTCTTATTCTTTGCCAATCTAAAATTAATGAAAAACCTTTCTTGCTGTGACCTTGATAAATGGTGGTGTAACCTTTTTCAATTCTCAGAGGGTGCTGAATTCTATCCTGTGAGAAAGTGATGTAAAGGAATTGCAGCTGAACATTTATAATTAGTAAACTGAAACCCTGTGACAGGGAAGAAAGCTGAAAGGCACTGATTGGATTTAACATATATTAGACACCATCCCCAAGGAATAGAATTTGAAGTTAGCTCCGAGTATTTTAATTTTCACATACCTGATTATCTTTGGGCATCACTGAATCCTGAATTATTGAATTGTCTGCAAAACTGATGTATACCTTCTAGAATTCACCCAAGGTAAAGTCTGATCCTGTAAAATATTGGGTATGTTCATTCCTCCTGCTCTGAGAAGATGCTTAACTCCTCAGGGAATGGGAGAGAGAGTGCAGTTTCCCAGTGTAAGGTCTGACATTTGCACTGGAGATACTTTTCACCTATCACCAGCATTACTTAGGGCTTTTGACATGGTGGCACAGCACAGTTAGACAGCTTTAAACCCTTTTACACTGCCAAGGTGGTATGAGGCAATCTGGAATCTTCACATTCAAATCTAATTTGTGTGAGTATCATTTCCACGCTGGGTTACTAAAAGTGATTTCTTGATTTTACATGGTGAATACTCCCAGGAGACTCAAAAACTCATAGAACATTCTTTTCTTGTCCTGCTAGGTCACAACTGTGATGCATAATTGTTCAAGTTACATTGTGTTTTATCAGCTCTATTTTTATTCCTTGCAAGATGCAAAGAATCTTTGGGTGATAGATAAACAAGAGAAACCAGTACAAACAGGCACCTTCCCCTTCATATTTTTTATGTTGCTAAATCCTATTTTCAAACACTAGAGTGTCTAAATTCTCTAGGCTGTCTTGCAAGTGCTGGTATGATTTCTATTATTATTTCCTAATTTCTTGGATAATTCAGAAAATTCTCAATCCATTTTGAGAAGCTAAACATCTTGTGTTTTATTTAGTAATTAATATCCTGACAATGCTCCTTATTATGAGTCCCAGCTCCTTGACTCCTTTCTGATAAGCAAACCAAGTGCAAATGTAAGTTAGGAGAACTTTTACCCAAATTCCCTTTCCTGTGAATGGAGCATATGAAAATTTTCAGTGTAATTAAACAGACTCTGCAAGGTTAGTGGAGCAACTCTTTCTGACATTAATTTTTATTATATGTTAACTATTTTGCAAGTTCCTTGGATTTTTAATTAAAAATAGGCACTTTTTCTTTCTAACAGGAACTGGCCATGTTGGTCCTTAGCTCTATTGCTAAAAAATCAGTCCTGTGACAACAAACAATTATGTTTGTGTGAGAAAGAATAGATACTGAAAAGAAATAAGAAAATTTAAGTGCTTTTGAGATGTTATCATTGAAAAGTCAGGTGACTTTTCTTACATTATTCTTTTTTTTCTTTTCCTTTTAGTTGAAGAATTGATTTTATTTGTGTAATTCAAGATAAAAGTGATTTCAGGCAGGGCTTTTAATTATCTCAGCATTTCTTCACCGCAAGTTAAAGTGGCAGAAATGGCTTGTGCTCCAATTTTATTGCCTTTGATCTTCTTTTACCTCTCATACCACCTTCCATACTCCCTCCAGTTTTCCTTAGCTTTGTTTATGTCTGATTTTTTGATTGATGTAACTGTAACACTGGCTTATGGAACAATTGTAAGTACTTGGTTTTAAAATTAGTTGTACATGGAAAATAATATGAAACATAATTGCACTTTAGAAGTGAAAACATAATAAAAATAATCACTCTGCTGTATGAATTTTTTTTACCTGTGTGGAATGAATTTTCCTACTGAATGTCTTTAATACTAATTGAGAAATGTTAGGAAGATATCAGTACAATAAGTAAAATGAGTAAGGATGAAATTATTGAATCATAGTAACTGCAATCCTAATTATGTTAGAACTGATGGAACTACCTTCTGCATGAAGACATCTTTCAGATTACATTCTTTTACATATGCATTTCCCTTCCAATATTGCATAGAAATCCAATTCAATGTCAGAGTTACCACAACAGATTTGTATAAAAGAGACAACTGGGCACATATTCGCAGAACAGAAATCTCCACCTGACAGCAATCTCTTTGAACAAAAATCAGAAGTGACTATGAGGTACTGATGTTATAACTGGTGCTGGTACCTCTGCCAGTACCTCAAGGCAGCCTTATATCCTAGCTAAGATTCTTTAAATTTCCTGTGGTTTTGATGGGAATAGAACAGTTCTATCATGCAGTACCAGCTTCTCATTCACACCTGTGTTTTTAAATAATTGCACTGTCAGTAATAAATTCCACCAGTGTTTCCACTCAGAGTTAGTTCAAAATCCAATATGGTAAATGAAAATCACCCCAGACTACTTACAAGGGCTCTCCCAGACCTTGAAAATATTGAAATGCTTGCAAATTCTTCATTGTCTATTGATAATTCCTATGAGTGTTGATATTCTGAAGGCAAAAAAGAAAAGGGGTCCTAAATTCCTGAATTGAAATAGAGGTCTTATTTCAAATCAGTACAAACTTGTACAAAAACTTCTTAAAAAATTCAGCATTTAGCACACAACTTTAAATTGTACTGGAATCAGGTCTTTGCTCTCAATTACAGCTTCCTGAGGAGGGGATAGGGAGTGAGAAGTTCTGAGCTCTTTTCCCTGGTATCCAGTGACAGGATGTGTGGAAATAGCCCAAAGCAGCACCAGGGGAGGTCCAGATTGAATATTAGAAAGCATTTCTTTACCAAGAGGGGGGCATCAAACCCTAAAGAAGTGGTGGATGCCCCAACCCTGACATTGTTTAAGAATCATTTGGACAATGCATTTAACAACATGCTTTAATTTTTTGTCAATCCTGGAGTGGTCAGACAGTTGGACTGGATGGCCGATTGCAGTAAGTCCTATTCTATTCTGTTCTATTCTATTCTATTCTATTCTATTCTATTCTATTCTATTTCATTCCATTCTATTCTATTCCATTCCATTCCATTCCATTCCATTCCATTCCATTTATTCCCATTCCAATTACTCTGGTGAAAACCGGGAAAAGTTCTGCTGAAGTGGATTGTTTTCTTTGTCTTCATGTGTATTACAGGTATCAGGAGCTGGAGCCAACTTTCCCCAACTGCTTTCTCTTTCTTAGGGCTGGATGCTGTGTCCAGGAAGGGACTGGCTAAAATTCATTGCTCCTTATTTTACCTAAAAGCCTAGGGAAATTATCAGATGTTTCTAAAGCTCAGTAGTTTTAAACCCCATGGAATGATAAGTAATACCACTTATTCTTTTTATGGCAAAATGAGTTTTTCCACTTCATTTCTCCACTGAAACTATTTACATAATGTCTGTGTTCTTTTATGACTTGTACAAAAAACAGTGCCATACTAAATTTGCATGGGCTTAGAGAGAAGGCTGAAATAGGAAAAAGTAATAAATGCATATGCCAATCATTTATCTTATTTTTAACCATCTCATACATTATAAACTTCATAGAAATTTCAAAGTAGTAATTTCTAACAACTGAAGAATGCTTATTTCCTCATGAACTTTCAATATACTTCCATTTAACATTTAGTGGCCCAATTTTCTTTGTATAGGTCAAGAGGATTTTTTCACATCTTGTCACAGGGAAAAGGGTACTTGAGTGGAAAAGGTGCACTCTCTATTATCACCACAGAATTTCAAGTACCTGAGCATATTCATTAGAAGCTGGAGGACTTTAGCAAAGAGATGAGATTTTAGAACAAAACCTGCATGTTCTTACTGTAATAAGAATTGGTTATAGTCAAACTGATCTAAAGGGCAGAACTCACATGCCAAGAATGTCTGAGCTGTAGTTCAGGTCTGCATATCCTACTTTATTTTATTTGCTAGTCTTTTAGAGAATTAACTGATTATAAGAAAAATTATATTACAAGAGTCCCAGTGACACTAATGTATTCCAGCTCCAGGCAGACATTACCATGTGATGTCATGAATTATCTCATTCATGCTGGCATTGCACAACCACAGAGGCCTCTGTTCTTGAGCATTGGAGTGCTGGGGAGAAATCTAGGGACAGGAGTAAGACAGAAGACTGAGTCAAAAGGTAAATGAGCAAGATATCTAAAATGAATACTGTAAAAGGTTAAGTTCCTCTCCTGAATTTTGGATCTTTTAAATAGTTTCAGAAGTAGGCAAAATAGTCTATTTCAAGTTCCAAGTAAAATTCAGGTGTTTTACCACCTGCCTAATAATATTAATGTATTTTAGTATGTCAAATAATTGATTTTAATAAAATTCACATCTTACAGTCCATAGAGACATTTTTTCCCTCAAGTTTTGTCTAAGTTGGCCTTGAAAAATTAAATTTCTTATTAGTTTTCCAAAGGATAGTTGACATTTAGGAATTAGCTAGAAATTACAGTTTTATTGCTCATGTTATTGCAATGTAATGTTCATTTGGAGAGAAACACAATGTCCTACTTAAGCAGACTGCATTTAAATTGTCCATTTTGTTTTATTCTGAGAAGTATTTGCATGATGATAAATGGATAAAGAATAATGATTTCCAAGGAGACACTCTCTCTGTCTTTAAGTTAGACAAATGAAGGCCAAAGTTGGAACAAATGGTCTGGGAAGATGCCATTTCTACCGCCGAAGAAAACACTGTTTCCTGAAGGATGTCTCCTTAGGTAACAAATCACCATCTGAGAAGGCACAAAGAACAACATGACTAAAAAGGACTTAAATTCTAACCCAAATACAGGATTTTTTCACACAGCAGAATTCTTACAGATGCCACAACATTTCAATTTGATTGCTGAAGTCTTCACACATATCACTAACATTTCAGTTTTCCATAACTTACCTTGATTTTCTTGTGTCAGTTGAAGTAAGAAAGAAAATACCTTTTAAAATTTTCAGACTTGATAGTGCTCAATGGACCCTGCAGATAAATGGAGTCAACACTGAGTACATTCAGCTGTAATTCAGCAAGAAAAACACCTACAGAAGTACCACTCCATCATTAAGGTAGGTGAACACCTACCCACATGCACAGGTTTTCCTGACAGCCCTAGAGACAGATCTTCCACCATAATCACACCACCTGATTTGAGCTGTCTAGGAGGGAGCACTACCCACCAAATACAATTGAGACCAGACCAAAAATCTTGAGAAGAAACACTGGGAAATGTAATATTTTTCATATTTTAATGTCTAGATTATAATAAAATATCCAGTACACTGCTACCTGGGAAAATATACATTTCTCACCTGACTAAAGGGAGACAATAAATGGAGGAGTCAGAAAACTAAATTCCATCTTGAAGTGAAGCTGCTATTGGACTTTCTCAAGGATTCATTTTTGGACAAATCTTTTAAAATATTTTCATCAATGACCTCGACTTAAAATCAAGAAGTTCATGCATAAAATTGGAGTATCATAAACACAGAATGAAGACTAAAGGTATAGACAACTGCTGTCAATTGCAGGAATGCCAGAAGAGGGATCCAAGAAACATTAGTTTTAAGGACAAGAATCTGAGGATTAATAACAAGATAATTAAGTGTTAGGTCCTTATTTAGAAGTGACTGAGGAAGCCAAAGACTAAAAGCTATACTATTTGCAAATCGTCATCTGGAGAGTAAAGTTAATCTGTGGAAGACTCAGTTCCGTTGGTGAGACTACACCTGGACTCCTAGGAAAATTCTCAGCTCCTCCCTGAATGTTGAATTCACATTTGAACCAGTATAGAAAGGTATGCTGTGCCAAAAGGTGGAGTGAAATACTTCAGGATGCCAGGAGAGAGAAAGAGCATGGATTAAACAGCATGGCAAACTGGAATGTGGTCTTTAAGAACATTTGAAAATTTACGTAGAATAGAAGCATACCCTAAAGTTAAAGAGTAGAACTGGAGTAAAAAGTAACTGGTCATAAACATGCTTGGGTTGCAAATGATAGGAGGTCTCTAGTCAGCAGTGGAGTTGCTTTCAAGTTATCATTTGAGGAGCTTGGGAGAGGCTATTTAGGGAGATGTCTGGGTGCTGTTCTGATCTGGGGTCCCCCACAGAGAAAGGACATGGACCTGTTGGATTGAGTCCAGAGGATCAGAGGAGTGGAGCACCTCTGCTATGAAGACAGTCTGAAAGAGCTTGAGCTGTTCAGTCTGGAGAGAAGGCTTCAAGGTGACCTTAGGGCAGCTTTCCAGTACCTGTAGGGGGCCTACAAAATAGCTGAAGAGTTTTGTAAGGACATGGAGTTGTAGGACAAGGGGGAATGTCTTTAAACTGAAGGAACGCAGGTTTAGCTATTACGAAGAAATCCTTCACTCTCGGGGTGGTGAGATACTGGGACAGGTTTCCCAGAGAAGCTGTGATGCCCCATCCCTGGAAGTGTTCAAGGATGGGAGCAACCTGGTCTAGTGGAAGGTGTCCCTGCCCGTGACAAAGAAGTTGGATGTAGATGATCTTAAAGGTCCCTTCCAACTTTAACTTTTGTATGATTCTATGATTTTATGATAACTGGGATTGTACCACAGGATTCTTCTGGGTCCCATCTTTTTTTTTGTTTCTAAAGGGACAGGTCTTTGAAAATCATAATTCAAGCCTTCCTCAGCTTTGGGAGAGGGCCTGATGGATTTATATTTGAAAAAGAAGAAAAGAAATATGTAAACCTGTTCCAAAAAAGGGGTTCAACTTCTGTTGTTTCAGCTGTTAGCCTTTCTGTGTTATTGATATACTTTAAGGGGATATGATAGAGAATAATACAGATTACCTGTTGGACTACCCCAGAATTGTCTGGCTAAAAAAGAACAGAAATATAATAAAAAGAACAGTGGATATTTGTATTTATTATGGCTTTCTATGTTATTTCTTTTGGTTATTTATCTGTCTAATGATAGATAACCCTTCAAAGCAACTTCAGCTTTGTTTTAATTTAGATTTTAGTATGGACACTTATCTGAATTATCCAAGGTACTTGGCTATGCATTACTGGACTGGAAAATTCATGTAAACATAATCCAATAAGATTTCAGATGCTTTTTGTTTCCAGACACAAGATATTCCATGTAGAAAGTGTATCTGGGAGCAGAGGGTGACCAGAGATAGCCAGAAGAGCAGTGAAAAAAACGAACAAGGGACTGATATTTCTTGTTAGCTTTGTAAAGGTTGAAATTATCATTGTTTGTCTAACACACTTCTTAGTCACAATGTGTTTTAAAATGGAAGTACATCAACCTTTTTAATAGCGTTTTTTAAATCCTCATCTCTCATTCCATCAGATAACAGAAAATGGCTAGACTGTTTAGCATGGATGGTATTTCTCCCATAGCATCCTTAATCAACAGGCAAACCAATGTCAGGAAATTGCCTCTTTCCAAAGGGATGTTGCCCAAGGAAGGGAGGTCGGGACAGCTGTCATCACTCAGACATCTAATGAAGAGTTTCCCACTCCTCAGTGAGAGACTGTTAGCTCCTTATACATTGAGTGAAGACAAAAGGACACTTACGCATACACCTACGTCATGAAGAGAGAGGCATTGCTTTAAAAGTGAGGATTACTCTCCACTGTGGACAGATGAATTCCCATGATGTGGAAGACACTTCACCCAAGAGGAAAATGGCAGAAGGTTTCCAGCTTTGAACTTTGTTGCCCAACTGTATGATGAGCTGTGTTTCAAGCACTCAGGCTCGAAAGCTACAGCTGGTCACGTGTTAGGAATTGAGGAGTGATTGTTTAAGCTACAATAAACAGGTTTTATTCTACTGCACTCTTTAACATTTGCAAAGTACTGGATACAATGGGAAAAGTGTTTCAGAATTTAAATTAGAATGAATAAATTTAGTGTTCAGACTAATTTTAATGAATATGACTCTCCCATTCTGTAATAGAGCCCTCTAATATTGCTGGCATGTACAAGTAAAGAAATGGAATACAAGAGAGTTCCAGACTTTCAGAAACTTTTTAAAGTCTGTGTCTCAAGGCTGGTGTCCTGCTAATGTGGTCATGGATTAAAATTACTTAAAAGACTTACGAAGTTATTTGCTTAGCCTGTGATTTTAAGAGCCTTGACAATGTTGGATTCCTAATTAATCCACCCCTTCCAACTGGCTGGTCTTCTCTATGTACAACAAAGGATTAAATTCACTAAAGCTACGAAGGAGTGAGAGATGAATGGAGATCCAAAGTTTATAGGGAAAATAAATAGAAAAATCCACTTTTAGGGTATCAATTGTCTGTATATTAGTTGATTAGTAATTAATTAATAGGGATTTTTCTTATTAAATACAGATTCCTGTTAGATGACAGGAAATATGGATGGAGGAAGAGTATTTAAAAAGTTTTATAAATAGCTGTAGGGAGAAGATCGAAGGGAAAGGGGAGCAGTTGAGACACAAGACTGACTGACTGAGAAACTGTAAACCATAGAAGAGCTGGTTCTGTGAAGTGATGCTAAGATTTTGCTTGGACTCTCAGTAAAAGTTGCAGTGACACATGCTGGAACAAAAAGTTGGATAGAAGAAGGACTATGGACTAGCTCTAGAGAGGAGCTGATAAGGCATTTTATTATTTTTTCCATTTTGTAGCACTGATTGCAGTTTTGAGATGAAGCACAAACCCTCCATTTTTACAGAAGCCTTCACTTACTGTTTTCTACAACCTCATGCATTTACATATAGTTCCAAGGTGAAAGGATGAGCACTGACTACCACATCCTCAAGGAACAGCAAAATTAAGAGCATTTTTCAGTGCTTCATTGTTGTGAAAGTTTTGGGGGTTCACAGAGGCTGAGATGGACTGTGTCTGCCAAGGTGAAAGAATCATCCTAGAGGTTAAGTCAGTGGAATAGGCTCTTCCACATCACAAGCACATCAACATCTTATGTTATGGACAAGCATCTTGTGGCTTCAGGGACTGTAAATGGGACATCAACTTTTTCTTACTTTGTCAACACAGCAAGAAGATGAACTGGCTGAACGGACTCTTCTGAACTTGTGGTTTCCTTTCCAAAGCACTGCAGATCTCTGTGGCTCATTTGTGGTATCTACTAGGTGAAACTGTACCAGGACTTTTGTTTGGCATCTAAGATGGAAGCTGCTATAAAATTCCTCCTCAGAGCAATATGTAAGTTTGGCAGAACAGTATGTTGAGTTGATTTTGTACTGAATCTTCCTATACGAAGATCTATGTTTCTTTGTGATCAAATATTTGTCATTTTAATGATGGAATATGAACAGATGTGTTTAACTTTCATGGTTAATGATCTCTTTGTTTCTGCTTTTAATCCCTGCCTATTACACTAATGGACTCAAATTAGTACAGTGTTCAAGAGGCTATTAAGCCCTTTTATAGGACATGGAATGCTAATGGAAATTTGTTATGAAAATTCAAGCATTTTGCTCTTTTACTAACATATTTGCAGTTTTCATTTCTGAAAAAATAGATTTCTGTTTTAGAAGAGTTCATAGACTAAAGGATGCCTTTAAAAAATTGTCATTCAGCTTTTTCTGTCATATATTTAAATATTGATTTATGAAGTGCTCTCCTTTGTATGCTTTCTGGAACATGGTACTAACCTTAAAGTGGAAATTTAAAACTCTGTGCCTCTTGTCGAAGAAGCCAAACAGCTCCCTCAGACCTGGCATTATTGCTATCATAAATAATCATTGTAGGCTAAAGCAATCCTAACCAGGGAACATAAAGTCTGGCAATAAATATAATAAGCTTTACTTTGAGCTTCCAACAGGTAATCAAATTGTAAATTATTCTGATGAAACACAAGATGATGAGGAATTACATCTCTTGACTAGTAACTAAATGCCTGCTCCCTCCCCACTCCCCTTGGTTATCCATTTGGTGTCAGCCTGTCTAATACTTGGAAAAATTATCCATATCTCTATAGTACTGGCCAGTTATCTAGGTTTAATATAGGTATGTTTACAAGCAGATGGTCTCATAATAATTACTAGAGTTGCCAGGGCATTTATGCACAACTCCTTCCCTAAGCCACTGACCAGAAAAAAAAAAAAAAATTGACTTTTATCTTGCAGATGTATTGATGTATATTGAATTTTATCAGAAGATGTACAAAAGGAATTAGAAAATTAAAGGAAATCTCTAACTGGGAAAAAACAAGAAGGAAGAATGGAACCCAAATTAATGACAGTGGGCAGGCACTGCTGAAATGCAAGAAGGAGTGAAGAAGGACACCATTTCTGGGCAAGTGAAGATTCATGAAATGTTTGCTCTCCATAGGAGAGATGTTCTTTCTGGTCCTGCTCCATTTACGCAGATTTCATGCATCCTAAGGTCCATAAGTGATAAGAGAGGAAGTGCTTGATTTGGCCATATACAATAAAAACATATGGAATGGTTTCTATTTGAAAGCAGTGAGTCCAGTGCAGCTTGGAAGTCTATAAAATATTTTATGTTATGGAAAAGGTGAAAGGTAATATTTACTCATCACAGCAGAGGAACTCAGTGAACAGTAGTGAATATTATGAGACCAAAACCAAAAGTGTTTTCATAGCACATATTGCTATATTACAGAGATTATTATCAAAGACCAGTGGCCAGTCCAAAATTTAAATAGATTCACAAAGAGAGCAGCCAAATTTATGGAGAATATTTTTGTAAGTGGGTGTGAAACACAACCAGGTAGAGGAAATAATTGCCTGCAGTACTCTCTAGAGCTCTGATTTACAAAAGCTACAAACGTTTCTAATGGCAAGCTTTGTCCTCTATAGACCTGCTAGAGATGTCATTTCTCTAAGCTAGACATTGTCATTGTTGATTTCCTCATAGAGATGATAGGTTGTAGCAAAAAGCTGCCCTTGATTTTGGGAGCTGCGGAGTGGACCTAGCACATAGCACAGAATGATGAATCAAAATGGTTCTTAAAATGAACCAGTGAATAAAGAAAAAGATTTAAAGAATAGATTAAGAATGAGGAAATTGTAAAAGGATTATTTCACACTGAAGCTACTTACAGACAATCCAATGACCTTGTGGAGGTCCAACAGGACACAAATCAGTATTTCTGAACCCCACAAGGAGAGCAGAGAGAAGCAAGGAAGAAGAAAGATGTAGTTAGAAGTCTATGTGAGGCCTGGAGGAGCCTGATAGCAGTATAAGGACCTAAGAAGAGGTCTAATGCCTTAAAAAGACTTAGGCATGGCCTGGCTGAGCCTGACTGGGCTTTCTGCATCAGGGACAAGCGCCTGAAGAAATTTCGTGGAGGAGGGCTGTGGTCAGAAATATTATGCAAGAGTTAGCCATGATTCATCCCATTAAACATCTTCTTCAGGTCCTGGGGATAGAGGGAAGGCAGCAGACACCTTCCTACCCACCAGAGGGAAAAGTCTTCTGACTCCAAAACAAGCAGTGGGTGACACTGTAGGCATAGAGGAGGACTCAGTTCACCAAGGCTGAGAACATTCTCCCTAAGTGGGATGACCCTTACCGTGCACTTACTGTGTGTGCTGAGAGCAGGCACCAAATGCCACTTCCTCAAACTGTGCATATTTATCTTGTCAAGCAGCTATGGAAGCCACACACCTGAAGGAACACCTGGCCTGTGTGAGACCGTGGTGGCAGGAGGCCACCAAGTGTGTCTAAACTGCTCTTGTGCTGCCAGGAGCAGCAAAGATGTTGGAAGGTGCCCCATTGACCCGTTCTGAGAATTCACTCAAGTTAGAGGGAACTCCAGTTGAACCTGCCCTCCTGCTCCCACCTGTCAAAGCCTATCCCGCAGAACCCAGCAGAACTGACTGGATTTAGGGGCCAGTAGGTGTCCAAACACTATGGACCCATAGGAAGGGGCCTGAAGACTCTGTAAAAGGACTAGTGATGCTAGTTTCAGAGCCCATTGAAGGTGATATATATTTGGATACAGATTTTGCAGGCCCCATGGCCATTCAAGGGACTTATGGCCATTCACCTAAGTATTTGCAGAGAATGATCACCATCAGATGTCCCTCTCTTTGAAACCTTTTGCTGTTAGCATGCTTCCTTACATTTTGGCACTGGCAGAGACAATTTTTTGGACTAGGGGCTGGATCTGTGGAGTCCTTCAGGCATGAACTGAACCGACTCCCTCTTTTGCCTTCTGCAGTGGAATAATAAGATTGCTTTCTAGTCTAGAGACCCCAGCAAGTACAGCCTGCAGCCTGTACTCACCACTGAGAGGATGAAGAGATCTCTCTTTCCTCCATTGGCCCTTGTTCTAGCTCACCAGTTTCACTTTTTTCTTAAACTGTTTCCAAGATAAAGTCGTGAAATAAGGTAACCTTCATATGATTAAGCTTGTTGGCAGCGCTAGACCTTGTCCTGTAAATCAGGTCATACAACATCAATGCCCTGCAAAGGTACAGGGACTTTGGTAGACAATAGGCACATATCTCCCTGGAATATGTACAGTGAAGTTTTGTCTTCATGTTCTCGGGGAAACATAAGGAAGCAGTTCAATAGCACCGTTGTTGAGAAATTATTTGTCCCTAACCTCCCCAAGAGGTCCATCCAACCTCTTTCTTTCAGCCAGATATCCACCAGCAGTCTCTGAAGGACCCCTCACCAGCACACGTGAATGCCCAAAGGGGGCTGTGACTCTGTGGGAAATGCATGTTGGAGCAGGTTCCCTTTCCTCATGTGAATCAACTGCACCACTTTGCTTGGCGTCACGTGCAGCCTTGCTGAAGGGGCACTCAATCCCACTATGTCACTGATGAATTTATCTTACATAATATTTGTCCCAGTAGGGACTTTTGAAGGACACCATTTGTTAGTGGTTTCCACTTGGACATTGAACCACTGACTGTAAATCTTTGCATGTGGTCATCCAGCCAATTTTTTATCCATCTAACATCCATCTATCAAACCCTTGTATCTCCAGTCTAGTGACAAGAATGCTGGCAGGGACTGACCAGGTCGAAAACATCCACAGCTCATCTCTGTTCACTGATGCAGTCACTCTATCATAGGAGGCCACAAGTTTGTTTGGGAACAATTTGCTCTTGGCAAAACTACGTTGGCTGTCCACTTCCCTGTCTTCAGTGTCTTTCCACCTAATTCCAAGAGGATCTGTTCCATGATCTTACCGGGCATGGCAGTGGGGCTGACTGGTTGCTAGCTCTCAGAAGCCTCCTTTTTATTCTTTTTAAAAGTTGGTGTGGTATTGCCCATGTTCCAACCACTGGGGACATCTTTTCTGGTCACTGGGAGCTACTATGTTTATAAACAGGTAATCCGAGGGCGCATAATGTAATACCAAAGGATTGCAGTCAATAGCTTAAATGAGTGCACTCTAAATCAGTCTATAGAATTCTTCAACTATCACCAGAATTCTTTAGATATGGGCTAAAACTTCGAGATGTTGTAGCACCATTTTCATAAAAGATTTAAAATAAAATGAAATGTTATACATACATATATATATGTGCTGATATTTTTTCAACAGTCTAAAAACTTTGCTGGTAAGACAGCTGAAGAGAGGATAAAAACTAATAGTGCACTACTGAGAATGGACAATCTGAGCCATTCCAGGTAAAGGCTCATTTCCACAGCAGGGTTTTGGGGTTGTATTTACTGCTCGAGTGCACTGCCTGCTGTGTTCTGTAACTACTGCAATAACAGATCCTGCTGGACTCTACTATAAACACTTCCAATCAATCAACACTGGCATCTTCCTGTAGCTTTGCTATTAAAAAGTGGAGGGAATTTTTAAAGAAAAGGCCATTCACGTAATTAAAATAATACAAATAATTTGTAATGAACACAGTTTAAGGCAAGTCACTGAAAAGTCTATTTTTTTTTTTAAAGTTCGGGATAATGAGATGATACTAATTGATACTTTGCGGCCTCACAGGTTTGTTTGTAGAAGTGGCCTTCTTTAGTGTATAACCAGTATGTTGGCAACATGCAAGGCAGGAAAACACCTGTATTAAGTGGAGTCTTTTTGTGTTGCATCAGTGAGCTCATCTGTATGATTGAAAAAATATCCTAACATCGTGATCATCAGGGGTGCATCAGTAAGGACTGGAGACAAGTACTGTAAAAAGCAACTTGTTAATAACGTAACATCAGCTTCACTGGAACACTACACTCTCAAGTTCAGAAACTGTGGTGTAACAGACTATATGAGGCACAAAATACTTCTGAAAGATGGTGTTTGAAAGACATAAATTAACCTGAGATTACTCACATGTTTTTAATTTTTTTTCAACTGCAAAAATATGTGCTGGAATTCCTACGGCACTCATGTTTTGTAGAACAAAAGTGCTTTTATGTGACTAGTGTGATCACTCTTGAAATAAGCAGTGCAGCTGAAATGTATCTGTGTAATTATATATGTTTTGCCT
This sequence comes from Eopsaltria australis, assembly GCA_034509425.1. Lineage (NCBI taxonomy): Eukaryota > Metazoa > Chordata > Aves > Passeriformes > Petroicidae > Eopsaltria > Eopsaltria australis. The sequence continues at coordinate 11,888,954 of JAVTVJ010000033.1, forward strand.
ATAAAATGTGAGCAACTGAAGAATGTGACAGTCAGCTTGTGCTTTTGAATCTGCTGGAAGAGCTGAATTAATACAATGAATTACTCTGCATTATCTGCTTGGTCACAAATTCTGCTCTAAATTGCATGTTTGTTTTGCTTTACATATTGCCCTAAGTACAGATGAGGACGCAGATATATTTTTCTTGTTCTTCTTGATGCTCTTAAAAGCCAGTTGTAGCCATCTTAAAAAGTGTGGCAAAAGGCAGCAGCAGCAGCTGAGGATGTTTGGGGGTGAATTGTCTGAATATCTGAACTGATTGTGAATTGACTCCAAGTTGAAATTTCTCATGGTGATAGACTTGACATTTTTCTATGCAATTTTCTTTAGACATGAACTCATAGTAGGAAGGTGGTGATATAATCAGTGAATGAATTCCAATTAAAGGAGCAAACACTCCTATTTTTTTTCTCATTGAGAAAAAAAACATTTAAGCAAGGACCAGGAAATACATTAATACAATATGGTAATCCCTTGTTGCAGAGGAAGGAGTAGTATAAGGATTTTGGATTAAAAGGAAATCAACTATTAAACAATAGAGTAACAAAGGTCAAAAAATAACCCTGCCAGAAGTCAGCTAGCATGCATAAAAGTCACTGCCTGTTAGCAACAAATAAGAGATTGCACAAAGGGCAGCTGGCCATGGAAACATCCCAAAAGTAGTTGATTAAAAATCCACAATATGAAAAGAGGAAAACAAGACTATTTAAAAAAATACAAAATGTTTATTTCTTTAAAGATATTGAAACTCTGGAGGGTTAGAGTTGTCACATTACCCTAGCACTGAACTTGAACCTGCAAGAGTACAGAACTTCTCCCCAGCAAATCCAGACCAGCTGCACTATGTAACCCTTGTGGTGGAAAAAATTTCAAAATGAGGTTCTAATTTCAAAAAGCACCTTTCCACCCCTGGTTATATTTTAAAACTACCTGACTTTGTATATGCCTGGTTTGTATAACTTCCTCTTACCCATTTCCTGTGAGAAGAGACTGGTAAAATTATGGAGCAATGACCCTGTTTGATGTGAGTAAAAAACCATGTGCATCTTTGAGAGCTGGGTGGAAAGCTGAGCAAACAAAGTGAAGACAAGTGCAAGTTTAGTACTTTAAGAGTACTAAACCCAGTACCACCCAAGAGTGCTTCTATATTGAGCCTTAATACAGAGCCAAACTTGAAGTAAAGTTTTATTTTCTGCTCATGAAACTGAAACTAGCATTCCAATACTATGTATAAACCTGATCTTTCAGTAAGCAAAAACCCCACTTTATTTTAGATTTTGGGGAGTGCAGGCAGGCTTTCGAGCATTTTGGTCACCAAATCTTTGACACATGACAGCATCTCAAACCTTCACAAGTAGGTGCAAGAAAACAGCCATTTACATTTTCTTGGTTTTCTAGAAATTTTTTTGTGACTTCTCCGCTGGCCAATGAAATAACTAGGAATGTTCCTGCTAACTTCAGCTAGTGTGGGAGTGCCTTGTGTATATCAATTAGCTGTAGGGGTATATTGTGCAAAACTGCATGATTTCCTTTCAATTTGCTACATCCCACTGGGGTTATATAACTAGAGCTTTCCAGCAATGAAATATAACGAATAATAGTAATACTTACAATTAAAAAACCCACACCTAGTGATTTCTGATACTTTAAAGACAAAGCCTAACGCAATCATCCCAGAAAACAGCACAAGTTAATAACATAGAGTCTTTACAGACAAAACAGTGTTTCTTCGTTAAATATCTATTTTCACTGCCTTTTCTGTTCCGCTTTGTAATTTAATATGCTCAGAAGAAAATCTAGAATTTGAAGGTATAATTTACACTGGAGATTTTGACTTACAATGCAGATTTTGACTACAAGTTTGCTTGTCTTCTCCTCTCTTTAGTCCCTGAAAAGTAATTAATCTGACTCAATTTTTAGAGCTGGAAATACAAGATTTTTCACCACTTTAATCTTCTTTTTAGCCTCATTTTCACACAATTCACTTTGTATTTAGCCTGGGTTCCTCAAGTGAAGTGTTTATGCTAACTCAACTGCTAAAGTTGCATTGGTAGCTAATACAAGTCAGAAGTTTCTCTTACACTATATGTACTGTAGAGGTGTTTAATTAGATATTGATTGCCCTGACAGTTTTCTCTATTTTAGCCTTTACAATTTCAGGGTTGTTATTTATTCATTTGCATAGACAATCTTCTCCTTCATCATCTACACCCAGATGAGCAGAGGGATGGAGTCCCTCTCCTACAGAAATAATCTGAGACAGCTGGAGTTGTTCAGCCTGGAAAAGCTATGGCTCCTGGGTGACCGCATTTCAGCTTTCCATTACTTGGGAGACCAAATTTTGACACAGGCAGATAGTGATAGGACAGGGGGGAGCAGACTGGATGACAGGAAGAAATTCATTATTCGGAGAGTAGTGGAGTATTGGAACAGGTTGCTCAGAAAAGCTGTGAATGTCCTGTCCCTGGAAGTGTTCAAGTGGATGGGACTTTGAGCAACCTGGTCTAATGGAAGATGTCCCTGCCCATGGCAGGGGGGCTAGAACGAGATGCTTATAAGGTCTCTTCCAGTGCAAACCATTCTATGATTTTATGATTTTCCTCATCTATTTTCATAATAAATACTACTGTGACTGAGAAGTCTGACTGTGGTAAAGGAGATGATAAAGGGAATATTTACTATAGTTAGCAACTGACCTACAGCAGACTTTAAACAATTTGTGTTCTTTCCAAACCTATAACAGTACCTCCTGTATCTATAAAGCTCTGCAACTGTGCATGCAAGTTGGTGAATATGCTGTTGCTCTTCTTTAAACATGTATATTACGTGTGTAGACACACTCTTCACTACAGCTCAGCAGACATGATAGCTGCCTTTTAAATTTTTTCCATGTGTATTTCATTGTCTTAAGAGGAAACCATGGTGATTTAAGTGACAGTGGTTAGCTAGAACATGTGAATCACCCAGTAAACATACTCAGCAATTTACTCAAAGCAAGAATTTCAGCCATTTTTTTAATTGGTCAGTCAATATATGCTGCCTGAGAAGATGAACACCCATGCAGTGAAGTTAGTCTTACTGAAAACATGCTTTCTTTTTTTAGCTACATTTTGCAGACCTTTCAGAAGTAATCCATGTTCCAAAGACTGGATGATTTACAGACGGAAAATCCTTCATAAAATCAATTTCTTCAGACTCAGTGGACAAATATGACTCTATTTGCTTTAATAACAGAATGGCAAAGTAATAAAATACTGTGGAATAATTGACTAGTTAATTCCTGGTTTTTTTTCTTTTTTAGAATTGGCTTTTTCTAGAAGGAGCTGCTCCGGTCTTTTGATTAGGTTGTTTGAAGTCACTCTGATTGGAATAGCTAATTGAACATGACTAAATGATGAGTCAGACCCAATAGGAGTCAACTATAAGACACACTTGCCAGAAAAGAAAATCAGATTCTGGGAAGTATTAATAGCAGTGTCATATGCGAGACATTGGAGGTAATTATTCTGCTCTATTTGGTTGTGGTGAGGATGCAGGTGATGGTAGACTGTCTGATGTGGGCACCTTACTTAATGGATGATAACAAATTGAAGGGTCTGGAAGAAACAGACAAGAGCAATAAGGGGTTTAAGAAGTATTATCTTTTAGGAAAAGTGAATGTAAGATTATATCTTAGTTATGTAAGGCATTTTTGTTGTCACTTGTTCGTCCATGAGAGGAGAAGTAAACAGCTTATACCTCAGCCATGGCTGTGCTTGCTCTCCTGAAGAGTGTGCATTTGACCCAGGGAGGCATCCCTGGCTTCCAGCTGTGGCCTGCAGGCTCATGGGTGCCGCCAGGGTCCCACTGCAGTGCTCAACCCTTGAAGCAGATTCTGGCTCAGCTCCTATCCCACTGCATGTTACGCCTACTTATTCCGACATCTCTTTAGCATGACTTTCAGGTCTGTTTCCACCTCATATACTGCTGGCCCTCAGTGTGCTTTCGGCATCAAAGGAGGGGCAGGAGGTGCTCCAGGCACCGGAGCTGAGATTCCCCTGCAACCCATGGTGAGGCAGCTGTGCCCCTGCTGAACACAGAGGTTCATGGAGGGAATAGATACCTGCAGCCCCTGGAGGACCCTACACCAGAACAGGTGGATGGTCAAATAAGGTTGTGACTCCATGGCAAGTCCGTGATGGAGCAGGCTTCTGGCAGGACATGCAAGTCCGTGGAAAGAGGAGCCCATGCTAGAGCAGGTTTGCTGTAAGAGCTTGTGACCTCATGGGAGAGCCATGTAGGCAGACATCTGCCACCACAACACTGCCCTCCTCATTTCTGCCTCAGGTGTGGAAGCTGGAAACACAAACTGTGCTCTTGCTTGGGCCACAAGATATAGTGCATCTGTGCCTCACAGGGAGCAATAGCTGACATCAGAAGAGTTCTGTCACTTTCTTTGGATGACTAAAGTAGCACTGGGCTTTTTCCCAGTTGCTTCATGGCAAAAGTCTCCTTTTCACAGTTATACCAGATATATGATCACTATAAATAACTCAGCACTGATTTTAACCTTTTCTAAAGTCTAGTAAAGATTATTATTTTATTTTTTATGTCAAGTTTTTAGTCTTTTGAGAAGCTTCTGCATACTTCTTTCCAAGTAACTGTCAATGTTTGAAATTATTTTCCTTATCTCAAGAATATCTTGAATTTCTTCAAGATACGAATCTGTTCTGTTGTTTTGTATGTTCAAGGAGTTTGACAGCCTGGCAATTATATCCCCATTCACCCTTTCCTGACACCTTCCCATTTTTCTGAGGTTTCTCAGTTGTGTTTTCAGAGCAGTATTGACAGGTAATGCACAGACACCCCCTTTCTAGCAGCTCTGAATTACTCTCCTTTTTTTTTCCCCATGCAGACTTATATTCTGAATAAAGTTATCTGACTTCCAGCATTGCTGTTCTGTAGCCCAGACACTGAAATTGTTGTTGATGTGGCTTTGAGGCAGGACAGTGAACTTGTCTTGGGGGCTGCAGGCACATTAGGGTTAGGTCACACAGTAGAGAATGCAGGAGGCAGATGCTGTACACACAATAATTCAGCTGATTCATTCCTATGTCCTTGAGAAGATTTAAACAAGAGATTACCCATATGACCTACCTGACAGGCATACACAGCTGTGACACAGACACAATTAAATGTTTCAGATTTCTGTTTTGTTCTGACTCAGACCAAAAAAAGGAAGGGGAAAGAGTAAACAGGGACAGTTTATGAAAAACATAATTTTTAAGAAAGGGCTTGCATTCTATACTTGAATTGAAAGCTTACTAATAGCAATGGAGTTTCAGTTATGAAGTTAAAATACAGAGGTTAAAATTTGTTTAATAATATGTCCTAAAACTTACATACTATCCTCTCACCACTAGTCTTTTATCTCAAGTTAGGTACCTTAAATACTTTCTTTCTTGTAATTAAAAGATACTGGGCTACAGAGACAGGCTACAATTCCACTGTTACAGCAAGTTGGTTTGGAAAATAATGATGAATATGGGGACCTTTACAGTTCTCCATGTTAACCAAGGATGTAATAAAAGAAATACACCAAGAAATAAATATATTTGAAGAGGGAAAAGAAGGCATAAGTAATCAGCCAAGGACAAAAACCTTATAGAATACAAAATGGCATCAACTGTCTCCCTTTGTTGAGGTAACTGTGATTTATGCTTGATGGAGGTCCTAGGCACTGCAAAAATTTGGAAAGAAGGAGGTCAGAAACTCTTCAGTCAAAACCTGGTGTTGAATGCTCACTTTTCTCTTATAGAAAATTTACAGGGAAAAATGCAGACAACATTTTGCATCATGATAAAGTTAATTGCAACTAAAATATCTCTTAAAATATTCCAGCCTCCTTTTGAAAGCATAAGTATTTTTTATGAAGTTCCTTTTTCTGAGTAATTTCTTCGCAATTTTTCACTTTCAATGACGTCTTCTCGAATCAGTAAGCTTTAAAGTAATAGAACTGCATAGGAACAGATTTAATAGAACAGTACAGATAAAGATGCTTCACTGTTATGAAATTAAAATTCTACTAACTTAACCATATCTAATAAAAAACTTTTTCTTTGACCCACCAAACCATCTTTTCTTAGGCAAATTAACTGCAAATGAATACACAGCTTAATAAAATATACGACTGTAGTTTTTTACTCTTTATAGAAGTTTAAACCAAGCATCAATTTTTTGTTCTCTAAACCACTTCAGTTTTCCCTTAGTCAATTCTCACAACCTGAACTAGGGACTAAATTCTGCTGGAAATAAGAAGACAGTACAGATAAAACTTTCTATAACCAAATATAAGCCATATACATTGTCTTCCAGAAAAAAATATTTGCTCTGTTTTTTTAATCTCTATACCTAACTTTCTCTATCATATATGTTGCCTCTAGGAGTCTGACATTTAATGGTATTTTGATAAAGTTTCAAAAATTAGTTTCAGAAAGCAGGTGTAAAAGAGCAGACACTTTCCAGAACCCATCCCATTTTCCCAGTAACTTAGTAACTATACTCAGGTCACTCTGCTAATTCACATCAGGGTTGGTTTGGGATCTGATTTGTATTTATGTATGAATATAAACCGAACAGATTTGTTTCCTGAAATCTCTGAGAGCTATAGAGGAAACATAGTTTCATATTTACTGTCAGCTTAAAAGCTCTTGAAGGTTGATAAGAAAAGAATGAAGTTTTCGCTGGTATTGCTTGGGCTATTCAGGTCAGATACTGTAGATTGGTTGTATTGAAAGCATTCTATGTGTAATCCATGGAGAGGCAGTAGTTTTGCAACCACTTGAATAAAAATTATCTCTAGAGACATTACATTTTTTAAATCCTTGCCAGTACCAAGGGGATCTCTTGAATCTTAAATGGGAGCTGGAAAAAATTATATGGAATGAAAATTATTTCAATGGAAAATAAAAAGCATGTCTAGCTGAGTGCTTTTCCCAGTGGATATCACTAAACAAAGGACTGAGACAAATCAGTTTTAAAAAACCTCAGTTTCACCTTCCAGTATGGTGCTAGAACATAGGTATCTGTATCTTTAATAAAGAAGTTTCTTTTTATCCTCTAAATATGTGCAATATTTCCTTAATCTCTATTAACTAGAGAATATTTACAGAGAAATACTCACTTTCCAGAGATTGACTTAATTTCATTTACTGTTTCCACATTCTGTCTTGGTCTTTTGGCAATCGCTGACTAACTGAAGTTCAGTGGATAACACATAGTTTAGGATCTCTCAGAAATATCCTGGCCTCCAAAGATCCAGTCTAGTCTGAAATCTCAGATTAAGCATTCCTATTTTTGGCAGAAGAGACTGGTCTATAGATAGGAAAGGAGTACTGTCCAGGCAAAAGCCTCACCTCAAGGACTATCTATACATCAAACTTCCAGAAAAGATTCTAAGTTTAGAGGAATTCTGCTTTAGCGCTGTAGTTTTAAAACATATTCTTTTTAATTTGTGTATTTAATATACTTCTCTATCTTTGGTCTTACGATTTCCTAAAATTGCTGCGTGCCCTATGCATAATGTATTTTTGACTCTCTTTTCTTTATTCTTGAGGTTTAGCTCTTACATGTTTTTCTTGCTGTTTGGTTCAGGTTTTTGGTTGTTTGGTGGGATTTTTTGCTTGTTAATTTGAGAGAACTGAGTTTTGCTCAAAGCAGTACGCACATGCTTGATACACTGTGGGGTCATTAATATTTGCTGTAATTATTTTTACCAGGAGTCCAAGGCATCTAATGAATACTTATACATGTTATAATCATCATTATAACCCCTCCATTAACCACTCATCCCCCCACTTTTGAAATAAAAACAAATCTAGTTCAGAAAGGTGGAAAACTGAAAATATTATACAGTGGCTCTTTAAATAATGAAAAAGCCTGTTAAAAGGCTTTTGGCAGGTCCAGAATGTCAACATGTCCCTGACATCCTGATCTTTGTCTCTAAATTTTGACCTTAAATTGGATTTCACTTTTTTCATAGCTGAAAGTCCATCTGCAGTCAAAAACATGTGTTTCCACTTTCAGCTACTAATGATCAATAGTCTGGCTGAGCAAATCTTACCTTTAATTGTACCATCACTGTTTGCAAGGTTATAATTTCCGTTTTCAGGTCACCCACTTTTATTTTGAGGATACTTGCAATGTAATTAGCTATTTCCCTCGTATCACTAACAGAATGGAAGTTGCCACTGGTTAATTTTCATCACATCTAAGTTTCTAAGCTCCTCATTGTTTGCACAGTTAACTAATACACTTTGCCAGCAAAATGGGTCCCATAATTTATTTGTGGGCAAAAGAATTCAGCAATAGCTGCTACTGAGTTATGGTTCACATCTCATGGCATAGAGAGGCCTAATTCAAGCTGGTCAGCAAGTCTGCTCTTTTTGCTTTAGTTACTCCTCACCTTTCTGACTGTACCTTGCAGGAGTCCTCACTCAGCCAGGCTCCCCTGACTCCTGCCTGCACCACCAGCTGTTCTAGCAGCTTTTGTCCCTTCAGCTCCAAGCATGTGCTGCATGGGACTCTGATCTGGCTAGCAGGAAACTCTTAAGCAGCTTTATTCCTTCCCATACCTTTGCTTGAAACTTGAAAAACAGAAAACCTTCTGCTCCTCTTTCCCTAGTCTTTGCTCTCCAAAGTTACACAGAGATAGTCGACATATATTTCCATACAGTGTTTTCATTACAAGTTTTCTCTCACTTTATCATATAGCTTCCTTTTGACAGAGATACCATAAAATGTGGAAGCATACCACAAGTTAAACAACTGTGTTCAGACCTGAAGGTAGGCTAAACATATATGATTCAGATGTGTCCATGTATTTTCCTTTCTCTATGCCAGAAGGGACCTGAGCACTCTCCTGTTAGAGGCTCCTCTCTTCTCTGGAGAAGGACACAGAGGGATTTTCCACCTTCTCTGTCAATCTTCCATAAAGGTACATGAGATGAAACCCACAAATTAGGATTCAAAAATTGGTTTACAGTCAGTGCCTCACTGCAGAGCAAACCCAGCTCAAGTAGGTGAACACAACTACCACAAACTGCTCTGTGAACCAGGCACTGACTTCTTTCTGCTTTAGAGAGGGCATCAAACTGCAGAGCACAGCTCATACAGAGCACTTGACGCTACACTTTTCTCTCCTGATGAATCTGACAGACAATTTAAAAAAAACCTCCCACAGCTTGCATACCTTTTGAAAATTATTCCATTTTTGTTATTTGGCTAAACAGTTCTGGCTGAAGTAGCAGTGGCTTGTAAGACTTGGAATCAGCTAGAAAATCTAAATGTTAATTGGTTACAGCTGAAATTTGAATTCACAGTGAGACAGAAAGTTGACCTTTAAGTTTCGTTACCCTTGAATAGCTCTCAGCCTTGGGAAAATGTACCACTGTCAAAATGTTACTGTATTCTTAGAAGTTGTACTAGAATTAGAAAGAAGTTGTTCAAAATGAGGCTAATGTATGCCATAATCATGGAGTAGTCTTATCACAGGCTGAATTAATGCAGGATCAGGTACAACCACTGTGTAGTTTCAGGAATATTAGGTGATAATTGTGGCGAATCAGATAATTACTTTAAGCTGTCAGATAACCTCTGATACTCAAATACTGTGCTTGTCTCATTAAAACTTCATCTTGAAGAATCATGATACCCACTTTTTCATGATTTAGGGAAGCTACACTTTTGTCTTCTTGGTGCATGGTCCATTAGTTGAGTCTCTCTTTTTCAGTAGTGACTCTGCTATATAAACTATATTATTCTTAAAACCAATTCCCCAAAAGTTCAAAGCACTATATTTATGTCTCTCACGTTGCTGTAACTGCAAGGCTTTATCTAGCAAATATATACATTTCCACATGACACAATAAAGATATTGATTTTAGGTTTATTCTAAACTGTCAGGTAAACAGGCTTGATCACAGCAAAGCACAGATCCTATTGACTTTGCTGGGCAGAGACAAATAAAGCTCCTAAGCTTTACTTGGCCCAAAATAACCCTTTCTAATTCTGTTCTGTGGTTAGAAGGAGAAAACGCACCCTGAATTTCACTTTAAATTTTCATTGAGATTTTTATTGTGTTTTTGTTTTGTTTTGTTTCATTTGTTTTGTTCGGGTATATTTTGATATTGGTTTTGCTTTTGGTTTTGGTTCTGGGTTGTCGTTTTGGCATTTTTTGGTTTGACTTTGCTTTTTCCCCGGTGATATCAGGCAGCTATAAAGAGGGAAAGCTATCTACATCTACGAGGACATGAGAAAACAAGGACACCCCTTTGGCCTATGTTATCTTGCATCTTGCCTTTCTATGGTAGCACTTCAGTTTCCTGCAGCTCTATTCAATAATCATGACTGCAGGTCCAGAGACTATTTAAAACGCGTAAGAGAGGCAGAACCTGGCAAAAGGGCATGAGGGATGTTCCAGGCAGTGTGAGCTGATCCAGTGACAAGACCAAAAAAGTGCTACAGCTCCTGTAGCCCTTCCCCCCTGCAGCATCTTCTGATTATTCACCCACCTGCTACATACATCTTGGGTTGGGATGATGACCCTGTCCTGGGCATCACCCAGCACACTGGGTCCAAATCCTGCCTTCTGCCTCAGGCTAAAAGCAGAGGAACAGAAGAAAGCTGAAGGAAGATACCTGGAGCAAATTGAGCAGGAGTACCTGGCTGCACACTGCAAGACAGATATTTGAAAGCTTGACAAAAGCAGCCCTGTCTCACCTAAGGGTAAATTTGTCACCTTTGAGCAGGGGCTCACTAAATTTTAGTAGTAGAAGCATGAGTCTGCAATTTTTAAACAATGACACACTTTTCTTGCCAGACATTAACGCACTGATATAAAAAATAATACCAGTGGGAGATGTAAACTATCATAGTTCTTATAACTGGATTTAAAGTAACGGCTTTGTGTAAATCCTATTTCCTCTTCCTTTTTCCATGCCTCCATCCTTACGGAAAAGGTCACGTGATTCCTCTTTCATCAACTCCATAGAACTGGGATGAGGTTAAAAGACTTAAAAAAGAGGTGTTAGGATACATTTGCACCAGAAAATTCGGATGCAGATGTGGAACTGAAAAGCATTATATCGACATTTGGTTGAAGAGACGTCTGGGATGACAGACGCAGTGGACAAACTTGGCTGACATGACATTTGTGTGTGTATTGGGCAGGAGCAGGGCAAAGGCATGACTTGGAAGATATTGGTGTCAGCATTTAGGAAGGCTGATGCAAGGTTAGTGTCAGGCTAGTGCCAGCATTAACGGTTAAATCGTGTCTTTAATCCCCTGGAACTGAAGGCTTGCAACTGGCAAGGAGTCTGGACTGTCACTCAGGTGTGTTAGAAGGATGTTTCTCATTCTACTTCAATTCTTTGGGAAGAAGTGAAGAATTAAAAATACGTGTTCATGCCTTACATTACTTAGAGAAAGTTATCACTACTGTTCAGGAAGCATGGCAAGCTGCAGCAGTGGCTCTCTGCATAGCAAAGCCTAAGGATTCCCACTTTCAGATGAACTGGAAGCTGGGAGGAGGAACAGGCTGCCTTTCTGGACCTTGTAAGAGCTGCCCTCTGACTCCAGGAGCCCGGGGTTTGTTACTCTGTTGCTTTGCCTTTCACTGACTGATAGGCACTGTCTCCTGCTCCCACAGTGCCAGGTCTTCCCTCTCAGGGGGATGGGTGGGATGATTTAACACAGTTGGTCCTGTGTCCTTGTGGCTGAAGAACCTGGGTCTTAGCTGGTGTCCTGTACATCCTCGTATCAGCCTGCTGTTCCTAAGCTCCACATATCATGTTGTATGATTTACTATGAGATTTTTATCATCATATTCTAATCCTTCTTCTTAATTTCAGTTCCATTTTTTCACAGATCCCTATGGTTTATGAGCATTCCTGTTTAGTATTGCGGGTGGTTAAGACATAGACTGATAAAGTAAAAATTTAACTTTGTTTATGAGTGCATCTTTAATGTCCTTTTTGTCAAACAACAACAGTCTACATTTTTAGTTAAGATTTCATTTATACTTTATGTTTCTAGAAGAGTGGAGTTAGTGGAGAAAATGAGGAAGCAACTTGGACTTTTTTTTCTGAGATGTTCACTATAACTCCAGAGATTATGTGGATTTTGTAGAGGTGATCAGCAGCTGTTTGAGAGGATGTTGTGTTGCTAGGAGACATTAATAAGGACATACAATGAAAAATACATGTTCTTTTTAAACTGCACTTGGGCCAGGAAATGAATGAATAAAAAGTAGATTAATGAACTAGGGTACCAAAAATATCAAAGAGTGCTAGAATATTTAACTTTTGTAGTGGAAAGCCAGTTTTAATTGTAAAATTTAATGCAGTTCCAACCAAGATGTGTCAAAATGAGAAGAACAGACACTGTGGATCATTAACAGCTTGATTAAAGGTACACAGGTAGCCTGAACAGAGAACATAAAGGAAATAAGGACAGAAAAAAAGTTTGTGCAACTGCATGGCTGTTTCAACTTGTTGGTGTTAGACCAAGATCAATGGCACACACCTCAGGCATATTTTTCCAGTTAATTGATTAAGCTTACTAAAAACATTTAGTCTCTTCTCTTTATAATCAGAGAAAGTTCAGCCAGAAAGGACATGAAAAGACATTTTACCCAAGGAGGACAGTTAAACATCAACCATCCCTAGTAGATAATTGATCAAGCCATTCAAAATACCTCTACTAATACAGGCTCCTCCTCAGGCAGTCTCATCTGTTTCTTCCCTTTCCCTGTTATTAATAAGCTCTTCCTAATATTTAACCGGAACCACTCTTATAAGATCGTTTACAATGGAAAAAAATTTTAAGATAATTGAGTCCAACTGTTAACCCAGCACTGCCAAGTCCACCACTAAACCACATCCACAAGTGCCACTTCTACATGACTTTTAGGTACCTCCAGGGATAGTGACCTCCATCACTTCTTCAGGTAGCCTCTTCCAGTGCTTGGGAACCATTTCAGTTAAGAAACCTTTTCCTAACATCCAAACCAAACCTTTCTGGTGACAACATGAGGCCTTTTCCTCTTGTCTAATTGCTTTTGACCTGAGAGAAGAGGCCAAACTCCACTTCGCTACAACCTCCTTTCAGGTAGATGTAAAGAATAATAAGGTGTTCCCTCAGCCTTCTTTTTTTCTGGGGTAAACAATCCCAGCTCCCTCAACTGCCCTTCATGATGCTTGCTCTCTAGAAACTTCACCAGCTTTGTTGCCCAAAATACTCTTATCAAAGTTTAAGCCCATTCATCCTTGTAGTATTCTCAGTTGATATAAGGAATAGTTTATTACATTCTCTTTTTAGCAAGTGTTCCTATGTTATACAACTGTTATCGTGTCTCCTCTCAGTCTTTTTTTCTCCAGTCTAAATAATCTTAATTTTTGCAAAGTGCCTGCTTCCATCATGTTTTCAAAGCTCTGAACCCTTCAGGTATTTGTGCTGGAAACTGTTAAATGCAAAGGTATTTTCTGTAAAGATCCGATGGCTTCTCCAGGACTTTGGAAATAAATGAATGAGAAAGAACACAAGTTTATTAATTCAAAGCCAAGGAGACTTACTAAAGAAAACAGCGCGTATTTAATCAACACAACCTTACCCTTTCAGGTCAGCAGTAAGTATTCAGCCTCATCTGTGGTTGCCCATCACAAAAAAAATGAGAGATGCCTGAAAATGTCAAACAGAAAATAAGAGATAACTGAAAATGTCAAATGGCTTCTCACAAGGCAAAAAGTCCAGATAAAGCCAGTCCTTTTTCTAGAAATAACTAGGCTGTAAATGGAAATAAACACCTTTCTATTTTTCTATTTTCTCACTTTTGCTGAGGATCTATACCTGCAAAAGTTTTCTAAATTAACTTCTATTATGGTTGTGTTGTCATGTCTGGAAAATGGTGATGTTACAGTTTTAAGAGTTTAGTTAAATGAGATTCAGATTCATAGTATCACAGTAGAACTTCATACATTTTGTGCTTAATGATACCACCAGCTCTCAGCACCTCTACTGATGTGATAATGTGCCTGAAAAGGCCTCTGATAGAGTGGTATGATAATAGTACTGACCTATCTTCCTCATTTTCTTTTAAATTTTGTCATTAAAGATGAAGTCAATTAAGAAACAGAAAAATGATGGTCCAATAACATCAAATGACTGAGAAAGCCATGAAATTAAATTCAGAGTTCAAGCTGAAGCACAACAGGAACCAACCAGTTATGGCAGGGTGTTTGTCCAGAGGGAAGGCGGAACTGTGTCCATGGATGGATGGGTGTGATGACCCTGCAAACCCACAGGTGTCCAATGACTCACAACACAGAACTGTAACTTCTGTCTGCTGCCCAATTCTATGCATAGTGAATTAGTTAAAGTGGCAGCTTTACCTCAGAAGTTATTTCTCTATTTGTGTTCAAAGCAAAATCAGGCTCTATGGTAACAAAACATAACTCACTCTCTAGTATTTTACCTTCTTTTTTATTTCCATACTGATGAGCTCTTGAGTATCCAGACTGGCCAGAGCATTAGGAAGTGGCCCATGCTTTAAATGGTTTCAATTTTATAATGCAAGATGTGGTTGAAAAAGTTTAAAAATTATTCAATACAGGCAGATTTCTACCAGAAGCCACAAGTTTCTCCTATGTCTGTCAGAGCCAATGCTAGCTGGTTCCAAGATTGATCCACCACTGGCCAGGGCCCAGCCCATCAGCAGTGGTGGCAGCACCTCTGGGATAACAAAGTTAAGGAGGTGTCCTGAGAATCCTGATTTAGGCTGACTATGCCAATTTGTCATGAATGACTGGTTCAGGTCACTTAAACAAATCACTAGCAGATGTATTAGTAAAAGCAGGTTTAAAAGCATGACTGTGTTCAATCGAGGTTCAATCTACTACTTTCTACATGGATGAAATGCACAAAAAAATCAGATAAGCATCAATTAAGAATTATTTTTGGAGTAAGAGTGCAAGAGAGTTTAGCAGCATTTAATCATTGACTAATGTAGAAAGTGGTTCAATAGGATTTACTACAATTACAACAGGACTTAATTATAGATTTGAGACAGTAACACTCATGCTACGCTTGCTAGAGGGTATTTGAATCCATTCACATACTCACACACACACATGGGCACAAAGTATTTACCAGAGTACCTGTTAAAAATTCCCGTTGAGTGTCACTGAAATATTCATGTCAAATGTCTTGGCATTTCTTAGTGGATGAGAGCTGAGTCTCAAGAACTGGGGCCATCAGCCCAGGTCCTATTGTCTCAGTGAGTGTCCTCTGAATTTTGCAAACCCAAAAGAGTTTGGGAGCTCTGAGAGGCATCCCTACAGAGGGAGATGCTGCTGCAGTCTGCTGCAGTCCTGGAGAGCTCAAAGGGCCTCACTTAGGACAGCTCTTTACAGGACTGCAGGATGATTAGAATTTGTCATCTGCAAAATTTCCCTCCTCAGGTCTCCAGTTAATGGAGTTCCCAAAACAATTGGAGATGGTTTCTAACACAACTGGATATTGCTTTCAAATCTCCAGCCACAATGAATGGGACCATTCCCCTCTGGGTGTGGCTCAGAAAGGGAATGTTCTAAGGCTGTATCAGGCTATAATTGCTCTCTTTACTTAGCGATCTGTCACTTTAACGCTATGCTGCTAATAATCCACAATAAAAATATGACACAACAACACTGAAAATTTTCTACACAACGTTAGATCCTTATTAAAAAAAAAAAAAAAAAAGGTTAGGGTTTTTTAGGCATTTTTTTGTTGTTGTTGGGAAGGTAGTCTATTCCTTTTATAATTTCAGAATTGCACTCCTGAACCTGGAGATGAATGGCAACATTCTCATGAATTTTTACTTCACAAGGGACCCTTGATGTTTCACAAGAGTACAGATGAATTAAACCCCGCAAATATAATGAATTAAACTCCATATATACTAATGATTCCTGTGAACTACTTACTCCATACTTTCTTTTAGCTATGGTTCTCAGTGTGGACATATCAAAACATATTGAACAAGACTTTAACCTGGCTGCTTTATGCTTTCTTTTCTCCATTATGTAGTTCCAAGTACAGTATGGGGTTACAAGTGTTGAAATCCTGTAATATATATTTCCCATGTCCTCTCACATCATCACAACACCATGTTCCTATAAATTGTTTTTTTCTGCCTCACTCCCACACCATGTAATGTTTCAAATAGTTGTATGATAGTATGAAAAACTGATTAAGGGTGTAGCTTGGCTTTGTGTCTTGATTCACCGTTATAACAATGCCAAAAGTGACAGCTTCATTTTATCAGTTTGTTAAAGTGATTTGCCTTGTAATAAAAAAAATCTCAACATATTTCTTTGTCAAGCTTTGGCTTTGAAAATTAAATTTAAAATACAATTGCAATAATTATTTTCTGCAGTACTTCCTCACAATGAGGAGCGAGGAGAGTGGGACACAACATTCTTGAGCTTTTTCTCCTGCCTAAATTTTAATACCAATTAAATAGAGGGTGTTTCTTGGCTGGGTTATCTCACCTGCAGCTTCGCTGATTTGGGGCTGGCTGGAGCCAGTGTGTGTCCTCCAGCACCATCTGCAGTTAAAACACAGGTATTTTTATATATTAACATCAGAAATAATCACGGAGGCCAAAGTTCCTGTCAGGGATATGATATAATCTCTAAAGTTAGCATTAAAACTGCAGTCACTCTTCGAAGCAACAAAAGTGTAGTTACTATTATTCACTTTCCTTCTTTTATGAATGTAAAAGAACAGTGTGATGTATAAAACAACTCTCTCTAAGCTGTTTTTGTAGCTTTTTGAAGCATTTAATTATCAAAATTCCTAGAGTGATCCTTCTAGATTAATCTTTAAACATAAAGGCTGACTCTCCACTGGAGCACTGAGGTGAACTGAAGAGGGAAGAGCAGCCAGCAGGGAGCTGATTGCAGGTCCTTGATCTCCAACAGGTAGCCCCCACGGTATGTTAAAATGTCATAAGGGTTACCTTTAAATGTTAGACTACAGATGTAAGCCCAGCACGATGCCACAGCCCAACCCTTGTAGCCGCTACCAACCTTGCAGCTGGACAGCCAGCAGAGCTGTGAAGGACAGTCTATTCTTTTGTGCTTAATTTTACTTCAGTAGACATACCTCTAGACTGAGGAAAGTCTTCAGGTAGAGTCCCCTGCTGCCTCAGAAAACATGAACCCATCAATTCCGCGAGATTAACTGATTCTTCAAGAGCTTAACAGCACCCACCCATATCCTCACAAGGAGAGGAAAAGAAAAATATTTATATGTGTAGTGCACATTTGTAAGGCAAAGCCCAGAATAGGAAATATTTTCAGTTTGCCACATTTATTCCTACTTGTCTTTGATTTCCTCCTGACTCTGCACTGAGGAACTGTTTGGGCAAGACATTGTCATGCACTGGAGTGTGAGAGGTTCTAAAGTGTCCTTACATGGTTCCTGACAGATGAAGGTACAAATCCCTTCATAAAATTGTAATATGGGAGCTTTGACATTTTCACGTGGCTACATGCCAGCTGAAACACTCTTCTGCTTGCACATCCGTATCCCCCACTTCTGATTTTTAAGAAAACAGGTAATTCTATTTGGTTTTATCTTCCTCAGAAAAGCCGGATGTTATAAGCAGAAAAATCTTCAGAATGAGTTTTCCAGTTTAAGTCAGTGTAGAACAAACAGTGACAAAAATAAGACCGAGAGTAGAAATACCAGCTGAAAGGTAAGAAAAAGGTATACCTACTTACACATATATACTGATATGTTTATAGGAAAGTGAGGAAGTGTGCCACGAGAGAGTGGGCTGTGCTGTCTGCCTCTCTCCTCTAATTAATTGCCTTAGTGTCAGGAAACTGTCCCATCTCTATGTATTTGCCAATTCAATTATTTTGAGTTTTCTGTCACCATTTAACCACTGTTCACCAGTGCCAGAAGCTGTTTAGCATTCACATATGCTTGCAAAAGCAGAGTAGTGAGGTACAGATAAATCAGTCTGATTTCATTAATGATGTTAGAGACAGGGTCTAGTCAGGGCAGGGAAGAAGAAAGACTTACTTCAAGTTCCTGTAACCAGCAGTTTATAAGTACAAAATATATAGATGTTCATGCTTCAGAGCATGTAACTAATGAAGCTTTGAAAGAATTTCTCCTACTGGCGTATTATTTCATAGTTGTTCAATATAAAACTTTTGCCTCTGAATCATCCTATTTGTAGACTTTAACAGTGTATGAAACTCCATTCAGCTTTGATCTGAACTGGTTAGAGGTACACTGTGTACCTGACTTCTGCTGCCTTCCAGATCTTACAAAATGTTTTACTGCTGTACAAAAAAGAGGAAAAATATGGGTCAAGAATGGGAATATAGCTTCTTCATCACTTTATTTCAAATATTAAAATTTAGGCCAGTGGCAATTTGAAAATTTTCAAATGGAAGGAGATGAGCTCTGCAAGGACTATTTAAGAAGCTGATGCATCCCAGACATAAGCAGTGGCACTGGGATGTCTCAACTTTCCTCTGCAGATTTTTCAAGAAGTTTCTAAAGTCCAGATTAGCTTCTGGCCACTGCTGTGCTCTGAATTCATGTTTTCATGCACCTGTAATGCTTCTCAGATCCCTTTTTCTCAGATGTCTTTCCCCAAATTGAAGGGGAAATTCCAACAGCAACGGTAATTTATGACCAAGGCATGATCTGGCACAGAGGCAGAGGCCCATCTGCAGAAGCACTTAAACTAGATGGAAGCAAGCGTGACAGGGACAGAAGGACTCCACCAGGGAGTGAAATTTGCATAGGAGATAAGAAATGCTGTGGTATTGTCTTGTAACAACTGTGGAATATGAGCACTCAGGGGATACTTTTGGTAAACAGACCTGGCAGAGAGGGATGGGTCCAAGGCTGGACTGGTCAACCTCATGCCAACACCCACAGGACTGGTGCTGGGATAAGTGTATGTAAGGAGTCAGCTCTTGCTGCATCTTTACAGCCTGGTTGCAGAACCACTTATGATAGTAGGACTCTGCCCAATTCCTTGATTATCAAATCTCTTCACATTTAATCACAAATGTGTGTTTAATTTTCCTCAAGGGAAATAAAATAAAAATAAAAATTTTGCAACACAATTTTTTTTCCTAGTCCACTCCTCTATGTGGAATGATTGTTTGCCCCACCTGTACGTGTCACTCTCTCTTTGCATGAAAAGTTGCTGCTGTGTTTCCAGGCTATTTAGTGGCCTACAAGGCTCCTTTCCTGTCTCTCTTGCTTACAGCAGACCATGGCTTTCTCTTTGATTACAGGAACTCTGAACTAGGCACAAAAATTCCTGGGGTAGGGACTAAATGTGAAGTTTTGAAATAACTCTATCACTATTATTCCTAACATAAACTTCACGACATATTTGTATATCTTCTACACTACTCAAGAAAAAACCGAATCAAACAAACAATCACATAGATCATCATTATATTTTCTGAATTTTCCAGAGTAAAATTATCCTACATGGGAAAGACTGACATCCTGGCCACACAAAAACCTGGTTTAAGCACAGTTCCTAAAAATAGACATAAACATAGCTAACATAGATCAACACAAATTGCCAGCAAGGGTCACCCAAACTTGAAATTATAACTCAGATCATACAGGTTACCACACCTTCTCCAAAAATTATTAATTCTATCAGCATGTCATTAGTATGACTCAATGAGATACAGATCAAGTCAAACTCATTAGATAGGCATGGGCAAAACAGGGGTCACTTTAGTACTGAAAAACTGTCCTGACTTTTATACTACTGGAAGGATTCAGGGGATTGCACAATCTGATTGCATTATTCAAAGTACTGTAAGTGGATAAAACAGCCTGCATCTGTCTCTGATCTGAGGCTTTCAAGTTCATTTAAAGCTGAAATGTTTAATCAGTTGGAGAGAAGAAGGAAAAACCTGGTGTAGAAACACCAGCTGAATTAATCTGAATGCTGAGCTCCAGTAAAACTGGGAGTATTGCATGTCCTAATATATTAAACCTTAAATATTGTAGTGATGCCTGAAGGATTTTTTCTGCTTTTTCTCTGAATATTTCTTACACTGTTCCCTATATTCACAAGTATTAGCATGCATACTTGTGAAGCCTTAGGTGATAGTTTAGCCTGGTTTCATGGTGTTTAGCAGGCCAGTAGACTAAACACTCCTGAAACCACGCAGAGTTAGAAGACCAAACACCCTGTTTTCGTGGGCCCTCAAGGTCTCCTAGTAGGATAGATTTTGTAAACTAGAAGTTCGCCCACCCAGGCCCCTTATTGGGCCCTCCTGGTAGATATGCTAATGTGTAGAGTCTTTAATTGTATACTCGACTGGGGGGATGGGGCTTTTGCGGCGTGTTCTACCTGGACGGCAGAAGCCATGGAATGGGATCCTATTAAAATACCGAGGTAAACAACCCCCAATCCTTTCACTGTGTCTGTTTATTTCCTAAGACCAGGAAAAGGCATCAGTAGAAATGACAGCAGCAGAAGAAAACCTAGCCTTCTGATTAACCTACCTATTAAAATGGAAATTCATTTACTTTTCACCCCATCTCTGTATCTGACAATGGGCTGAGCTCTATTTTTACCTACTAAGTGTGCTTTACACAAAATGTTTGCTCCAAGAAACAGATTTATTCCCCTGTGTCTTCTTTTTATCAAGGAAAAAACAAAATACAAGTATGTGGTATCTGAAACAAGTTATAAGCGATATGTCTAGTGTCGGATGCTCAGTTATAAGGAAATCTGTTTGTTTTTATCTCTCTCCACACCCCTAGTAGGAAAAATGAATGGGGAAAATGAAAGACAAATAAAAACCAAACAAACAACAAGCAGACACATTTTTTTAAGATCATCTTCATTCCCAGATCTGAGTTAAGATGATTTCTAGTGTTGAATTAATAGAATAAATTCTATTAGGTTCTTCTCTGTTGATAAAAGAGATTGGATGCAGTCCTGGGGAGAGTAAGAACCTTGAAGTTCAGTGCTGTGGTCAACACTGTCTGACATCTTCGTTCATCACTTGGCTGATGGGACAGAGTGCACCCTCAGCAAGTTTGCAGAAGACACACAATTGGGTATCATCTGGCTGATGTACCAGATTGCTGTACTGCCACTCAGAGGGGCCTCAGCAGGATGGATAAATTGGCCAATGGAAACCTCCTCTTGCTGAATAAAGAGAAACGCCAAGTTCTGCATGTGGGGAAGAATTGTGCCATACACCTGTATTGGCTGGGCACTGACTGGCTGGAAAGCAGCTTTGCAGAGAAGGCCTTGGCGATCTGGAGAAGACTCAGCAGAATAGAGTTTGTCAATGCATCCTTTAGCAAAGAACGCAAATGGCCTCCTTGTCTGCGTTAGGAAGACATTTGTCACTACTCAGCACTGGTGAAACACACCTAGAACACTGGGTCCAAGCCTGGGCTCCTGGGTGCAAGACATATATGGGCTTCATGCAGAAAATCCAGTAGAGGTCCATGGGGATGTTTAAAGGACTGGAGCATTTGTCATATGAAGACAGATTGAGAAAGCTGAGACCATTCAGCCTAGAGAAGACAAGGCTCAGGGGCATCTCATCAAGATGCACGAATATCTGATGGGGGAAGGGAGTTTAAGGAGAGAGAGACAGACTGTCCTCAGTAAGTGCCTGCTGACAGGATGAGAGGCAATGGACACAAAGTAAAACACATGAAATATTATTTAAATTAAAAAAAAAACCACTTTCAAGTGTGAGAGAGGTCAAACACTGGAATAGTCTGTTTAGAGAGGTTGTAGAATTCTCATTCTAAAACCTATTCAAAATCTCACTTGACATGACCCTGAGCAACCTCCTCTAGATGATCCTTCTTTGAGGAGGGGATTGGACTGAATGATTTTCAGACCTGTGTCCTATCACCAACTACTCTATGAGCATGTGAGTCCTGCATTGCTTCTTACAAAACAGGTTTTTTTGTGTCTTATTAACACTCAACTTGCAAGGACAGTGAACATTCAGCACAGCTGCTGGCTTCCAGGAATTCTTCCCTAGGAACTACTTCATCTGAAAATTCTCATACACTTTTTGAGTTCTGGGATGCTTTTAGTGTCAATGTCACAGATGGGCATACAGGCCCAGTGTACATCACTAGGACAAATCAGAGACTATGTCTGTTTAAAGATTGCAATACATGGATTTGTTTTCTATGACATTTGGTACATCTGTTACAAAACAGGACTTGAACAAAATAATATGTTCCAAAAAATGTATGTTGGTAGTCTGAGTTAAAATACTGGCACAGTTTAGACATTTTAAAGGGAAAAAAGATAATGAAAGAAGTGTTGTTCAGCTATAACACCTGTGTTTCTTCCTCCACCCTACTTCCCACAAAAAGCCCCACCCAATGTTCTCTAGGCAAGAAATACCTGAGAAAGGAATTGGAGACAAAAATCCTTAAATATATTTTAGAAGACTATGCATTTTTCTTTCCTCCTTCACTAATATGCACATTTTTCCACAGTCAATTTTTTAACCCTGGTTTCAAGCACAGATGAAAGCATGTTCAATCTGACTTGTTCTTCTGAACTGATAAGAATTCATTGGATTTGTTTTCACCTTCTGTTTTTCAATTTGTTTTTCAAGTCTTTTGTACCACCTGTTTTCAGAATCTTTAGAGTTAGATCCCCCTCAGATCACTTTTCCCTACTTTAAAGAAAAAAATCACTGATTTTTGCATGCTTGCCAAAAATCCACAATCCCAGGTAGTCTCGCCTCTTAGCAAGGCATGCATAAATTTTAAAAGAAATATAAAACTTGACACAATATGGGGATCCTGACCCAATGCTGCAGATTAATATAGTTTTGTGAAATATGCCAAGTTATTTCTGTTGCCAATAAAGCTTCACTACTTTGCTAGTCATGCTGATCTAAGCAGGTATTGTCAACACCTTTGGTTATGTAGAGCTAAAACATTGAATAAATGAAAAAAATACATATGTTTGCTTCACATCCTCAGAACTGCTAGAGGAAGTTCATGTTCCTATAACTCTTTCAAATCCTAAATTTCTTGCATTTGAAAATGAAGTCATAAGAGAGCAGGCTGTTCTGGGTAGAGCTGGATGCAGAAAGCATTTCCCACATAGTCAACTCTCCCATGCACTTCCACTAAGACGAGTTAGGAAGAAAACAGAAAAAAAAAGTAGCAGCTGCTTTTAGTCTGACTCAGGCAGTTTAATGGTTGCTGAATGGGCAACTTTTATTAGCTGTCAAATCTGCAAGTGTCTCTTCCCCATTGCTCAGGGAAGAGTTTTATTTGTGTTACAAATAACTACAATTATGCTTTGAAATCTCCAAAGGCAATAACAGTTTTCTTCCAATGTGTTAAGGTTTAAAAATTATCTGAGTTCTGACAAGAGGAGGTGCAAGCCACTAACCCCTATCCTGAGGGTTAAACCTGTCCTGAGAGGAATCATGGATGAGAACAGGACAGTAACAGTCAAAATGAAGTACTCATTTTGGGCGTGTAAGCACACAGACCCATCATCTTCATTGAAACACAGAAAAGGTATTCTTAAGGGCTAAAGTACATCTGTCTAAGAGATATGAAACTATAATCTGCAGTTATTGCAATTGAAACAAAAAGAGGTTTACACCAATTTGTGCAAATTTTTTCTTTTAAAATCATGGCAGTCAGCTAGATTTTCTCTCTTTTTTTTCAGGGTGAGGAAACCTGAACTTCAGAGAAAAGTTTCTGTATAGTGCTCATTTGTTTAAAATTGGAAGTAATAGGCTTTTCACATGGACTCTGAAAAAAGTCTTTTGTGAAAGTTTCAGCCATTCTGCTCTTTATCTTCTCCTTCATGTTCTCTTACCATCATATATGATCTCTTTCGTAGCACCTGGTTGAGCATGGAGAAAGAGTACTGGACTGAAAGGCAGATTCCAGCCTTCAGGTTGTGGTGCTGAGGTGCTGGACGGGGATGAAAGAGTTGGGCAGAGTGATAAATCTGAACCCAAGCTGCTTTTGCAGACTGTCAAGTCTCCTGCACTGAAGGAGACGCATGAGAAACTTTCCCAGCCCTGTTGTGGCATTTGCTTCCAGGCTTCTGGCTGCAGAACAAGCTCATGTGTCCCCGTCTAGTCTGAGGGGGCTGTGGGCACAGCAGGACCTTTTGATGGAATATTACTGCCCAGTCACCTTTGCTCTTTTGTGGGGTTCTTCTGCCTTTGGGAATGCTGTCTGCCTGCAGACCTTTCCCTCCAAGGGCAAGCTGCATTTCATTATGGTTTGCCATCTATCTGAGATGATATAAGAATAAGAGCATGTAGACTGTGAAGAAACGATAAGAAGATGCTGTGCTTCTTCCCTGGCCTGAGGATCTGATGCAGGTGTGTTGCTGGTCAGTTCATCCATGGTGAAAGCAGTGTAGGAAGTGGTGAGGAGCATGGTCTGCTTTATAAAAATGCTGAGATCAGTGCTCAGGACTGGTAGGCAAAAACAAAGGTCATTTGGGAAGCTTATGCTTATGAAAAGGTTGAAAAGGTGTTCAAACTTACTCAGCAATAGAGATCTCAGAAAAGAGCTGCATTTAGATAAAAAGAGCAGACTGAAGAGTACCATTTCCTGAATGCTGATGC
This sequence comes from Eopsaltria australis, assembly GCA_034509425.1. NCBI lineage: Eukaryota > Metazoa > Chordata > Aves > Passeriformes > Petroicidae > Eopsaltria > Eopsaltria australis. Next base: position 11,913,676 of record JAVTVJ010000033.1, read on the forward strand.
CACTCAGCAGCAGCATGCCAGTGGAAACTCAGCTCTACACAGTACGACAGAGCAGCAGCAAAGTTAGCAATCAGACAAAAGAGTAATTGCTTCGTCTGACTGGTTCTGCCCCACACAACTAAAGCATCCTGTAAAATATCTGTCCGTAAAGAACTATAACCATGCAGACTAAACCGGGCGTTTTGCAAGTAAATGGTTAAAGCTGCGAGGGAGGGAAGAGGGGGTGAGCGGTGGGATAGTGCTCCCTGGTGGAGGCAGAGCACCGGCTGATCTGCCAGCCAAAAGCCATCCTGGGGTTACGTGTTTTCAGGGCGAGGATGCAAAAAAGCAGGCGTTTAAGCTGCCAAGAATGGGATACTCTGCAGAACTATTTAATCTGCCGGACTGCAGGTGGCAATGGGAGCTACAAAAGAGTTTCTCCGAGGAGAGGGAGAGGGAGAGGGAGAGGGAGAGGGAGAGGGAGAGGGAGAGGGAGAGGGAGAGAGAGAGGGAGAGGGAGAGAAGGCGCAAATTTATCAGGCAATATATCACCTAATCCTAAGAAGTTAAAAAAATATTAATAATTTTTCAATAAACAGAAGAAAGGTGTTGGTCTGCTAGTCAAAGGTTATATAAACTCTCTACTCTGCTTCATTTATTGGCAAAATTATCTCTCAAGATTTGACTAAAAGACACAAAGGCACAACATTTCCTCTATCAATGGGAAACATTACACATAGCTAAATAGATGGGATAAACGTACAAATAAATGAATGTTAAACCAGATATATATGTATATATATATATATAAGTTCTTGGATTTTAGAGTGCCTTAGGCATTAGTGCCTACAGGCAGTGAATAGCTCAATGTGTCATTACCCTTCAACTCCAAATAATAAGAAAGATCTTTCCTTTAAATACTATGTAAAGAGGAATAAGAATTAAGTATTATTACATCCTTTGTCAGAGCTGAAATTCATGTACTAAGGGCCTGAGTCAGCAAAACACATCAGCACATTCTTAGTTCTATTCAGTTCTTCAAATATTTTTATGTATTTTGCTGAATGTAGACAGCTCACTACTAAGTATATGCCTATCACCTTCACTGCATGAAGGTTTTTTGACTTGTTTACACTCAGAAAGGACTTGAGCAAAAAAAAAAGAATCTGCCTGGGAGCAACTCTTTCTAGTCCTACTATCCTAAACCCCTTAATCTGAAAGTTTAGTCACCCAAGGCAACCTATGAAGTCTATGCAAAGTAACTGATTTAGTAAAATTCCTCATAGGAAAAATAAAAGTCTGGTAGAATATTATATGCTGGCAGAGGTGTTTAGGAGTGGAACATATCACAAAACTGCAACTCGTGATTCCTTTGCCAGAGTGCCATTGTTTGGGTCAATATTTGCTGTACAAGTTAAGGTTGGCTGAGCATTAACATGATATAAATGTGTCTTGTAGTGATATCTGCCAATATTTAACAGGGAGTTCATACAAACCTCTCTTCCTTGGCCTTTCATTAACTGTTTCAAGGACTTGTGTCCCTGAACACAGGAGACTCAGGGCAATGGGAATTTGGGCATGTCTTCTTCACTTTCTTGCAATCAAAGATGAAAACCACAAGCCAACACAAAGCAGATGTATTATCCCCTTGTTTAGAGAGCACTGAAAGCTTGGAGATGGAGGGAGGGAGGGAGGGAGGGAGGGAGGGAGGGAGGAAGGAAGGAAGGAAGGAAGGAAGGAAGGAAGGAAGGAAAGGAAGGAAGGAAGGAAGGAAGGAAGGAAGGAAGGAAGGAAGGAAGGAAGGAAGGAAGGAAGGAAGGAAGGAAGGAAGGAAGGAAGGAAGGAAGGAAGGAAGGCATTCTGTACTTAATGGACAAAGACAGACTTAATATTTCTAAATACAGCTGGAATAATTCAGCTCTTTTTATATGATTTTTTAAATTATCTCTAAACTTAAAGCGTCTTTATGGAGGCAATGCAATATCACCAGAGCAGTGTGAACCTTGAGTAGCAAAATTCCATCTGTCTTTGTGGTGTCATTTCTAGCTGGACATTCAGAGAAACTCCATCCTGCTGTGGACAGATGCATTTTATTTTCTGTGTTTGGTAGTACAGGTGGGCGGGAGAACCAGATCATTCACAGTCACTGTAAGGCCAAAGCATCTGCCTTCACCTTTCAATTCATAGATCCTTGCAGGACCCTCATCTACTTTCTTTCTCAGATTTCCAGTTGTTGAACAGTAAACCATGTCACCAGAAATTGATGTTAGTTATCACTTGTACAAAAAAGAAAAATCACCATTTATATCCTTAACATTATTACTTGTGTTCATCCAAAGGAATTTAGGAACTGGATTTTTAATTTATGCAAACAAGATGAATGAAGGAGGTGTTTCCTGGAGCTGAAGGAGCTGAAGGTTTTTTGAGCTGTTTTCTGCTTCTTCAGGGCCCACCTGTTACTCCTGAGGGATGTCTAACAGCTCTTTATTAAACTATATTGTCATTCCAATCTGAATGCATGTTTTCCATATCTTTTCAATGTCATAACTTTCTGTCTGTGAACTGATGTACAGGTACTGAGTTTTTCTATTAAATCATCAGTGGTTTTGGAAGTTACACAGGAATTATTTACTTCCTTAAAAAAGGAGACAGATGCAGACAGATGAAATTCCATCGCAAAGAAAGTTCCTGTACTGTGACTCAGCTACTGCAATATAAATTGCCTGTTTTTAAAATCATTTGATTCTGTAAATGAAGAGGAAATTTTTCAAGGAATGTCTTTGAGAAAATGAATGTATGCACATTCCACAAGCCATTTACAGAAAAATTATATGCAAAGTAAAAGTAAAAATCCTTTTTTTATATTTTCCCTGTGCTACCACATGGTGGCCACATAACCCCAGATGTGGGCTGCTGCTTCAAGAACACTGAGAAAACCTTGATAACACCAGTTCTTGTTTTCCTTGCACCCCACATTAAAAGATTTGATCGACACTAAAGACTTCTATGCAAGTTCTACAAACTTACTAGCCTTTCCTAAAAGCTCAGGTAATATAATTCCACCTACTGTGTAGTCTGATTGTTGGACTGGTAATTTAGGCAGAAATTAGATGCAATCAAAATACCAGAAGTACAATAAAAAACGAATGAGAATTGAAAATAATCTTGTAGAAATACCCAAATTCAATTTTTCAAGTTCTTCAGAGAATGAATGAATTTGCTACAATGAACTATGATCTTTTAATATTACTTATATTTTACTTTTAACAATGACATGTAACATAAAGGTTATAAATGTATTAACAATGCATTCATTACATCAGTTTATGTATTAAAGTTGGTTTAATTTAAAACAAATGTCATATTTGTTCTGTAAAAACATTTCTGCAGCAAACTAAGTTCAACTCTGACACGGAGTTTAGAGTGGGCAAACTTTTCTATTAACCACACTGTTCTCCTGGTTCAGTCTTCAGTATAACACCCAATGCCCCCACTGGCAGCTGGGGATTTGGGTTCTCTAAACACCTCCCACAAGAATGGGACCAAAAGGGTTGGATACACATCACCTGCTCCCCTGGGATGCCTGGGAAAACTCGAGAGCCTGACTTCAATCAGTTGTCAAAACACATGTCAAAATTCTTAAAGGATTACATAAGAAGGCCAAATACATAGAAAACAGGGGGAAGTCCACCTGTCAGACTCTTAACTAGGACCAATTTGAGATTATTTTTATTCCCCTCAGAAATCTTTTGACACACCAAATAATGAATTAAAAACATTGCCATAGAACCTTGTAAGAATTGTGAATATAATGCCACATACACCCACCATCTGCAGCAAGCAGGATATGCTGCAAAGCAGGCCTCTAGTTGAGGAACAAGAACTTACTAGTAGTCATTCTTGCTGCATTGGGAAAGATGTGCTTTGGTCAGGAACTTGCCCCTGAAACTGTGTGGAGACTTGAAGCAGCCAAACCCCACCTCTCATGAGGCACTGTGGCATCATCTGCAAAACAACATTTTATATTTTTTGCACAAAACCCAGAATCTTTTCAGGTTTAGGCCTTTTCCTTTTGGGGTCTAGTTAAGTATTGAAATTTTCAATGGAGAGAAAATACCTCTCTTAAAGTACCTTTTTTCCATTGGAAATAAATTGTAAATGGTGGATTTTGATCTACTTACAAAGTCTGAGGAGCTGTCTGATATAAAATTGGAAAATTTGCTGCCTTCAAGCAACCTTATTTAAACTTACTAGAACTCTTCAGGCTTCAATACTGTATCATAAAAGCATCAGTAGGAAGAGCTTTCAGAAGGGCTTTCATCCAGGTTTGTCTTAACTTGAGCAACCTGTTGGAGACAATCCTTCTTTTACAGAAGCCACTTCCAGATTCCCAAAGCAAACCATAGCCAAAGCAATGCCTACCCTGAACTCATGGTTCACAGAATCGTTGAATCATAGAATCATTAAGATTGGAAAAGACCTCAAAGATCATCCAGTCCAACCTTTGACCGCCCACTACCTCAACAACAAGACTGTGGCACTGAGAACCATGTCCAGTCATTTCTTCAATAGTTCCAAGGATGGTGGTACTACCACATCCCTGGGCAGTTCATTCTAATGCTTAACCACCTTTTCAAGGAAAAAATTCTTCCTGATGTCCAGCCTGAATCTCCACTGGCACAACTTGAACCTGTGTCCTCTCAGCCTGTTGCTGGTTCCCTGGGAGAAGAGGCTGACCCCCACCTGGCTCCACCCTCCTTTCAGGCAGTTGTAGAGAGTGATGAGGTCTCCCTGAGCCTCCTTTTCTCCAGGCTGAACACCCCCAGCTCCCTCAGCTGCTCCTCACAGCACTTGTGCCCCAGACCCTTCCCCAGCTCCCTTGCCCTTCTCTGGACACGCTCCAGCCCCTCAATGTCTTTCTTGCAGTGAGGGCCCAGAACTGAACACGGGATTGGAGGTGTGGCCTCAGCAGTGCCGAGTACAGGGGGACAGTCACTGCCCTGCTCCTGCTGGCCACACCATTGCTGATCCAGGCCAGGTGCCATTGGCCTTCTTGGCCACCTGGGCACACTCTGGCTCATGCTCAGCTGCTGCTGACCAGCTCCCCCAGGGCCTTTACTGCCAGGCAGCTTCCCAGCCACTGCTCCCAGCCTGTGGCACTGCCTGGGGTTGTGCAGGACCCAGCACTTGGCCTTGATGAACCTCATACAATTGGCCCTGGCTCTTTGATCCAGCCTGCCCAGATCCCTCTGCAGAGCCCCTTTCTTCCCTCCAGCAAATCAACACTCCTGCCCAACTTGGTGTCATCTGCAAACTGACTGAGAGTGCACTTGATCCCCTCATACAGATCGTCAATAAAGATATTAAAGAGGGCTGGCCCAAATACAGAGCCCTGGGGAGCATCACTGGTGACCAGCCCTCAGGTGGATGTAACTCCATACTCCGCCTCTCTCTGGACCCAGCCACCCAAGTGGTTTATAAACCAGAGAAGAACTGTAAAGTGCCAGGTTCTCTAGGAAAATGCTGTGGGAGACAGTACTGAAGGCTTTACTAAAGTCTAGAGAGACTACATCCCCAGCCTTTCCCTCGTCCACTAGGCAGGTTACCTGGTCAAAAAAGGAGAGTGGGTTGGTGAAGCAGGACCTGCCTTTCACAAACCCATGCTGGCTGGGCCTGATGTCCTGGTTGTTCTGTATGATGGCATTCAAGATTATCTGCTTCACAATATTCCCTGGGAATATTCCCTGGAGCACTGAGGAAGCTAGGGGAGCAGGATGCAGATTTGACAAACTGAGTCTTCTCAGAAGAAATTTTATTTCATAGCAACATCCCATCCCCAGTGACCCATGACTCATTGCATGGTATGTATGCCATGCATACATACATAAAAATTCAGGTCTGCTGACAGGGCCCTTCCCATTGGCATTTTGTGCTGCAGTCCTTCCCAGAGGATTGCAGATTTTGCAGAAAAATACAAACAGACTGCCAACACTGACACAGTAAAGTCTCTTTCCTCATTAAAAAGAGGGAAAATTCCCACCCGGTTAAAGTGGAATGTAGGATCAGCCCAGGTCCCGAGCTGGGTGAGCTAGCCCTAAATTTGAGTGCCTAGAAAACCAGCTGGTAAGGACACACTAAATTCTGTGAATATAATTGTCTGTGTAGAAGCCCAGACTAAAGCACCATGTTTAAAAACCTGTTGGTTTTTAAACAGATCATGCACAAAACAAATTCCCTGATAGATGCAGTTACTCAGCCATGGGAGTGAGGATAAGGGGTTTTCAGCCAGAATGGGGACACTGTGGATTATTTCTGCCATGTCACAGAGCCAAATCCATAATGTCAGAAAACATCACGGGGGATCTATCATCCCACAGCTTCCCACACCTTTTCCCCAGGATTTTTGCAACAGGTTATAAAGTCATGGGATTTAGAGCACTGAGAAATTCAAGTTCTTTCTGAAATGCCTTCATAATAATGAGCATTGTCTCAATAAACTGCAATCACATCTTGCATATTCCCAAGAAAATGCTTTCATTGAGAAGAGATGCATTTCAGGGAAATACCATTCTTGTTTCAGGTTGCCCCTTTGTGTGTTCTGTAAATCTTCAAAGTGGCTGTGACTATAATTCATCTGGGCCGTGGGCAGAAGGAGACATTTCTCCCAAGAGGGGCACAGACTACATGTGTGTGTGGTCCAAGGGAAAGCAGCTTTAATCACGCTCTGAGAGTAATAGGCATTGTACTGTGACTAAATTTACTGTGCTTTCTGGCAGACTCTTTCTGAAGGGAGAAGTGGCGCATTTCGAGCTCTAATCTTTGTTTTGTCTGTAGATTTTCACTCTTTCTATACTAACTTGATACTAAGGGCCTGATCTTCACAAAATGGGGCCCAAAGTCAGCATCTACTTTCACAAACTCAAGTAGCTAGCACATGTGCATCTCAGTGCAAAGCAGAAGTGACTGACAAAGAGCACTGGACACGTGGATCTACAAAGTACCTTTTTGCTTTCATGTATGCTAAAGATTTTACACAACTGCAGCTACATTTCTGAGAATAAGATGCTGGCTGTTAGCTCAGAGATACATTTTATTTCCATCTCATTGCCAAAGGCAACTGAAGTATTGAAATACAAGCACGGTGCCAACTGTGCGGTTAAATTGAAGTCACCAGCTCAGCTTTTCTGCAGATTTAATTGGCAAAGCTGCAGTCTTTTCAGACCTTTTCAGATTTGGTCATCCTCTTTGTAGAAAATTAAGAGAATTAAGGCCAAATCCAAGCATAAAATAACACCATAAGACCCTCATTGTCCTCGTGAAATGGACAAACATGACATGTTTTCTTTCAGTTTGATTTACACCATCAACATTTGGAAGCACAGTCATTGTTTAGCCAAACCTGCCAAATGTTTTCTATTTAATTACACAATGCAACCACAGAGCCTCCTAGGGAAAGATCTCTTGTTTATTTATTTACTTAAGTTGATGAGATACTACCAAATGACTAGACATAATTCTCAGAAAAAAAAAATACTAAGGCAGCAGCATTTATAAACAAGTAAGAAAAAAGCAGTTGTATGGTTTGTGGGTTTTTTTTTAAATTTGAGAACAAGAAAGCAGGAAGTGCAGAAAATACTACTGACACTTTTGTATTTTATTCACCATAAGTACAAAAATCTATGGAAGAACTGGGATATATCACTGTAGTGAAGTTGTGTATCATTTTATGTTGCAGACAGCAAGCAAGGGGTGTGTAACATGCTTCCTTAGTCTTTCTTCTCTCCATCTGTCCTGCCCTGCTCACTGTCTGTTACAGCCAGTCCATCCTGTCAATCTGGAGCTTGGCTTTATTTAGTTCTGAAGAGAAGGTGTCCCACTGTCATAAGATGTAACTAGAGTGATTAGTTCAGATTCTTTCAAAGGGAGATTGTACTTTTATGAATAAAAATATCATCTGAAATTGCATTACCTTGAGTCATGAGTAAATCCTTTAGGGCATAAACTGATCACCAACAGGCTTGACAAAGGAATGTCTTCAGGTAGTGTATTATTGCTAGTGATGAGTGATAAGTTATGTTATTTCTATACAGAAGTACTGACTTGCAGTCAAAATGGCCTTTTAATTTATTAGAACACGACAAGTAAGAAAAAACTGTAATGTCTTTCCAAGAAAGACAGGCTCTTGTACACAAAGCAACCACTCAGTGATAACAAGGCAATGGGCACAGTGCTGGAGTCACTTTTCAGACAGCAGACAGTTTTCAGATTTAAAGGAACATTAAAAAGTAACCTTAAATTTATCCCTAGAGAAAGAAAACCTGCTGATCAGAAAAATTAACTCTTTTCTCTTATTAATCCCTTCTCTTATGCTTTGTTTTTAACACATCTTGAGAAGTTTGGGATGAGCAGTTCCACTCCTCACCATCACATTGCCTCTTGTCAAACAAAACAACTTCTCAGGAGACTGAGAGTGCTTGTCTCCCCTTGAAAAACCTAACAAGAGAAAAATATACTCACCCACTGACAGAAACCCAGAGGCTTCTGAATGCCCACAACCACTCTGTGACAGCTGGGCAACAAAAGAAAACTGGTATTTTCAAAGCAAAAAAGGTGGTACACTGTAGCATGGCTACTATCCCAGAGGATGGGCACCTGGACATCTCTAGGAAAAGGGTAGCCAGGTTTCAGTGGCTGAAGTGGTGCATTAGGGGAGGTGGTGGTGGTGTAGAGGGACCTTGTGCCCTCAGCCCCCAGGAGCTCCCCCCTGTTGTAGTGATGACAGTACATATAGGTGTGTCCTCCAGCAGCAAAAGAGGGGTAAAGAATTGGGAGGTGGGTGAGCAGTTTCTGAGGGGTTCCCAAGACAGCACCACGTGTGGGGTAAGCTCAAAGCCTGGAGGGAGAGCTCACCAGACCCCCTAAACACAGACTCACGCATTAAAATTTCCCCAATTCTTCTCCTTCATGTGCAATTTCCTGAAAAAGGGTGTATCATCCAAAGTGTTTTTAAATAGCTTATACATCCCTCATCGTTATTTTAATTTTAAAATGTTCTGCAGAACTAATTATTTTTAATGTGGCTTAAAAAAAAAAAAGGTGTGGTAGAATAATATTTTTAACTCTAGCAAATGAAATTCAGAACTCTTATAAAATTACCAAAAGTCTTTTGAATTGCAGTTCAGAAAGAGTTATTTCCTTTTATGACACTCACTACCTTCTTTATATAATATTTAACCCATAGTGCTGTAAAGGTTATTGGAGCTGCATACTTTGGAAGGTTTATTCCTCCTCCTGCTGTTGTGACACACAAATAAGTGACCAAGTAAGTAAGTAAAGCTAAATAAATGAGGCTGAAGAACTGCAAGCCAAAGTGAAGTATAGCTTATTCTTAATCCTGACTCTTTTGGGGCACTTCTTTGTGAGAATCCTGAAGTAGCTGAAGATCCCTTCAAAGAAAAGCTAGTTATAGAAAACTTATCCCCGGTGCTCATGTGACCAGGTAATGTACTCGATTCACACAAACAGGTAATCCACAGGGCTGCACTCTAGACAGTTAAGTGGCTTTAACATAAACTCCTATTGCAGAGGGCTGGAAAGCAGATAAAAGCTTCATTTGTCTTCTGAACCCTCGACAAAAATCTGCCCATTATACAGTGCAGACCTGTGTGAAGGCTCCTGGTGCCTTTTTGATGTGGGAGCCGGTGTGCTTTCAGCAGGGAGTCAATGACTGGCACGCTGCTGGCTCTCCTCGCCCACTCCCCATGGCAGATCAGACCCTGGGCGGGGGCTCAGCTCCGTCGCCTGGCGTCAGCCAGCCCAAAGGAATCGCCACGGGAGGACACGTCCCTTGGCTCACAGATAGCGAGGGCAACAAAGGTTTGCTTATGGCTCCCGTGAAAAATAGATTTTTTGTGTGAGGATATTTATCATCCGCTCATGTCATCGTTCCTGGGTTTCTGGTGACAGTTGTGGCATGGACAGCGTACAGAGTCTTTTATCTGTGAATGTTAACATTTCTTTGAAGACTAAGCATGAAATATATTACAACAAGTTTACTGATAGAAGAGCTGGAATGACTTCATAAGAGTAGAGGATCACAGAAACAGACACATAACTGTTTGTGACTTCTGTTTAGAAAATAAAGCAATGTTCAAAAGCACAAAACTAAACAAATTTTGCATTTGTTTCAGAGGTCTGAAGCTGGGACCCAATCCACCCTCAGAGAAGCCAGCAGGGGCCTTCCCATTGACTTCAATAAGCTTTTCATCCAGCCTACACTTGGTCTGAAGTTATTTGTGATTAAACTTCTTTCCTTCTTTACTGATAATGCAGACCGGTTTTGATGAAACTGGCATGCATTACATGTCCATTACAACCTGAGACATGAGCTTCTAAAAGGGATGCAGGTACCCAGAGCCACTTTCCTGGGAGCAGGGACAGCTGTGTTTTTTCCCAGGTGGTTACTGTGTTGTAAAGCAGTGGGATACTGTCAGCCACTGCATCTACCCTGCCTTCCTGGAGCTTCACATGCTCTTGTGGTACAGGAGAAATTTTATTTCAGAGCTTGAATTTTTTCAAGTCTTGTTGATACTTGCTGTTTTCTTTGAATGCCAGTTGTTCTAGGAATAAATAAACCATCAGATTGGAACCCCCTCAACACCAGTCTCGAACTGAATGCTTTTGGTGTATCTTTTAAGTGCTGGGCCATAAACCAAATTGTGAGTAACAAATGCCCATGTCATCTGACCAACTCAAAGCTGGTAGTGTGATTTTAATCTCTAAATATTAATGTTTAAAAATATGTTTCCTTTCTACTAGGGATACTTGTTAAAGTTTGGGGCAATTCGTGCTGTTGCTGGTACCATTAAAATATTGAAAATATGTTTCTGAGTGAAATGAAATCATTACTTTGCAATTCTGTTGGAACCAAAAACCACGTGGGCTGCATGTCACTGAGATATGCTACACCAGTTCTGCAGTCTTCAAACCCCCCATAGTTTTTTGTGTTTGCTGGTAGGGGCAGCCCACCCAGCATAAAAAGGCATGTAAACGATTTTAACAGACAAGTGTTGTGTTGACCAAGGTTTCCAGTGCTAAACTATCCAGAAAGATTTAGACAAATTTTTTCCCTATGGTAAAATGCATATGTGAGTTTAAAGATGAAGAGAAATGAAATGTGTTATTTATTGCCTGAAATATCCTTGACATTACACACATGTGTATTTCACTTAATCCTTGTTTTGATAAATGCCCACACTGCTAAATACCTAATGTACAACAGGATGTGGTTCCCACTTAAATTAGCACATGCTATAGTTTCTGATTTTTAATGATGGAGCTGTTTGCCAATAAAAACAATCGATAGATCAGCATGTGTGAGCTACTGAACCTCAGCAAAAGCCCAAACTAATAAGAGAGAGACAGAAAAATGCTTCAGGTCACAGTCAGCAGATGGGAAATGGCCAGATGTCTGTCTGGGGCAGGGAAAGTGCAGCATGTGTTTAAATATATATCTATGTTTTCATATGGCAGCAACCACTGGGAAGTTCAAATACTTGGACTAACCAAAGCAATGGTTTTGAAGTTTACTTTTGCATTTGGGGGACAAAAATAAACTACAAGGACAGATGCATCTCTAAATCTGAAAATTCAGCTATCAGATATAGCTGATACAGGCATAGAAATGCATATTACATGCAATTTAAAACTCAAGAAATAAACTTTGGATTTTGCAAGCAGACGAAAGCTACATTAGGTGATTTTGGCAACATAAGATGCCATCTGTGAGCAGCTGAAAATAAAATTGCATTTTAAGTTTCTCTCATAATTCTATCAAACAAGAGCATGCAATAAAATGTAATATATTTAAACAACATTTTTTGCAAAACTGTGCGACATGCAAACAAATGGAGAATATTAGCTAAAAAAGGATTCCATTGTGTAATTTCTAGAAAAGAACCAAGTGATATGTTTACATATTAAAAGCTAAGCTAGCTAATTTCCTAAGCATGCAGGCAGTAAAAGTATGATTAGAAATGTCACAACTTTTTAAATCACATGCTACTGCAAGACTGCACAGATCATATATCTCTGAGTAAAATAAATAAACCCTCCTTATTTTTCACTGAAAAGGCTTCCACTTCTGTGCAGATTAAGCAACCTGGTAACACTGTCTCTGAGAGAATTATTCATCAGCTAAAAGATATGCAGGTGCATAAGTGTCTGACTGGACTGGGGCCTATAAGGCAAAATTATTTATAAGTAGAAACACAATTTACTGGTGGATTGAAGCAATTTGAACATTTCATTTAACTCCTCTATAAATGGAATTTCCCTGTGTATAGTTCACAGCAAGAATATTTTTCCACAGGGAAAAATCCAGACCTCACTGGAGTCAATGGTCATCTTTCCATTCACTTTGGTGGGTTCTGGATCAGTCCCCAGCTGCGAGTTGGGTACGTCTGCCTGGCAGTGCCAGCCCCGTGCTCGCCCCTAGGACACGGCATTCTCAGCTGAAGGGTTATGCTGAAGAACCTACAGTATTCTAAAAGAAAGTTTGCATGAAGAAAATAGCTGTGTTTTTTTGATGTCAACATCAAGCAGGAAATACAGGAGTCTCCTTTGGAGGAGCTCTCCTAATTCCTTAGGACATTTGGATGCATAAAAGCCCCAGCAAGGGCAAGATGCAGCAGCAGACATTTTTGCCAAAACCTTGATTTCTGCTGTTGTACCTGGAAAATGGGCTCTAATATATCTACATGGCAGAGGCAGGAAACTGCCAATAGGAAGTAGTGACAGTGCTGGAAGGCAAGGAGAAGGAGGAAAAATGGGAGATACCTGACTGCAAATGTTGTCCTTGGCTGGTAGAAACAACAGTGTGGCGTGGATACACTCTCACTGTGGGAAGAATGTTGACAGACAAACACTCTTTTCTGTGCATTTCCTCCTGCCTACACACCCTCTTTAGCCAGGTAATATCCTCCTTATTCAGAATCTACAGCTAAGACAGTTGTAGGACAGAAGCCTGTATATTTACTTCCAAAAAGTTTCTAGAAAACCCACCCTGTGAATCCTATGGTGTCTGTCATAGTGTGTGTGTTTTGTGTCATGTGTGATATTCCGTCTTGAACATACACCACTCATTAAAACGTCGGAAAGAAAGGTAGAGATTATTCAAGCACAAGAGAGCTCCTGTTCAGTGGTTTGACTGAACAATAGAAATCTGCACCTGCACAAATTTCTGCCAAAACTGATCTCACACAACTATTGATCTTGATTAAATTCATTAGGCTGGGAGAGATGGATTTCTATACATCTTATTGTGCATGTTTTATGGGTTATGCTCCCGGGTGGAATATAAGGTGGTTTTTGTTCAGGAGACAGTAGGAAAATCATGCTGAGACCCAGACCTGCTTTAGAATTCAACATATTCAGCAAAAACTTCGGCCAGGACTTATTTTGGACTTCAGTAAAAATCTATTATAGGAGTTTCCGTAAGTTTAAAGGAACTGTCTGAGAGTTTGTATATATTACAAATCCTATTCTGTACAGATTTTGCCTGCAGTAGCAAAGCAGCAACATTTTTCAACGATTCTGGCTTAAGTTATAAAGCTCTATCCTGGAGCGATGAAATTAGAAAAATATCTTACAAAACCAGAACACAGGTCACATATTTGCAATATCTTTCTTTAGCATTAGCCGTCTTTGAAAGAAGTTTTATGTCACAGCTGCACAGCACACATTGAGTAGTTGCATCTAAAATATGGAAAATAAATCACAGGTTTGTCTACACATTTGATAACATAAGGAAAAACAGCAGGCTTTCCTTGCTGATACTTATTCCTCCCTTCTACCTATGTTGTGGATATGTATCTTTGTATATGTATATACAGACATACAGAAACATACAAATCTAATTTCTGCATTTTCACTTTCCTTTGATTTACTGTTGTGCAAACAAAAGGCTTGAGAACTGATTACAATCTTACTGAGTTAATCAGGCTGTTTATGTCAGTAATTAATCAATGTTGCCTGTAAAGGCTCACAACCTGCCCCGAGGTACATAATTTGCCCTTGTCTTTCACTTTGCATCGTGATTTGCATCATTACAAAGGGAGTGCAGACACGTGTTGCTGGATTCTCTGTGCACACTTCACTCAGTTTGAGCAGAGGTGTGTGGCAAGTGAAATCTATGGTCACTAGAAACATGAAACTGAAAAAATATAGGAAGATTAAGGAACTTGGCATTGTTTGATGTGAAATGGGAGAGTGGCTTTGCCCATCTCCTGGTGAGCACAGTCCCCATCCCCCAGAGCTGCCCTGGGAGTTCCTGTCAGCAGGAGCTCCCCTCTTACACACAGGGCTCACCCAACTGTGCTCTGCCAGAGGTAAGCGTCTGCTGCAGCACAGCTTGTGGGGAGCTCTGACTTGTTGCGACTATGTTGAAGTGCATCTATGGAAAAACAAAACAGCTCTCCCAGGCTGATGTTCTGGCACAGAGATCCATGGACACGTTTTGCAAATGTGTGTGCCTAAGTGTGCATGTGTTTGTGTACACATGGGTGTAGGCTTGCGGAGCTAGAAACAAGATGTCACAACAGCGGATTAACAGAGTACATTGCTGAATGTAAACTTAGTCCTGCCGAGCTTAGAGCAAACTGTTTAAAAAGGAATTATTTTAATGTAAGGCAAGCCTGTCTGAGATAGAACATTGGTATAGTTTGAGAATAAGCAATGGTATTATTCAACACTCCATACTAAGACAGTACCCTCCCTGCTATAACAATGTTTTTTAAAGCTGGATTTATATGCCCAGTCAAACTGAAATTTGGGCAGAGTGGGTCAAGTGGAAAGGGATAAGATCTAGGAGTGAATCTATGGCATTTTCTAAAGGAGATTCTGAAATAATTTCTGTATTGAATAGTTGTACATACAGATGAAATTTTCTTTGCTACATTCTGCTAATCTTAGCTAAAGGTGGGGTGAGTAACCCAGAGACGGGGCTTGTATCTCCTCACTTAATACAGAGGATGACACACTTGAGGCTTGCAAGGTGCTCAACCTTCAGACAGTGAAAGCAAGGTGAGATAATTCCTATATCATTATGCAACAAATTATGTCACCTGGACTGTACCTGATCAGGCATTCAAGAAAGGCTTCCCCCCAAACCTTAATGTACTCACCATGAAATGTGATGAGATTGTGAACAACCAAAAATTGGCGTTATTTTGAATTCCTTCCAGCTAGATGATGAGGACCTTTCCTTGGGGACATGTGGCCTGAGAAGAGTCCACAGGACTGTGCACAGCACTCTTGGTCAGAGGAATCAGAGGCAGCTCGGAGCTTCCCAAAGGGCAATGGGCCTGATCTCATTTTACTCATTGAGAAAACTTCCACTGACTCCAGTGGTGCAATTTAATCCACGTGCAAAAGACAATCCAGCAGTGACACTCACACTGCAGTTATGATGTGGGTATGGAAAATCAATGTACTCTTAAAGCAATTTCCATAGTCTTAGCATATGGCCCATGCACTGAGCCCTTATTTGGGTCAATGAGAGCTTCTCATGCAGAACAAGCAAAGAAAACATGCACAGTCTGTGCCTGAGAGGGGTCATATGCCTGCAATAGCTAAATATTTTAACGGGAGAAACACTCTTGAACAAAGAAGCTAAGTGCATAAGCCTAGGCAAGTTTTATTGAGGGCATTAATTTGCACAAGCTGTATGATTGTGTTCTCATGAAATCTGCCATGCATAATTACCAAAGATGTTAATAAATAGTCAGCAAATCAGAACAGCTGGTTATGATGATACCCAGGTTTTCTAAGAAAAGACAGGCTTTAACCTCATCACCATTAATACTGTGAAACATGCTCTGGCCAGTGCATGTGATGGGATATCCTAAATAGATGAATATCCATTGCACTCCCTGTCCTGGATAGTGCAAAAAGGCCTAAGGTTGGCATTTTCTTTGATGTGGACCTTCCAACATAATTGCCTTTAGTTGAAAAAATAAAACCCAAAGCAAATCCCTATAAATGATGCAAAGGGAGGAAGGGCTTATGTTTTCCTTTGAAGTCATGTGAGATGTTCAGATATAGAGATTGATGCTGCTTGAGAATGTGGCCAGTATGTAGCTGCAGTCAGTTTTCACCACTTCTTTGATAAGAGTGATCTGTTGAGCCTATATTAAAACCACAATTGGGTACAAAGAAATAATTTTTTTCTGTATATGATATAAAAATATTTTCATACCTTTTTTACCTAAAAGCCATCTCCCTTAATCTTTTGCTGTTTCAACTAACACTTTGGAAATCAGTCCAGCAAACTGCTTTTTGCGATGACCATCATACCCACTCTCTGCATTTCTTGTTTTATTAATTACTGATATATTTGTTCCGAATTTCCTCCCATCCAATACCATTTCTGCAGGGCTCTCTGTGTCCATGCTTGGCATGCTAATGAAGTGTGGCTACTCATGTGCTGCTCAGGAAGGTGTGCTTGTCGATATATGTTATGTGTCAGAAACCTCCTAGTTTGGAGCAGAACCAAAACTGGGGATAATGTATTGTTACAGCTGGCTGGCAGGTTGGCACCTCCTGAGGACTTAAATTTCCTCAGCAAATAAGGACTGACATTAGATTCAGGGACTAAAATTCACGTAAGCATCATACAGAGCTCTCCCTCTGACAGGCTGTCTTTCCCAACAGCTGCATTCCCTGCTCAGCTCACACTGCCCTACACTTCTCTTAATGCTACTGCTGCTATGTGTTTAATTTCCTCTACACATTAAGATAGTTCTGATGAATTGTGTGTGGAGGATTTATTCCTCTCCATTATCTAAAACAGAATCATTAGTTCTGATATTAACTCCATGTCCTATATAAGACAAACCCCATCTCTTTAGACCAACTGATAATTATGTTGACAAGGCAAGACACACCCAACAGGACCATTTATTGTGACCATCATAGATTTGTGTGAGAGACTGAGCTGGTTCAGCCAGCTGGAGATGTGGTGCTGGGAGTCCCAAAAGCAGGAGAAGCCATACTCATGATGCACTGCCCACCCTGGCAAGCTCTCCCTGCTGTCCTCTATAACCATTCAGTCCTGGGGTCACTAAGGAAGTTCACAATTTCTGCTCTCCTCAGTGTAACCTGTACTGAAACCTTTCTTATTTCCCATGCTGTAGCCTTTTTGTAAGGTTCCCTCAAATCTGTGAGGTGTGTGACAGCCCAGTCTGCCTCTCCCCTTGGCCAGTTCCCATTGCTCCAGACCCTTGCAGATGCTTCCCTCACCTCCTTCCTTTTGCTGACATTACCTCCAGCAGAGGCTTTGTCATGGTCAAAACTGAGCTGACAATTTTGGTGGCAGTTGCCTCTCCAAGGCATGAAAAGCCCCAGCCCTGCTACATGTGACATCCACTGTCCCACCCCGCCACCAGCATTCCCAGCCTCTGGACTGGGCCCATGGCAGCAGTCGCCAGCCCCACAACTGGACTTTGTGGGGAGCCCCAAACCCCTCTGGAATAAAACCCAGTCTGCAAATCTCAGACATGACAAATTGCAGCAATTGACTGTGAGAGTATCCAGCCTCCTTTGTCACCGACAGCAGCAGCAGCAGGTTTGGAGGTAACAGCAGGCTCCGTGATAAAGGTTCCTTCCAAATGTCAGCCTGTCACATCCTGGTGGAAGAAGGACTAAAAGCATTTCAAGGGAAGGACAGTGTCTGTCGGCACATTGCATACCTCAGGATGCTTATTATAACATGCTTCTTTTAGAGTGTAACATTTTATTATTTGTGTTTATATATAAATCCTGAAAGGCAAACTCCTGCATTGTAGTGTTTGACATTAAAGTACAATTTTCTCTTTTGCTGTAGCAGATCAGCTTGTACCCAATGAATCTCTGAAAAAACTACAGGAACAGTTCTTATTTGAAATAGAATTTCACAATTTTGTCTGGATGATGATCAGAATTATGAGTCTCTTCAACTTAGATAAGTTAAGTGACAAATAAAAACATAGACCCACCTTTTCCACTGATTGGTGTTTTCCCTTTTTTCTCCCAGTTCCCTAATTTTTTCATTATGCAGACTATGAATGTTCTAAGTTGCTCTTCAATATATTGCAGCATATCATGGCATTCCAGCACTGCAGATGCAATCACCTGTAAACAGTTGATCAAAAGTAAAATCCTGATTTCACATAAATATTTTCTGCAAAAATAAAACATATTTTGCATGTTCTGTTTTGTCTCACTTTTTCAGTTTTTAAGGGCTCCGAAATATTTTCAGATGTCAGAGCCTGCATTTCATTTTTCATTTTAAAATCTGGAAAGAAATTATGACAAATAAAATACATTTGTGACCATCTTCCCACCTGCAATATTGCTTAAAACTTTCCAAATGTTGAAAAAACAAGACAGGCTGTATCTTTTTTTCTTCTTAAATCTGTGCTGACTACTGAGAATTTTATCAAGGATGGATGTGAAGAATGATTAGACTGAAAAGCTTCATGGTTTCCACCCATGGACTGCAAAGAAATAAAGTAAAGGGGCTCATTATTTCTCTTCCCACATCCATCATAGTGATTACTGCACTCTGAAAACTGGACAGCTAGGCCAAAGTACAAAGTTTCTTTTTTTTAACCACTCTCCACACTGCATGCGATTTTACACCATCTCAGAACAGGACTAAACAGAACCAACATAAATAAATTGTTCATTAAAAAGACTATGAGATCAAATTTACTCTGAAATCAGTAATTATTTTTTCATTTTACAAAGTAGTGGGCAGACAGAATATCAAATGACATAGAAAGCAATGTGGAACACCATGTGGAAGCTCAGAATGAACTACTAAAGGGAAGCAATTTGATTTGAAACAAAAAACACGAAGAACAGAACTTGGAATGAAAAGACACTTCGGAAAAAAATAAACCCCAGGATTTGATCTGGATCCAGTAGAGACAATTTTTTAGTGGCACTAGAATAATTTTGCACTTCTTTTTAAACTGACAAATTCAAATTATTCATTTTAAAAATGTCAGTGTTTTGTGGCCAATTCTATCACTGTCCTTATCTCCAGATGTGGAAACACACCCACCTACTATGTGTGTGCTTTCCTACTTCATCCCCCATGGGGCAGGTTCTCCTGCACTATCTTAAAGCAAATATTAGTTAAGTTTATGAGGCTGCTTATTTCATAGCAACTTGTGAATGATTAGTCAATGAAAAATCACTGCCTAGAGAAAGCAGATGACTGTTGAATGAGTTGAAAAACTGTGGCCAGGGAAGTCTAAAACATCTAGAAGCCAAGAGAGTAATGATCAAAACCCACTATTCTGCATAGTCTTGTAACTTTCCCAATGTCCTGCCTCTCAGACACCCTGCCATGCTTTTATGGAGGCACACGACCATACAGATATTTCTCACTGAGATGTGAATTCCAGTATTTTCTTCCTTGCATTAGATAAATCTAGGAATCCTAATTCCCTGTCTTCTCTGATGAGCCCATGCTACTTAAAACTCTAGCTGCATGCAATGTCTGAGCTCTCTCATAAATCTTCTAATGCCAGAAATAGCTGGAGGAACATATTGTGTCACAATCTGAATAAAGTTTGTTCTAAATTTGAAAAGTTACTTAGAATGCACTTACTGAGATTATATTAAAAATGCAGAGCTACTTCTAAAAAAACATGAAGCTACAAAAGACCAGCATTTAACTGTGTTTTGGTTTTAAAATACTTTTTTTAAAGAATACCATGCTTCATGGGCTAGGATCAGAAGCAGCCCTGCAGAATCTTCTGTACTTACCAAGTCAGAAATCTGCAGCTACTGACCAATAATCTGACAGCTACTGTTGCTGCCATGAGATATTTGAAAAGCAAAACTTTGAAAAAGCTGGTGAGTCAGCTCCAGTTTCTACTTATGGTGATCATACAAGAGTCTTCATTTTGCGTCCATTTCATGACATGCTTTACATGCTAATTAGTACCTTGTCACAAAGTGTTGTTTCCAAATGAATCAAATATAACTGTTCCATAGATATAGAACACAAGGAACACAGCAGCGAAGACTAACTTTTACAAACACAGGTACTGTAGCAGTGCCATTGTAGAAACACTTTTTCTTTATTTATTTTTTTACAGAAAGGAGAAGGAAAATGTAGTTCACTGAACTACACTACTCAACTACACTATTTGTCTTGGGCCAGTCGAGACTACTGTATTCTGAGTAGGGGGTTTAATGCTTTAAATATTTTTCACAAGATAGATTAATCTGTCTTCTGCACTAAGACACTTTTCTCTCATGGAGGTGATGGATATGGGCTGTGTGTACCTTGGAGTGCAGAGGCAAGTTTCCTTCATGGAGTGAAGTTTGTCTCCAGGGAGAGTGACACAAGGGAGGCCATGGCTGGAGTGTCTGTCTACTGTTTTGTGCTCTTCTTCTCATCCCAAAGTACAGCAGGACATGGAAAGTCCAAGGACTGGTGGGCTCATGGAATAGCAGCAGGGTAACCTTTTAACACCACAGTTTCCCTGTGGTCTTGTCTGTCTGCCCTGGAGCCAGGGATGTTCTGGTTTAGCTATGTATGCTATGGTGATGGACAAGAGCTCCAAGAAGGAATCAATCCCTACTGTCCCACACACAAGCAGGAAAGAGTGGTTTCCAACCCTGCAGGTTTTCATCTAAATACAACTCCAGCAGGCCATGGGTTATTGTTTTAAATTCACTTTTGCCTTTGGCACAGTTTTTCTCTCTGAGACCCCTCTACTCAAGAGGTGTCTGTTGAAGAAACTGAGGCAGACTAAGATTTTAAATTGAAATTATCTCCCTTCCAGAAAGAAAACTGTAAATTACTCCTTTGCCATGTGGTGGAGCTGGTAGACAGCAGTTCCTAAATTCCATTTTTTTCACTGTGGATGTTGTTGCTATGTTTGGAATCTTTCTTTTTTAACAGTTTTCTGACTATGTTTAGTCTGGTAAACTACCTATAAAACTTAGTCTTCACTTTTGTATTTATATTGTAAGCCTCAACATTAAGGAAAACCTCAAAGCTTGATTTTTAGAGTCAGAACTGCCAAGTCTGACGGCAACTTTCCACACCAAAGAATAATGACAACTCATCTATTATTCCATGAAGGGCAGTGTTTCTGAAGGGATCTGTAGATCTCATTTTTCAACTTCTAGGCAGCAGAGGAGCTTCTAGACCACTGCTGAAGGTGGCCTTCTAGAGTAATGCACACAAAGTAGATAGAGCTGAAAACACATTCCAGAAATAAAATACGGCACAGTGTTTTGTGTCTCAGCAAAATCTCTCATTTCCAGCATGAGAATATTTCATGGATATCGAGTGGACCTAGAGTGGATCAACTGAATGTTGTGTTCCTAAACTAGACAGTACCTCGGCGATGTGCTGGTGTGGAAACAAGTTCTGAGTTTCTTCATTTTAGTTTGGCTTTGCAAGGCTCAGACCCAGGTGCTCACAGTGATTTAGGACCCAGACTCCTCCTGAATCTGCACAGGGCTTTGGAAAGTCCTTAAAGGTTTGTGCCTGCAACTTTTCATATAAATCTTTCCAAATGCATAAGAAGTACGTCACAGGGAAAAAGGTTTTGTGATTAAAATTGCACAGTATAATACAGAATTACTAATTATATTCCCTACATTCCTATTAACCATCTGTGTTGCCTAAAGCAAGTGGTGCAAATTTGCTATGCCTCAGTTTACTCCTCTGTAAAAATGGCATATTTGTCTCTATTATAACATTACATGTGTAAAAATTCATTTGAAATTCCCAGATAAAAAGTACTTTGAAAGTACAGGGTAGTATGATCATTACTACTTTCAACCTTCACCTCATGTTATTTTTTAAACTATTTATTATTTTACACTTCTCTCACCTCTCAATACAGTAGTCAACTGTTTCATTCCTGAGCAACTGCATTTTAAGGCATTTCATAGAGGTGTTGGTAGCATATGGTCAAATTCCAGTATCACCATTTTGCCAACTGAAATTCTCCCCATAGTTTTAAGAGGATTAAGTACTTCTCTCTTCTTCTAATGTGCTCAGCAAGGCTATCCACCATGAAATACCCTCTGCATTTCATTCCCATGTAGCTGTGCAGTAATGAACCAAGTTTATGTTTCTGACTGTTTTGACTACAAAGTAGTTTGAATTATCTGGGGAAATGCAAGACAAAATTAATAATACTGACATTGTGTATAAAATACCAGTGTTTGAAACCACATTTGTGAATAACTGTTTTATTTCAAATTTCTTGTGGGCTGGTCTTTACACATGAAAAGAAGACATGTCCTGTCCAACCTCATGTGTGCATTTTAAATTATGGAATGAAAGAGAAAATCACCTATTTCTTTTCCTTTCCTGCATTCCCACAGCTTGAAAATAGTCCTATTTGTTAAAGAGACATTATGCACAGTTTATAATGTGGATTGAATCAAACAATGAGAATCTGTTGGATGCTAGGTTTGTTTGGACTATTACTGTATGTTCTTTCAAAGCTTATTAAGAAAAGTACACTTAGCTATGTTAACTTTTAATGGGTCACTTAAATTTTTGTGTCTGGAGAAAAACAGGGTGCTTACTTACATTTAAAAATCCCCAGACAAAACCATACCACAAAACCCAGCAAAGCTCTGTGTCTGCTTGTGGTCAGTTGTAAGATAAATGATGACAGCAAAATTCAGATTTAAAACTGAAGTTTGAGTTTGAACTATCAAGGAGTTCATTTGAGTCTGGAAGTATAGCTGACCTCATGTTTATATAAACTGCAATGACAAAGTATATCTGTGGATTAAAGAATCAGGGCCAGATTTTCAGCTAGTGCAAATTGCGGTAGGTCCAGTGAAACCAACAGAAATAAACTGATTTACGTCTTTTATAACAAAGAAATTATTTGCATTATTTGTTTAGAGAAAAAAAAATTAAGCTCTTCACACATACATTTGCATGGATTCAATTGTATGACAAGTATTTAAAAAATGTGGATGGTAGCTTCAAGGTCACCTTTGAAAATGTCTTTATTATAAAATATAAAATGAGGACATATTCTTACTGTATAATAACACATTTCAGTAAGCAGCACATTTCTATACCCCTTTGATATATATTGAAGTGGCTTCATCCCAACATGACCTTGAAAGGTTAGTTTAAAACAAGACTTGATTTTTCCTCCCTATTTGCTTTAAGAAAAGGGTTTATGTAGGACATGTTGTTCACTTGATGTTAAATTTCATCTTACAAGGGTGTTCTGGAATGTGTTGGAATAAATCTCAACAGTCATATTCCCTGAATAATGGCTAAATGTTTGTAAGTGCAATAGGAGGTATAGCTTAAAATATTTCACGACCAGAAAAAGCAATGTTATTTTAAGACTCAAATAATTTGTGCTTTCCTGTTTTCTCTCAGCATTGTATCAGTAGGTACATTCTTTACAAGCAATCACATCTTGGTTTCTTTAATCTGCAGAAACCCCATCTGTGTAAGCTTCTGATAGAAACCAGAGTGTGCATGGTGGAATCCACTGGAGCAATGTGTGTGCAGCTCGTTTGTACATATTCTCCAGCTCATTTACATATAAATTACAGAACGTATGGCATCGGGACCGCTCCGGCCCCTCGGCGGGGAGGTCATTCTGGGAAAAGGGGGCTCAGTGATGGAAGCTGCCTCTGGCCTCTGCTTTCCCTGGGGAGGCACGGGGTGCCAATCAGCCCCCTGAAGTGGGCGAGGTCGGCAGAGACAGGTTTGGCACCAGCTCGGTGGGCAGCGCCTTTCCCTCGGATGTGATGTGTGTGCTGGCAGCTGGTGCGGGACACGGACAGAGGTGCAGCCTGGTTGGGAAGGCAGCAGCCTCCACCCACTGTTGTTCAGGCATGAATTCCTCAGCTGGCACAGTTGCCCTTAAGCCCTTTATATCTGTTTGATCCCCATCTCTCTTCTTAGCTTTAAAAGCACTTCCTTGAGTGGTGTAATCATGGGGCAATTTTCCCCTCATGCCAAGTTTAGATATTGTATATACTACTTACATGTTGACTTGGGTGACATTGTTTTCCAGTTCCCAGTGAGATAGGGATCAGACCACCTCTGTGCAGCTCAAACACCAAAGCATTGCACCAGACAGCATGGGATTTCTTCAGAACATTTTGGAAGTGGAAATTGAAGTCATTTGAGGATTAGCATTTTGCTAGATGGGGAGATGAACCCCAAAACACAACATCCTGAAATTGCTCAGCTGCTGTTCATTGCTGAAGGTTTGAAGGCAGAGATTGCAATCTGTTCCTGCTCTATCTGCTGCCGCTCAGTTACGAGAACAAGCAAGACAGGTCAGCACTGGCCCCCCTTTTCTCTGTCTGTGTAACCTGGTATTAACGAAAGAAAGCAAAAAGGTTTGAAATCCTACTTGAAGCGGATACTGGTTACTTAAGTCAGCATTATGTTCAGCAACAACAGGCACAGCTGTCTTGACCACACACAGACCATTTCAGCAATTGCCAAAGTGCAACACTCATTATGCAGCCAAGTCTTAAATTATGGTAAGCAATGAAATAACCAAAGATGTTTTAAAAGAAAGCACATTAGTTCCATTAATATGAAATTTACCTCTCAGATAATTCTTGACTTGTAACAAATGTGCATTTGCCAGTTTTGTGAGTAACAGGACTGAGGACAGTAAAAATTACTTCATAAAAATAAGCTAGCCAGGATTTTATGTGAGTGAGAATTGATGACTATGTAATTAAAATTTCTAAGCATATGTAATTATTAAAATAGAAACAGGCACATAGTCTTCTGCTTTCTGTCACTTTTCATAAGCTTTTTTAAAATCAGATTGTCAATGAAATTGTGTAACAATCACTAAGCTGGGAGGGATGACAAATTTAGGCTTAAACTCAGCAGAGAACTCAAACTTCTGCCTATAACTGAGCATGGACTTAAGCTCTTTGTGGAGTTTGAATCCTAAGAAAGGTGTACAGGCCTTTACAGGAAATTTTGGTGTTTTCAAATATTTTGAGCTGGGTAAGGAAAGGATGAATTTGGATTCACTCAAATTGCTTTATCTGCATGGAGTTTCTCCATGCAGGCTTTGGTGGTGGGCACAAGTTAGTTTCTAGATTCCTATTACATAAACCGTTCTTAAAACTGTAATAACAATTTCTTATTTGTCTTTAAAATTCAATCAGTCCTGGGAATAAAACTGAGAATAAAATGTTGCACAATGCATATCAGTACCAAAGAAATAAATAAAAGAGAGAATTACAACTCAATGATTTCACAGATAGATATGAAATCTGTGGGCTGTTTAATCTTGTCCAAGCTCCTGGAAGCACAAAAGACCCCAACTGTTTCTCTAAATCTGACTTTCTTTCCCCTGCAGCCCTTACAATTCTCTCCTTCAAGGTAGATCCAGAAGCTACAAAGCATCAAAGGATATCACCATATCTCTGTCTGCATACGAAGGATATTGTAGCTTTTGCTTCACTTCTGCACTGTCAACAGAAAGTCCATCCTATGTTTCTGCCTGCATGCCTGCACTAGTCTTACCTGCTTTACACTTTACACTAGTCTGTCAGTGTACAGCACAAGGCCCGGTCTAACAACCCACAAGGGAAGACACACTTCACCAAGGTGGGTCAGTTTTTCTTCTGCCTGTGTCCACTAGATGGAATGAAAATGCAGCAAAATAATATTTTGTGGTCAGTAATTTTCTTCCTGTCATTCTGGACTTCACACAGGTACCAGCACAGTGCTAGGAATGAAGTAGATGGCAGCTGCAGACAGACTTCAGTTGCATCTCAACTGCTGCCTTGACTTGATATTATCTATGAAAAAGGAGATGCTTTTGCAGTGGCATGAGCTGGGTGATTGGTGAACCTCTTCTTTTTGCCCACAGAGATGAGCTGTAGTTCCATCCTGCATGTGAACAGTTCTCAGCAGCATTGCTGAGGACTGACAAAATCATGGTTTGAGTTGAAAGGGACCACAAAGATCATTGAACTTCAATTCCCCTGCCATAGGCAGGGACACCTTCCAGTACACGAGGCTGCCCAAAGCCCCATCCAGCCTGGCCTTCAACACTTCCAGGGAGGGGACATCCACAGCTTCTCTGGGCAACCTGTTCCTGTGACCCACCACTTTCACAGTAAAGAATATCTTCCCTTTATCTAATCTTAACCTGCACTCTCTCAGTTTAAAACCATTCCCCCTTGTCTTATCACCACATGCTCTTGACAAAAGTCCCTCTCCATCTCTTTTGTAGCCCCCTTTAGGTAGTAGAAAGTTGCTATAAGTTCTGCTCCCCAGAGCCTTTTCCTCTCCAGGTTGAACAACTCTCTCAGTCTCTCTTCATGGGACAGGTTTATTAAGCTACTCTGTAGCCTTGCTCACTCCTGAAAAGGGACAGTCACTCCTCACTGCCATCTCCCTCTTTCATTATCTTTAAAAGTCTGTATAGTTAATTTCCATTATGGTGTCCCCTGCCAGTGAATTCTTTTCTAAATAAAATTTTTATTGATAAAAGGGAGTACCACAAAATGCAGCATCCCATCAATAATGAAAAGGAAAATATTGGATCCTCTATATGTTGCTTACAACTACTGCAAAACTGCAAAAGAAAAAAATATGTGTCATCATGATATGTCTGTACCTGCAAAAAGTACAGCTTGTTTTAAAAAAAATTGTTACATATTGTGATAATTGCTATAGTAATGACTATTTTTCCCCTTGTATAGAAAAGCAATTAGCTACAAAAACCTATGGAAACTGTTAATAGGTGGGGTCTTGCTGACACATTTTGTTTCAGGGTTTTTTTTTTCCCAAGACAGGCATTTTTGCTGCTCCAGGTATGATCAGTCCTCAGCAATCTGAGAGATGATCATCTGTGCTGAGAGAGACAGAGGAGATGTTGTGAGGTCCAGGAAACAGCACATTCAAAAGACAAATGCAGCCTTTTTTTTTTCCCATACTTTCCACAGAGCAATGATCATGGAGCAGATCCTGCCTGTTGCAGAGTGATGAATCTCAGCAACAGGTTTCCAGCTTGGAGATGTCTGAGGAAAGGTTGTCCAGGGTTCAGTGCACATGGCCTTCTCCTAGACTTGTCCTCCTACCCCCTGCACTGTCTGTAAAAGATACAGCAAAACTAACCAACAAGCAAATTATTTCAGAAATTTCTTGTACAGTGTGAACTTACACTTTGACTTTTCTGTGGTAACTGGACTTGAATGCATTATCAGGCTTAGGAGGAACCTTCTGAAGGCACATAGTCCGTACAGTTCCACCATTCAAGCAGATACATTTGTGTCCCGACTTGCTGGACACTGTGCTTGGAAGTTTCATTTGTCCCTGAAGGTTCCAGCAGCCTCTCTGTCGAGAGGCTGTCTGAGATGCTTCCTGGGCACAGGTTGTTTGCTCTCCACTGGTGGCACGAGACCCTGGGGTATGGCAGCCTCAGGGCTCTGCGCTGGTGTTGAGCCCGAGAACTGCTTGGCACTTTCATTACACTCACTTCCTAGCTCCAACTATTGGTATTGTAGGTTTGCAGCTTGGTTTTTCAAGGGTGTTTGTCAGTGGAAGTACACCAAGAATAAGATTTCAATTTTCTGTAAGCAGTAATGTGTGGCTTTATTTACTATAGGAAATTTGCGAGTGTAGACAGAAGCGAATGCTTAGGTACATTTCATTGCCTCATGTCTGGCAGCATTACAGACCCCTGCCCAAGATCCTTCATCTCTCCCCACCTTTTGCATCTACCTCCTTCTTCAGAACACGGGAGCCTGTTTCTCTGTGTCTTTTCTTCAGTTCACTCCCTAAAGGAGCCAATTAAGGACCTCGTCAAAAAATAAACAAATATGTTCTACTCTCATTTGTCAGGCAACCTTCTGTTTCACCTCAACATGCAACGAAATCCAGATGATCTGTCGCATACTACCTTCACTGGTTTGGTTCAGACTTGAAAAGTAAGTTTGCCCTGAACTCTAGACAACTGTGAGTCCATTAATGACTTTCATGTGAAGTGCCTAGAATCAAACAGAACTCACAAATTTCACGTAGCTTTCCCAATAATTAAAGTTCTTCACTCTTCCTCTGAGATCTCTGGAAAAATATGAGGAAATTTTCTTAATTTTTCCTGACTTAGGAAAGCTGATAAAATATGGAACACTTACACTTTAAAAAATGGAGAATAGTTAGCTTTTGTTGGATTGAAAGACACAGTGGACCTCACGCTAGTGCCAAAAAGGGAGAGAAGAGTGGAGACGCTAACACAGAGCAGAAGAACCACTGGTGTTGGCATGAGGAAGTGGAAGAAAACTGATAAGGTTGCTGGAAGGAATAGTTGAGGATAAAACACTGGTGCTTAAGAACAAAAAGAGCCTTCATCATGAAGGAGGATGATGCCAAACCCATGGGAATATATTGCAGGGACTGAGAAGAGATGTTGGCAGGAGTGGGAGCAGATTGGGAGCAGCCCATCAGAACAGCAGGTCAGGATGATATGGCTGTGTCTCACCTTCCAACTTCTAAAAGTCGAATTGTTGCTTATTCACCCTCAAATGATCCCTTACTCCATGTTTTTTCAGCCTGCATGTGGGAATCAAGCCCTGCCACATTAAATTAGTCAGCTATGTGAACATTGCAGGTATAGTGTAACGTTTTCAGAGGCAATACCTTGGCAGACCAAGGTGATTCTTTGACATGTACATGTGTAAAATCATTCCAAGTGATTGGTAATATGGCAGGGTATAATTTCAAAATGAGTCAAATGCCCTACTGCTGTAAATACACAAAGTCACAGTCACAGCACTAGGATTTGATGTATTTATATGAGTGGGAAATTTCCTTCTATGTAGTGAGCCTTTAAATAAAAGAGCAGACAAGAAAATAATTACAATTTTTTTTCCTCTTACCCATCTGTTTCTAAATATAAACTAATTTCCTCCTATGCTGTAGTATTTTAAAACCAAGAACAAAGAGCCAGTGAGAGTAAGCACAGCTATGTGCTAATTTATAACCACTCAGAGTAAAAGGCAGCTCCAGCTGACAGTAGCTTCAAAAAAACTGTGCCTCCTGTAAATTAGGGTAAGGGAACTGATCACTGAAGGTAAACAGGTGATGAAATACTTCATTAGTACCTCATTTGTAATTTATGTCTGCTGAAGTAGTTGACAAAGAATCAAAATGTAAGTGGTAGATTTCTCAGAAGTGCAGCCTTTGAGGTCACTGAAGTGGATTAATTATAACCCAGTGTAAAGCACAGCCTGTCTCTGTGTCAATTACCAGTATTTGATAACTGAAATTATGTCAAGCTCTGTTCTTCTTCAAGATGCAGCCACACATTTTAAAATCATTATGACTGTAAGCATGAGCTTCACATAGCTAATGAGTTCAGCTCATTTATTAAAGTTCATTTTGGCTTAGCAGATAGTAGTTGAGATTCAGAGGGGAGTGGGTGACAAAAGATCCAGTTCTGCAAAAAGAAATGCCTTTCCTTATCCTCTCTCCCAAACCTGTGCGGGAGAAACAAAGCTGATTCACTTGCCAAAGAATCATTTAAATGTACTGTAAGAGAAAGAGTTGAGGGAGTCAACTGCTATTAAATATGACCTGCTTCTAATGGCTATCAGACCTCCAATTGTTCAGTGAAAAGGCTGGGTTTAATGGACTACCTGCTGTTCATATTCATCATAGCAGAATGACCGATAATGTACCTCTACTACATCTTGGGATTTTCTTACCCCTATTCCTCCCTTTTTCACACTCTTCCCTGGAGCTGCACAAGCATTGGGTAGGGTTTGATAGCATCTGTTCGTATGTTATCAAAACCTACCATGGGCTCTTTGGTGAGTAACTCTATCTCACCATGGCTGTGCAATCTGCTGCCAGTGCAGCAGGAGGGCAGCCCTCGCTCCCTGCATCCTGCCCCATGGCAGCACTGCCTGCGCACAGCGAGGAAACTCTGAATGCCGTGGCTTTGGCTTTGGGGTGGTTTTATGACGCAAAAGCAGCTAAAGCACTGGGTTGGTGTCACCAAGCTCACCACCAGGACACCAGCTTTGCCACATGTTTTATGCATGCTTTATGCTCAGTGTAGCTGCCGTGCCAGGGAGTGAACAGTCATAGCTGGCACTGAGGATTCCCGCTGCTGGGGGAAATGATGCCAGATCTCAGCTGCAGGGTCAAGCAGGATGGCTCTGACTTCAGCTGAGTTCAGACTTTAACCACAGGCTTACAAATAACATTTGTTCTAGTGAGTTATTCTTTCACCATTCCCTGCTTTCACCTGAAGTAGCTCAGTTTTAACTGTCTCTTACTAAAATAAGTAGTAACATATGAACCTGATATGAACAGGTAATTCCTTATTCTTTTTGTCCTTTTTGACAGTATGGGTTTAGACTGTGCTTTCAGTGGAATCTTGCATTTATCATGGCTGTAACTTTACACAGAGCCATAGTCCAATGCTCAGCAGAAATACTTAAAAAAAGCAAGTTAGTTCTTTGAGGTGGACACAGTAGTCAGATTTTCTGCTAAAGAATAAATTTCTTTTTAATATTAACAACATGTGGTACTAATGTTTAAAATACAAATTTTAGTTTGTCAGTGCAACTCATCATTCCTTATTACACATTGTGAAATCATTTTAAGATTCTTTGTTCTCTTTTAAGCCAAAATAATATCTGACAAATACCCAAGACCTTTACTGCAGAGCCCAGAGTAAGTATACAGCTGTGAGCTAAACCAAAGATGTCGAACCTGAAACTCATGAAAATAATTGAGAAAAAGATTTGTGTCTTTTATTTACTAACACTATTTTTCAGTGAAATAAAACATTCAAACTTGCATCAGGTTGCTGTTCATATCTTCAGTGCAAGGATAATATTGTTGATAATTTTAGAAGCACCTAAGTAGATTAGATATATAAAGAGATAGATTGAGCAGAATTCACCACAGGGTGGCTTTGTGGCCTTTCTCAAATCAGAAGTTATAGCGCCTACGTCAATGCATATGGGATTTCAAATCTCATATTTTAACCTCCACCGTTTCATGGAAAATATTTTATTGGATAAACAGCCAGAACGTTGAAACAATCCCTCCCTAAATATTTTGCAGCAATAATGACACTGATTTCTCCATGACATCAATCAAACTGAAAAACTTAAAAATACTCAGTTCAATATAAGTAAAAATGTGCTGCAGATTGAAAATGAGGGAAGAGAACTGGTATGAAGGGTATTATAAGCTATGTCTAGACTTACCTGCTAGGAAAAATGATGGCTCATGTCCAGTCCACACCTCCACTTTTCTTAACTGTGAAAACCAGATTGTGGGAAGGTAGGAGGGAAGAAGAATGGACAGCTGGTGCGTGCCTGCGTTTTGTCCCAGTAGGGAGCAGGGATGTGAGAATATGCAACTGGAAAGTGGAAAATTCTCCCTGCATGCCTCATCTAGATACAATTAAGTGCCCACAATGACCAAGGAAATGTTTTTTTGATAGGAATTCAAAAGTGTTTCCAATTTTTTTACTCCTTTGGTTGAATACAGCTTTGTAGACTGAGACTTTCCTAAAAGCTGGTCAGTAGATGGGTTTATATCCTCTTGTGACACCACCTTAATGGTACTTCATCACAGATGAACTTAGTAACTCTGGAGACTCAGTGTCAGGCTTTTGGGAAGGTTCAGGAACAGATTTTCAAATTTCTTGTGTTCCCAGATGGGCTTCTACATGGCACCAGAGTAACAAGGATATTGAAAAACAATTCCCACCTCCTCCCAGTACCAATTCTGCCACCTGAGATTTAACAAAATGTCAGCGCTGAAACTTTTGAGGACTTGTAACAAAGGTTTCATTGTGAAACCTCAACTAGACACTGATTAAGAAATGCAGACAGCACAAATTGATTTTTTTTTAGGCTGCTGCTCATGCTTCCTTCCCTTTTAGCAGATATTTATCCATGACTGGTAGGAATTTGTACCTCCAGACAAGGTGTGTGGCTGCACCAGCCTGGAAAGGGGCGAGACAGCTGGCCCCATGGGATGGGTCAGGCAGAAACAGATGGCCCTGACCGGCCGGGCTGGCGTGGGGACAGATGGCAACACGGGACAGCTCGGAAAGGGGGACATATGGCAACATGGGATTGGCAGGAGCACAAGTCCTTACGCTGGGCCCAATTACAGGCCTGGTGAGTCTGAATTTGCTTGGGAGAAAGTAAAAGGGCTTTTACATCTTTCGATTCCTCCTCAGACATGGGCTGGGATCCAGTGGACTGCGGGATGCGGCCCTGGCTGTGTGCTGTATGGTCTGGACAGGGATGTCAGCCACTGCATGTTGCTGAGTCTTTCTTTCCGAATGTTTTTTTCTTTTGTAATTTCAGCATCTAACAAGTTTTCACTCTTCTTGCACACACTTACACTCTTTGACTTCCACTGGCACATGGTTCATCAGAGGTAGAAAAGGATGAAAGGCAACATGTGCACCACTGAGGCTTAATGGGCTGATTCAGCATGCTATTATGTCCTTTGAGACATGGAAGACAAATGAATTTGCCTGTTCATCAACTGAGAAAGCTGATACATAAGTACCAAAAATACTTAAATGACAGAAAAGCATAAAACTGCAATATACCCATTTTAAATTCTCCCTCCCAGTTTCCTTGTTTTGGGGATGAGAAAGACACTAACCAAGAAATTTGTTTCAGTTCCAAAGGAGCTTTTTAGAAATAAATAATTTTTCTCCACTAACCACTAACTACCACATTGCACATGTACAGCGTAATTAAGAAGAAGAATAAATTAGGATCTGGATATCTTCCCATGTCATTTTGAGTATGAGAGTCAAAATGAAAAAGCTTTACATCTTCAACATTATGGATTGTGCTTATATGAGCCTAAGATTTTTCAGCATTTCTCCTGTATTTCTTTTTCTTAATACAAGCTGTCCACTCAGAAATTATATTGTTTGGGCATATTGTAAATAGATGCAGGGGAAATAATTTATTTTGGTCACAATAAAGTGCATAAGGACTCCATAGATCAAGCACACAGCACAGCCTGCTTCCCTGGTGAGAGTAGGATGAGTTTTTTTATAGATAACATTAAGTGTATAAATTGCATTCACCATATTACAGTGTACCTTTTATAACTATTGCCATTGCATTTTTTCACTTTTCCAGCATGTTGCATGATGTCTTTCATCACTTCTTTTATTGAATACACAGAATTAACAGAGCAACATCTATTACAGAGGTATAGAAATTAATTAACCCTCAGCAGTTGTAATCTCTAGAACTTGAATATAACAGATTTGGTGATCATATAGCTCATGGACAAGAGTATGCAATCATGAGTTACTATAGATGGAAACACTTTTTAATACAATAAATTACCTCTCTTGGGAGGAAAGGAGAAAAGTGGTAATAAAGCAAAAACCGATATTTCAGGTTTGCAAGAGTTTTAGTTTATTCTAAAAGAGACTGCCATAATCTGTGAATTCTATGTACAGATATACAACTGGACTGCTCAAAAGATGTGGTATTGTTCAGAGGTGATCCTAGCTCAGCTAGATAAAAAAATCCATGTTAAGGTGGAGATTTGCACTCTGAAATCCCCCTGAGCCAAGTTTGCTGATGCCTGCTACTTTTACTTTTTGTGAAAGAGAGTTTCCACAGTTACAATAAGGGAATTAATTTAATCCATTCAAGAAATATAAAGGCTTTTATAATGTAGTTTTTGTAAGGTGCTTTTCACACGGTGGCATCCTTAAAAGACTAGAAGTTAGTCTTGCTGCCACGTTTATTGCTGGTTTCCTGGCAATAAGAATACATGCAGTGCCTCCTATATCTAGCCATCAATAGTTTGATTTGATCTGAAACTGTATATTATCTTTGAGATGATAGATATCTGTATGAAGACTTCATTATCTTTCTTTATCGTGCTGGTATCCAGCCACTGAAAGGTCAGAGCCACAATTGATGTATATTGGGATAATGGCACTCAAACAGATGGAGCTATGATGATTGATAGCCACTGAAGATTTAAGCCTGACGATTATTTTCTCTAAAAAAATTTCTTTAGAAGGCAGATTTCTCTAAAAGGATCCATTCTTATTGTCCATATTTCCCATAGGTTTTAATTAAGCTCTCATCAAAATCAAAGTATGTTTTTTTTCCCCTTTTATATACAGGAAAGTTCTCCTATAGTTTGGGAAGACTATCCTTGTATTACATAGCTGTGAAATGTCTCTTAGTATTACCATCCCATTTGTTACAAATGTATGTATTCTGCGCCATTCAAGTGACCTTTGGATGATACCAAGATGTTACAGAGTTTATAAGGTAGAAATCCCTCAGTAGAAACATCCGGAATTGCTTTCCTGTGGGAAGATGGCTTCCCCACCTGCAATTTTGATAGGATGTTTGTTGCCTCAGGAGAATGGCAAAGAAGATCCACAATTTATTTTGGTAGTTTGAGGCAACATTCTGTCCACTGCATTCAAAAGGTTCAAAATCCACAAAAATATAAGAATGAAAATAAATGTTTTTATAAGCAAAATACCATGGTTAGTCATGATGCTTCCAATTTGCGACATCCCAGAAAGACAAATGATCTTGCTTATGTTTGTTATTTTAGTTTTTCTAAGGGATGTATGATGAATGAGATTTTCCAAATGTATTCATGAATAGTAATGTCATTTTAATGATATTGCATATTTGCATAGAGCAGATTATTATAAAGAATGCCAATAGGGACTGATAACCAGGTCCTCTAATTGAAATCATGTCTAGAAGAAATTCTACAGCGTGGCTTTGCACATTTCAGGACTACCAAGAAACCAATATCTCTCCTGAAAATGGTAGACTGCCTACAGCTATCATTCCAGCTATTTCTGAGTAATGGTAATAGCTCTGGAATGACATCTGACTTGAAGCAGTCAGGTATTAAAATACCAGACAAGCACAGCTGCCCGTACCTGACTGCACTACAGGAGCAGTGATCTGTGGCAAACTGCCATGATATTATGGCCCTTTAAGATGCAACCTCTCCAGAAGGCAAAAGTTCAAGCAGGCTAGGTATCCAGCTTTAACAGGGAGTTCTGTGTTTCACAAGTAGTGGTGAATACTGAAAACTGGAATGGAAGAGAAAGATACCCAAACTCTATTTCGAGCATCTGTGAAGTACAAACTCCCCCAAAAGCTAATGTCATGTGTTTCTTATAGTAGAAGTGTAGATTAGGTGAAAAGCCTGACTTTTTGGAAGGTAATAGTAAAAATCCCACTGATAATTCATTCACTCAGTTCTGTCTTCTCAGTCCTATGTAACTACCAAGCTTTTTGTCCTAGTCTATTTTTTTTTAAATAATGGAAAAAAACTTAGATGAAATTAAATCTTCATTTTCTTGGGCATAATCCACAAGCCTCAGGAATAGCTGATGAAATATCTTTGCATTTTTAACCAATTGAACTAATCCAGTCAACACCATAATTGCACTCAGAATCCCTTAGGCCTAATTTGAGTGTAAGGAAAAGCTACTGTGCTATTGTTAAACTACTTGGGTTGAATTTTTTTACCAGTCAATAATTAAAAAACACAGGAAATGACATGGTGAATGATGGAACTATTTTGAAGTGCAAATTTATGAAGCAGCTGCATCAAATAAAGTGGTAATTTAATTATGCTTATGTCCTAAAGCTGAGGTGTAGTGTAGAACATTTCTGAGATACAAGCTAATTCGAATCTGGAATAGTAATCCCACATTTAGTAATTTCAGTGCTATAGCTCACTTAATTACAGCATATTAGCAAAATAATGAGATAATTAATCTTCAAATGCAGTTCTTGTCTACATGCATATTACAGAAGAATTTGACTTATCCTTCTTTGTATGTTTTTCCAAGAACGAGTTATGACTAATTTAACCTAGAGAAACCCCTCCCCACCGCAAGACCTAGATTCTTTTCTTTTCCAAACCTATCATGTTTCAAAAAACTCGTTCTTTCTTTAAACAATAAAATACTTCCATAATAAAATCTGTGAGAAGAATCTCAAAAGGCATTAAATTATTTTTATTTTTCAATTAAATATTATTACACCTATTCCTTTCACTTTTATGAGTAGAATATACGGACTATTCTTGAGTCACTTAATATGCCCTACACCAGTTTTATTTGAAGTACAGGGGTTTTTATCTGGATTTTGAAAACACATGATTTTACAAGAGGATAGATACTGGCACATTGTGTGTTATGCATTTTATACATTAAGCGCAGTACCAGAAAGTAATACCTTTTCAGAAACATTATCATGACTTTAGTAAAATTCTCAGTGAAGTATTAGTTTTATAGTTTATAAATATTAATATAATTACTTATTTTCTATTTTGAGCCTTCTATTTTGCCCACAGAGCACTCAGCATCACCTGAAATATATATGTACTTTTCGTTCCTGCTTGTAAATATACTCAGCTACAAAAGGCAACTACTGCATGACAGGTGTGCTTCAGTCTTGTCACACCACATCCAAAATGCATTTTTATGTCTTATCTAATGTGCATCTCCCATTTGCTACACCACTTCAAATCTGTATTGGTTTCCTTCAGCTGATTTTATCACCTCCACTATTTTGAGCTTTCAATATATAATGCTTTGACTTACTTTTATGATGGGATACAACTGAACCAGCTTTTCACATCCTGCCCTTACTTCCACAGGCTGTTTCACTAGGTCTATAACCTAGAAGCCTCTGGAATGGCTGATGAAATATCACTGCATATTTAAGCAATTATATTTAATCCAGTAAACACCATAATTGCACTCGGAATCCCTTAGGCCTAAATTGAATCTAAGGAAATAATGTTTTTTCATGCTGGGCACATAGTCACAAATATCACATTTAAATGCATTATTTTTAGTGTCGCTGAGTCTAATGTGTTAAGTAGCTGCAGATTTTATCCTCCATGGTAGGTGAGAAAATGCAATGCTAGCAAAACAAAAGAGGAAGGAAAACACCTTCTGGGAAAGAGCAAGACTTTGTATCTTTTGTTCCATCTTCTGTATTTGGTAGATTCCTCTTTGAGGAACTGATGAGATCTACTTGTCCTGAAAAAATGGTTGCCCAAATTCAAAAGACTTGAAATTATGCACTTCCTTTCTAATAATAGGCAATGGCATGGGACCTTGTGGCTTTAAATCATTTTACCTAAATGAGAGTTGCATAGTGTTTGTCTCATGTAATTGTTGGCTTTGTGAAGTCAACTGGAGAGCTGCTATCTGTAGGAAAAGACTAGTCCAAACAACACAGATGGTTATATTCAAATTATACTCACTGGGAATCTTGGAGCATGATAAAACTCCCTGTATGCCACTTAAATTTTTCTGTCCAACAACACAGAAAGACATGAATGAATATATACAGGCATTTTATGATTAGAAAGGAAATGGTAAAATAAGAATATTCTGTTTTTTCACTGTGGACTATGTCAAAGCAGGCCTGAGTGGATCAAATGTCCTGTAGCTGCCCCCGTATCTGTAGTTCCCAAGCCACACAGGTTTAGGCTCAGGGCATGACTCAACAGATAGAAGCTGTAGCTTTCCAGTGCAATGAAGAGATCAGGAGACTACATTCCACAGCACCACATGCTGTGCTCTCCTCCAATGCAGGAAAAAAACCAAACAAAATAAAAAGCCAAGGTCAGCTAAATTTCCAAGATATTTGCAGTGAGTTGTTTTTTTTTTTTTTGGTTTGAGTTTTCTGTTTGTGTCTTTTCATATTCCTGTATTTTTTTTTCTATCCAATGTAATTATTTTCCAAAGCTTTGTCTTTGAACTGGAGGGAATCATGTTCTTAAGTTTGTATTTGACTGTGACCATGTTTCATGATGGACAGAAGAATGTGTCCTATCTTCTTTCTGACTGTTGATGGCAATTTTTGCTCTGAAGCATTAATCTCAGTAATGAGAAATCTGAACCCAAGTAACAGGCAGAGGTCCAGAGCAATAGAAGTAGCCATTACCCTCTTTAGACAGAGAAAGCATGCATAAGCCATCATATCTTGGGAACAACACCCAAAACATGGCTCCCTCCAGTTTGTTCACTTAATTATAGTGTGTGTAGTGACAGCTCAAGTCCAAAGAATCAGATCCCTCCACAATCCCCCTTTTCTTCTCTGTGCCAGCTGCTGAAGATGGGCAGGACTGCCTCAGCAAGCCTGCTAGCTTTGCAGGAGCCTGAATTAGGGACAGCCATTAAGAGATGGCTGCCTTCATGTGGTAAGAAACTTTCTCCATTAAGCCTTTTCATTGAAGGTAAAAATGGGAAATGGGAGCAGGAATTTAAACTTTATGTCATCTTAAAATCTTATCTCTTTGCCCTCACCTTGCCCACTCAGAGCTATACATTTGCTGGGGAAAGGCAGCCTTTTGAGGGCTCTTTCCCTTAGTTACAGTTTAGAAGCAGCAGTGTGGGTTGAGGGAAGAGCCATCCAAAGTCTCGTGCTGCTGTGGTGGGCTGAGGCAGGGTATGAACACACATAATTTATCACTTGTCTAAAGCTTAGTGGTTGATCTTGGTGAAGTGAAAGCAATCATGTTCAGTAGTGGAATATTTTAGTTTAAAGCCTAAAACTAGTCCTCAGAAAAAAGCACTTGATTGTTTTTCTTTTATTTAAATGTCATAGGGTTTTACATTCTTCTGAGTTTTTTTCCTGGAAATTTTGTTTTACACAGATATTGTCAACAGATGCCATCAGGGAGGTTTGCCCTATGTCTCTTTGCCCACTGCCACAGGCCACTGGCTGAGTGATTTTTACCAACCCTTCCTCTTGGCAGCAACTTTCCCCGCAATTTCTCCTGAATCTCCTTTGCCCTCCCACTGAAAGAGTCATCATGCAGTGGAAGCAACTAATGTTGTTTGTTCCCCAGAGGCATGCTGCTTGGATGGGTAGGGTTTGGTGACTAACCCCATAGTGCTCAGGCAGGTATCAAACTGCTGTAACTGAATCACAACTTGTGGTCGTCTGCTGTTTCTGTGCAAAAATTACTATATTTGATAACTCCACACATCCTACTAATACTGGAAGTGTGTTTTCATTACAATCCCACTATTATGCAAAACGATTTTAGTAACAGGGAACAATGCCATTTTTCTTCAGTGCAGAGTATCATCTTCATTATTAACTTGCCCTTAGAGATATTTAGTGTAATATTTTAAATATTTGTGGACAGAGCCAGTCCATGACTGCAATGTTCAAACTTTTCATCTGGTTTCCATTTCAAAACTGGGGAGGGTCTCTAACCTGGTTTACACCAGCTGTCCAGGACTCTCACTCTTGATCACTGAGGCAGCCAACCAGCAACATTAACAGAGAAAAATGTCTTATTGGAAAAGTGTTTACAAGAACTGTAACAATGTGTCCCTTAAATACATCCTTCCTCTCCAGAAGGTACTTCTCAAAATGCCATAATCCTTTCTTGTTTTGCAAGTCTTTATACTCTAGGATAATTTTCAGTTCTTCCTTCTCGTTGCAGCACACATCCAGCCTTTTTTCCAGTTCTCATTTTTTTCATACTTCACAGAGCTTTCTATCTGAATTTAGACTCTCTCTTCAAGCTGCCAGCCCATAGGCAAAAGCCTTGACTTTAAGAAGAGAAACAAGCTTCAATTCCTCAACTAGAAAAGCTCTGTCATGCCATACACTTGCTTTTATGGTCACAGTTGCAATTTATTTTAGAAGGACACTTGGAACAGCTTTGCAATTGTTACCATAAAGTGGAAGAGTACCCTTCATGGATTTCTGTTTTCCCCCAGATACATAAACAGAGCACAGCTGCTGAAATGATTCAGTCCCTCATGATGTTCCCAGACACTGTGTGCTCTACACAATGACTGACCTTCATCAGAAGAAAGAAAAGATTTTGCACACAAAATCAAGATGTTGGTGTGATGGCAAAGATGTAGAATTTTTACCTCGCCTTGCTGCCTTTCCTTGGTGCGATGTATAACCAGATGAACTTAACGACCTCTCATAGGATTTCTGAAGAAAGACATTGTGCTTCAAACTCTAGACTCGGTTTCAGGACAACTCTTTCTGTCTCCTGCCTTCATCTACCAGCCAGGGCTCTTAGTCACACTACTGTCAGCTCAACCTCCATTTCCTCACTTGCAAACATTAGACAATGGTTGGTTTCCCCTTTAAAAACCACCTAAGAGCTGCTACTGTTGTTAGTAGTTGTAGTAAATGCACACTAGAGCACATGTTAGGAGTTAAAAGGTACAAAACCTCTCCAAAAACCCCTTCCATAAATCATACAGGAGCACAAGGAGAAGCACACAACACAAAACAACCCAAGCAATCAGACATAGAGATATATTGTAAGATAAGAC
This sequence comes from Eopsaltria australis, assembly GCA_034509425.1. NCBI lineage: Eukaryota > Metazoa > Chordata > Aves > Passeriformes > Petroicidae > Eopsaltria > Eopsaltria australis. Next base: position 11,954,046 of record JAVTVJ010000033.1, read on the forward strand.
TTTGGCTGCCTGATGGTCTAGTTGGATTTTATCTTCTTCGAAGAAACCTTTATTCAGAAATTAAAATATTTTTGGTCACATTTTGAGTAGGGATTGATTTTCTGTCTGTGCATTGATTTTTCAGGGAAGCTGAGAATGGAAATCTGATACCAATGAGACTACAGTGAGCTGTTTTTTCTCTGGGATGAGGTAGCAATTTGGCAAAGTATTTAAGCATGTAGATGATTTTAAGGATTTAAAATATTCCAAATCAATTACCTGCAGAACTTTTCCTGAACACAAAGCTGTGAAGGTCAAATGTTATTAAACTATGCCATCCAACTCTGGTTCCCCCCCGCCATTTTTTTGTTAACATTCAGCAATACCTTTTTACTTCTATCTGTGGAAAGCTAATTTTAAGCTGTCATACTAGCAGGCAGGCTCAGCAGGAGACCATGATCGGTCCTAAAGATATTGTATTTCATGTGGAAATGGACATTGTTTAACAGAGATTAAAAGATTCCTGAAAACTTCCCTCAAGTAGACCATCACAAAGAATGCTAAATTTCATATTAGTAAATAAACTACATTATGTAGCAGCACTGCATCACTGCCAGCATATGACTTTCCGGGAGTGTGACCAGGAAAAGTCCTGTGCCTATTTTCTTCAAGAATATGCTTTGGCAAAACCTGTGTGATCAGGAGAAAAAAGCTAGTGCCTATTTTTTCATCTTTTAGTTTTTCCCAAAAGATTCAAGCCCCCAATACATTCTTCAAGTCTCTCTCTTTTTTTGCCCCATGCTGCATGGGCTGTTCTCCCCTCCCTCCCCTGTAATGCAAATATGTGACACTTGCTGGAATCAAGCGAGGGTACATCATGATACATCTTACATTTAGTCCTCATGGGTCTGTGTGCCTCAGGGTGGATTTTCCAGCACAGTCATTACTCAGCTAGTACAAGAGTTTGTATACCAAACTCTATTGCATGATTTAGAGATGGCTTAAGAGAGTTTACACATGAAATAACAAGTATTATAAGCACCAAAAATGCCTGGACAGCAGCTGCCTAATGGGCCTGAAACCCTGATCCAGTCAATAACCACAGTATTCTCATTAAAGTTTTGTTTACACTGCTCATGTAGGAGTTTACTCACTTAAACAGAAGAGAAGATGCCCTTTTAAAAGGGAATTAGAGTATGAAAAGCTATTATGCATGAGATTGGACAATGTGGTCTCTATGTTCATGTCCTTAAATAGTCAAAGATGTTCAATATATGAACTGTTTCTAACCATGTTCCCACATACACTCGCTATTGAGTGATGCTGGTACCCTGAGCTGCTTCTCTAAGGCACATTACAACCTGAGAGAGTCCCACAGAGGACAAAACGTCCCACAAGGGCAACACAATGGAAATGCATCTCTTAAAATGAGGGTCCAGCCCTGGGACAGGTTTTGGAGTGGAGCTTTGAGCTCTTCTCCTCAGTGATGCAGCACAAAACTGCAGTGCCTCAGCCAAAGACAGATCTCATTGCATGGCAAGTGCAGAGGGCTGCTCTCCTCTGTCTGGACCAAACCACAGAGAAGATCTGATGCATGATAAGGCTGTGGCAAGAGCACATACTGAAAGAGAACATACTGAAGGGCTTAGTTTATTAATATTGAAATATGATTCTTCACTGTACAAAGATTTTTTTGTTTTGATATTCAAAGTCTCCAAACATGTGGAGTATTGCAGTCTGGGAGTCAATAGAAAGGTGAACAATAATTTGTCAGGTAAATGAGCATGTCGGTGTATAAGGAAAGCTGATTGGATTTGGAAAGGTGCCTTTGGATTTAGTTTTGCTTTCAATGATACAATAAGGTTTGGGCTTGTGCTGAAGTTGGCTGCCTTGCCAAAGGCTATTTTTACAGGGATTTGCTATGGAAAAAAGCCAACTAGACATAAAAGAATATTTAAAAGTGAAAAAAAAATCCTTTCAATGGATATGTGGAAAAGGTTCTCTTGAGAAAACAAAGCACATGCCTAATCATTTGAGCTATATTCTTCCCTCAGGTACCCAAGTGTAAAACCAGATTATTTCCAGTGACTTTGAAGGAATTGCTCTGCTTTTAATGGGGGCAGAATCAGGTCTATTTTGTTCACTGGATCTATTTAAAAATATGAAGAGCATTAGCTTTATTGTCAAACATGAGTCTGTACTGGAACACCTTCTATGCTGGCTTCATTTCTGTATGCAGCAAAAAACTATAGTCCCTTTTTCTCTGTCCTGGTTTGCTTCTTTTTAATTAAAACGTGAAAACCATAGGAGTACAAAATCTGGTTGTGAACATGTGGTGGCCAATACGTGTACATGGAAGTAATAGCATTTTCATCTGTCATTGCATACAGCATGACTGCTGCTGTCTTTCCTCCTAATCTAGTTTGGTTTTGCTTTATTTGGAGCTGCATTTATTTAATCAAAAGTTTACAGTTGGAAAAGATTTGTATTTTCAGTGCGTGGTGGGACACATTTGATGTGGACTGCTTGCATGTTTGTGTGAGTGTGAGTATGTGCACACACACAACACACATTAACAAGTAATAAAAGATATCTCTCTGGTTCATTTACGCAGTGGAGATCAGATTATGAAAGGTTAAACCATTAAACAAATGCTAATGCACTCTGATGCCTGGACCTTGTCCAATAGTACCTGCAGCAGCTGTCAACCTAATTAAGCCAGATGTGTGTTAAGTGTAAACGGACCTCCCAGGAGGAACAATAACAGATTTTAGGTCCTTAGGGGGCTCAGGGCACCAATGCATATAGTGTTTCTGAAGGAAACATCACCCCTACCTTGTGAGTTTTCTCCTCATTAGTACCATCCTGACCATACTCCTCCGGGATTGGGTTTGGGGGAGGAGAAGTCTTTTTTCATTCCAGCTAAAGCCAGCAAGAATGCTCATTTTCAATTGATTCTGGCAGTCATGACATTTACTCAACACTCTAATCTCTATTTTTTTAACCTCCACTTTACTCTGTCTGTAACGTATTTTAAAAGTGACATTTATCCTACGCCAAATTTGCCAACCCTCTAAGTATATGTGGAGACCATAAGCTGATAGAGAGGATCTTAATAAGCCTTTTAATATTAACAATCAAGAGAAATCTATAGAGCATGGAAATATTAGGTAATTATGTGCATGCCGTGTGCAATAACATGTTACAATAAAAAGGAAAATCCTTTTATAGTGTGACAATATTATGGGAAATTAAAAAAAACACTCAGCAATATTTAAAACCTGCTGAAACTTGTAGCTGAATTGTTTCTTGAGTGCTGTGAACTGCAATATGTCCAGGAAAAAGAGACTAGAGAAGTAGACCTGCAGACCTTCACACCTGGTCAAGGAAAGACAAGTCTCCAAGAGTTCCCATACATACTGAACTTAACACCTACTTTCTCACTCACTTCACAGCCAAGTTATGGCACCTCTTTCCAAAAAAGCAGAACAAACTGATAAAGCAGCTGCACAGAATACAATTGAGTGTGGTTTCACTGGGATAGGTCATCTGTGATGAACAAGAAGTCCTCCACTGATTTTCTGTGAGGTCTGTCCACCTACACTCTTTGGATTTAGCTCTATGTTCTCCTCAAGTCACCAGTGATGATCTGATAAAGATGCATGGTGCTATGTCCCCTTAGAAAAACCTTCACCTGAAAATGTGTAATCATGAAATGGCTTTGTTTCCCAGGCACTCATCGTTCACTATCGATTACGGCATTAAGCATAATTAACAACTGCACTAAAATAAATCATCCTGTACTGGCTAGAACCCTAAGATTATATTTTAATACCTTATCCATAACAGATTACTTTGCCAACAAGCTTTCCTGTAAGATCTCCTTCTGTGAGACCAAAACGTGTTATAACTCAGCACAGTGGTGTGCTGCTGGGATATGAATTGTTGGGATACTCTTCCTATTCAGTGCTGCAAAACACAAAAGGGCATAGCAAATCTTTGAAAAGAGCAGGTTTCTCCTGTTCCATTGTTGCTGAATGGTGTTAAATTCACTGTGTATTTGTGTCCTTAATACCACGTTTCCTTGGCTTACTGATAATAGGGTGGCTAAATGCATATGCCGTCTTTCCTAATGCCAGAGGGTAATTTTTTACGGTCCATTGAATCTCCATGTTATCCATGTTATTCTCAATATCCCCAGTTGCAGTACAAGGACACAGGATTTAGGACCCAAGCTCATTCCATGTGCTGCAGCTGTTGTTGGCTGGGGCCCAGGACTCATGCTCCAGCAAGTGCCAAGTTGCAGAATCAGGATCTTGCTTACACCTCTTCTGGATCAGGGCTCTTGCTGTCTTTGCAGCACAGGAAGGTCGAGAGGCTCCTGCCAGCAGCTTCCCCTATGGATCACTTCTGGCAAAGGGAGGAGTGGCCCAGCCTCTCATTCTCTCCCCTCCCTGTTAGACATGAGCTGTGATGATCGGAAGGGAGATGAGAACACACTTTTGTCAAAAGCATTAAACGCACTTTACAAGGTGATTCATCCTTTCTGTGTGCTTCATGCATTCTCCAATTTTCTGCTGTGCCAGGCATAGTAGAGGATGTACACAGTGCATAATACACTGTATTAACATGCTGTGTGTTTGTAATTCATATGCTGCAGAACACATCAATCTCTGCGGTACTACCAGGATGGGCATTAGTATGATTGGACCTGTGTGGTCAAGGACACAAGGTAATTCTGCGGAACTGGTGTGTCTGTGCAGCACAGCCCCACACCACTTCAGTGTGTCAGCATCCACTCTGCTTCTGTGGGGATATCCATTGCAATATCCCACTATGCCACATAAAATTGGGGGAAACACCTATCTGGGGATTCATCTGAATGTTACAGTGCAGATATCTAAACTGGAAACGGTCTTCTTAGACATCCTGTGCCATAACTGGCGTAACTGCAACACCTCAGATCCTAATGCAGACAGCTGAAATAGATGAGAGAGGCATCCCCCTAAAAGTGCCTGCTTCTCCCCATCAGCTGCAGAGGTAACCTGGTTTAACTGCTCAGCTCTTCTGCTCGGTAGAGTCAGTGTAAGATTACAGGAGAGCAGTGTCACTTGCATCTACTGGAAAGAAATCATTCTGTAGCTGTGAGCTGGAAGGCACAGTCACACCTGTCAGAAATAGGTCAGTTCCTGTAGTGCCCAGAACAACAGCTCTAAGCAATTATAGAGCTGCGAGGGAAAATCCTTTGGTGCCTTCGGAGTCTAGTGAATACCAGGATGGGTAATAGAGCACAACAGGTTGGATTGCAGATTTGAATCTAGTTTACCAAATCTCTGTAGGCACTTAAATCCTTTATTTAATGAGGATCCCAGTCCTTTAGAAACTGATGGTGAAATGCCTAATGAAGTTGCACATAATAGCAGTGTGCTTGTAACAGAGTTCGGTCTCTGCGCAGTATATATTTCAAGTTTTAATATGTCGAATAATTTTTTTTTGCACAGTGACATGGAAAAATGTTACACAACACAGTGATAAAATGAAGATACTCCCTCTCACTCTGAAATGATAGATTGTAAACTGGGAAAAGGAATGACATTTATTTCAAGCACGTTTAATCCAGAAGAAATAGGCTGGTGTAATATGCTTTCCAGTAACCCCATTTCTCTCCTGTGAAAAGAAGAATAATATCAGTGGATATGCTGAGTGTATTTGGAAAGCTTTGAAACCAATTAATCACCTTCAGAATTTTTCATAAAACCTAATTTCATTTGGGACGAAGTAGGAGCTGAAGTAATTTAGGGATGTCAGATTAAAAAAGTTTTCACAGGTAAACATGCAATTCCATGAGCATCAGAATTAATGACTCCTGCTTTCCATTGGATTTATTTCTAGTGCCTATGAAGTGGCACAGTGATTTAAGCTTTCCCTGCTTTCTGGGCTAGGGCTCCTCACCTTAGGGATTTAGGAAGGAATCTGGGCTGGCAGGCTGGGTGAGAGGCACAGTACACTGCAATATTTTAACTGCTCTGGACAACTGAAGATGGGGGGTGAACAATGGAAATGGTATCTGGCTTGCAGCTTAAAAGTGCAAGGGAACTCTGCAAGATTATGGCCATTTTTATTTCTTCACAAATGTGGTGTGTTTTAACTGAAATATTTTAATTCACACCGATGTAGATTTTCCTAGGTTACTACTGCAAGGGAAAAAAACCTGAGATGGTATAAAAATGAGCAAAGGACCTTCTGCAATCTTCTTGTTTAAGTGGTTTTACTATCAGGTAGGAAAAAAATTAGTGTCCTTAAAGTTGCAGGTTGAGAGCTGGTTTAATCTTTCAACAACAAGAAAGATAAACTGAGATCTGTTCAATTTATTGTCTGGATTTTTTTCAGATAACACCACAATAACTTAAATTCTTTCCATTTTCTAGGGATTTAATTTAGCACATGATGTGTTTCTAAGACAGAACTCCAGAGATGCACCGGTTACAAAGTAGATGTGTTGTCACTGGATGTATTTTCTCCTTCCACTTCTGTCCTGCACCCTGTGAAAGAGTTGTGGGCAGCCGCTCGCTGCTCCAAAACTCACTGCAGTTCTCTGTGCTCCTCCACACAGTGTTGGTTAAATGAACGTGGATGAAAAGCACCACCATGAAGGCAGAAAACATCATTGAATGATGTTCTGGAAAAAGAGAACAGCTCAGTCATTTTCATGTTTTCCTCACTGGGGACTTTAGGATTATGTGTAAGAAATACTGCCATTTTAGTGGGATAATGCTTAGTATACTGAGCAAGTTACAGAAAGAGTGAATGACAGTATCTAAAGAATTTTGCTAATTGCTTTGCTAAAATCCTTTCAGATTTTACTTTCCTATACACAAGTTCATATATTTTAAGCTCTTGAAAAAGCAGTTCAACCTTTGAACTTTTGGTTAATATTTATCTTCACCTATTGCTTCTTTTCACTCCCCAACTGATCTTTTTAGTAAGGGTTTTATTTCACAATGATGCACAAATTTGGGGGAGAGGGAAATAGACATACTAGGTCAGATTGACTCAGAAAGACAATGCCCAGCCTCTTAAAACCTGTCATTCCCATCTTTGATTAAAATATACAAGGAAACTAGGAAGACAAAAGAAGCAATTAACAACTTAACTTGCAACTTCACGGATTTCTTCGATGTGGTACCAGTCATATAAGTGGATCACATGTACAGGGAAAATATTTTTTTTCTAAGTGTCAGATGCAAGGATTAGATTACAACTGCAGACCAGTTGTTGCTTTATGAAATGCAGCTGTTTTCTGTTATTTGATAGCTAAAGCCAATCACGGAATTAAATACTGAAGAATATTTTTTGTTACTTTTTGCTTTTAATCTCACACTGGCATTGGTGCTGCATTTATCTGAGACCCTTCCACATATACATTTTTTCTGTTGGTCATTTGATTCTCTCTTTCTATCACCGTGTTCTTCCTACCTCCCTTTCTCATGCTATCTCTTCCCTCCACCTTCCCTCTCTGTTCCCACAGACTCTTTGATCACCTGTGTTTCCTGCCTATCATCTCTTCTATCTCCTCCTTTTCCCTGGGTCATATTTTCTTCTCACCCCATTTCTGCCTTTTCCTTATTTTTGTTCTAGTAATCAATCACCCACCCCATACCAAGCTTGCAAACTCACCTTACCTCTGCTCCCCTCTCCTGCCCCAGCTTTCCTTCTGGTCACCATGTCAAATTCATGCTTACCCCAGGATTGTCTTAGTTCCCCACATTCACTTTCTCACTCCTGGCTTCTTCACAGCCAGTTTGACACCTTTGTGTGTGCAAGATCTCTGAGCAGGATACATGAGGGAGCAGCAATCCCAGCACCATAAGGGCAGTAGGCAGATGAGGATGCAAGGTCAATGCAGCAGTCCCTGTGGGGATTTCACTGGTGTTCCCAAGCTCACAGAGTCAGCTGTGGGGCAGCCTGGGCTGACCTACAGTAAATGGCACATGGGAGAAAGTTATAAGGATCTTTATAATGTAATATTTTTCTGTTTTCCAACTCAAAGATATCTAACATTCCTGTTAGTACTATCTTGATAATGAGTAACTGATACCACTCCTCTTTGCATGACACCATGTTGTTAAACCCCCACATTTTTATATGCATATGCACACATACATCTAATACAAAATCTTCTGTCAAGATCCTCACCAGCTAAAAATCTTTAGAGCTGTCACTGCTCGTGTGAAAGCTTATTACAGTTTCAATCATCTGTGGTCTGACTGGCATTCCCATTACGAAACCTGCTGATCCTATTTGAAAGGACTTTAAAAGATCTGAACACAAAAATAAACACATGGATACCTCAGAAAATGGTAATGGATTCACTTCTGTCCTTGATCACTTGAGTCGCATTTCCCACTGAGCTGCCTTTGTGGGACCAAGGGCAGAACTAATCTCAGTGAGTTTATATTAGAATAGCACTTAGGTAAATAAACCAGGCTTGGGAGCAGTAGGTAATCAAAACTGAACACAGCGCTACAGGAAAATGGAGACTCAGACGTAGTTTAATGCTGAAGACAGGCATGGCCTGCTCTCCTGGTATGTAATCTAATATCCTCTTCTAAAGCTGGACAATAACAATATGTTTATTTAACCGATTCACCAAGGCCTCCGCTTTCACATCGGGAGCGATGTCCTGACACTGGCATACTGAAAGAATTTCGAGGAAACGGAATGCTCATCCTCAAAGTCACCATAAAAAATGGTATGCACGTTCATCATTGTTCACATTAGGCACAGAACTTGCATTTGGCCACATACCTCTCAAACCTGCCCTTTTTTTGATGGTTATTGGTCACTTTTGTACAATGCTTTATGGGCATTTGAGACATGTCCAGTGCCTCAGCCCCTTCACTTCTACAGAAGGAAATGCATTGGTCCAAAGGAGAGAATTAAAAATCATGTATTTTCATTTTACTGAGAAACAGATAATTTGTGGGGAACATTGCACCTGTGAAACTTCCCACAGTCTCAAGCACTCTGTAATCCATGCACTCTGCAATAGGCACAATTTTCTCTCTATTTAACTGGCTTAAACCTGAAATGTCTACATCTAAGAGGAGAATACAGATGGGACATTTGCTCAAGTTTTGCAGTGAACAAATCCCTTTGTAATTAAGGTGCACACTTGTATTTCCCGCTACGAACAAGGGAATGAAAAAATAATTACAGTAATTTACCAAATAGGTTTACTAGGCTTTTGGAAATGGATTCTAAGAAAATAAGGCTTGTGTTTGAAGATGAATTCCTTAGCTTTCACTCTGTCAACATATAATAACAAGCTAATATCATATGAAAGAACAAAGAAAGTAAGCATATCACATCCCACTGCAGAAATTTTTCCTAACAAAATAACATATTGTTCCTTTATATTGTAAGTTAGAGTGCTGATTTCAAACAGTACTTTTAATAGGCTAGTCTGAGACTGTAATCAAGTAGGATTTCTGAGAAGGTTTCTGTAAAAACAAAATTGCTCGGAATATATTTGAGGGCAAGCTCAAAAACCAAAATGCTTTTGATCTAATAGCTGCTTGCAATACAGCAGAAAACTATTGGTTTGTTTTCTTCCAAAGCACAGTGTCCTAACTGAAAAACCTTGTGGCTGTGCACTAAGGCAGTGCAATCACAGCTCAGCCTGCTCTGATGTCTGCACTGGTGCTGTACAGGGGCTGCCACCAGGAATTTCAGCTCAGCACTTTTCTCAAAGATGGGTGCTGCAGATATCATCCAGAAAACAATCTGAACAGGAGGCCTTTTTTGAATCTTTCCTTTTTTTCCATTTGATTTTTCAATGTCTAAAAACTTGGAAGTATCAGTACTGGAAAAGACTTAACATAAATTTGTCCTTGACATGGTATGGCTCCTAGACAGATTACTAACCCTTTAGCCAAGTAAAACTACCAAGCCTGAAAGTAATCCACAAATTTATGATTATACTTTGAAAGGCTACACAGACTCATCATGGTATAATGTTGTCCCTGGATGTTATTATGCCAGCATAAGGAAGAACCAAGCCCCCCAAACAGTGTTAGACTAAGGGACAGACATAGAGACCAAGGTGCACCATACCTGTTGGAAATGTCAGACCTGATGCACATGGTGAGGGCAGGGAGTGAGACAAGTGTCCCAGGTTTCACTTCACAGATATCAGGGATGAAGCCTGGACATAATCCATCCAGCAGTCACCACTGCAGGTAGAAAGTGGTTCACCAACATTGCACAGAAAGCCCACTTGAGCATGGTCTGACAGGCCAGGAGTCTGAAGCCTCTGCACTTTTCTATTTAATAGTTTCATGTTGGCAAGTCTGTATATCTCCTACCCTCAGTCAACCTAATCAGCAGTACAGTTTGTAGTGTACACCAAGAAGTATTTAGTCATCTGTCTCGATGTCTAAGAAGCTCTAATTGGGATATGCATGTAATTTTATGAATAAGTCACTTCTGAAGATGACAACCACTGTTTTAAACACCATCCACGTAGTCGTGGGAAAGCTACGCATCCAAATGCAAAGAACTAGCACCTCTGTTGGACCCATGCAGAGCTGATTTGGTGGCTTATAAAGGGAAATGTCATCATAGTGTCAGCTATGACTGCTAACGATATTTCTTTTGATCCATCTCTCTGGTTGGTCTGTCCTGCCTGGATTAGGTCTCATTTAGCTTTGGTGTTACTTATCTAACCAGTAAGGTGTTGGTGGGTATCCATGTACATTTTCCTGCTTAAGCATAATTTTTCATTTGAAGTATTCCAGAGTACGTGCCAGATGTGAGACCAAATGTGCAACTCCTCTCTGTATGATAAAGCACTTATTTGCCTCAGTGTGGTCTTGTTCCTGGGAGTTGTTTTACACTGAATGTAAAAACTGTCCCGTGACATCAGTAAGATCCATATAATTCATACCTCTTACCATGGTAAAAGAAAATGAAGCATCAAAAGCAAACATTTCAAAAACATTGATAATTTCTGCCAGAATTTTACACAAGGATAAAGAATGCATTTAGGTTACTTCTGCATCAGCAGCTGAGTATTCAGTGAGCTTCTCAGTTTGATAAGAGACAAGTTGCTTACTGGCTCCTCAGGATGTAAAACATATGAAATGCCTCACTGAACATCAAAGGTATCTGAAAGAGAATGGACCCTGTGGATAACCATGCCACAGCAGGACATAGCTCTCTGCAGAGCTGCGAAAAGAGCCACTGAGTTACTGAAGCTGCTAGAGTTAGTGTCTGAAAAAAAAAATCGAAGAAAATCTTGTTAAATCTCATGCTAACTGAAATGCTGGTTCTTTTATGGATTAAATTTCTGTTCTGTCTCATGTGCAATACCAAACATTTATGCCTTTTCCTCCTACTACTTGCCTTCTTCCCATCTTCTGGCAACTTGTTTTTTAACTTAGGGGTTCAAGAAACCCTCAAGAAAGGCACATGATCTGTATAATAGCAGGCCTGGTAGCCTTGAATCCAGTTTACCAAATTATGCCAGAAAACTTCTGTACCTAGAGATGTCCTGTTTGGCAGCTCATTTAAAAAAGATGCAAGATAGGAGGTGTTCCTGTCCCATCAGTTTTACCCTGCACTGCCCCTTCCCAGTTTCACCTATGTGTATAAAAGCCACTGCACAGGGGAGTGGTGGTGGGTCAGCAGACTGCAGAAGAAGGCAGAGCAATCAGACAATGAAAAGATTTACGGTTTCTCAATGTGCACCTGAGACACATCAAATATTTTCACATTTTAGGAACACAGCTGTGAAGCTAAGATTCAATCTGGCCCTGAAATATTTTATGTGAACCAAAACCACTGCCTAATAGGCTGAATAACAGAGATAGGAAAGGGGTGATTGATCTAACTGGAATGAATTATGACACTGTCTTTCCAAATTCTCCACTGAAGTAAAACAGAAGCCTGCTTTTCTTCATTTTACTCATGGTCATGATTAATAACAACAACAATAACAACAATGTTATTCCTCAAGGTTCCTTCACATCTGGTGAACAATTTGCCATATCATAAGTTAAAATGAAATTTGAAAATATTACAAAAAATAAAGGACAAGTATGCAAAATTGTAAAGGCACCAACAGTTGCTGACAAAAGCCATTTGCAATAGAAAGTTTTCATTGTTTTGTCAAACAAGTCAAGAGCATAATCACTGGAAAAGACAATTCTGTGTATTTGGCACTGAAAAGGCTAAATGCAGAAGTGGAATTTCTGGCATCCATAGCCCACCCTGCTCAGGCAGAGAAGAAACAATGCTATGTCATGGAACCTTTAGAAGCAAAAAAGCCCATAGAGTCTGATATAAATGCAGTCAGCTTGACTGCTTAGGATATGGGTAGAAGTCCCAGGGTCCTTCTATCTTCACAGCTCCTGTGTCAGATATGTGTGACATATCTGATATGCTACACAGTAGTAGCTCTAACATCCATTTTTATTGTTATTATTATTAGTCTACTTCCAATGCACTGGTTCCAGAGAGCCCTGTGTGTCTTCTCCTGCTCAAAAGAAAAATAAGCAAAATGGGCAAACACAGGGAAGGAGTGTCCTGCTGGCTGCTTGCAAGGTGGCAAGGGCAGAGCCAAGCTCCCTCTTCCTCCTCACAGAAACATACTTTGTGCTGGGGATCCTGTAGGAACACCAGTAACAGCAAAGTTGCTTGTGTATTTTCAGTCTAGTTATTGGAAATAACAACTGAAAATAAAGCACACTTTGTTCCTTTAAAACAAAATCTCCAGAATAAAATATTCCAGCTGTTTCAGGTCTTCAGCTCTACATCTATTATTTTAGAATGTACACAGTGATTTCTGCTCTTGCTTTTAGAGTCATCCTCCATACTTTTCCCATTCCCTGAGAAAACAAAAATAAATACCTCCCAGCTTTTAGAGTTGTGGAATTCCTCAACTTGTGAAATTCAGTTCCAAACAAGAGCTCTTGGACTTTGTTACTGTGGAATGTAGTCTCAATTCCCCACTACTTGCTCCTCTTTATTTTAATCATGTGAACAGTCTGAGTGCATTAAGGGAAAATAGGTATGTTTTTAGCTTTGAACTTACAAAGTAGTCCTGTTGATTTCAACTGAAATTGAGTAAAACTTCTAGGTTTTGAAGGAACTGGGCCTTCAAACGTAATGGATAAGATTTAAAAGAAAAAAAAGAAGCTGATCATTGACGTGAGTATATGTTTGGATGTGCTGAGACACAAGCAACCCACACCTGAGGAGCAGAGATGTTGGAGGCATCACATTTTGTAAGTGATGAATAGTGATCAAGCTCCAGGATTAGGCCATGAACTGAGACTTGGGAGATGGAGATACCATTTCCAGAGATACCACTCAGCTATAAAACCACTCACTGAGAAAGGCAGCTAAATTTTCTGGGTTTCTGTTGTCTTCCTATCTTCCTTTGGCTCTTCAGAGAGAGTGCAAGTTATTCAGGTAGGTCTCATCAGCATGTCTGTTTCAGGCATAAAGCAGAGTTTCACTACCAAAACCAATTATCCAACTGACAAGGCTGTTTTTAAAGTATTAAAGACAAATACTCCAGAGCTGGGAAGTGCTAACAGTGGTGTTCTGTACTAACTGGTCTCTTTGTGTCTACACATTTTGACACAGTCTATAATTAAATAATCGATTTCGGTGTTACCCAGTGGAGCCACTGGTTTGTACAGAGTATGGAACACAGCTTCTCTGCAGCTGTCAGGGAGCTTGGTGAGAAGAGACTGGGGGGGGGGCTTCTCACTCTGGGGTCCTTCCCATACAGTTGAAGCCTAAGTGACAGCCATCACTACCTGGGCTTCAAGGCCAGCAGTGGATCCCCTCCTAAATGAAAAGGAGCCTGTAAGAACAGTGTAGCTGGAGGCATGCCTCAATGCCTCCTTGGCTCTGGTCTTCCTCATTTTTTAAATAGGGAGGAAAAACTCCCAAATGTTTTTAAGACAGTTTTGTGGGTTTTTTTCTGCTCAAACTTTTTCTTGTATCTTGATTTCTGTTAGAACTTTTTCTTGTATCCTGATTTCTGCCTCTGGACCTTTCATCTGCCCCACGGATCTGGGGGAAATCACAGATGTCTTGGCTCCTTTGCCTTGGCCATGCTCCTTAAAAGGCTGCATCTTCTCATTTTAACTGGTACCCAACCTTACTTTGCTTGGTCATTTTTTTAGAAAAGGTGAAACTACTCTGGAATTGCCCCGTCCCAGTTCCTACTTCCCTAGCTTAGTCACATGCAGCTGCCCCAGGAAAAGAAACCATCGTCAAGTAGCCCTGGCTGTGGGAGAAGAGTGTGGACTTTCTGCTTGGGAACTGGGAATACATTTCCTGAGCATTCATAGCAACCACAAGAAATTCAAGTACACTCAGTCTCTACAGATTGTGTAGAGAGTCTTATTACCAAGATCTGTGTCTATGCTGGGCAGATGCAAAGTGATTTATGGCCCAGGAAAATGAGGATGGGTTGCACAGCCCTACAGCTCAGACATCACCTTGCCAAAAGTTAAGTATTTTCTTCTAAGCACAGGCTTGGAAAAAAATCCCAAATAACCACATGAAAAACCAAGGAGAAAATACTCCAGGATCACTTTAGGCTGAAAATGTATGTCTTTCTTTAGCCTTATTTTCAGAAAGGGCTTGGTAGAATTCAAACACTGTCCCAATATCCAGCTTGATGCAGATACCCAGCACAAACAGATATCAATGGCAAAGTTTTGAGTAAATTGAACTTGCATTGCACAATGACACAGTAGAGTCAGAAAAGCCTGTTGTCTTGCATCTGTTATTTGGTTCAATGTGTCTAACATCTGGAACATTAAACTGCCATTCTGATTTTTTGTTAAGTTTTTGTAAAATTAGATTTCTTGTGTGTGTTTTTTGTTTAAGATCTCTGAGGGAACATTCACAGTCTTGGCAGCTTGTGCTATCTCAGCTCTAATAATGCCCATATTTTGAGAGACAAAATGTACATTGATCATGCCTTGGATTCCTGTTTCACCAGATGCATTGTTTCAGGTCATTGTGATTTCATACTGGATTTCATCTCTTCTGAAAAGAAAAGAGAGACATGTAAGAGAGGTTCAGGAACATTTTTCCCATGAATATATTTGTCTAAAATATTATTAAAAGGGCCTGCTAGGGAGCAAATACAGTATTTTTTCTTTTAAAAATTAACATGTGGTTGCAGCTAGGTCAAAATTGATTTTTACATACCCAGTTTATTACATATTTCTAAGGATTTTATTTTTGTGCTCTTTGCAGTAACAAAGGGACTCTGGCTTAATTGCTCTCAGGAAGAGATTTGGAATAAGAGTCTTAAAAAGTTTCTTAATGATCCTGAGCTCCTTTTTTTTTTTCCTCCAGACTAAAAGCTGTGGAGATCAAAGATGAATGGAGATGTTGGGGTGAGCAGAAAGCAACTGTAATGTTTCCTTTTTGCATTCAGAAAAGTCAGATATTTGGACTGCTCTTGCAGAAATGAGGGAGGAAAATTATAATGTTTCTCTATTCACCCAGAACCAATGGAAATCTGTCTTTTGACTCTTCTCATATAGAAAATAACCAATCTGTCAACAAAGCCCTACTTAATGAGATCCTCATTTTGTGCTCCACATTGGCTTTTATATAAAAGTGTTGATTGACAAGCTTATTTGGTGTTAGTTTAGGGGTTTCTTGGAAGGAAATAACTTGTCTGAATCACTTCTAAAAATCAACAAAATTAACAAAATACAAACCAACAACATCCAGTGGCAAGACTGGGTTAGCAGGGCTGCTCTGGATTTCATGGTTAAAGCCATCAAACTCTCAGCACCAGAACACAGAGCAAAGGAAAGAAGACAGTAGGAGCAGAAAACTATAAATACTGCGGCTTAAAAAAATGCTTTTTCTCCCCCTTCCTTTCTCTTCCTTTCTTTTCCCCACATGTACTTTCACCACACATACTTTGGCATTTATCTACCATGACAAGCCTCATTTCTCCTTTTAAAAGAATGCATAAATGAGCTATGAATATTTGATCCTTTTTTAAACAAGTATTTTGGCTTGACAAGTCACAGCAGATAAGACTACCCAAGATGGTAGCCAGCTGCTCAGGGGAGGGAGCGTAGGTAGAGTGGGGCCGTTGTAAGAGGCACCACCCTTCCCAGGCTGCTCTGTGGGGCAGGACATTGGCCACAGCCACTCTCCTTTCCTGCTGCAGACCTTCAGGTCTTGCTCCAAAGCTGCAGGTGATTCTCCAGATTGGTGCTGGAGGACAATCCTGCCGTGCCTGTGCCCCACTTCAGCGGCCTCGCTGACTTAGGTGGAAATAATCACGGCTTACAGTCAAACACCTCTGGGCATCCTATCAGGACCAGGGTTTAGACAGCACATAATTCTCTCTGTTAGGGCTTTTAGGAGGTTTTTCTCTGTGTTACTTGGTAATTTAGCTGGCTGTAGTCAATTCAGATTGGCTTCTTTGCAGAGAACCTACTAGTCTCACACTATAGTGAAATTTAACAAATTAAATGAATGAAAGGCTTTTTGGGTGCACCTGTGTGGGTTTGTTCACACTGTATTTCAGGCTCCATTTGCAAGGATACTATAATTTGCAGAAATAATTTCCAGGTATTCTGCCGTGTTGATACTTCGAACCAGTAATAAATACACAGATTTTTAAAAAATACCCACTTATATGTGTTTTGCACCAAAATTGTGAGCATCTGAATGTTGTATTTGAATGATGATATATGAACTTAGCTAAAGTCCACCTTATTTCTTGTTAAAACCTATTTTAGGCATCTTTTTAATGGCATAACATAGGTGGCTTTGGGGGGATTTCATCTTTTCATTGAATTTCAGTTTAAAGTTTTCTATTTTGGGGAAAAATCGTTGGGTGAAAAAAATTAAGAAAATATAATTCTAGTTTCTTGTTATTTTACTTTTTCTACAGTTGTCACAATGGAAAATCTAAAAAGAGCAGTATCCCTTCTCTTGGTAAGGAAAAAAACCCAAAGTTAAAATGTCATATAAGATTAAATTTCATTTTCAAAAGCTCAGTGCAGAATTTTTTATTTTATTGTAAATTTACATCATGGAGAGATAATAATGCAAAATTCATTGGAGGTGCCCTTGACTTCAGAAGACTCCATTTTTTTCAGAAGGAAAAAAGTTATTGACTGGAGAAATCTTTTTACTGAGGTACCTCTTTCCTGTGTGCATTTTTTTTTAATATATATAATTATAGCAGCTGTTGAACATTAAGCAGGGCTGGAAATTACTGATAAGCACAGAAACAGGGAACAATTTCATCACTACATTAAAAATCTTGTCTGGGATATTTCTTGATTTCAACAAAAGATACCAGCAAAAGATTCATATCAATCCAGTTCCCAAATGTTGAAGCCCCCTGCATCAGCTGAGGGGCAGTGTGGGCAGTGCTGTCTAAGGTTCCTTGGTGCTGCTAATTCATCATATCAGTGCTATGGGAATCTTGAATTGTGTTTTTATTTTACATACATATCCTCAGCAGTTAGACCCTCGACAAAGCATTCTGAAGGGACTAAGTCCCCTGAAATACTGCAGAATTCATTGCAGTTCATGTATAGATTAGAGAACATCAGGACTGGGACTCAAATATTCTCCAGTGCAAAAAAAAATTTGCAGCCCATGAACAGTAAAAATGTCACAGAAATATGCTTTCCCTTGCTGTGTTGTTTGGGGAGCATTTGTGAAAAGATGGTGGGACTGGTGAGAGAATGTGCTTTTTGAATATATAGTATACATTCCTTTGTATAAGGCTTCCACAGATGAAAGTGCTCATGGTAATGTACCCCTGTGACATTCTGTTTGAAAATATTACTCTTTCTTCAAAGAAGAGAAAGGGAGAAGCTGTAGCTTTAAATTGTATGAGCATGGGAAAATCAGACATGGTAATAAAAGTGGATGTTTGAGTGTGTCAGATAAAATTTATTAGATAGGGGTCTCCAGCTCAGTGCATTCCTATGCAAAATTCTTGGTCAGCTGCCAGAAAGTGAATTCTGAGCATTAGCACAGTAGAAAATATTTATATTGGTGTAAGGCTGCTGGCTGTGATATGCTTCTGCTCTTTTAAAATAACTTGCCACAAATTCAAAGATGTCAATAGAGGTCAAACTACAGGGAATTACACAATTTAATGAATCAATTATATGCTTCCAGACAGTCAGTAATACCATTGTGGAAAAAATGAATTATTAACATGTGAAAATAATTCTGCAACAACACATACAGTAGCAATCAGGGTTATGTTTCTGAAAACGTTCAGTCAATCTGATTGCATTCCCCATAAAGTCAGCACAACACAATCTCTTTTGTTTTGCATGCTTTTTTTTTTTTTTTTTAACATTATCTCCAATATCAATGACTCTGTGAAGACATTCCTTAGCACACCTCAGCTCTGGCTTCACTAAGGTACTACTGTCAGATCACATTTCATTAATACTGAGCCCACGAAAAAGAATGTTAAATAATTTCCAAAGATATTCCAATGCTTTTACTTGATGAAGATTCACACTTTATATCAGTGGTAAGTTCTATTTGCAATGGGTAAGGCTACCTCAAGATTATTTTCTTTTTTCATCTGAATTTTGGTCCAAATTCTGATAGCACCTTTTTCTAAAACTGTCCCATTTGAAGGAGGCACACTTTCCTCCACACAAAACTTTGGCACAAAGAGCTGTCTGCAGTGATATTTCCCTGAGGTAGGTAGTTCTCTCTTTCCTATGATTTGATTGTGCATGTAGCATTCATGGATATTTCACTTGAAATCCAAGGATAAAAAACCTCTGCCCTAATTCAACCTTCTGCCCAAAACTGCTTGGCTGTGCCACGGGAACCACATGCCTCTGGTTTTGGTGTAGTCTCACAGGGTGAGTATGAACAGGCAGAGGTAGAGCAGCACGAGTAGTTAACAACTGAATTGCTATCTCTCCAAGGAATATGGACAAAAAAAAAAAAAAAAGGCTGACCCCAAATCTATTGAATCTTAGCCAATTTTGCTCTCAAAAAATGAAATCAAAATCATATATCAACCATTCCATAAACACTGAGACTTCAACAACTCTTTCCTGATATGTGTTTTTTAAACTATGATCCTGCAGGCAAAATGGCAAAATAATTCCTTGTTTATTTGGGCTTTTGACAGCAATTGATCCTTGACAGTTTATCTTTTAATGACAGGAAAAATAGAAGACCAATATAAGGTCTTGATTACCCAGCCACTTTTAGAACAAAATGCTTTTTTCATTTTCAATTCTGGTTTCCTGAGAAGTCATACTTCTTTTGGTTTACAAAGATGCTCACCTCAAATCTCCTTTTATTTTATATTAAGCAGGACACAAAAAAATTTCCCAGCATCAACCCCAACTTCCACAGAGTATTTATATCAGTCAGACTAACAGCTGTTTGGTGAATTTAGACTAATCACAATTTCCTATTCATTCAGATTCTGGAATTTAAGAAAATATCCAGCTAACTATCAATTAAAACTAACATATTCACTTCACAGAAATTTTAGAAATGCACAAGCCAAACACAAACTGACGGTCACATTCCACATCTGGTTCTCAAATTTTAGAAGAAAGATGTAAGTTTTCACAAAGGTTGAAAGGACCATCCAAAAATAGAAATAAAAGGTATGTATAAATAGAGAAACTGGACTGAATGATAAATCATCTACTCTCCTTATGCACGTTACTAAGTTAATATTAGTACTTCAAATGAAAAAAAGAATCTATAATAGAATCATAGAATAGTATGTGTTGGAAGGGATCTCCAAAGGCCATGCTGAAAAGTAATGTCACTGATGGGAACGGAACTCACATCTAACACCATCATATTTTGCTGGACTATGTCACAAAGATATTCTCTTAATGCATTTTAGCAGTAGCACATCTTAGTTAATCAAATATGCATGACTCCTTAGCTGATTCAGGAGTCTATTGGGAACAAACATATATGGAAGCTGCCGTATGCATTTAGACTGCTGTGCTGTAGCTGGTGCACAGAATTCCTGGCAAACAGAGTAAAATGTGTTAAACCTCTGTCAGTGAATTTTAAGCTAACATGTCTTACCTTCTCGTTTTATCAAGAAAACTGTATTCATTTGTGTCATTAATTCTTTCCCCTCTGTGGTAATTCATTAAGTGTATAGCATAACTTAAACACAGCAAGCAAAAAACCAAGAAACCACACTCCTATCCTGAGAACTACCATATGTGTCTGTCTTCATTTTCCTCTCCTGACTTGCAAAGCCACAGGTTGCATGTTATCTCCTCCTTAGAGGAAACATTGTTCTCACCAGACAAGTCACTTTTGAGAAGGAAAACTCAAAATAATGTGCTCAGAATAGCCACTGAACCGCACAGTAATTTGGAAAGCTTAGCTGACTCTCTGTAGAATGGACAAATCTATGGAGTAGTAAAATTCACTCTTCTTATAGAGAAATTTTTCCTCCCAAACTGTAAGCAAAAAGTATTGTGTAAATGGTTCTGTAGGATTCCATGGTCCCATGAGAATGGATTTTATTTGTAAAGACACAGTACATATATATATGAGGAAAGATTTTTTTTTTATTTTACTTGCAGTAAATAAGATTTCATATTTTGCTTCAAAGCGTACTTATTTTACTTCTGTGGCAAAATGTCTAAATGGGACCAGCAGGTTTCATTTCAGTTTTTGGTATCTCAATATAATTTTTGCTGTGTCTCCTGAGACACAGTGATGCATGGAAACCTAATGGAAGTTGCAACCACACAGGACTTCATGTCACGAAAGGAAGAGTTGGAATTAGAGTAAATATCTACTCTAAAGCCAGAGGTACATTTCTGCTAGACTGAATTAGAGAATTAACTGGCACATCTCCATAAACATGACTCTGTACTAGGAAATAGTTAATCTTTTATTACATTGGATAGCCTTGTGGGATTGCTTTAGTGATTCATTATAGAAATCAAAGTAAATTCTACAGTATTGTGCAGTTTGGCTCATCCAGTTGGAAAAACACTAATGATCTAAAAAGCATGTGTTCTTACTCAGATATGTTTTATGACATGACTGTAAAATGTACCTACCACAGTTTTTCATTGTTTCACAGACAATAAGCACAGTAATTTTCAGGTTTCTATTGTTCTGCAGCTGAAGCCATGAATGTCCTCTTGTTCATTGACATGAGTGACAACTACCTTTGCATCTACCAAAAAGTCATGATTAATTACTATGTTTCATCAATAAAGTTTATTCTTTAAACCTATAGAAATTATAGCATTGCATTTGAGACATGGGTCTGAGGAGTATGTCAGCTTTTCAAATATAACTTGGCAGAAAGGCCTTTTTGAACTAAATCTGAACATTTATGATAGTAGTCCAGAAATCATTTATTTTCTGATATCTGCCAGCCTTAGTCAGACAAGGTAGTGCTTCAAATATACACTGAGTTCCATTCATTTCAATGGGAACAACCAGGTGGGTAAAATATTCTGAATTATTTAAAAAGTTGATTTCAACAATTTAATTCCATAGGAGGAGCGGCTGAGGACACTTGCCTTATTCAGCCTGGAGAAGAGGAGACTGAGAGAAGACCTCATTGCAGTCTGCAACTTCCTTATGAAGGAAAGACAAGGGGCAGGCACTGATCTCTTCTCTGTGGTGCCAGTGACAGGACCCGAGGGAATGGCCTGAAGTTGTGTCAGGGGAAGTTTAGGTTGGATAGCAGGAAAAGGTTCTTCACCCAGAGGGTGGCTGAGCACTGGAACAGCTCCCCAGGGAAGTGGCCACAGCACCAGCCTGACAGAGCTCAGGAAGTGTTTGGACAATGCTCTCAGGTACATGGTGTGACTCTTGGGGCACCCTTCAGAGAGCCAGGAGTTGGACTTGACGATACTAATGAGTCTCTTCCAACTCAGGATATTCTATGTTTCTGTGATTCTATGATTTTCAACAAACAAATTTTGTTCTAGAAAACAAACCTAGAACAACAACAAAAAAAAGGCATGCCTTTATTTTAGCAAACATTTTTAAAGGAGACTTATTGAAGAAATAATGGAGGGTGAAATTTCAATATTACTGATATCCAAAGAAGCTTTCATGTTGAATCCCATTTATTCAGATCTGGATTTAAATGTATGTGGTTACCTTTTGGTAGGCACTTCACATTAATGAGCTGTATTTTTGTATGAATTTATTATAATCACATTTGAACAGTGCTTTAGTAATAATGAAAAAGTTTCATTGCTATTATGCCTGAGAGAATAGAGGCTTTATAGAGCCCAGTGGAATTGCAGGCATGCTATTTCTCACAGGAATGACTGTTTGCAGGAAGGGAGAGAATCTAAGGGTTGGATGGCTTGTCATACAGGTCTTTGAGTAATTCTTTGCCAGTAATTCAATTACAAAAATACGGAATTTTCATATCCAATGGCTACCATGAGATCAAGGGAACTGTCCACCTTTTATTACAGCAGAAAAATCCAGACTCTTCTGGACACCATCTGCTTCTTGTTTTTTTGGAATTTCCTTATATTCCTCCTATCTGTGGACATTTCCAAACCATATTTTCCCAGTCATTTCCCAGACTAAGGACTAAACTTATGTTAAATTTTGAGCTGCCATTTGGCGTACTAATTGAACAGCAAGGCTTAACATATGCTTTGAATGCTGCTACAGCCCCTCAGTTGTCAAATAACTGCCACAATGTTCCAGTCTCTTTAGAGGAGATTATTCACTGTATTAAATGTTTCAATGAGAGGAACAGTTCAAAAACACACCCACTGCAGTTATAACACTAAGTAATAAATAACAGAGAAGACGAATCTCCAGTTTCTGAGTGCCAGTAATGCTACATTGCTGGTGTGCCTGACTGAAGAGGGGTTATTATAAATCAGAAATTACAGAAAACAGAAATGTGGCTTATTGGCAGGTAGTCTTCCATTTGAAAGCATAGGAGTTTGTACAGAACTAAAAGTGAACCAGAGTATAAAATGCTATGGAGAGATGAAAAAACAGAAGCTTTTGCAATCTGTTGAGAACAAAGGCCAGCTAAAACATTACTCAGCCAGTCAGAGCTTGAGCTGTAAGAAACTCAGGTCATACACAAGCTCTCAGACCAGACCATGGTCCTCTGAACCCTTTGTGTGGATCTGCTCATATCTACTCTGTGCAGGACCAGTGACCCCAGGAGTAGCTACCTCAGATAGACTGCCAACCACAGATTTGTGCCCTGAACCTGTGACTGCTTTGTTTCTGCACGTTGCCATTCTCCAGTTTTTCCCCCATCATTTTTTGTCCAAGCAATGGGTTTGTATTTTTAGGATTTCTTGCTATTGTAATGTAACAAAGAGTTGCCATATTCTTTAAAAAACTATTCTGACATCACAAGAAAAATTACACCATCTAGTAGGCTTGGCTAAAACTGAAGTGCCCAATTATTTTCTTTCATTTCTTTCTTCCCAGTGGTCTGGGATGTAATTGGGTCATCTCAGAGCTTTTTTAAAAAAATTGGGTTTTATACCCTTGTCTTAGTTTCTACCATTCAAACCTCATTCCTCTCATTAACAACTACTAGCCCAAAAGGTAACAGCTACAGTGCAGCCAGCATAATTATCTCTCCCAATTCAGGTGTTGATCCTGAGTTTGATAAGAGTGGTAAAACTTGCTTGTGCTGAGTTATTTGCAGAGAGGGAATCTTAGAAGCATGGCATGTCTTTGGTTAAGAGGCCACTATGAAATTAGTGCCCTGTGTTGTCTTTTGTTTTAGTTTGCTTGATTTTAAGTAGGTGATGAATACTTAGTAAATGCACAAATTTAAATATACACACTGATGTCTGATTGTGTGGCTTTCCATGCTAGGAAACTGCAAAATCCAGGGCTTTCCATAATGGAAACAATGCAGGAGTCGGCAGTGCCCTTGTCACTCATGCTTAATGGTGAATTAACTCCAGAACCTCAAGGTGGTTTGGAACACATTTTCTTTTCCACTATAATGTTTCATGAAGTGTGAGTTGTTGCAATTTTTTTTGCCTGCAGATGTTGCTGGCAGTGCTACACCACATCTTCTTGTTGATACGGTAGAGGTGATGGAAAAGGAACGTGGAACTGAAGTGGGTCATCGTTCCCCCTTATTATAAAAAGCTTACAAGAGAAGTATTGTGGATCCACTTTGAACTGCCACAGAATCATTAGCTGAACATATCTCTCAGGAATTCTGCTCCAATAATTCTTTTAAAGCCTTTGTCTCTGAAAAGGACACACATGAATAACAAGTCATCAAGTGTAGTGTAAGTGAAGTGGAGTAACATTTGACAGTTTTTTGTCCTATCTTAAGTACACATATATGGCGTACATATACACATACATAAGTACACATATATAGCGTGTTCCTGTGATTTGGTAGGGGTGACAGCTCAGTAACATCTCTTGCTTCTCTGCTGCACACCAGATGAGGGGCAGCAAGCATCACCACCCTGTCCCTGATGCTGTGCTTGTGGCTATGGGTCCAGCTGTGGCAAGGAAAAGAGAAAAACAAGGCAGGAGAAAAAAGCTGATTGTTAGTAGCTAACCCTGAATTCTAAGAAGACAATTTATCTCAACTGGATTTAGAAATGGGATTCAACTCTAGTTTAAAACACAATTTGATGTCTACACTGGAGCTTAATGCCCAAACTCTCATTACAGGCAGTGGACATCTAATGATGGCAACATGGAGCCTCATAGCAGCTGGCAGCAGGATTCATGTGCCTTATCATCAGTATCTATTGCAATCCTAGGTGCCCTCAGGAGTCTTGCCTGGTCTCCACCTGCTGATTTGGAAGGGGTGAGTCTCCCACCAGTGTTGGGTGTATATATAACAGCTGTGATGAGGGCTAGCAGGTCGTCACCCCTTCTGCTGAAAATGGCCTCAGGAGCTATGGGTAAAACGAACACTGCTGACATTCACAAACCTGAGCTCTGTGTTGAGACTCCTGTGGTGGAAAAAGAGAAGAAATCAGCATTTTCAGGAGATAGCACTCCCAAGCTATACTAGGTTCTATCTTGAAATTGTGCCATAAAGGAATCTAAAGGGATTTATGTACCTAGTTCCACACTAAATGCCCTGAGGTATTCAGAACATCTGTATGGAACTGATAGATGTGACACTGGGCCCACAGGAGATGTGGTGTCTTTTCCCAGCTGCCAGAGGCCAGGCAGGATGCCCTTGTTACCTATAGATGCCTCTGCCTTGTCACTGAGCCTCTTTCTCCTCTGCCCAGCTGAGATGCAGCTCCTCCACTGTACAAACAGCGAGGATGGGTGAGATGAATTCTGACCCAATGGCTATTTTCAGCACCCAGAGATAGGGGCCTTACATAGCAAATGCTGTTCCTGGCACCTCATTTGGCCATGGAGACCCAAGGCCATTCAGCTGGCATAGCATGCATGGATCGTGGAAGCAAGCACTCAATTTCCCTGAGAGCCATCACGCCTGAGCTGCAAATCTGCCTCCTTTCACACCACTCCTTTCACTCTGTGCCGTTGTTCAAGCAGCAATCTTCCAGAGAGCACACCCCAGCTGGCAGCATCTCTGCCCTCCTAGAAAGTCAGGCAAAAAGCAGGAGAAAATGAGAGTAGAAACCCAGACCTACTCCAACAGTTTCACTGCAGCAAATTATATTGCAAAGGGCCTAGATGGATGTTAAGGGAAAGACTGAAAACTAGACTTAAAGGGGAATAAAATTCTATGCTTAGCTACAATGCAGTTGACCTCAGGAAAAACGGCAAGGAAATTACTATAGATAATAAAATCTATGATTACATAGATATTATGATCTAAATTAATTTAGTTATCTATATTTATATTATATATATATATATATAATGTATATCTTATACATTTCTAAAACTTCAATATTTTTCATAAATAATATTTTATATAAATACTTTATATTTTATAGTAAGATAATTTATCCATGGGATCTATTTACATAAGCTATATTTATATGAACTATA
Source organism: Eopsaltria australis (assembly GCA_034509425.1). NCBI lineage: Eukaryota > Metazoa > Chordata > Aves > Passeriformes > Petroicidae > Eopsaltria > Eopsaltria australis. The sequence goes on from JAVTVJ010000033.1 coordinate 11,980,050, forward strand.
CATTACTTCTATACAGAAATCTGTAGGAAACTCTAGGTGTTGTAGCAGAACTAAAAAATTAATGAAGCAATGAAATATATTAATGGGAATGAGACTGCAAGTCTAGTGCTAATAGAAAAGCTAAGGATATGTATTTAAAAGAAAAATGGAAATGCAATAACTCAAAGTGCAAGAAAAGAAAATATTGAGAGCAAAAACACAAAGAAAAAGCTAATAGGAAAATACATATGAGTTTTGGGGGAACTGGCTAAAAGTATGCTAATACATAAAAATGGTATTAAGTCTCAGTCCCACTGATAATAACTTTAAAAAGTAAGTAAGTTTAAAAAGTGCTGCTGTCTTAAATGTCCTCATTCACTAGCTTTATGCTAATAGGTGGATTTTAAAAGAAATTTATGAGAAACCAGAGAGACTGTAAAGTCCCCAGCCTCACTGTACTACTATAGCAATTGTAAATGCAGAGCTCAGTTTATGGGGAAACATTTTAAGGGTCAGGACTTTGCTGACCTCTGAAAGCAACCAGCACAGCACCTGATAATAGTGTTCTCCAGCTCTACTGCTGAACCTGTCTAAGTTTCAGGGAGTGACCTAGACATGAAAGAACTCAGACACTGGCAGACCAATATTATCTCTTTGCCTCCTGCTTCTCCTCTGTGGGCTGGTATCTGTTATCTATTGTTTCATACTTTGAATGAAACACAGCCCACCAAGTCTAATTCTCTAGTTAGGTACTTCAGCAATGGCTCACAGGTCCCTGGCACTGGGTGGGCAAAAAAAAAGGGGGGAAACAATTCCATCAGCCTAAAATAACTGAGGTTCCCTGAAACTGGAGAGAGACTTCCAGTACCTTTGAAAACCCACAGAAGTTTCAGCCAGACAGACTTCAGTTCTCTTTGTGACAGTATGAGAAATTCAGGCCCATTCAGAAGGTGAGCAGTCCATGAAGTCATGTTTCTGTCTCTTTGGCTGAAAGCCTAGACACCTAATGGGAATGGGATTTACTGGAGCAAATCCAGTGCAGCACCACAAAGTTGATTAAGGGACTGGGAGGATCTTTCATAGCTGAATAGCATGTGAGAGCTGGAACTTTCCAGCCTAGAGAAGAGAAGACTCAGGTGGATTTTTTCAGTGTATATACGTACATGAAGGGAGGGAATGGAGATGAGGGACCCAGGCCCTTGTCAGTGGAACCCAGGGACCAGACAAGGAGCTGTGAGCACAGACATAAACATGGGAGATTCTCTCTCAACATCAGGAGACAATTTTACTGCGAGGGTGATCAGGCAATGGGGTAGGTTGCCCAAAGAGATTGTGGGGTGTCTGTCCTAGGAGATATTCCACTTCCATCGGGACATGGTCCTGGCTCTAGCTGACCCTGCTTGAGCAGGGGGGTTGCACTAGTTGACCTTACAAGCTCCCTCCCAGCGTCTCTCGTTCTGCAATCTCTTACATCTCACAGATCTCACTTGTCCCATCAGATATGAAATATACAGCTCACAAACACAGCGCCCACTGCTGACATGATAGCCCTGTAAGTAGGGTACTGCCCCAGGCCTGGACTCACCTCCCCAAAATCCCTAAGCAGGTCTTCACAATGTTGCATTTTGAATCTGGATTAACTTGCAAGCAAGAGAAATGTTCATGTCATTCAGATGGATAAGGCAGAACACAGCTTTTCCCTCTAGCCTCCACTTTTAAAAAACTCTTTGTATTTATCCATAATGACATATGTACATTCAAGGCAGCAGTTCCTGGAACACCTTGCTGAGTCATAGAATCACTGTTTGGATTGGAAAAGTCCTTAAAACTCAGCCACTTCCAGCATTTCTGCGTCTTGTGTGGATGGCCCTGTATTGGCTTACAGTGAGATCAGGAGTGAGCACGTCCTTCAGCTATAGGGTCCATGGTCTGGCTGGGTCTGGGCCCTCGGCAGAAGTGCAAGTCCCAGCACTCCTGGGAAAAACAAGTCCTGATGTCCCACATTGTCCAGCCAGGGAAGATCGAGGTCTTGCCAGAGCAGGGCACAGCTATGGGGTAAGGAACTCCTTTCCAGCTAAAAATCTGCACATTCCCTGGGGCAAAGAGAACAGCTTTGTTCTGTATTCAAACCATCCCATCTTGCCTGGCCCAGGGCGAACACTCCCTCGTGCTGCTGTCAGTACAAATGTGAGCAGCAAGCTGTGTCCAGAAACCAACCTGTGACAGGAAAGCAAAGAGAAAGAAGGAGGCCAAGCAACCCTTTGCAATTTGCTACTAGTTTTTTAAACTAGAAAATGACAGTGTTGTCAGTCAGCAATGAGAAAGGTATAAGCACTGCACTAGGGGTAACACAGACACATTTTTAATGATTGAAAGGTTCTGACTCAATGGGGAAACAACTTTTTTGACATTACACATCACTGTAAATCAAGGTAAGTTTTGGGGACATCCCATAAACAAGCCAGTTCTTTTCTGACTCAATCTTTCCTAAAGTTTTCTGAAAGTTGCAGATTGAGCCAGACAGTCTAAATCCTATTAAAGTCAGTGAATTCATGTAAAAAGGAATGTTCCTTGGACTACAATAAGGTTTCCTACTAATTTTCCTTTGATTATATTACAGATGACAGTTTATAATAGAACTGCAGACTACAGTAACACGGAAAAAACCCATAAAATTTAACATTTATATTTTTCCAACTCCTTGTCAGACATCAGAGGGATTTAAAAAATTTAGCAAGGAATTTACAGCTTGACACAATCACATGTGCAGTAAAAATAATATAAATATCAAAAGTAATCTCCTTCATTCCATCCTTCCCCACCCCAAAAGAAGCGAATTGTAGAAGTATTAAAAAATAACTTGGACTCCCAAGGTGAAAGTGATAATAAATACAAAAAGTCACAGGGAAACAATTTTTTCTCACTATATGAGAAGGCTCAGTCAGCATACGTCTCTCTATATGTCAATGGAATACTCTTTCTGAAAAATCTGTGCATAATGTGTCTACCAACTTCTTTTTTTCCTATAGGTAATTCTATACATGGGCCAAGGAGCTTTTAGAAGAATTTGGGTTCCTTCAAAGCACAGCAAAACGTTTAAACCTCATATTTCAGCTGGGAGTTTTTCTGTGAATAGCTCATTAAAAACTTCAGGCGTAATCACTCGAGTATTTCTGTGTGGGAGCAACTTTAGGCAGGTGTGTTGTACAAGGAACTTCTCTGAGAACGTTCACATGAGTAAAATTATTCATTTGAAAATCCATGGACTGAGCCAGTAACCAAATCACCATACTTTCCCTGGCATTCTCGGTGGCACAGACAGTATCACTGCATGGAGAATATGAATACTCCTTTGGTGTTTGTTCCTTCACAGTAGTGTTTTACACATTCAACACACAGCCCCTTTGTTCCTTTATCCTTTAGTAAAGGGTGCAGCACTGTCTTGCTACACATTTTTTTTTCCTTTGTTCAAAACTCAAGCAAAGGCATTCAAAATTGTCTCTGAGATTTTTTTTTTAATTATTCATGTATATTCAGAGTAATTATATATATACCCATATTATACAGCTGAACGGAAAAAAAACCCAGCTTGCCTCATGTTGTAACAACAGACACTTTGAGTAAAAGACATACAGAACAAGATAATATGTGAACAATAGTTTAAAGCATGAGCAAATTCTCAAGATTAGGACTACAATCCATTGGCAGACATTAAGCTCAGATAAACACAGAATTAAAATATCTTATCAGATTCCCTGTAAAATTATTTTTTGGAACAAATAGAATTAACACAAAAATACAGTTTGGCCATGATTTTAAAAAGTCTTTTCCTCTAATGAATCCCTCTTGATGTTCTCACTGCAATGCAAAGGGAATGAGACTGCAATACTTTTAGTCTATAGAGACACATTTTTCAGCAATTCTCTACCTAATTTTGAGCATTAGGTTAAACATTGGGTTGGGAAAAGTTTGCCCCATCCAAGACTACTCTCCTCATTAAGGTCTTGTAGATGTTTTCTGTCCCTGGAGAATACTTAGGCATAAGTATGAGGCAGGGAAATGAAAAATAAAAAAAAGAAAAGAAATCCAGTCTCCTCCAACTTTCAATCCAGACAATGAGGAGCCTGAAGATGATGTAGTGAATGCTGCAGAAAAGGAACTCAGTTTGAAATCTGATTGTTCCACAGGTATGAGAGCAGCTTATACTCCAAGACATGACTATCTAAAACCAGTTGAAAATATTAAGCAATGGGGTTACGTGATTTAAGCTGATGTCCTGTCTCCTGTCTGGGAAGAATATTTCTTGTTTCTTGTTCTGAGAAAGGATAACTGAGCTGCCCCAAATTCCTCAAGAGTAAAAACAAATCAAGAAAACTCAGGGGAAAGAGTTGAATTCTCTACAAACCCCCTGGGTGTGAAATACTACAAGGGCTGAGGAAATAAAGAGAGTACAGAAAAGCACCCTAGAAGTGGATTTAAAAGATGAAAGTGCAACTGTCTGTGCAAGAATGGGTGCCGTGAGAGGAACTGGAAGTGATGCAGAGAAAGCCTGAATGAAAGCCTGAATCCTTAAGGCATTTTCTTAAGATTAGGCTGGATGATGGTTCCTACATTCACAAATGTAATAAAGTCAAACTCAATGAGTGGATTTAATTGTCAGTGGTGCCAGGATGCTGTGCCTTTCAGTGTCACAGTACTTAACACCTGCTAAACTTGGCTGATGTCACCTTAATGGGGTAAGCAAAAGGCCCCTGTGTCCTGCAGGACTGTGGGAACGCCAGGGCTGTTGTGGCACCGCCTGGTGTCAGGAGCCCTGCAGGCTCCTTTTTCCTTGGGGTTGGGTGAGGACACCGAAGGAAATATGTAAGGTTGGAAAGACCCTTCAAGATATGTGACCAGCATCATCCTAGCATGATACCACTGCAGGGCATGGGGATCAGGCAGAGGTTCAAGAGGAACAGAAGATAGAGAGCCCATGTTCTCCCCAGTCAAAGGAGGGAGAGGATAGGAGGGTTCAGGCAAGGCTGGTTGTCTTGTCTGTGACACTGAACACCATGAATAGATGGTATTCAGACTATTTCTCGGTCAGAAGAGCTCTCTTTCTGTCCACTGCCAATGCAAATGTTGTCAGAACAGTCTGTTCAGTCCTAAAAGGATTGCATAACCCAAGTAAGGAAAAGTTCTATTTCTTTAACTATCCTGAGGTTTTTTGCCAAAGGGCAGAGAGAAGAAGAACAGCAAAAATGATAAGTGAATTTCTTGCTGCTGTGAGAATCAAGCACCTAATAGGTCACATTATCTCATTCTGCTCTCAAGAGCATGCGTGACACTGAAAAAGGTATCCAGGTACCCATTTACAAATCTGTGTAGCAAAGTTTAAGAAAATCTTACCTGAACTGTCTTCAAAAAAACGCAAGTTGTTTTTGAATATTTGTCTTTACTGATGGTTGGTCTGAAATATTTTGGTGATTTTTCTTGCTTACTTTTAGGAGGAATAGTGTTTGTGTTTGCAATCATATGGATATAACAAATCCAACCATCTAGATTATTTAAAACTAAACACAGAAAAAATCTTGTTACTTCCTTAAGCTGGCAAATAAAAGTCTGCCAGAATCAGGAATGAGTTCAGGTTTTGACACTGTAGCTCCGAAGTCTTGCATAATTATTTATCTCTTAATTTTTTCCAGACAGACTGCCAGATCACCATTACTATTTCCAATTCTCTGTAGAAACCAACATTTCGGTCACTATTAAGAAATATTACCATAGAAGAACAAGTACAGTGCTGCTGTAAATGTCTTGATAACACATTTTCTGTTACTTAGTTTTCAATTATTATGAACATTTAAATTTATTGGCATAGCTAATCTAATATTTTTATCATGGTCAGTGAACTACATTACACAGTAGAATCACATTAGCTACATACCGCCCCCATGTCTACAAAGTTTCTAAAGATCATAAATTTTAATTCTTTAATAATCATTCTTTAATTACAACTACAATACCTGCAAAATCAGAAACCTCTCTAATATTTGTATTAATTTATCAATAATAAATTAATTAATAACTGATGGATAAGGAATCACAAGCAATAAATGCTTGGTTGACTTTACTATTCATTATAATTTATGCACTTAGAGGTTGTCTAATGGCACTGTTATAATGGTATTTGGATATTCTTATTGTGTTTTATTAACTTAACTTTGCTATAAAGAAAAAAATTTGTAAATTACACTGTGCTGACTTCCTATTGAGTCATACATGTCATGGTTACTATGATTTTTTTGCTTAGGACATGTCATTTTAATCCATAAAAAGTTAATCTAATGTTGAAATAAAGTTACCAAAGTAATCCATCTTTGTACTTTTTCCAAACCTTCAAACATTTTCAGATTTAACTTTTTAAGTAAAAATCTACTGCAAGATAAAGAGCTAGAGGAATCACAAGTAAATGTCAAAAAGATCCACAAGGATTGTGAACCAGTCCTCTCTTCAATTATTCTGCCATTATGAACTGAGTGTGAACTGATGGTAATTGAAGCGAGAAATGCACTAAAACATTTTCGAAAGCACCATCTGCAATGAATCAGAGGAATGAAGATAAAATGACAAGGACATTTAATGACAGGATTGCGCCGCTGCCTGCCTCTCTGCTTAAAAAGGTCTGGCCGAATTCCAGTCAGAAATGATCCCAGCACAATGAGTATACCATTTCTGTGTCATGTGTAACTGGGTTTCACAGAGATATTTAAAGAATGCAGTTAAGCATCTCTTTGAAATCTGGACTGTTCCCAACCTTTCCAGTGTTCATGATACTTTGAGTTGATCTGTTTTCCTCATATTTTTTCCACCATCAAAAAAAAATCTGTATAATTTGGGAGGCAGCATCACTGGCAATGAATACACATTGGTATTATTCCTCATGAGTAAATCAAGTGTATTCAGGATCATCCCAGGCATTCCTCCTCTTCCTCACAGCCCTCCCCACTCATTCCTCACCTAGTCATATCCTCCCGTAGCACACCACAGACCCTCACCTGCATTCTCCAAGCTTGGGAGCAATGCATCCTAACAAAGAGGAAGTCAGGCAAAAACTCCAGGAGATCTGCAAGGATGAAAAAGGAGTGAGATCCTGACAAGCACAGACACCAAAAGAAAACCTACAGAAGGTGGAAATAAGGACAGGTAGCCTGAGAGGAATACAGAGAAATTGTCTAAGCATTCAAGGATACATTAGGAAAGTTAGCTCCCTGATAGATTTCAGTCTGGTCAGGGACATCAAGGGCAAGAAAAGCTTCTATAGATATGCTGCTGATAAACAGAAGAGTAGGAAAAATATAGGGCCCCTCCAAAAGGAAATGAGAGACCTGATTACCTGGGATACAAAGAAGGTTGAGGTATTAAACAATTTTTTTGCCTTGGTCTTCACTGACAGGTGCTCCAGCCACACCACACAAGTCTCAGAGAGCAAAGGCAGGTATTGGGAGAATGAAGAACATGACTTTTCTAAGGGCAAAATGTCTGGTGGCCTTCCATCACAGGGTGATAGAGTTGGTGGATAAGGGAAGAGCAACTGGTGTCATATACCTGGGCTTGTGCAACTCATTTTACACTGTTCCACATAACATCCTTGTCTCTAAACAGGTGGATTGGCTACTCAGTGGATGAGGAACTGACTGTATGGTGCACTCAAAGAGCTGTGGCTCAATGTCCAAGTGGAGAAGAGCAAGGAGTGGTGTTCCTCCAGGGTCAGTATTGGAACCAGGGCCATTCAACCTCTTTGTCAGTGACACAGACAGTGGGACTGAGTACACCCTCAGCAAGTTTGCTGACACCAAGCTATATGGTGCTGTCACTATGCTGGAGGCAAGGGATGCCTTCCAGAGGACAGGTTTGAGAGGTGGGTCCCTGTGTATCTCATGATGTCCAACAAGGACAAGTGCAAGGACCTGCACCTGGGCTGCAATAATCTGAAGCACAAATATAAGCTGGGAGGAGAATGGATTGAGAGCAGCACTGAGGAGAAAGGCTTGGGGCTGTTGGTTGATGAGAAGCTCGATGCAACCTGTCAGTGTGTGCTTGCAGCCCAGAAAGCCAGTGATGTTCTGGGCTGCATCCAAAGCAGAGTGGGCACCAGGGCAAAGGAGGGAATTCTGCCCCTCTGGTCTGCTGACACCACACCTGGAGTGCTGCATCCAGCTCTGGGGCTCTCAACGAAAGAAAAAGATGGACCTTTTAGAGCTAGTCCAAAGGAGGGCTACTATGAAGACAGACTGAGAGAGCTGGGGTTTTTCAACTTGACAAAGAGGAGATTCTGGGGAGATGTTAGAGCAGTTTTCCAGTACCTGAAGGGGGCTGCAAGAGAGTGGGAGAGGGACTTTTCACATAGGCAGGTAATGATAGGACAAGGGGAATGGCTTCAAACTGAAAGATTTAGATTAGATATTAGGAAGACATTCTTTACTGTGACAGTGGTGAGGCACTGCCACAGGTTGTCCAGAGAAGGTGTGAATGCCCCATCCCTGGAAGTGTTCAAGGCCACGTTGGTTGAGGATTTAAACAATCCAATCAAATGGAAGGTGTCTCTGCCCATGGCAGCAGAGTTGGAAAGGAATAATCACTAAGGTACCCTCTGACCCAAACCATTCTAGGATTCTATGAAATAAAGACTTCCAAAAGACCAAATCCCTTTTGAAAGTAAGTTCCTCCAATGTTAAGTTACTTTTAGTGCTAAAAAGACACTACTTATTTATAATTCTTTGATTTGTTTTCTTCTGCAACATTTCTTTGTCATGAAATTTCAGGTCATGATCCATTCATCTCTAAATGAATCAATTCTCACATAAATACTTAATTGAATTTTCCATGTTTTTCAGACTTTGGAACACCCTTGTTCCTTTTCTCTGGTGTGGGCAAAGACCCGAATAAGATATCATACATTGCTAGAATAATAAAATACTGTGCAAAACCAAACTAATAGCTAGAAGCAATGGTATAATGTTGCTAAAACTGTGATGCAAAAAAAAGACAGTTGAAAAAGTCAGTTTATCTTGAATAGATTTTGGATTATGTTTAACAGAAACCTCACATTTAAATAATAAAAACAATAAAATAGAATTTCATATGCGTCTTATTGATTCCACTCTGTCTGTTATCTGATTACTTAAAATTAGGATTGGAAAACGTTTATAATCCTTTGCTTGCAGGGAATAAGAAAATGAAATTATTTCAAATCATGGGAGGATGCAGCCTAGCTGGTGAGACCAGGCTACACACGATCATAGAATCATAGAATATGCTAAGTTGGAAGGCATCTGTTAAAGAGATGAAGTGTTTGATCTGCAGTTACCACATTGCATGGACGTTCCTGCATAAAAAGATTTTGGCTTCCTATCAAAGCTGGAAATATTTATGGGTTTGAAACTCGGTTTTCCCAACAACAGTCTAAGATCTTTATGTCCCCACAGGTATATTTTATGAGAAATTTGTTTTGTTTGAACTACCTTCCCCCTCCCTAATTGTCTGTTCACAACACTTACAACATACATTTTTTATCTTCTATTTTCTGAGTTAGTTCTGAATTAACATATCTGAATGTTACTGTATTAAATGGAGGACATGGAATTAAATTTTTACAGCAGTACGCATTTTCACAATTAATTGAAAGATGCAAATGTTGTCTTTCCTAACCTTTCTTGACTTTTTTTCTTTTTGAGTAGGAAGTAGACCAAAAATCAGGACAATTGACTTGTATAAGGAATACTTCCATTAAACATATTGAAAATATGTGGTACATACAAGACACATAATCTGTATCATATTGGAATCAATTTGACCTTTGTTAGTCTTTTCAGTTGAAAGACTCACAGCAAAAGGAAAGAAATATGCAAGGCTTTAGTTCAAACCCCTCTGAAGACACTGGGACATTTACCAGGCTAAAGTGAGAAGAGATTAGATTTTTAAACTATTCCATTTCTACCAGTACTTTAGGAAAGTGAAGTGTATTTCCATTTTAAGAAGCCACCTGTCATGCCATGCATAATCAGTGCTAAGGGTGAGATTAGCATGGGTTTTTTCCACCCTAAATACAGCAAATACTGGCTACTGGAGAAGACCAAAAGTATTTCTAATTTTGACCAAACTCAACAACAAGTTCTGGACGAAAAGGAAAAGGAAAAAGTTTTTAATTGGTTTAAAATATTTTATTTCCATATTTTAAATTATCTGAGAACTTTTTTCAAAACAGCGAAATTAATTTTTTTTTGTTTTCTCTGTTACAGAAAAAGAGGATTTGCTAGAGCAGAGAGGAATGCAATGAAGGTAAATAGGAATGTGTAATGCATCTGCAAATGACAAGACAGAGTAAAAAATGTTTGAATGAGCAAGAAAGCACTCTCCAGTTCAGGAAAAGGCCGCTGAGTCTCAGCCTGTGTAGGTGAGCAGAGCCTGGGAAGCCTCCTGCCCACCTCTCTGCATTGCCCTGGCCATGGCATTTGGCAGGACCTCTTTCCAAGTGATGTATGGAAATACCGGGGTAAGGAATGGTGATGCAGAACAGAGACAGGCACATATTTGGCTCTGGTCCATGCCACTAACAGCAGATCTTTGAGACATTGCAGCTCCCCAGCAATCCTTGCTATAGGACATGCATAAATGATCCTTGCTATAGGATGTGCATAAAGCCACAAGCAAATAGAGAGTAAGGCAGCAATTACTTGAAATACAGGCTGACTTAATGGTCTCATGAGCTCCTCTAAGGGGAAAAAACCTTAAAATTACAGCAGTCAAAAGTTACATATGAAATAAGCACATTTTTCGATATACACATTCTATATTTCTGCACCTGTATTGATATTCTCTATTGATAAATGAATTTATATAACTGATTTCACAAAGACAGTGTGTATATCACTGCCATCTGCACACAAAAACTTTTTTAAAATGCAGTATCAGAAAAAAGTTGGCATTAAAAATGTTCTAAAAATGTGACTGGGTATTCCAGGCTCTTACATTTTTTTATCATATTAGGTTTTCATTAGAATTTAGAGTAGGGTAAGTAGGGTGAATTTCCAAACCTTAAAAGATCAGGCAAAAGAAAAAATGATAGCAAGTAAATCCTTATAAAAGCAATATCACATCCAGAAGAAACATGTCATTTTGGGTCTTCCAAATACTTTGAAAAGAATAAAATGTGATTTGGAAAGAAGTGTGGTATGCTTTGAAATTCCAGCTGAAAAACCAAGAAAGACCTATTTGTTTTCTTTTGTCTTTTCATACAGCCCTTCTGGATTTTTTTTTCTTTCTTAGTATCTGTAAAGCATTTTCAGATCATTTTGTATGACAGGTTGAATATACATCATTATTTTTGTTGCTAGAACAAATGAGATAATTGTAAATGTTTTGTCTACAATAAGGAAACTGCTATCAATTTATGTGGGATATGCAATAAAGCCATGGGTAAGCACGTGATATTGTGGGGGGTGGGGATTAGCTGCTTTTGGTGCCGATTGACAGAAGAAACAAAACTGAGATTTTTATGTAGGAAAGCAGCTCTTTACAGATTTCACTTTGTGTCAGTGGCAGACTTGTTGCAACAGATATCTGAGCATGACATGCAGGTGGTAAATCACTAAGTCACACTTAGTTGTCAATGGGTTTGTGCTTTTAAGTCACCAATGGCTCTGAAATTTCACAGATAATACTTACTTAGAGATGATCTGCAGCACTGGAAGTGAGGGGGGAGACACCCTCATCCCCCTGACATCTGGACCATGATAAGATTGAAGGAATCCCTGAGGTCAAACTTGGCCCAAAGAATCTCTTCAAACACCTGCATCTTGAAAGGAATTTTCCATCCTTTCAGCTCCCACTTTTCTGCCAAGGAAGTACAATAAATGTAGGAACATGATTCAATGCAATATTTTCTTAAAGCTGTGCATATCTTTCTGTCTCTCTAGTCTTTCCCAGAGTTCAAAAACTGAGAGAGTAAAAGACACACAGCAAGTACATGGTGATCCTTCCCAGCTTCTGGATGTTGAAGGTTGGGGGCCTTTCTTCATTAAGGTTGCATTCAAAGTGTTACAGTTAATAGCTATCAAGAGATTTATTTCTGAATAAAGAATTTGTTTTGAATCCATGTGTACATTTTTCCTTGACACCATCTGACAGCAAAAAATTCTGTGTTGGATTCTGAACTGTGTAAAATATATATTTTTTAATTTAAAACTTACCTTCAGGTGGTGGAATCACTGTCCCTGGAGGTGTTTAAGGAAAGACTGGCTATGGCACTCAATGCCATGGTCTAGTTGACATGCTGGTGTTCAGTCATATGCTGAACTTGATGATCTCAGAGGTGTTTTCCAACCTAATTAATTCTGTGATTCTGTGATTCAAATTTTACTGACTGTCTCTAAAGGTCATGTGAAAAAAGGTGAATATTTCCCTTTTTCCATGTCTTCCATATTAGTTATGATTCTATATTTCTCTCTTGTAGCCCTCTTCTTCTTTCCTTTTCCAAGTAGGGAAGTACTTTCTCTGATTTTTTTTTTTCCTCAGCAGTTTTTCATTGCCTGGAAACAACTCCATAGATATTAGCATGCTTGTGACATTTTCCTTTATCTTTTTCAGTTGTCCTATACCCTTTTGTGCAGTGATCAGAGTGAGAGTGCATCAGAGATCAACATGATAGCCTTTTTCTATTTATCAGTTCCTTTCCTAGTAATTTCTGACGTTCTGCTTTACATTCCCCCACCCTCCACCCATCACTGATCTAGTGGGTTTTTTTGGGCAACAACCACAGGGACTTCAAGAATTTTCTCCTTAGTCAACATAATTTCTACCCTATCACTGCATATTTATCATTAAATATGTTCTGGCCTATGAACCTTAGTTTGCATGCACTGACCTTTAGCTCCATCTTCCATTTTATTGTTAAATCTGTTAAGATTATGACATTCTGATAGACCTTTGAAATGAACTTTAGATTTGACTGTATCAAATAATTTTGTCAGAAGACTTTGCTTCCTCATTATTCACATAGCTTTATACTTCCATTATGAATATGCTGGAGATATTTTATGGCTCTGTAACCCTTCCGCTATGAAAATCACGTTCTTATCTCTACGCATAATTTCCTACATCTTAGAAAACTGTTGATCAAAAAGGATGTTTTTGTCCTCTCACAAATCACCTCATACCCACCTCCAATCTGAGAGACCCAGTTGCCCAACTAGCCTGAGCTCTGCTAAAAGGAACAAAGGATCTGGATGATTATAAACCATCTGTGTTAGTCTGTGTCTGCACTGTCTTAAATTGTCAGGTATTGACTTATCTGGTTAACAGGGACTGTACCAGCATCACAATGGTGGTATCAATGACAGGATTTCTAATGCAGAAACTGATTCAAAAGATTAACCTCAGGGAAAGTGTGTATCCATTTTGCTTCATCGGTCTAAATTGTAGTGTTTGGTAAAGCAGTGAAAAGGGATATAAAATATGCTTTGCCCTACATTTGTGAACAGTTCTTAGTTCTCACTTTATATGAATAACTGTAATTAGAAAAGAGACAGCAAGGTATTTTCTTCCCAAAATTACACAAATGTGCACCAGCCACTGGAAAGAAATGCTCAGCTCATGCAGTTTACACTAAATCAGAATCAAAGTACCTTATTTCTTTATAAAATATGCATAATTAACTGGCAATGACTGAAATACCTCAGGATTGATATTAGTAGTACAGCAGACAAATTGCAATACTAAACACAAAACATCAGCAAACACTTGCAAAATTCTAATCACCCTTGTACAGCTAACCTGGACAGTTTTGGTTGCACAAACACACATTTATGTGCACTCCTACCCACTGTTTGGAGAACATGACAAAGCACACACCAGTGAGGATGGTCCCTGGGCTCAAATGAACATCTCCCAGGTGTGGGTACCCTTGGCAGTTTCTGTGCTGTCATTTTGCTGCCTGCATGGTTTTCAAGAGTAGGGGCTGTGTGGGCATCCCTGCACAAACATTTATTGTCTTGCTGTAGCCTTTCCCTGAGTCATACCATGCCACTGAGATGCAGAAATACACCCACTGGCATGCAGAAATATAGATTTATCTATAAATATAAAAAGAAGAGAAGTGTTTCAACAATGATACTTTTGTATAAACTGGTGTATTCCTCATAGGAGCTTTGAAACAGAATTCTTTGCTAGGGAATTCCTATCAGAAACCTTGGAAAACTTGTAAAAATTCCTTATACTGCAGCTGTCTGGTTTAGTCATTGTCACAGTCTTTCACTACTAACAGTCCCATTAAATAGTAAAGAGAGCAGAAAGATGGTTTTGTGGGCTTGGAAAACAATTTATTCAGTTTGCTTTATATTTGATATATATAAAAAATGTAGAAATAATACATTTTTAAAATTAACTAAAAATAAAGCCTTTGAAAGTAAGGCTGCACGTGATGTGATTTGGAGCTAACTGTGCCACTCCCTGTGAACCAAGGCTTCACCAAAATAGACTGGAGAGCATGGTCTGATGTGTTTGCACAGTACATGGCCAGTCCAGTGCTTTCTGCTTTCAACAGAAGCCAGGAGAGTTAGGCAGAGCTTTCCCTGTAAAATGATTGACTTCTGTGGCTTAGTGGTAGCTGGAATTACGAGCACACAGAATATCCTTCACTTCTGGTGATGCAGGTGACGTGGCACATTCTGACCAACACCATGCTTGGCAGGCAGCTGCCTCAATACCTCTGGGCCACAGAGTTGCTTGAGTGTGTTTGGGGTTTTTTTAGACTATTTTTAAGTCATTGGTGGGGGGGGACGGGAGGGGGGTGGATACAAAGGCATATACTCAGGAGTATTCATACTGTTTGCTAGAGCACCTGACACTAGGAGGCTACAGGACAGAGGTTGCAGAGCTTTCCAAGCCTCCACTTACCCACTGGAGGGGCCTGATGTGAAAACATGAACACAGCTAGGGTTTTGCCAGGGAGAGAGGCAGGTGCTGGTGGTCAAAGTGGCCTGTAACAGTCTAGGTTAGGCAAGAAGCTGTGGAGAGGAATTTCCCAATCTCTTTATTCATAATTTATGTTTAAAAGGGTTGAACAACTGTTGTTGTTAAACAGTTGAAGAAAAGGGCTTAGTTTTGATGGCACTTACACTGGTATAAATCAGTGTGCGGCAGTGGAGTTACCCTGTCGTGTCCGGGCAAGTAAGACTGGGCTTAGGCAAGGAAAGAGGGGCAGACTCATATTCCTTCTGTATCCTTATTTCAACTGTGCTTCATTTTAGCAACTGCATTTGCTTCCTCCATATCATAAATATTTTATATTCTTTCAGTCGCTGAGTTCATCATTTAAACAGGAAGACATTTAGCAGCGCTGTTCTCATTCAGTTTAAAGACGTACTTCAAGCACAAGATTAAATCCTCAACTGAGGTAAAATAGTGCAGCCCCACTGGGTCTGGGGGAGCTGCTTCCCCAAGTGCTAGCGGCATTTCTGCTTCCATTACTTCCAAAAGAAGCCCCAGGTCCTCCTGGGAGCTCCCCTTGCCACGCTGCTTCCTCCCAGGCGAGCTCAGGGCTGCACGGGGTCGTCACGCAATGGGCTTGTGTTGATCTCAGCCCGACGCTTCGCTCCTGCAGCCCCGGGCAGTCCCTGCTACTGATATTGCAGTGTGCAGGCACCAAGCTGAGCTGCAGACGAGGCTGAAAATGGGCACCAGGCAGGCAGTCATTACAACAGATTCCTTCTGAGACTGAAAGGATCTCACCCTGCTGCTCACAGACTCCACATCTCCACCACAGGCAGTGGGAGCAACACTGGAGTCACACTTGCCCACGACACCCCTGTCAAGTTGGCAAGTGAGCCCAGGCTGTGAATCAGCAGGAGCTTCACCTTGTCACTGTTAAAGTAGTGTACAGCAGCAGTCACTAGTCCACAGTGCCTGAGACTCAAGCAAATCTAAAGTGCCTTCAGCTTTAGTTGGTCCAGTGTTTTCTCCATGAGAATTTGTGCAACCACACTTGTTTTAGCTGGACTGCACTGACTCATGTGGACCATTTAACTGGCTACCCTTCGGCATTACTCGAACAGGTGACCAGCCACTTCAAAAGAAAATAGAGAACTGCATGTGGCATTCACCTAGAACGCAACAAATGTTTACCATAAGAAGACAAATCGTATTCTTAAGGGATGTGTATAATTTCCTTTTGCTCTTGTTTTCTCTGCCCTACAAAGACAAGAAAAAAGGACTGCTAAATCACATCCACATGATAATTCCAGATATTCAAGCACTTTAAAAGTGTAAAACTGGATATAAATAGCAAAAGATATTGCTATTCTACCCCTATATTAAGATACTTTCAGTCTTCCAAATATTTTGATCCATTTCAAGTACTCCTGCAATGTGTAGTCATAATCAAGATAATTTTAAAACAGTCATCTCTAGGCAATCAGCAGCCATAGAGCAGCAGATTGAGAGAGAGAGAGAATTTCCTACTTCTTCCTTTAGTCCATGGTGAGCTCCAAATGTTTGGGCTTAGACTAAGCAGTGTCTGGAAAGAAGACCTTGTCCCAGGATTGTCAGCCACACTGACCAGCCAGCAGCAATCCAGCTCTTTCTGGACTGAGGCTGAAACAAGAACTTTCCCTGACCGCATTCCTGCAAAGACGGGTCTGCTCTCTGAAGCCTGTAGGGAGCTGGATGAACACCATAATCATAGAACATCCCCTTCTCTCTCGTATGTCCGTATTTCATGTCCAGCAAAATATTTGCTGGGAAGCCAGGGAAATGGCAAGCATAGATCACATTTTGCCATACTATCAAATAATTCACAGTGAACTGGAAGCCATTCAGGGAAGATGAAGATAAGACCAGAAAGATAAATCACTTACAATCATGTAAGCATGTCACAGACAATCTTAGCTGAGAGAAGGGAGAACAACTATTTTCAGAATTGGATGCAAAAAAAAGGGCAATAAATGAAGAAGAATTATTAAGGTTTGTTCTTTAAAGTGGAAATACAAAAAAAATAAAAAAGAATACTTTAAACTTACTACATCTGAAAAGTGGAAACTCACCATAGACTATGAAAGGCTTGAGAAATCTTCCTTAACAATAGACTACAGGCATTCTGAGTTTTGGAGATTTTTTTCCCCACTATATTTTACTTTCCTTTTTGTTTCTACTCGGTGTATTGATTCCAGCCTCACAAACTCAAGGCATTTAAAGAGTATTTGAGTTCAAAGGAGCATTCACATGAATATGTGTAGGACAAGAGCTCAAAGAAGGGAGGAAGAAGGCAGAATAGGTTGCAAACCTCAGAAGTCAGAAATTTACCTCCTGGTCTATCTGTATAGACTACCTTAGTATGGCAGATTGCAAAAGTAATTGTGGATAGTTTGAAGGAAACATTTCAAATGTAAAAATGTGTCATTTGCCTCAGAGTGAGGCTTACACTCAGGGGAGCTGGGTAACAGTCTGTAAATGTGCGAAGTGAATAGACCCCAAGGACAGAATACAATTACTTAGGAGGTAATGAGATGAGATTAAGAAGGGAATATTTAGACAGAATGCCAGGGAAAGCTTGAACTACTTTGAAGTGTTGAATAGTCTTGTAAGGGAAATGTGAAAGCACAATTACTTGAGGAGTTTGAAATTGTGAGTACGTTCACATTTGCTTCAGGGACCACATCTCCCTTTGCAGGGAGGCAGATTGAACAATGCAACTGGGTTTCTACCCTTACTTTTTTCTTTTTTTTTCCAATGATGCAGGGCTCAGTGCAGTTCAAATGTCCAGACACTGTAATAACCAGTAACACAAAGGACACTGCGGTGGTGAGCAGCATGAGGCATTAGAGAATTTTTGCCATGTGTATCACCCAGCTGTGGAGGCTGGTGAGTTTTCTCAGCCCAGACACTGCTATTTGTGTCTACATACACCACCTCCTGGAACACCTATCACCAGTGGCATCAGCTGGCAATGGGAGGTGACACCTTTTGCATACTTGACACCAGCAGTGGCACACTGGCCCGGGAATAAAAAAAGAAAAAAAGGTTGAGGCACCCAGCCTCTAAGGCTGGGGCACCTCTTTTTGCTCCCAGATGTAATTCTTATGAGCTTGCAGTAGTGAAAAAGAGGGCAGAGTGAACGGATTGTTTAGACTCTTTCCCAGTCTGAAGAGTAGATCTCAGTCCAGTCTGCCACCAACCCTATTCAGTCTGCCAGACTCAGCAGCCACCAGCCTTTCTGCTGGTCTGCCACGTAGCCAAAGGAATCTTAGAAGGCAAATCTGTAGTGCACCTTGCTAATGGAAGTCACAGATGCCAAAAGTTAACATGGAATTAGGTAGAGACTAGACAAGTATCAGAATCTAATTTTGTTGAGGATTGCTAAATATAAAAACCAAATCAAGCTCAGGATATTCCTGCTGTGAAGATAGGCAAAGACTGGAGAGTACTTTGGGGTGTACCAAGTACATCCTTGCTTTGCTCTTACTCTTCCCTGGGTAGGTATTGATGGCCTTTGCTGGAGATTGAGTTAAATAGACCCTTGTTCTGAAACAGATCATCTGTTAATATACTTTCATGTTCTCAACTTTTACATGTGTGAAACTCTGCCTGACTGTGCACCTCTTTTGCTTGCCATTTTTGTGACATATTGGTCAGGAAATTAGAAGAAATAGGTTGGTTCTACACCCCTAAATTATTCCTATATTTTTTATTATCCAAAAGTTACTGAGGATTTTACTGAAAAAAATGTGGGGGTTTGCCTCTTTTCTTCTTTTGTTTTAAAAACAGATGGCCAGACACATTTAATTAGCATCATCCTATGGGCTGAGGAATGAGGTATGCCTAATATTACTAAGGAGAATATTCCTCCACCTTGATTTTCAGTGAGAGGGAGCAAATCCTCTGTATAGTGTAAAAGGAAGCAAAGACACCTGCAAAGGGCCATTGAGAATATGAGTGGGATTGACTAGTTCTTTATTTAGCATTTGTCATTTGCTCGATATAGAATTGTTCGAAAGAGATTGAAATAAAAAATAGTGATGATAAATGGCAGATTTTTAATATCTTTTGTGAAGCTAATGACTAAGATGTAATCTGATGTAGGTTATATCATTAGCTATTTTTTTTTACACCATGGATATGTCATTGTCATCAGCATCTAATATTTTAACTGGTTACATGGAATTTGAATAACCCGGCAAAATTTACTTGCCCTTTACTTTAAAAAGGATGTTGGTGTATCCAGCTTTGAGAGGAGTGAGTTCTTCTGTCTTAATAGAAGAAAAATTTGATTGAAATTATCACTAATGTAGAACACTAAATGACCTGAAGACTGTGCCTGTGTCATTTCTGCAAGGAAAATTGACCCAGGCTTTAAAGTGTTCTGAATGTGAAACCCCCCCGCCAAAAAAAAACCCAAAAAACCAAAAAAAAACCCCACAAACCAGATAGAGATGAATGTGTTGAAAATTTTGAAAAATTTTAAAGCAAGTCATTTGAAAGATAGTTCTAAACAAAAGTGGACGATTCTCATGTCTCAGAAAATTTAGCTTTTCTAGACCCTCTTTTATTCTAGGTTTGAAGGAAATGAAAAGAGGTCATTTGTCATAGAATGGCCATTTCTTGAAAACATTCTTGGAACTACGAGAGAGGGGTTTTATTCCTAAAGAATCCCAGGCAGGATATTGAACATGCAGAAGAGGGAGGAGCCACAAACCTGGGAAGCATGGCCAACGTGATGACTCTGCTCACTCAGCAAGTGAGCTCTTCCCTTTTCAGTAAGTTCTGCTACTGAAGAGGGTTCAGATGAAGAAGAACCAGTGTTATGATGGATCAAAAACTGTGTAGGAATCAAAGCAAGATAAGTGGTGAATTTTCAAACCTTCTGCTTAATGTACCTCAAAGATCTCTGTCATCATATATATTTATGAATCAGGAAAATAGATGAGATCATGTTAATTATGTAGATTGAGACTGGGGAGAGCTTTGACAAACCTACTAAGTGAAGACCTAATGAGCAAAAAATGGACAATGTGGAAGAGAGAGAAAATATATTTTAACTTACATTTGACAGGGTTCTTGCCTAATAGTGTACATTTGGAGAAGGGATCACGGCATAAAGGAAAACAAACATTCATAAGAATCAGATTTTGTTTTTCTGAGAGGTAAGTTTTCAAGTCACAAAATTTTATTTGAGCTGCGATTGCTCCCACAATGGGGTGTCATGCTTCACTCCAAAGAGAAGATATAGATGGAGACAGAAAAGAAAGATTTTGTGCAGTGTGAGGTAGAGACTTCATTTGCTGTGTCCTCTGAACAGGTTTCAGATGTATGTCGAGAAGATGCAGCTGCAGTTTCTTGACCTTGGATGCTCCCACCTAGTGAAAAGCAGAGCAGTTCAGCTCCTGTTCCAGCTTTTGTTGAAGGAACAAACCTTTTAAGACCTTGGCTAGCTGGGAAAAATGCAGAGACCGCTGTGCTTTTGCATACTTTTGGAACACACACCTCTCATCTGATTCCCTGCTTTGGCCATCATCTCTGGGTATCAGCCATAGAATAGTCCTTCGCAGCTGCAGGAAGGGATAGATGTACCATGCAGCACAGGCCATCACCCTCACCCATCACTTAGCCTGAACAGTCCTTTTCAAGTGCGCCTCCATTAGCATTACAGTACAACTAAAAAGCCTGCTTCTGGACTGAATCTCCCCATGTGCCATTTAAGGCATCTAGGGGCCAAAGGAATGGGGAGCACACAAATGGAATTCCCTGTCAGAGCAAACTGAATGATGAACTGCAGGAGGGCACCTGATGCAAATCCAGGTGCTAGTGGGTATTCCGTCAATGGGACCAGATTAGAGTTAGTACAAAACACCTCCATGAAACACAGGGAGTGTAAATACTGTTTACAGCCCATCTGGTTTACTCTATGGTTTCTTTCCTGCTGAACCACACTGTTTGCTAAATGTAAAAACTGCTGGAATACACTGGCTCTACCTTCCTGCCTCTCCAACCTTCCCAAGAAAAAAAAAGAGTTAAACACACAGATGGAGCCAACAAGGCTAACGTGGTCCCAGAATACAACCAAAGCTCAGACACTTGGCCAAGTGTAGATATGGCCACAGGAGTTCCTCAAGAGAAAATTTCTTTACAAATAAAGGGCTACTCAAGTGTGGTGACAAAGACATGGAATTTGACCATCAGCCTTTTTTCTTACCTATAATGCAATAGTTCTTCCAAATTTGTTGATAATTTTATATAGTTTTTGCACACTATTCATTGTCCTAAGCCAAAAGGTGTCAGAAAAAGACTACAGTGAACTTCAGATCATGGTCTTGTAGCCTGCAGAATTTCACTCTGAGACAGGAACACACCTGTTAAGGCTTTCCAGGTTTTTCTCAACACCATCTGAAACAATATCAAGGTCTCAGAGAAATGTGAGAATGACTTTGAAAAACAAAACAGTTTGACTGTAACAGTACCAGGCTTATTATATGGCTCATTGAGTAACTTGGCCCTACTAGGAAACACTGATTTTTCTCCTCCTCTCCCCACACTCCTTAATCTGCAACATGCAAGTGCAGCACAATTCAGTGGGAGCAGCTCAGTTCAATGCACTACAGCAACTGTTTCATTTCATACATTTTATGACTCTAGGTTAAGGAGAGCTGTTTCAAAGCAGTGTTTAACCTAGAAGCTTTGTAAAAAAGGATGGGGCTTCAGTAACTCAGTAAGTGTGTGTTGTGTCTGGGGCAGAGGCTGACATCAAGCTAGACCATTCTTTTCACCTGTCACTAGCATGGGCTCAATCCTGCAAGGTCTTTTCAAGCTGAACTACATAGGTCTCATTCAGGGAACTTCCACTGAGGTCTCTATGGCACTCACTGGGACAGAATATGTCTCATGAAGAGCAGAAATTTCAAAACATTGTCATCAACAACTTAGATTTGTTTTAATATTTGTCAGGTAAGAAAAGATTGCCATTGCAATGAGAAGTATTCTTGAGAAGTACAGAAAAATTCTGTATCACAGATAGAACACCAAGCTCTCTCTGAACAAAGGCTCATTACCCTGCTGGAAAGACATACTGATGCTGTTATACTGCTTATTCTGCTGTTTTCTGAACATGTTCCACTATCATCTCACCTAGAGCCTCACCTTGCACTGTAGATAGTCACAGAGAGATCCCCCCCAAGCTCTTTTCATATCCACTTCAAGACAAAGGCAGTCTGCACAGAGACAGGCTTAGAGATACAAATTCAGATTCTCCAACCAAAATTGTGTGGGTGTGTAGCTGGTGACTGTGAGGATGTTCACAGCACTGCATGCCAGAAACTGCTTTATACTACCCTTCTTTCCCACACAGACACCACTAATCTGAGTGTCTCTTCTCAAACAAGATGACAATTTCCATGAAATTCGTAAAAATCTAGCACATCAGATACTTCTCTGTGTGTCCAAGTGGAACTGAAATCAGTCTATGGTTTCAAGCAGGCTTGTACAGGCAGGGTCTCAGGTGAGCAACAGACAAGCAAGTGGCATAACTCCCTGCTAAACTTTGTTTCCTTTTGAAATCAAGTTGAAAAACATTTTTTAAGAGGACTGGCATGTTTCATTTTGGTTTAAATAAATTGCAGAATTTGGTTTAGAAGAAAGATGCTGAACAGCTTCTAAACACAAACTGATAGCTTTATGAGGGATGTGGTAAAGACCTATCCATTCATTCAGTTGTTTCCCTGTTATTGTTGGTTGAGCCTGTCTTCACTCATAATACAATGACTTCTAATTTACCACTCAATCAATTAAAAATATCCAGGGAATGATTGAAGGTGCCAGTGACCTGAACACTCTTAGTCCATGGAAAATAAAAAACAAAAACAAATTGAGAAAATGGGAAACACTCCCAGCCATAAAGTTAACCATTTAGCAGATATCTACATACCCCCTCCCTGTTTTTCTTCTGCCATCTTAGTGCTGCCAAATATCATGCTTCAGTTTTCCCAGAACAGTGCCTTGCCAAAGGAAAAGAAAAAGACTGAGGGAGAATAAGGGTAGAATATCTAGGCTACACAAAATACAGATGATAATACCTCAATTGTACAGGAGAAAGGGGCAGAAACATTTCTGGTCTCTTAAGGAAAGGTCAGTGCTATGAGGGGCTGAAGAAAACAGGAAAATGGGGAGAACAGTATAGAAAAAGCCATGGAAAACCTGCAGTGAAAAAAAGGAGGAGAAAGAAAAGCAGAGAAAAAATGGCTCAGGTGAGTAGGATGAGAATAAGTCTTGCAACAAAGTTCTAAATACCTCAAGACTCTGCAGCAGCAAAACAGGAAAAATTAACCTGGGAGAAGCCCGTGACATATGCAGAGTCTAGAAAAGCCACGAAGTGTTTATTTACCACAAAATTTATTCAGCTTGTGAAAACCAGACCAAACAAGCTACCTGCACACTCTCTGCCTGCCATCTGCACACTCCTTCTAGCACTGACAGCCCTGACAGAAAGTCAGATGTGTCTGAGAAGAAATTTTCCTGAAAACCCTTCCTGGAGCTCCAGGTGAGAGTGATTTGTGATTCTCTGGGCAGGAATATATTGATCTTTCCTCTCTGATTACTGAGAACTCATATAATTTAAAAGTGAATTTTTAGGAGTGATTTGACCTCTCAGAGGAAGCAGACGACACCAATCCTCTTAATATGGGAGTGACCTGTGCTGTAGAGGAGCAAGCAAGGCTCCATCCATGCCCAGCATTTCTCACACAGCCATGTTCATGAGGGTCCTGTCTACCCCTGGGCATGCCTGCATTGGTTAGCCAGGGCAAAATTTCTATTAGGTTCACAGGCTGTTTCTGCTTCTGTCACACAAGTGCTGCTACACACAGCCGGAGAGCAATTTTTACCCACTTTGCAACTGCAACCACCCAGGCAAATTGTAAGAAGCTTAATTAATTCACAGCATGATTTACCCTACATTTCAGTGAGTGAGACCTTCAGACATACCACCTCTGACTGGGAGCTGCTGAGATGGTTTTGACATAAGTCAAGACAAATCCAGTAAATGCTTAGACATGAGACCTCCTAGGGACGCTCAGATATGACTGGAAGTGGCACTGGTAACTCAAACAGAAAATGTTTTTTTCCCAGTGAGAGGGTGATCATGCACTGAATTACACAGCCCAGTAAGCCTCCTTTTTGGAGACAGAAATCAGTACCCTTACACTTCACCACTGCAACTGTGGAAAAGGTGTTAACTCTGGTACTGCAGCCCTCTTTGTGTCTCTGTCCTTCTGTGGCTATTTGTGACTGCCTCAGGGCTGCTTTCCACCAGCACGTGTGGATGGGGCTGTCCAGTGGCTGCACTGGGAGGCTCTGGCTTAGCTTCTGCAGTCTGCCCCATTCATAGGCCCCACAGTCAAACTCTACAAAACTGACTGAAGAAACCGTGTGTTAAAATTCTCTTTTCATGTTCTCTAGAAGCTTGAAGGATTAACCAAACTTATCTGAAGCTTTAACCACTTGAGCTCAGTCAACTAAAACAACAATATCACTCAGTAGCACAGACATTTTTGGTTTGTGGTCTGCAGACTTCACAGGTCCATGAGCTACTTTTAAGGCATCATTGAAAGGCAACCAAGGAAAAGCATCTTTTGCTTTTCAAGCTTGTCTATATCCACTGGAAAGTTTTGGACTGCAAATGTAAAAAATTTTGAAAAACGACTCAAACCCTAAGCCTTCCTAACCATACAACAAAACAGAAATTTTATCTCCATGACTCAATGCTGAGTTGTTATAATACAGATAATACCAGTGAAGGGACTTGTAATTTCTCAAGTATTTGTCACCACAATATAAGATTTATCTGCAAGTATTTTCATTTCTCCAAGAAATACAAGGCAGTAAGCCTAACAAAAGAGCTTATTTTGTATCATGACAAATCCTTTTCTCTAAGTCAAGATTTAAAACAGAACTATACATTTTTGGAGGGAGGATGGGGGGTGGTGGGGGGGGCTTGATAATGGACTGTCCAAATTGAGGCTGGAAAAGACTACATCACAGGAGCTATTAAAATGAAAGTATTTGACTGGTTGCCCTATGCAGATCTCAGGCTCCTCTGTGCCCAGAGTGTTTGTGTGTGTGTGCATGCACAAACATGTGGAGAGCAGCTAGCACAGACCAAGTTTAGCTGTGAGGATTTTAGTCTTCAACCTCCTGGGGCTACAGCAGTAGAAGTGATAAGTCAAAAAACAGACAATAGACCAAAGGTAAGAGAAACACAGAACCATTATTTTTTTTTCTTTTATTTCATAGACACTGCCTGAGCCACTCATCACTTAGCCATATTAGTTAGCTGATGTTTTTCAGATACCTTGGTTGAATCAGGGCTTGAAATACTGGAGTAAAGGCAGAGCAGTGGTCAGGGACATCAGTTTTCAGGAGGCTGCTCCTCAACAGGGGAACACCATGGGCATGAGGCAGGGACAACATATGTTTACTATTATACATAATACTTCAATTTCTTCAGACTGCAACAGTGTTGAAAACAAACCTGATATTTTCCATATGTAGATGAAAACACAGTCTCTTTTCCTGAAAGCTTAGGGCCTAGGAGAAGATATACTGGAAGGGGAGCAGCAAGTCCTGGCTGACTGAATTGGAAACTACAGTGAGCACCCCTCCACGACAAACCTTCACTTTCCTCCTGGAGCAAAGCTGCCATTGCACCCCACCACTTTCCCCTGCTCCCAGAGCCTGTGTGCCAAAGCTTGGCCTTGCCAGTCAGCTGTGGCTGAAGTAAGGCCTTCAAAAGCCACGTGGCAGCTTCCATGTGTGCCTCTGGGGAGGACATGGCACCCCCTGTTCGCCTTTGTGGTGCTGTGTGCCTCCTCTGCTTCTGCATGAGCTGGTGCTCTAGGTGTGCCTGCTGCTGGGACCGATGGCTGCTCTCGTGTCCGGGCAGAGGAATTTTCCAAGGTGTGTCAACTGGAGCTTTACCATGCATTTTTCTTGAATGAGGAAGCTCTGACTGTACCAAATAATAATTGTGAAATAAATAATTCTGGTATTTTTCTCCTCTGCCCTCAGTTGTTGAAATATTTTTTCACAATTTGTTTTTTTCATGTGACCAATTTGAATTAAGAAAACCTTTTCCTAGTTCTTCAGCTGCTCAGCTCCCAGCCTCTTACAGATTTTCCCTTCTGAAGCTGATTCCTTCCCCTCATAGTCTAGCAATTCCTTACTGTAATTTTGCATGTGTCAATCAGACCTGATGTTGTGACGAAAAGAACAGAAGAAACAGATACATTTTTTAAATGTTTCAGAACCAAATACATAGGAGAGGCAGCTCCTTTTTTTCAGTAGGAGGACACCAAGTCTCACCATCTGACTCAAAAACCCTTTGAGCAAGGGAAGTTTGCACAGCCTTTAGGATAGGAGCCCTCCCACACTGCTTTCACAGATAAATATCTGATCTTATCTTTCATCTGAAAAAATCTCCAAGGCAAAAGGAAACAGAAATACGGTTTCACAGCTAAAGCAGTAACACATCTCATGCTGAAATGCAGTCTCATCCCACTAGAGGGTGGTCTGGTCTCCCTCATGCTCCAGCTGAAGTGTTCAGGCAAAGCTTTTTCAGAAAGCCTGAGCCCACTTTATTCAAGACTCAGCAACATCAAAGTACTCCTGTTCTGAGTTTTTCCAAGTGCTTCGTGTCCCATCATCCAAATTGAAACTACCTTGTCATTTAAACAAATGAAGACATTGTGCCTGTCGCTGAAGAGGTGACATTCTACAAATATCAGCATGCTCTGAAGTCTTCTATCAGTGCTGCTACTGTGAACGTAAGAAAGAGCAAAGCGAGGCTCTCTGCTAGCGTTAAAGTTCTTGCCTCAATATCACTTTGAAGCCTTCAAAGTCTGTTTATGTGGTTTATATTTTCTTCACATCATTTTCACAGAAGGCTGCATTATTACAGGTAAAACAGGACAAGTTCTTTCTTATGAGCTAACCTGTGCTTTGACTGGATGTCACAGTGAACCAGGGAAAGGGCTTTACATCAAGAGGTGAACTGGAGGCTCTTCCATCAGGTTTGGGAGAGCTGGCAGCTAGTCTCACAACTATCACATCAGTTACATAAGATCCATCAAAAACACCTTCCCCTGCCAAGCCATCCTCTCCCTTGTGAGCCATGCCACCTCTGTTCCCCTTCCTGGGACATCCTGCTTGTCTCCCTTTCTCCTCCTTCATATGTGCTCAAATGAACAAATCCCTACCTCCAAGTTTGTAGCACCTTCAAAACCTTCAAAAGTCCTTCTCTTGTTCTTCCTTATGAGATGCATGTTGTGATCACCAAGAAAAGGTAATTCCAGCCGTCTTTCTGCTTCCTGTCACTTCTGATGATCAGAAATAATTTAGAACCTTTGCAAAGAAAGTAAAGATACAGCTTTACAACATGGGACTAAAGCTGCATCAAGCATCAACCCAAACATCATAGTATTTAGTCAGAATTCCAAAGATATTTCAGAGAATTTCATCCAACATTTTGGTTCCTACCCCAATGTCTACCTGCATGGGAATCCTCCCTTTTGTGGCAGTGGGAGTAAAGACACAGCAACACATGGCATAAACTCTGTTTGTACATCTAAGCAAAACTTTCTCTGTTAGGAGTTTTTGTCCCAAAATGAATTAGGCTTTTCCTCTGATCAGGTTTCTCCTTATTGATTCATTTTCCTAAGTCTTGTGTTCCAAGTCTGGGAGTGGGTAAATGAAACACTTTATCTGAAAAAACATGTGGTGGAAGGTATTTTCAGCCACAAAAATGGCCATATCTAAGGATGTTTCAATTTGGATGTAGGCTCACTGGAAAAATGTGAAGACTGTGAGTAAGCCAGAGCACAATTCGCCATTATATTAATAATATATAGTCATACTTTGAGTGATACAGGAACAAATGTAAAGTAATTACAGAAAAGCATGCTTAATTTGCATGAGTTTGCTTTCTCATCCATTTTAGGAGACATAATTTGCCTATTTGGCTTTATCTATTTCACATAGTTGAGACAGCAAAAATGTTAAAAGATTAAAGAATTCATTATTTATCTCATGACATTTGAATAATAACAACAGATACAACACAGCTGCCAATGATAATCAAGACTACCTTCAGCTGTGAGTTTGGATGCAAATCACAACAAAACAGGATGATCTGTTCTGATGCAATATAATGAATTATTATATCATTCATCTGGTCTATATAAACACAACATGGCAAATAAAGTCTTTTCATAAATTCTTTACACTTCAATGTCTTAAATGTTATATAGGATGTGGCATATTTGGCTCTTATACTGGGGAAGGAAGTGATAGGGATGGGAAGTGTGACACTCAGGTCTCACAAAAAGATCCAGGCTCTTTGCCTCTGTGTGCTCCTTTTTGGTGACAGCAAAATTTTGATGGGTGGTGTTGTCTCTAATAAGTAAGTAAGTGTTCTATACTTAAATGTTAGGATACATGAGTAGAGCTGTCCCCCAAATTGGTTTCAACATCTGGATACCACTGTTAATAGGTTTGGGAAGAACATTTGGTCCTCATTTAAAACACTGCAAACACTATCGTGATGTGGACTGTGAAATTTTAAGTAAGACTACTGCTGCTTTGATTATACTCTGAGATAACAAAATAAAAGCCAACACCTCTCTAAATAATGTAAAAATGCAAGAACACCAGCACCCTTTAACAGGCACCTCTGCAGCAGGTAAAACAGAAAGTATTCTTTTATAACAGAACTTATCCAAGCATGAAACTGATGTCTTTGGTTTTTGCTCCCCATGTGAATTTTTAACGAAGGGAAGGGAAGGGAAGGGAAGGGAAGGGAAGGGAAGGGAAGGGAAAAATCCCAAACAAATTACAAATGTAGCTAAAATTAGAAAGGCTGTCCTTTTAATGCTGTGTTTCAGAATCCAAGGCTCTGCACTGCCATTCTTCTGTAACCCCAATTAATTAGGTATTGACTTGTTTTTTCATTCAATTAAAGTATAATTAAATGGCAGTGGTCTGCCTCTGAAAAGCAGATGAAAAGGTTCTGGTAAGAATCTCTAGGTTAATCCAGCTGCTTAAAATGTGTGTTGTATTTGACCATTTGCCAAGATACTCAGTGAATACATGAGCCAGCTGGCACAGGGAGGGCTGGTGGGAACCTGTCAGCTGTTTAGGACAATGGCTGCAGCCTTTTTAACCAAATCAGGTTTTTAAAATACCTAAAAGTGAGACACTCTAGCTTGGCAGCTCAGGAATTATGGCAGAGAGGAAATCCTAAGAATTTTTTTTCTCTTAAAATAGGAGTTTTGGCTCATGTTCTGTGAACCTCTGAACCAAGTCATTTATTTGGATTACTATTAAATAACTGGCAAAAAGACACAATGCATCAAAGCCTTATTTTTGCAATGATGGAGCCCAAGTTTGCTATTCTGACAAATACAAATATTCAGGAGGAAAAAGCTGTGCTAATATGCTGAATGAAGTTGCATCACCAGCTGCTCTTTGAACCAGGCAGGACTCCAGCCTTGGTCCTGCTTTCAGGGCATCCCCCCTTGCTCCACAGGGCCTCGGAAGGATGCACTGGTACTCATTCAGCCAAAGTGTGAGCCACAAGCACACCCTGGTGAGCAGCAGCTCCCACACATCCTGCTGCTGGCTTCAGCCTTGCATGGGAATAATTGCTGATCAGCCCAAGTCAGCTTCATGAGCAAACCTTTAACGCACTGCTTCCCACTAAGTATTTTAGACAAAAAAATTAGCCAAAAACCCTGGCATTAAAAAAACCCCTTGTACTCCCTGTGTTTTCACTGTAGGGTGAAATGAGATGATTACAGACAGCAGTGATTTCTGGAGCACAGAGGCAATGGCCAAGAGCCGAATAGCTCTCTAAAAGCTGGGTTTGGGTGCGTGCGTGTCGAGGCCGGGGTGTCTGCACGCCAGGTGTCAATATGAAACTTGCCATGCTAACAAGAGCCTTGCAACAGGCTGTTACTTTGATTTTTTCCACCTGGTGCTTGGTGCAGCAATATGTCTGCCTTACCATGTGAGTTATCTGAGAAGCTGTCAAAAGGCAGGGAAGATATGGGAAGTTTTTAAAAACCTGGCTGAGTCTGCCTTCTCAACAGTAACACTTTATGACACTTTTATTTTCATCCCAAACTTCAGTGCTTTATTCTTCAGCCCCCAGAGATGCTCTGGCTGTGTGCTCTGTGAAGCGTCCTAGTGCTCTGTCCAGGGGTTCTCCTCATCTTTCAGGCTCCTGCACACAAGTACAGAATGAATTTTCTGATCATGCAGAAAAGAAAAATGTAAATTGTAAATATCTCCATAACCATTTGGAAAGTGAGGAAAAACATATCTCTGTAATACACCTAAGAAAGCTTCACATGCATATCTGAATCTCTCCATACCCACCACTTCTGCTGAGCTGTGGCCTTTGGTGCTCCCAGTAAACAGGAAAACGTGAAGTGCAAATACTGAGTAGGGAATTAACATGAAGGGGATAAACCTGAAGCCAAAAAGGAAATGAAGGAAGGCTGGCAAGAGCCAGAAACTGAATTTTAGCACCTTTTGAACTTGCAGAAGAGCTCACATGTCTGCAATCCTGACTGCTCATTCAAACTTGACCAGCAAGTGTGTGTAGGAAAAGGTTTTCCCCAGCTGTACCAGCCTCACTTCCTTTATTCCCATTAAGCAGCAGACCTGTGCAGTGTTCCTATTGTGTGCGTCAGAGACTTTTCCTGGTGATGTAGGAGAGTTGCTCTTCTTTTCTTAATAGACAGAATTGTTTTGGTTTTTTTTCTATCAGTGGATTATTCCATTTCTTTATGCAGGACAGAGACTGGAAAGTAGTCTGGTAAGGAGGAAACAGTTTAATATTCCTTTTCCTCCCCATTATCCAAGTCCACAGAATTTGCTATATGCTCTATTCTGATTGTAGAGCTACTTACTGGTTTCAATGATCCTTAGCAAAAGTAATTTGGGAGTCCCAGAAACATTGGTGACATTTATTTTTTTCCTAGGAGTACTATCAGCTGTCAGTGAGAGCACTTCTCAAGGACAGAATTCCAAGCAGCCAGACTTGACCAGGGTTGTGTGGGCACCTGGTAGCCTCTGAAGTTGCCACAACTCAGTTCAGCTCTTTTAACAGCCTCATATCTCTCTACTCCTGCATCCAGGAGCAGGAGTACATCCTATGTAGCCCTGGCCATTCTCACCGTCCCACACCACTCAGGGTGCAAGACATGTGTACATGATGAGAAAATAAGGGTACCTCTCTCTATTTGGCAAATGTCTTCAGGCCGCTAAGTGATAACATGGTAACGATCAGGGGTCCCACACCTAGATCCATCCATGAAGATTTGGTAACCCAGAAATTCAGGAGTCTCTCTTGTGCACTTGAAAAATCGGTGTCTGGGTCTCCAGGCCTCATCTCCTGCCTCTTCACAAGGAACCAGACATCCAGGGGGACTCCAAGACTCTCAGTGGAGTTAGCATCCAGAGAGCTCTGGCTCAGGAAAGCTATGAGAGAACAGAACACAGGCAGAGAAGGAGAGAAGACAAGAAAAAGGGAGTTAGTTATGGTTTCAACCAAATCTTCTTTATTTTTCAAGTAAATTGCCCAGGAGCCAGAAGCTCTCTTTTTTGCAGCACAACTTTCTGCACATCAGTTTAACTTTAGTTCAACTTTATAGCATTATATCAACTGATGTAATGATCAACTCTCCATAATACTGCAACCTTTCAGTTGATCATGACCATTTGGTCATACAGCAAACAAAATATATTAATACTGTGGGAAACTTAATGCTGTCAGTTAAAGATATTCCTCAAATTAACATTTATTTTCAATGATTTATCATTCATGAAAGGCACCAAATCAATTACATTCCATGTATATTATTTTTTAAAACATTTTTTATGACAGTAATGTCAAGCCCAAATAAAAAGCAAAGAATAAAACAGGCAGCAAAAATCCCCTCTGCCCCAACAAGTGGAAAAAATAATGTAAGACAAGGGAAAGAAGAGTAGTTCAAATATCTGATGAAAGAGTTGGAGGATGCAAAAAAGGTTAGTGGCAAAAATATGATGGGGTAGTATTGATAGGTGGGAGTAAAGCCATAACAAATTTATTTCCGCCCTGTCTCCAGTGCTGTGTTTGTCATAGTGTCCCAGGGAGATCAGCCCCTTCTCTCAGTGCCTTGTGCTTCTGGGGGCTGGGACTTGGCTGCTGAGCTCAATATCGAGGTGATTCAGGGGCTGGTTTAAGGGCACAGCTCTTACTGGGACCTCCTTCCCAAGACCAGCCGTTCACTCCAGACTTGCCACCACCACGAAAAGTTATTTACAGTGTGGTTACAGGAGGACATTCCTTCTAGCTCCAAGTCTCAGAAGTTGAGTGAAACCCACAAAACTTGAGTAGTCAGGGGCTGACCTCACAGGGAGCCAAGAGAGGAAAATACTCAGAGTCGCTGCAGTAATGAATGGACAGCCATTAATTTAAAACAAACCACATTGTTTTTTTACTCAGCATAGGTAATGAAATAATGAAAGGAACCCACAAGCTTTCAAAACATCAGCATTAGATGGATTTCCACTGTCACAAGATCAAAGCAAGAGGCTTTGTTAGTTATAGTCAGACAGTATCAGACAAGGAAACCCTCCACCAGCCTAGCAGAACTGTCCCTCAGCCCACCCCTGCCTCCTCTAGCTCATTCAGGCAAAAACACACTCACACACAGGGACTGTATTTACATCCTTTTCCTCTCTTGACCCATCATCTTATCCCTCAGGCAGAGTAAACTCTGCAATACCCTTTTTTTTTTCCAGAAATCACCACTTTTCCTTCCTCATTTGATCAATGAAAAAGAAGCAGCAGTGAATTTTCTGGTAATCTCTGCACCCCACACTTCATGATTCATTCAGGCACCATCTGAAGTCTCTGTTTCTGGAAGCACCTATAGCTTGCACTGTTTCTATCTTCAGCTTAGATTTATATCTGATGGTCACTCTTCTTCCATAGTAGGCCATGAAAATTAATTATTTGGAAAAATCCAGAGCCTGCTTTCTTACAGTGAAAGTCCTTTGAGAATTTGCATCTGAAACAGACATAAAATTAGTGATATACAATTAATGAATTAGTCTCAATTTTGACAGTCAGGCTCTGCCACACCATCAATTTCCCATGTACAAGTGACCCTAAGCTACAGCTCTCAAAGTGCTTCATGCTTTCAGGTTTCAAGCAGAAAAACAAAAGCACTGGTTTTGTACTGTTATGGACACAGATGATTCACACTGGACTTGGGTCTGCCCAGGGCTCCTGTTAGTTTCAGTGTAAGATAGCCACTTTGGTTTTCTTCTCATCTTCCACCTTTTTCTGCTCTTTTATCTCTGAAGTCCCATCCCATTTATTTGCACATATTCCATAAAAAAATCCTATAGCATATGGCTTTGTGTGTTGAGGTAGAGGAAACATACAGTGCGTGAATCAGAAACTTTGCAGGTCACAATGTCTCTATAATGCAGTCACAGGATGATGCAATTCGGTCACTACCTCATAATAAGCATTTGAAATATAAATTAAACCTGAGGGACATCACCTTCACAAGGCCACAAAAGACAATCCTTTATTTCCCAGGAATGTGAAGCACAGTTTTGGAAAAAAGGAAAGGAACGCTTGCCAGCAACTATTATGAACATTGCATGTTGTTCTCAAAAGAGTAGAAAAAATACAAAAATATTTTAAGTAAATTTTAACCCAAGAAGATTAATGCATTCTTTTATTATCATTTTACAGAACAATTCATCCTGAAGCCCTTTGGTTTTCCCACAGTAGGCAAACACAAACTGCAAATGCTGAGTCATTACAAGTCTGAGCCACTCTGGGTCCACTGGCCAGAGACCAGAAGACAAAATGTAACAACACCCTGTCAAGCACTCAGTAGGAATCCTTCCAGGGTATCACATAGACCAGGTCATTTTACCAGGTTTAGTAAAATCTAAACCAGGCAGCCAGAAAAGATGCACATTTGCAGTCGGATCTCAGTGCTGTGGTGGAACTTACAAAGGCAAGAAGAAATAAAAGACATACAATCCATTTCACATGGCTATGGAGAGCAATCTGAAAAGCACTGGTTTTCAGATTCCAAAGAGCAAGCAAATACTTACCTGGAATGTAAGATACAAAGAGAGGACAGGGAAGTGCACGTGTCCAGAAACTCTCCATACTACTGCAACCTTTTAGTTGATCATGAAGATTTGGTATGAAACCCTGACATGACAAAAGTGTAAAAGGTACTGAGATTACTGCTACACCACAACACATGGACAACTTAATCCAAGAAAAATGATAAGCATTAAGTTTTTGTTGAAAATACATGTTAGTCTGCCCAGTGTTTTAGTTTCCTGAAAAACTGATATGAAGAATAATTTATTTATTTGTACCTAGCAAAAAAACTACTGGTTTTGAACCTGGAAACTGAAGAATACTGAGTGGGAAGTGTAGACAGTGGAAGGCAGGTGTGGCATTGCCTGTTGCAGTGATGATGGTTGCTGGCTTAGTTCTCTGGTTATTTTTGCAGTTATGTTCCTTTTCTTTAACAGGAATCTCTATGAAAATGGATTGCATGCTCACATGCATTGTCTGGGAAGGTGCTGCCAATTCCCAGAATGAATTTACAGTTACTGTAGAAAATGTAACATCTGTCACATGTGGATCCATTAAGCCAGTCCCTTCAAGACCAGTGCTGCCAGATGAATGCATTTTATGATTATAAAGCGGAAAAGCAAGCTATTTTACGTGGCCACTAATTGTCAGTGGTTTCCTTATGTTTCCCAGACATTCTCAAAGATAGTGGGAAATGGTTTCTTCACATATGGATGTCTGAGTTTTTCATTCACAGCTCCTTTCACTGTGGGAAGAAGAATCATGATCTTGAAAACTTCATGATCTGCAACTTTGCAAAGACTATTCAAAGAAACTTTATAAACCATTTCTATTTTTTATATTTTCTTCAGTAATTTCACAATATTTCAGAATTTTGTAGACAATTTAACAAGCAGTATGCATAGCTGTAAGTAACATTTTGAAATAAAATGTTTTTTCAAACATGAGAATGGATTTTTTCCCTTTAAAATGTCAAAATTTAACATTTAGATCATTAAAAACTGTGAAATTTTTTCTTTGCTACTGTATATCATGAAAGTTTCCCATACATTGCTTCTGTGTTGATGAATTGCCATTTTCAGATAAAGAATGCTTAGCTTCGGAATTCCTAGTCATCTTTAAACTAAATTTATCATATCATTGCACCACTGCCAGGAAAATAGTTTAAGGTGCACAGATGTCAGCATGATTCTGTCCCAAGCATTCATATAAGGACAATTCATTTTCTCTTATTCTCCACCTTGCAAGTCTCTTTGTAATCACACTGACATCAGCGCAGCAGAGGAAAGAGATCTCTTGGGACTTCCAAGAACCATGCAGATAGCCTTAAGTTAAAGGCAGAAAAAAAGAAACAGCAAGCACTGAATCAGGTTTTCTTGTATCTTGCAAGCAGCCTGTTTTAAAGGATGTTATGCCATGGCATCACTGATAGAGGGACTGTGGAAAGCTACAAAGAGGTCAAACAAGGTCATTGACATGATCTTTTGCTACTCCTCCCACATCTCCATGAAGGGGTGAGCTGCTGTACAGCTATATTACTTGAGAAACATCCAAACCCTAACTTGTGAAATGTGTGCCAAAATCCTAGACCAGCAAAATACCCTTTCCAGGGTGCAGCAGTTTCCAGGGGTCTCATGATCTCTCTTCTTTTCCTCCTTCCCTCTGCCTTTCTCCTAAAACCTCAGCATCCTCAGCTTGTGAGTAAGAGGCGCCTGCTGTGGAGTAAGCTAGAGCCATGAGCTGGGAAGCCAGGAAAGGCTAGATGGGCTGAAGTTTGAATGTTGAACCAAAGTGTCTCACTCTGATCTCCCTGCCCTGCTTGGCCACGTGCTTGTGAGTGTTGCTGTCCCACAGGCATGAGGCTGCTCTGTCAGTCTGGCTGCTGCAACTCACCCTCTGCAGGTTCTGTCAAGCATGACTGAGGCCACAGTGTTCACTGACAAGAAAGGCATGAGTCTCCAGTGAGCTTTGATTTGAAATTCTATGAGAAGCAGGAGGGCTGATCTAACTACTGGTGCCAGACTGGATGGCCCAGAGGAAGTGTGTCTGGACTTGCCTAAACATCAATATCGTCCTGACTGTTGCTGCAGCCCATCAAAGAAGATTCAAATGTCTGAAGTCTCAGCATTCAGCAAGTTGGGATGAGGTCTTTACACAAAACAGTGATTTAAACAGGGTAAGTGTTGCATTGGAAGAACTTAACACCTGAGAGGAAATCCAAATTGTTCCAGTTTTATAGACAGAAAAGAAAATGTGTTTTCACCAAGCTTGCTCTATGTTTTTTTTCCCCTTCAGCTATATTACTGTGCTGATTCAGTCTCAGGCAATTGTAGCCCATTTGTTACCAGCTGATTTCGCCTGTACTCGCTGGCAAGGTCTGCGTCATCCCAGTAGAGAGCGATGGAGAAGAGTGACCAGTGGAGCTTCAGCTCACTGCTTCAGTCTGCACTGACTGCCCCACTCATCTCTTGACCTCCTGCAGATGTTGAGCAGGTTATAAGGGATAAAAGTGATGGTGTTCCCGGTCCCCATACAGTAGTATGTGCTCTACTCTTACACACCAAGAGAACTGACCTGAAACAGCAGGACTTTGTTCTAAGCCTCCTCACCTTCCTCCCTGCCTATGGCCAGGCAGCCTTCCTGCCTCCTTCCTTCACTTCTTCCCAGCTCATCCTTCCTCCCACAGCTTTATAGACTTCCTGGGTCAGTAGCTTGTCCTATTTCTTTTTCTTTCCTGCAAAACCATGTCCCTCTACCTCTTACTCAGCTAAGTCATAGCTGCGCCAAAGCCTGGAGTCAGCAAAACTTTTTTTTTAAATGTTTATATTAAATACAACCTGCCCAAACACAACCTCCTCTTATTGAGGCTAACAAAACAAAACATGTCCAACATTTGTGGGCCAAGCCATTCTGAAGGTGGAACAAACCCCCAAAAAAGTTAAGAAAGGATTCCATTAGGGAAGGGTAGAATGTTTTGACACTCCATGCATTCTGCTCCAATCAATCAGTCACCTAGGGGAAAACTCTGCAATTCTTTATAGCAAAACAGACAAAACTTCAGAAGATGTGGCTCGTTGGGGTGATTGTTTGAGGCATGGAGATAAAACTGGGGATCCCGCCTGGAAGACAGGTTTGAGCCCAACTATGTAGCAGCTACTGCTGTTTCATAAAACTGTAAGTTTTGGCAGCAGTTGGAGGAGAGGGACTAAATGGATCTCCACGTGGAGTAACTAAGAAAACATGTGTTTTTATTTTCAAAGAACAGCTGAGATTGGGTCAGCTGGTTGTGATAAAGGAGATTTCACTGTTTCTGAACTGATATATAGGGAAGGATTATGGGGTGTTCCAAAAGTCAATGGAAAAATAACTTAGTAATTCTGAGTTCCTTTGGTATTTGTTGTAATAATATTTGTTGCTGGAAATTTATTTGGTACAAAATACAAATGTTAGCTATCATGGTTCCTTTGGTATTTAGCATTGTAAAATTAATGCGCTGGGGTTTTTTTTTGCATAGTAAACTGCATTGCTTTTGAGCAGTGAGAACACCGTGAAACAGAAGGATTAAGAGCTCACTGGGGGCACATCAAGTTTTGTACCATCACAGTTATATCTTCAGGCTATCATGACTATATTAATATATTATAGCATGGGAGGGCTGTCAGAGTGAGCTCAGAAGGAACCCAGCCCACTCTTAACAGAATTTTCCAATGCTAATTTACAGCCTAAACCTCAGAAGCTTGTTGTTCTTTGTGATAATGTGTAGGCTACGTTCTAGAGTGATAATCACTCTGAGGGGAAAAAAATTGCTTTCTTGACCTGGGGTAAATCTGTTTTATTATCCCATAGTTGCCCCTTTAAATTTTATCCTACTTTCTCTCCTATTTTCTTAAGTTCTCTCTGTCCTGCTTCTTTTCCCTTCATTATTGTCCTCTTTTGTACACTAGACTCCTGAACAATTATGCACTTTTCAGAGCGGTAGCCTAGAAATCAGAGATGTGTACGGGGGTATAAAATGAATGCACGGAGGTACCGCCACTTAAAAATTTCAGGAATTTCTGCTCTGGTGCAGCTTTCTAAAAACAGTGCTTACTTGTGCTTTCTAGTCCACAGGTGAAACCTCCATTGTTGCTGGCACCACATAAGACTGCAGCTTGATTTCATGCCACACCTTCTAAGAATTGCTTGTGCTGTTTTTCTGCCTTTTTCTTTCTTTTTTTTCTTTTTTTTTTTTAACAGGGAACAGTGGCTTTTCAGAGGTAAACTCATGTTTTGCCTCTGCCTCTGCTTTTCAGCGTCTCTGAGGTAAAATCCCTCCTTGTTCCATTGGGTAAACCAGCAGACTGAATGTGTTTCTCTGCAGTACAGGATTTTCTTTCCTCTTTCTTAAGCATTTTACCTATTTCTTTGCTTTTATTATTTTAATCCATAAAGAGGGCAGCTCTGGGCATTTCTTCAGGACTTATCTTTAGATACAGCCATGGATCTCCCCAGCTCTTTGCTTCTCTGGATCCTTTTCTTTCTGTGTCCACTCTGTGCGTGCCATCGTGAGCCTTCAGGTTTCAGTGGGTCTTCTTACTCATCACAGCTAGTATAGGATCATCAGGAGGGTGATAACAAAGCACAAAAGACAATCTTAAAGCACATCAAGACAATAAGCAAATAAGCGATGGTGATGGAGCCTTTTTGACAGTAGGATTCTGACCTTGAAAAAACACCCCAATGTTTGAAATTATGGACGGCTGATCCTGCGTGAAATATCGTTCATCCCCATGATTGGACCCATGAAAGACTGAGTAGTCCAATGCTCTCTATGCATCCTATCAAGGGGTGGGAACCACAAATCTGAGAACACCAGAGAAAATAGGAGGTGAATTTTTAAACCCAATGCAAACTAAAAACCTCCGAAAATGTAATTGTATGCCATCCTAATAAAGTGCCAAATTGTGACTACAAATGAGGCTCTATTCACCCAGAGGAATTAATTTTTAAACTGAAGAAAAGGAGAAAAAATTCAGAGGTAATAATCTTTGTTGCTTTATCAGTGAAATCCAGGTGAAGAACTCACTGTTTGTAGTAGCTAAATATTTGGATTTTACATAAGCTACAGGAAATGAAACAAGTCCCCTGAAAAGATTAACTATCCATTTTCTGGGGTTGATGAGTTGACAGCTCCACAGTGTTTCCCAGATCAGGTTAGAGGCAGCACAATAGTACCTTATAGAGGAGGAAGTACCACTAGCTAATGAGAGAAAATTGAAAAGTTGCTATAGTGTGTCACAAAGGAGGATTCTGTTAGACATTTCTCTTAATACAAACAAATGCACCTGCTATCTACCCAGGAATTTCAGCAAAATTCCCCCTCCTCCTCCTCCACTTTCCTCATGGCATGTATGGGTCTGAAAAGCTGTGTTTAAAGGAATTGACAAATGAGGATTTTTTGTAATTTAGTCACAGTTCAATTTTTAAAAGAAAGAATACAAGTCAATGTATGAGACAAGTAAAATGTGACTTAAAACATTTCCTTAAAATATTATCCTAAAAAGGTATGTTTCTTTGGAAATATAAACAAACTTGAGAACAAAGGCCTTGCAATTTCAGTAGTATCCGGGCATGTAAATTGATCTACTGCTGCTTGCTTTGAGCCACCCTTTAAGTTATGGTGTAGTGCAGAGTGGGAATCAGTTTACAATACTAAGGCTTTAGAGGGTAGAAAGGTACAATAAAGTTTCCCAGAAATACCATTCTGAATTCCCAGAAAAGCGAGTACCATAAGTAAGCCTTAGCCTATGAAACTATATTTAAAGACTTATTTCTGCCTCTATGCATGTATTTGTGAGGAGATAAGCAAAAGCAGTGGTTTCCAAAATCATGGTGACTGTATTTGTAATCTGAACATTTGTGTTTTCCTTGCTTACAATGCTGACTCCGTAGCTGATGGTCAGCAGGCAGCCCCAGAAGTCAGGCAGTGATTTAATACACAAACGTGAACCCTCACAGAATCAGTTGGAGCCTTTCCTAATGCTTTTGTTCTTCCTTGTTTGTCAAGTGCAGCAGCAAGACACAACAAAACTGTGCTTGTCTTGTTAGGTGTTCATAGGTCCAAACTTGGAAGATATAAAAAAATTCTCAAGTGATTCATCTCAAGAGAAGAAATCAGCAAGAGGAAGAAAGTCAGAATCTCACTCTCTCCAGAAAATTTCTACCCATGTTAATTATCAATCCAATATTTTGAGTTTGGGGGAAATTTGGAATAATTCATGGTGTCACTAACTTGCCCAAACTTTCTCATTTTGCAAATAGCTTCTTTTTTTGGGTCCCAGACCAGCCGTGATCAGCAATTGAGCAGATCTTCAGTGTTACATTTTTGCAACAAGGAGGGCCTCAGAACCAAAACCAGACAGTGAATACAAGTTGTGAGGGAGTTAAAACAGCAGCAACAGCAGCTGTAGAATATCTTCCTGCAGGCAACCGTGTGGCTAAAAATTTGCTACACAAACGGAAGGCAATAATAAAAGAGCATCGTGATGTACTACTGATGGTTTGGGGGCTGGCAGGCTAACGCCTTTGATCAGCATTTTCTGTTCATTGTGTAGGACATGTGCCATGCAAGCAGCTTTGAACCAAATGGGACGTTCAGAATCAAGTGTGTCAGTGTAGGGCCTTCCCAGCCTCTTTCCAGTCATGGTGAAAACTGCACCACTTTCCACCATCCAGCAATGACAGGCCACAATGTGGGAGAAATCACTCCAATGTTTATGTGGGGAACAAAACTATGAATACAAGATCTTCAGCCACAGAGATACAGCTGAAAGCAAACCTCCAAAACGCTTCCTCTGTTGGCCATTGGCCTTCTGTCACATCCGTCTCCCATGGCAGGTGGGGAATCCGGTGAATGTCGGCATGACATCCTCAGTGCATGGCTACAGTGCAGTTATAGCTGGCTATTTTAATGATTTATCTCTGAATGTGTTTCTGAGACATGTGCCACTTGTCACAGCAAATTACATTGGTGTGAAGGAGGCTTCAAAACAGAGTTCCTTAAATGTCATGGCACTGGTCCAATTTTACTTCATTAAGATATTCCAGTATCAAACACAAGTAAAGCAGTCCTTCTGAGGACTAGGATTGCTCCACAGCTGAGCAACCTGCCCAGCCACAGTGCAGTGACCATCAAAAAGATCCTTCACAGTTATACAGGCTTGATTTTCATATGCAATACATTTCTTTTTTGTTTCTAATTCAGTGTTGCTAAACATGTTCCTTTTTGGAGATGAGAAAGTGTTGCGGTGGTTCGGAACCAGAGGACTTCCGGACAGGTTCCACGGACAGAGGGTTTCCCCCCGGAGCTCCCAGGGGCAGCAGTTGGACCACCAATCCACGGACCCAAGCTCCTGCTATTGGTTACTGGACTTGTCTGTTATGTTTCCCCGCTCTGGGAAATTCCCTGTCACTCCATAGTTCATTCGTTGTTCTCTCTGTTCCCCTCCCCTCCCTAAACCCCATTTGATCATGTACCCCAGCCCTCCCCTGTATTGTCCCCTGCCCTCATCCTATTGGGTGTTGTTCCTCCCTTAAATACCGATGTAATAAGCTGCTCTTGGCTCTTGGTCCATGTGCTCCCTTTGGAGGCAATAAACCTACCGAAATCACATACCAAGAGACCTCCTTCTCTGGTAGTTCTTTGCTGTTTCACCACGCTCCGGGGGCAACATCTCCCCGGACCGAACGCGGGCCAGCTGTGCTCATAGTCAGCACTCCGAGGAAGTCTTCCAGATCGCGAACGACTTCCTAGGGTAGCGCTAGGACTCCGCTGCCGGTACCAGGGTGGGACTGAAGCAGGGAACGCAACAAGTGGCGCCCGAACAGGGACTCCGACCTCTCGGGGTTCCCTGCGAGCGACCTGGATACGCAGCAGCGGTCCGGACTGCGCCTTCGGGACGTCGCTCCCCTAGCGAGAACTTCCGCGTTTTAGCGGGGGGCTGGCAGGGGCCGTCAGCAACCGTTCTGGAGCGTCTGAAGTGTGTACGCTAGCTGAGCGAACTGACGAGACCAGAGACCCTTGCTTTTTTGGATGTTTCTCCCTCCGGAGCCGGTGACGGCAACTGAAGCCGGGATCGAGGAACCAAGACCCGCACGGAGCGGTGAGGTTTGGCGGCTGCGAGAAGCGGCGGGAAAGGAACCGAAATCCGCGCGCGGCGGCGAAGCTCGGTGCCCGTGATAGCGGCGGGAAAGCCACCGAGAACCGAGCGCAGACGGTGAGGTCTAATCCGCGATAGGCAGCGGGAATCAGGCTCGAGGGAGTTTTGTACCATATAAAAAGAGCAAGGAGGCTTTTATTCGGAGACAATGGGTATTAAGCTGTCCCGAATAGAGCAGGAGTTTTATGTCCAAGTTAAAGAGACCCTAAAGTTAAAAAACGGGAATGCTAATAAGAAGGCTTGGAAACGTTTTGTTAAATGGATCTTTGCCTATGTCCCTCTTGCTTCTGCTTCTTCTGTTAAAACTCTGAGTTTTTGGGAGTTAGTAGAAAAACGTTTAGAGGCAGTGGAGAGAGGGGGTGATGTTTCTGTCCGAAAATTTTTCCCGTTGTTGATTGTAATTTGTTATACTTTGCGTAATTGTCCTGAAAGTTCGAAATCCCCGACTCACCCACCCCACGTTCCTAATTCCCCTTTTCCCAATCCCTCTTCCCCGCTGCAGGGAAGCGCGCCCCTCAGTTC
Source organism: Eopsaltria australis (assembly GCA_034509425.1). Lineage (NCBI taxonomy): Eukaryota > Metazoa > Chordata > Aves > Passeriformes > Petroicidae > Eopsaltria > Eopsaltria australis. The sequence continues at coordinate 12,022,953 of JAVTVJ010000033.1, forward strand.
TCCCCGCTATGAGACTGATTCCCTCATAGCGAGCTTCACCCCAAACCCTTTCTCCGAGCCCACAGCCAAACTCGCGCCGGCTGCGCTCCCCCATTGTTCCGAGTTTAAAGATGGCGGCGGCCTCGTGGCGCCGTGCCTACACTCGTGCAGCCACTGCGCAGCCTCACGCCGAAAGCCCGCGAATCCTCCCAGCCCCTCCCACGGCTCCTTCCCCTTCGCGTCGATTGGCCCCGCGTCGGGCTCCCCCCCCGCGGCCGATGGTGTATTCGCGTCGGGTCCCTCCCCTCGCGCCGGAGGTCCCTGCCCCAGCCCGAGGGAGATCCCCGCCCCACCCGAGCCTGGACTGCTCATATCAACTGCAGTCCCGCCCCTAACCACCGCCCACTTCCAGATCCCCACGCTCCCTCGTTCACACCCCGAGATTGGGGGCCGAAAAGTGGAGAGGCTGAAGCCTGCGATGCAGCCAGTCAGCCAAGCCTTACAGTGGCATCAGGTGTGCACAGCCCTCAGGGTAACAACCCACGATGGGAATCACAGTCACCTGCAGCCTTGCGAGAGCCTAGCAAAGTGGAGAGAGAGCTTGGGAAAGATTCTCCTCACTTTAAAGGTGTGCTGGTCCCATCTGACATAAAAACAATCCTGACAGGCATTTTAGTTAAGGTTCAGTATTGGGTGTGGGAAAAGATATGGAAGCAGCAGCTTCATAGCCTGCTGAACAGTTCTAATCACCCTCCACCTAAGTCTTCCACAGCCTCCTGGACACCACATGCTCCAAAAGCTGAATCCACTGTGTCCTGCTCTCCATCACCACCCATGCCACTGGAGACCCCATCAGAGGCGATCCCAGATGACCAGTCACTTGAACCACGATGGCTGAAGTTAGTAGGCATCACAACTCTCCACCCAACACATCCACCAGAGCAGATCCAGTCGCATCCACCAACAGACGCTGCTCCACAGAGATCAGCGTGGAAGAGAAGGAAAAAGAAAACTCCAAACTTCGACAGTCATCAAGAAAAATCACTGAGACCCTTCTTCTTGATATCTTCCCCTTAGACTCTCCCTAAACCTACCCCATGTACCTCCCATACCCCAATCATTCCCAGTCCTGTAGAGAGACAATGATTTAACAATGTTTGTTTGTTTATTTGCAGATTTTCAAGACTTTGCTTTGGATTTTAGTTATTATCTTCATTGTACTAACAAATCACTTTCTTTAAGTAAAAAGACAGGGGGAGATGTTGCGGTGGTTCGGAACCAGAGGACTTCCGGACAGGTTCCACGGACAGAGGGTTTTCCCCCGGAGCTCCCAGGGGCAGCAGTTGGACCACCAATCCACGGACCCAAGCTCCTGCTGTTGGTTACTGGACTTGTCTGTTATGTATTCCCGCTCTGGGAAATTCCCTGTCACTCCATAGTTCATTCGTTGTTCTCTCTGTTCCCCTCCCCTCCCTAAACCCCATTTGATCATGTACCCCAGCCCCTCCCCTGTATTGTCCCCTGCCCTCATCCTATTGGTGTTGTTCCTCCCTTAAATACCGATGTAATAAGCTGCTCTTGGCTCTTGGTTCATGTGCTCCCTTTGGAGGCAATAAACCTACCGAAATCACATACCAAGAGACCTCCTTCTCTGGTAGTTCTTTGCTGTTTCACCACGCTCCGGGGGCAACATCTCCCCGGACCGAACGCGGGCCAGCTGTGCTCATAGTCAGCACTCCGAGGGTCCTTCCAGATCGCGAACGACTTCCTAGGGTAGCGCTAGGACTCCGCTGCCGGTACCAGGGTGGGACTGAAGCAGGGAACGCAACAAAGTGGCGCACCGAACAGAGACTCCGACCTCTCGGGGTTCCCTGCGAGCGACCTGGATACGCAGCAGCGGTCCGGACTGCGCCTTCGGGACGTCGCTCCCCTAGCGAGAACTTCCGCGTTTTAGCGGGGGGCTGGCAGGGGCCGTCAGCAACCGTTCTGGAGCGTCTGAAGTGTGTACGCTAGCTGAGCGAACTGACGAGACCAGAGACCCTTGCTCTTTTGGATGTTTCTCCCTCCGGAGCCGGTGACGGCAACTGAAGCCGGGATCGAGGAACCAAGACCCGCACGGAGCGGTGAGGTTTGGCGGCTGCGAGGCGCGGTGGGAAAGGACCAGGATCCGCGCGCGGCGGCGAAGCTCGGTGCCCGTGATAGCGGCGGGAAAGCCACCGAGAACCGAGCGCAGACGGTGAGGTCTAATCCGCGATAAGCAGCGGGAATCAGGCTCGAGGGAGTTTTGTACCATATAAAAAGAGCAAGGAGGCTTTTATTCGGAGACAATGGGTATTAAGCTGTCCCGAATAGAGCAGGAGTTTTATGTCCAAGTTAAAGAGACCCTAAAGTTAAAAAACGGGAATGCTAATAAGAAGGCTTGGAAACGTTTTGTTAAATGGATCTTTGCCTATGTCCCTCTTGCTTCTGCTTCTTCTGTTAAAACTCTGAGTTTTTGGGAGTTAGTAGAAAAACGTTTAGAGGCAGTGGAGAGAGGGGGTGATGTTTCTGTCCGAAAATTTTTCCCGTTGTTGATTGTAATTTGTTATACTTTGCGTAATTGTCCTGAAAGTTCGAAATCCCCGACTCACCCACCCCACGTTCCTAATTCCCCTTTTCCCAATCCCTCTTCCCCGCTACAGGGAAGCGCGCCCCTCAGTTCTCCCCGCTATGAGACTGATTCCCTCATAGCGAGCTTCACCCCAAACCCTTTCTCCGAGCCCACAGCCAAACTCGCGCCGGCTGCGCTCCCCCATTGTTCCGAGTTTAAAGATGGCGGCGGCCTCGTGGCGCCGTGCCTACACCCCTGCGCCCACTGCGCAGCCTCACGCCGAAAGCCCACGAATCCTCCCAGCCCCTCCCACGGCTCCTTCCCCTTCGCGTTGATTAGCCCCACGTCGGGTTCCCCCCCCGCGGCCGATGATGTCTTCGCGTCGGGTCCCTCCCCTCGCGCCGGAGGTCCCTGCCCCAGCCCGAGGGAGATCCCCGCCCCACCCCGCGCCTGGACTGCTCATATCAACTGCAGTCCCGCCCCTAACCACCGCCCACTTCCAGATCCCCACGCTCCCTCGTTCACACCCCGAGACTGGGGGCCGAAAAGTGGAGAGGCTGAAGCCTGCGATGCAGCCAGTCAGCCAGACCCTGCAGTGGCATCAGGTGTGCACAGCCCTCAGGGTAACAACCCACGATGGGAATCACAGTCACCTGCAGCCTTGCGAGAGCCTAGCAAGGTAGAGAGAGAGCTTGGGAGAAATTCTCCTCACTTTAAAGGTGTGCTGGTCCCATCTGACATAAAAACAATCCTGACAGGCATTTTAGTTAAGGTTCAGTATCGGGTGTGGGAAAAGATATGGAAGCAGCAGCTTCAAAGCCTGCTGAACAGTTCTAATCACCCTCCACCTAAGTCTTCCACAGCCTCCTGGACACCACATGCTCCAAAAGCTGAATCCACTGTGTCCTTCTCTCCATCACCACCCATGCCACTGGAGACCCCATCAGAGGTGATCCCAGATGACCAGTCACTTGAACCACGATGGCTGAAGTTAGTAGGCGTCACAACTCTCCACCCAACACATCCACCAGAGCAGATCCAGTCGCATCCACCAACAGACGCTGCTCCACAGAGATCAGCGTGGAAGAGAAGGAAAAAGAAAACTCCAAACTTCGACAGTCATCAAGAAAAATCACTGAGACCCTTCTTCTTGATATCTTCCCCTTAGACTCTCCTGAAACCTACCCCATGTACCTCCCATACCCCAATCATTCCCAGTCCTGTAGAGAGACAATGATTTAACAATGTTTGTTTGTTATTTGCAGATTTTCAAGACTTTGCTTTGGATTTTAGTTATTATCTTCATTGTACTAACAAATCACTTTCTTTAAGTAAAAAGACAGGGGGAGATGTTGCGGTGGTTCGGAACCAGAGGACTTCCGGACAGGTTCCACGGACAGAGGGTTTCCCCCCGGAGCTCCCAGGGGCAGCAGTTGGACCACCAATCCACGGACCCCAAGCTCCTGCTGTTGGTTACTGGACTTGTCTGTTATGTATTCCCGCTCTGGGAAATTCCCTGTCACTCCATAGTTCATTCGTTGTTCTCTCTGTTCCCCTCCCCTCCCTAAACCCCATTTGATCATGTACCCCAGCCCCTCCCCTATATTGTCCCCTGCCCTCATCCTATTGGGTGTTGTTCCTCCCTTAAATACCGATGTAATAAGCTGCTCTGGGCTCTTGGTCCATGTGCTCCCTTTGGAGGCAATAAACCTACTGAAATCACATACCAAGAGACCTCCTTCTCTGGTAGTTCTTTGCTGTTTCACCACGCTCCGGGGGCAACATCTCCCCAGACCGAACGCGGGCCAGCTGTGCTCATAGTCAGCACTCCGAGGGTGCCTTCCTGAGGGCGAACGGCATCCTAGGATAGGGCTAGGACTCCGCTGCCGGTACCAGGGTGGGACTGAAGCAGAGAACACAACACATAGTTTCTGAAAGATATCTATTATTAAAGAGATAGAAATAAAAGTGCTGAAAAAACATTAAGTAAATAACGTTCCAGGGAAAAGGGACTGAGCAGATGAAACTATGTCAAGCACTCAAAAATCACATAAAGAAATTTGATCCAACGTCTAAACTTAACTTTAAATACTGCTGCTGTCTCAATTCCTATGACAATTCGTTTACATTATGCAGAAGATTAAAATAGTCCTGAGAATACAGGGTGGAACACATTTCCTATACTGCACTGGACCATTCAATTCTTCTTCATTGACTTTTTTGTGCATTTGATGTTCTCTGAGGTTCTCTGAGGATCTCTGACCATTGGTTAATCCTGGTACTCTGGTTATGAAATACACACAGTTTTCTCAGAAGCTGAACTGCTTCTGTGCATAAGAAAGAATCGCAGAAGTTCAGTCACAATAGTTCACTGACCTGAGGAACTCTGAAGTTCAAAACGTTGATGCCAAAAGTGCCAAGTTCTGGGGAATAAGCTTTTTTAGTTACTGTGTTGCATGGTCCAGCAACATGCCCCCATTTTACCAAAAATCTATCCTAGGTGCCAAAGAAAACTCTCTGAATGTTATCTGGACTCAGCAAGATTTTTAAAAGTTTAAGACCTTCAGTTTCACAAATCTCTTGATCACAGCAGAGACATTTCTTATGGATTTATGGGTTTCTTATGGGCTTAGGTCATCTCTTACTGGTAAGTATGAGGACAGCCAGAATACATTACTCTTCCATGTATAATTTCTGCCCTAAGTCAATCTACATGACTTGTGGAGAGAAAGAGTTTGAAAGGAGACAAAGCATATCAAATGAGTAATAGCACATTTTATTAGACAGGTTAAGGAAATGGGTCCTGCTCCTCAAATATCCTACCTTTCTACTCCTGACCTACTGCTAATGGAACATTTTGATGATTTATTTTTCAATACATAGATAAGAAAGGTATATATTTATGAATGTGGTGCTCCTTTCTAAATTCATTTACAAGTGTGTATATACAAATTTGCAGATATGTAAACAACAGAATGTTTACTTCAGGTGAAGCTAATAAATACTTAATATATTTTAGAGCAAAATAACTTTTTCAAGCCAGTGCCACAGCTGAATCTAATCCTTGCTGACAGACTGTATTTTCACAATTATTTTTAAAGGTCTGTTTCTCTTAATTTTATTAGTGCATGATAAAGTCAAGCCCTAGGGCATCCAATTTCTGAGTTAAATGATGAAATATAGTAGTTTCTGAAGAGGACTAAATTAAAAAGATAGAAATTATGTTGGAAGAGAAAACCTCCACAAAGTGATTTTTTTTAGAGACTTGGGCTCATACAAGGAGTATATAGTAACTCTAAGGTGACAGTATTCTATTGACAGCCCTCATGTTTTAGTTCCATTTCTATGCCTTTCAGTTGTACTAGGAACATGTTATTACACAATATGAGACAGAATATTAACGCCTCTGACACTGTGCTTTTTACAGTCAGTTAAGAGACTTGGTAGGAAACCTAGTGAGAGAGGCAACAAGCTGGCAAAACAGCAACAGATCTGCCAGGGGGGAGAAGATGCACCCTACCAATCAAAACCTCTTCATGTTGGAGTTGCAACAACAGGGACAGAAATCTGAACAGAAAAGCTCTCTATCATTTCAAAATACACCTGTCTAATAAAAAAAATGAAATAAGTAATTGTCCCAGTAATAGAGGCAGGAGGTGGAGTTTAACACTATTCCACATCATTTACATCATCTTTGATGAACTGTCTCTCTAAGCACAGGCAGAAGCAGAAGCGCAGCTTCTCTTCCCTTGTCTGAAGCTTGGGGAGAGGTAGCCACTGTCCAGGACTGCACTGCCATCACTGCAGGTTTGCTACTTGTCATTTTTCCATCTGGGTGGAGCCCAGGCCTTGAAAAGGCAGCTCCTGTGTGGGACATTGCCATGAGGGTAACCCTAGGAGCCAGTGCAGTCACAGTCCCAACCCAGGAGCCAAGAGAGACCCTGCACCCTGCAGACCTCACTGGGTCAGCACAGCAGCAGCGCAGGCTCCTCTTTCAGAGGGTGCCATTTTTCCAGGTTTCTTTTTGTTTTTCCTCTGTCTTCCCATCATCTGTCTCGCAGGGGGAGCGCATTGGCCCACAGAAATTCATTTACCACATTGGTTTTTTGTTCTCTTGGCCCATGTAGGCTAACACAGGAGCCTCCCTCCTCCCCACCATATTGTCTGTCTCCTGGAGGCCATGTAGTGTGAACAGCAGCCATCTTGGCTTTGTCCCACTGATAAATGACTTTCTGTGGGCAGGGCACCTTCTTTTTTGTGTACTTTTGCTATTTGTGTTGTTTTTGCTGTTTGTGATGTTAGTAAATTGTTTTCAACTTATAGTCTCTCAGTATTGTCCCCTTGTCAGAGGGGGTGTTGGTGGAAAGCGGAGGGTACACCACTAGTGACTTTCCTCTAAATGGACTTTGTGCCACTGATCACAATCCTCTTGTCCTGGCTGTTCAGCTAGCGTTTAATCCTTCCTCACTCTGTTTATGTAACCCAGATTTTGTCATCTAATCTGTGATGATGTCATGGAAGAATCCATCAAAAACTCTACTAAAGTCAAGGTGAACACCCACTTTTCTCCCTTCATCTACCAACCTGGTCACCTCACTGTACAAGGCTATCAGGTTGGCTAAGCAGGAGTTTCCTTTCATAAACATGTTGACTACTTTTGATCATCTTCTTATGCTTTACTGTATTGTGCTTCTAGTGACTCAGCACTTGTGGCTGCAGCCACTCAGGCTGCATGGATTTCTGTGTGTTCAGCTGAGTTCTCCTTAACATGGTCCTCCTCCATCGAGTTATTCTTCCTTGCTCTAGACTTTTCTCTGCTCTCAGGGGCTTGTGATTCCCAAAGGCTGGTCTTGCCAGTTAAGAGTGAAGAAAAGAAGGCACCAAGTACCTTGTTTTTTTCCATACCCTTTATCAGAAGCTACTCTTCCCTATGCATCACTGAGGCCAGGTTTTCCTTAGCGTTCCTTTTTCTGTTTATGTACCCCTTTGCCAGATGCAATTCCAGGTCAGCCTTGGCTTTCCTAACCCCATCCCTGCATGATCAGACAACTTTTGCTGAGCAGGCAATTCATGCTACTCCCTGGTACAGTGGCACAACCTTCCAAGGTCGGAGCAGGTTGCTCAAGGATTTGTGGGGCTCAGATTCTACCACCTGTCTGTGCTACCAGTTCCTGAACTTAACTGCTCTCACTGTGAAGACATTTAATTACCTCCAAAAAGAGTCTAGCTCCATTGTCTCTAACTCCATTTCAGGAGGGAAAGACCTTCTTAGCCTAAACAAATTTGGCTTCAGAGCCCCTCTTCCTACACTATATTTCTCAGGCCCCCAACACCTTAGTGGCCCTCCACTACCTTCTTTCCAGTTTCCTGATGTTTCTCTTCTACTGAAGTACCCAAACTGGACAATTGTAACAGGTTAATAACAAAAGATTTTACATGATGGTCATCTTCAAAATTTTCACCTCTTCTGAGTAATTCCTTTAATTAAAGAAAATAACTTCTGACATTACTAAAGGAGAAACTATGCTGACATACAAGAGTTAAAAAATTATTCCATCTTTCTAGCTAGCCATCCTCATCTGAGATTACATGGTTTGGGATATTTGAGAAACAATTTAATCTGGCTGGAGCAGCAGTTTCAGGAAACTGAAACTTGTTAATTGAATTAGGGTAAAGGTGAAACCTTCTTGTTCAAATACCATTTCTACCTCCTCAGACTGTGAAATTCTTGCACATCTGTTTTGCTTATTCTTTCCAACAGCCAAGAAAAAAGGAATGGACTGCAATGATTTGATCATTTTAGATGCTTTCAGCCAGCACTATAGGGCTCAGAGTTTTTATTACAGAAAAAAAGTCCAATAATTTAACAAGGCTTTCTTTTAATATGATCCCTTGGAAAGTTTGGACTTAGAACTTCAGGCTGATTGCTGAAACGCACAGAAAATAATCAGGAACAAAATAAAGGAAAAAAACCCCAAACCTATGTGATTTGCTCACATAAAAAGGACTGACAGCATTATTAGTAATGCTCTAAAATATAGCAATAAAATTGTCATAAAAATATATGTCTAAATATAATTTCAAGCTTTAGCTATACCTTGTAAGCCAGATGATGCAAGCTTTAACATATTTTCTTCCTACATGTTACTACTCAATTTCCTAACAGGAGCTGTGATATTTTACAGTGTAATAGGCAGAGATCATAATAAAATGGTTAAAGAACAGAGTTTAAAATGCTAATTTCATATTTTCATGCTTTGTGTGAAGTGGGGACCTATGTATGACATGCTTATGATGACAGCTTCCTGACAGCAAAAAAGATTTGCCTATTTTTTTCAGAGGTAATTAAGAAACAAAGCAATAAATCAAACAACATTAATACTATGCAACATTTCCAGGCTGTAGTCTGAGGAGAGATACTTCTTCCAAAATATAATTATTATTTATGACTAATCTTTTTTCCATAGAGCATGGCTAGGATCATTGATTCACTTTAGAACTTATCAGTTAATGTCTCAAAGGAGGATATTTAAGCCAACAGCAAACAGGAATGATGATGAGATAGAAATGATGTAGAAGAGTTTAAACCAAAAGGGCTAAACAAAAAAATATGATCAAAGCAAAAAGGAGAGTGTGCAAAATTTACATATTTGTTCTTACCTTCCAACAAAAAAATGTAATATAACACGGTCTTAAAATCTGCTTGCTCTTTCCATTAGATTTGCCTGCTTGATTTCCTCTTTTAAAAACAGGTCTATTGAGGACTGATTCTGTGCTTAGATTTTATTCTAAGCAAATTTTTTTGTTTGTTGTGCAACAGAACTGATTGCATGGTTAAAGGTTAAAGGATACACATACACATTCCCCCTTGTACTCATCTCATACAAACTGAGGTTCTTCAGGTAGGATGGGGAAGAGAACTGGAAAAATGAGAACTCATGGGTTGAAATAAAGACAGTTTAATAGGGAATGCAAATGTCACAGGCACAAGCAAAGCAAATCAAGGAATGTTCAGCCATGCCCAGGAAAGCAGGGCTCCATCACATGTAATTGTGACTGGGGAAGACAAATGTCATCACTCCAAAAGTCTCACCCTTCCTTCCCCTCTCTTTATATGCTGAGCATGATGCCATATGGTCTGGAATGCCCCTTGGGTTGGTTGGAGTAAGAAGTCCTGGCTGTATCTCCTCCCACCTCCTTGTGCACCCCCAGCCTCCTCGCTGGTGGGGTGGTACAAGAAGCAGAAAAGCCCTTCACACTGAGCAAGCACTGCTCAGCAATAACACAAATATCTCTGTATTATCAACACTGTTTTCAGCAAGAACACAAACCACAGCCCCATACCAGCCACTGTGAAGAAAATTCACTCTACCCCAGTCAAAATAAGCACAGATAAATAATTTTGTAATAAATCACAGAAATAATAGGCTGTCGTGGGTTGACCCCGGCCAGGGGCCAGGTGCCCACTCAGTCACTCTATCACTCCCCCTCCCGCTGGGAGAGGGGAGAGGATAATATTGAAAAAGACTATCAGGGTGAGTAAAGGCAGTTTTATTACAGTGGGAAAAAAAATAGAACAAGCAAGTTGAAAGTTGCGCGAGCAAGAGCAAGAAGGGAAAACAATCAATCTCTACTTCCCATCAGCAGCGATGTCCGGACACTTTCTGGGAAGCAGGGCTTCAGCACGCTTGGTGGTTGTTCGAGGAGGCAAACATGGACAAGTCCCGAATGCCTCCCCCCTCCTCCTCTCTTCCTTCCCTTATATATCTGTGCTGATGTCATATGGTATGGAATATCTCTTTGGCTGACTGGGGTCAGCTGGCCTGCTGGTGTCCCCTCCCAGGATCTTGCCCCCCCCATCCCCTTCAGTGGGGGAAGGAATGTCACAGGGACAGCACAGCTTGGCAGTAGCCAAAACACTGCTCTGTTATCAACACCAGCTACCAAAGCAAAGTACAGCAGTGTAAGGCCCGTGAGCTTTACCCCAGTCAGACCCAATACATAGGCCATTGAAACAGAATTCACCAGTGTTTTCACCTTAAAATAAATGAGTGAATTGGGATTTGGAAGATGTTCTCCTCCTGATCCCTCAGTCCTCAGGATGTGGCTGAATTGTGCACTGCGAGTCAAGATGCTCTAAGGGTATGAGCAGATCTTCAGGGTGCTCTAGGCCTGTTGAATTCAACCTGTTGAATTTAGCTTAGCAAAACTGGAACAGCCACTGAACTGACAAAGGTTCCCAAGGCTAAGCCCCATCCCTTGACAAAGCTATTGCTGAGCAGCAAGTCAGGCTGCTCCACAGGGAGGGCAAACCTCAGCTGAGGCTACACACAGCACAGGCATTGCTGCATCCCCACCAGCAGATCCCAGACCCACAGGATCTGAGCAGGGTGAGCACAGCAGGGATGCCCACAACACACACCATCCAGACAAAGCTGAGGTAATGACTCAGTCTAATATCAGTCCAGGAAATCTAATCAACAGCTGTGGAATGATGTGGACAGGGCTGGAAATAGGCAGATGAGGTGAGACTAGGGGCCCAGGTTTGAGATGAAATGAGACTTCTGGCCATGGCAAGAGTGGGTGGGTGGGGGTCCAACACAAGGCTTGACAGGGCACTAGAGATATTTCATAATGGGACGCGGGAGGCCCAGAAGAGGGGGGTTTCACTATTAGCAGGAGGAAAATGCTTTCAGCAGGGTATTTAAACTGTCCTCCAATGTCTGTAGCAAAACATCCCAGTGTTATTAGAGGTAGAATTACCTTGGGTAATTGACTGTGAAGGAAAAGTAAATGACTGTAGACAGACCCATAAAATCAAAGAAATAATTAAACAGGTCCTTGTGGATGAGGAGCTGTTCTGAAAAAAGAGCAATGGCTGAACCTATTTATCATTTGGTAGATGGTGTTCTGACTTTACAGGAAGAATTAAAGCTGCTTATTACCTCTCCCATTTTCAGTATTGATACTGGTGGTGTAAAAAATAGTGCTTGGATTATGATACCAACTAGTTCCTGGGAAAGTAGACAGCACATAAACCATAAATTTCACATTTCCTTCCTGATGCAACAGTATTGCCCATCTTGCCTGTTTCACTCATGATTAGTGTTACTTTGTCCTGGGTTAGTCAGGAGGGGTCAAAATCTAGGAAGTGACCTATGCTGCAGGAAGGGATACAACTTCCTTCCTGAGAAGAGAGCCAATAACCTGGTAGTTTTAAGGATTGATATGTAGGTAAACCAATTAAAAAATAGATCTGCCTTTGAGGAAAAACTCATATATAAGCAAAGAACCCCTGAGCCTCTTCCTCTTTTGGCCTGCTGCTGTGTAGAGAGGAGCATCTCCTGCTTCTCTCCCGGGTAAGGCCCCCTCTTCCTTCCAAAGGAGGGAGGAAGGGGGAAGGGAGGTTTAGAGCAGCCATGCAGCTGCAGCTGGACATGGGGGAGGAACCGGCTGAAGTTTTTGGGAGATACAGTTCAGCCAGTATGTCAGCTACACTAGACAGGGCCAAGCCCCTGCTCCAGGCCAGGCAAGGACCGGGCCAGACTCCATCCAGTTCGGGCCAGGCCCTGCCCTGTCATCCCAGGCACAGACGGCCCTACCAGGCCGAGCCAGCTTCACAGAGCCAGGCCACAGAGACTCTGAGTGCTTCTGCCATCCAGCTCAGACCTTTTCAAACAGCCCGGCAGAGACCATGTGAACGTCACACTGCCGGAGAGAGAGAGAGAGAGAGATTATCCATGCCTGGACTAAACTTGCAGACACCCATCCTTCCTTGCACAGAGAGAGGAGCGAGTGAAGACATCTACATAAATGCAGCATAGAGACTTTGCAGTCAGTGAAGAAAGCAGAACCGATGCCTAGAGAGAGGAGCATGAGAAGTGCTTCAAGTGTGAAGCTGAAAACTCTTTTGAAGAACCATGGTTGGGGACTGAGCTAATAAATTCCCTGTAATATATGAAGATATAGTCAAAAGGGGGGATGTGAGGTTCTAATTGCAGCCAATGAACTGAAATACCTAAGTACAGACAAGTAAGTGTTAAAAAAGTACAGCCTAATGAGAAACTAGAACCAAGAGAGAAGAGAGGCTGTGACTCAGAGCCCTGGTCCCGGGGAGAGTGCTAGAGAACCTGAGTTGTCAGGAGAACCTGTGTTGCTCAGCACAGAAGAAGGGATTTTCTTTGTTGCTGCAATTGAACTGTGCATCCTTAAAACAGGTACCCTGTGGACTGTTCATAACCCACCCTAGTGGCTGTGAAAAAGCTACTGGTGTGGGAGGGATCCACCATTAACCTGGTCTTTCTTCTGGGCGGCGGCTGATGGTGAGGCTGAAGACCCATAAAAAACTGTATTTTTTCTTACAGAAAATCCATGGTATAAACAAAAGAGACTTCTCTCCCTAAATGAACTGAAACGAGAACCATTTCAGAGATGGTAAACTGACTGGAGGTCAAAGTGTTGGTTTTTTGTGTGTTGTCAGGGAGAAAGAAATGGAGAGGTAGGGGAAGGAGGGGGGGTCTGAGGTGTTTGTTCTGGTTTTTCTTGGTTTTTTTTTCCTTTGTCTTAGGTGTATTAATAAACTTCCTTTATACTTTATAAAGTTTGAGCCTGCTTTGCCTACTCCTAACCCTCATGTCACAGCAAACATCAGGTAAATTTTGGTAAGTGTGCTGGCATTTGGCGAGAAACTCAAATAGGTAAACTGGAACCACTACATAGTTTAATTTGAAATTATTAAAACCCTGGAAATATAGATTAAAAGAGACCATCCTGCTCTCTGAGTCTAGCCCCTATGGTTTCTGTTCTATAACGTAATTAATACATTATTTAGTTTAGTGTTTGAAATAATTGGTGTTTTTGTCGTCACTGTTTTTTCAAAGGCTGTTCCAAGCTATTTTTTTGCATAGCTTATCATAGTCAGGATACATAATCAGGATGTGAAATTGTCAATGCTATTAACGCTTACAATCAAGTGTTCCTGACATATATTTAAAATAAATGGCTAATTTTATGACTGGTAATATAACGTTATTTATTTTATAAACAAAATGTGATCAATTCTGAATCTGTGACAAAGAAAGACAGTTAAACAACTGATAATAAGGTCCCATCCTGTCAGGCAGGGATGGATGATCAGATCATTCACCATTTCCTCAGAAACAGCACTAAGCCTCTTTCAAAGATGTTTATTAAGCAAGTTGAAAAAATGATCTGATCAAAATTAACAGCTTCACTTGACATCCACATAGCACTGAAGTGGTATAAGTAATTATGGCATACGGAATCCCCTCCTGACAGAAATTCAAGAACAGCGAGAGTTTTCTGCTTATAAGTTTTGCATCATTCTCCATTCCTTTCCCCAACTTTTCTCAGTCTGTGGCAGAGATATGCTAATACTTGTCCAATAATGGAAAAACGTTTAAAAGAATCCTGTTTCCTCCAGCTCTGCATTTTTCAACTATCAGATCATTGCCACTCTCTGTTTTATATTTCATTTATCTTTATGCTATTGTGGCTACAACAGTACTCCCAACAGTGAAAGAAGGTCACTAGGGCAGCCTTAGTACTGGCACTAGGGCTCTTCTGTGACAGACCTGGTTACAAGATCCAGGAATACTTTCCATATTTGAGTGCTTGAGTGATGGATTTGCTGTGTAAATTTGGATAACCTCAAGCTACTCTTATTCACAAGAAAGATAAGAAACTGGCTCTTGGCTTGCCAATATTACAGAAATAGAAATCTATCTCAGACCATTGCTCACCAGAACTCAAGGGAAGCGGTTTAGTTAGTTGCTTATTGGTCTTTTATTGTCCAACTATTAGTTAATACAACTACACTGCATTTTTGAAGAGTAAAAATCCCTTAGAGAAAGGATAGATTCCTGTACTTCAATTTCCAGCTTTAACTTTGGATGTTGTGAGCTGGATCCATATCTCTCTGAACACCTGCAGTTACTTTTCTGTCAGGAAATCTCATATAGTAAAAGAAAACCAAGAAGAAAACACTAGGCTGCTCAGAAGGGCTTGTAATAACTTACCTCTGGTCCTTAATAAATTCCTTTTGTTTCCTCTAAGCGAAATCACAGTTTTACAGCATGAGAATCCATAAATTACATTTTAAAAACCTGAGGTGAAATTCTGAGGAGGTAGTTTTTCCTTTCTTATATGAACTTTCACTAAAAGAGAGATGCCAAAATCAATACCTTCTTTTAAGAGATCTGACTCTTCAGTTTTTTTTTTATTTTGTGGTCATGAAAATTTCTGGGTTTTTTACTAAGTCTGCTCCATCTGACTATAGAATTAAAAAAAAAAAGTCTTACTTTCCCTAGATGTGATGCTGTTGCAACTACCAATGTTTGTCCTTTATATCAGCCATTGTGAGATGTCCTACTGATTTCACAAGGATTAGTTGCGTTAGCAATATTAAATGACTACATCTGTGACTATAGAGAATTTAAAATAAAGTAGTACATTGATTGCTATATGCTTTTAAGCACTTATGCAGTTAGCTTTATGTGCTTCTTTCATTTTATGATATTTTGTTGCATATTTCATTTACAGCAAAGTCTATTGACAATATTTTTTCAAAGCACCAGTGTATAGATTTGGGTGATTCGTGAGAGGCAAAATTACTGAATTCCTAGACCTAAGTAGTTACAGAGAAAAGTTTGAACCTCTGAGATAGAACACTTATGGTAACTTGAAGCAATAAAAGCAACTTTAATTTATTTCCTTAATCGACCCTTCAGCCAGTTTCCTACGTAGGAAATACCCAACTCACTTTTCTCAATGCAGTCTCAGAAATTCTATATTGCAAGAGATTAGACAGAATTTTATTCAGATAAAGTTAAAAATTAAGAGAAAAGAAAAATGAGACACCTGAGAATTATGCTAGTAAATTAAATTCACTGAGAATATTCCTTGGTCTTGAAACCAGGTGGTACAGAAAAGCTTGTTTCTATACTAGTAACCACTGTCATCCTGGGAAATTAGATGATTGCATGCAAACTATCTATTGGCAGTCCTCATTGGAACCTTCCAATTCCATCATGCCCAGGAATTCTTTGAGTAAGTTACTCATGGCGCATAAAAAAAAAAAATCCTGCCAAAAACACTAGCTGAAAAGATAAAAGCTTAATAGCATTGGCAGTTGTGTTCCAACACTGAAAAGCATCATTACATACTGCATAAAGAGTTAGAAATTTTTGTCAAATATTAGGATTGTATGAAATATGTACATATAAAATTTTAGATGTACATAAAATAAACACATAAAAAATAAATGCTGTAACAGCCAGCCATATAATGTGGCAACAGCTCCTATGGCTTCCTATGTACATTGCAGTCTCAAACATTATGTTTGTTCATCCTGATTCAATTTTACATCACCGCCTTGCACTGGGTTGATCTAATGCTATGTTTACTTATTTGCTATTGATCTCACATCACTCTTCTGCTCCAAGTTAGAGCTGGGGGGTCCCCTGGCAAGGGAACCTGCTGCATTTTCACTGGAGCAAACCTACAGAGCACACACATAACAGAGGCAAAGCACAACAAAGTTTGCACGTTCCTTTAGTCACACTGACGTTTATGGCCATTCTTCAAGAAAATCCTCTAACTCACCATATTAGATCACAGATCACTCAAATTAGTTCATCATTCAGCAGAACAGCACGTTACATGTACAAGGCTGGAGTATATGGAGCTGAAGACCAGTAGCTTTTATCAGGTTCCAAGTAGAATCTGTGATAACAAAACAATGGGGAATTTCTCCTGTCTAGGTAAACTCTGTCGGTGTAATGTTAGCAAAAACTTGCATGCATAGGGCCCAGCTGGACTAGACAAATAAAACTGTTTCCATGCAGCTCCAACCAAATCCAAACTTCCTGGCTACTTGCAGCTGACCTGTCCTATTATGTGCAGCCTCTGGAAGATATTTTGAGTGCACAGATCATGACTTAAAGCAGAGGAAACTTATTGCAGAAGACTATCAAACACTTATTGGTAAAAGAAAATAAAAAGAACACTATGGCTCTTGTTGGCCAAACCCAGCCATGATCATCTCCTGTAGCTGCTTCCAGTTGATTAACAGACTGAATATTTTCTCAAGGCACATGAAATTGTTGAAGACTTTGTGAACAAACTGCTTCACAAGTTACAGGCTGGGATAAATGTCGTGGACTCCAAAGAGTGAAAAACCATCCTCATATTTTGAAGCATTTTTCATCTTGAGGACAGAACATCAGGTCTGGGGAATTTATAAACTGCCAGGTGAAACAGACAAATTGATTTCCAGGAAAGTGTTTTGAGCAGGAGTAGTTCGATTTGTCAAATTTGGTATTTCTCTCTTCTGACAGAGAAAATGTCAGGTGTACTAGCACAAATTAAAGTTCCTCAAGTAATGTTTGCATGCATGTCACAAGAACAAAAGAATTTTGTTGTTACCCTGGGCTCTCTGACATATAACTGCACAGCAGGGTCAAGCATGCAGGTTAGTGCTGAGAATGTGAGTCAGAAGCAATTGTATAAAAGATTGTAAGTAATTTCTAGCCCTGTTTGTGCCATAAATTGTCCAAGGACTTTTATGATTTTGTGAATATCAATTACACATCTCTGCCCACACATTCAAGAAATCTCAAGCTCATACTCCTGTCACTGCTTTGGCCAGCACTAAAAGATCATTTCTTGTCCTCGAAGCATTGCCTTACATAAGTTGTTCTGTTTCAGGAGAAATTAACTCTACCCTAGCTGAAACAAGGACATCCTAGTAAATTACACAGTTTTTCTTCTTTTAATTTGTGTCATCTGTTAAAACATGGTAAAAATCAATTTCACTAAAATAACACGAATCATGTGAAAAGGAAGAAGGATAGACAACTGTTAAGATCCATCTTTTCTTGGTTAACTGACAGATGTATTGTAACAGCTTAATACCCTGCTCTTCTCTGAAATAGCAAAAAATATGAAGTGCAAAACTTCTTTGCTAACACAACTTCAAAACCATGACAATATTTAAGGAATGAAGCACTCAAGTTGTGTATCCAGCCAACAAAAGAAGCGGGGTATTTTGCTCACCCAAGTGCTTAAAGGTTCTATCCTCGCCATTTTTACAACTCATACTCTAATAGATTATGAATCTGAACCAAATACTCTCTCAAGGGAAGCCCTGAGCTTTCCTAGATCAGTGAGAATTTTCAAACATAAATGTTTGCTGCACAGGAAACTCTCAGACGTTAGATAATTTTTAATGAAGACCTCCTGCTACCTTCCAAGCCTCATTCTTTTGTTGAGATTTAAAAATATATTACACTATTTCTAAATTAGTCACACTTGAAGCAATCTCCAGGGGTTTCCTTGCAGGTCTCTCAGGCTGCTTCACAGAAATGTTGACTTTATGAACTGTGAATGGATTGGAGAAACTGACAAATTTGTCAAGCCTGAATTGGAACGTAAAGACAGCTTGTTTGATGCAGTAAATAATGTGAAAACTATTTCCAAGGAGCCTCTTGACAAGCTGTCAGGACATTGGTTGGACAAGCACCAGGTAGTGCTAATCAGGGTTGAAACAGCACCCACAGTGAGGAAACATCATTTCAGCTCTGTATTCCACTTCTTGAGAAACGATTGTCATATGATAGAAAATATCCTTTCTGTCAGATTGATTTTATGTGCTAGGGCTCTACAAACTGGCTGCTTTAAAACATGCACATTCTCTAAGTGTAACTTCAGGCACAAAAGCCTAAAATAGGCAGGTTCCCCTTTTCTCAGCCAGTGGGGAGATACAGGCTCTTGCAGACTCCAGAGATCACAGGTGAGGTTCCTTCCATGAGTTCACTCTAAAATGGCTCATCTCCTGGGCTCTTCTCAGCCCACTTCTCTAGCCAGTTGAGGTCTTCCTGAAGAGTGGATAGCACAGCCATCAGTTGTTCCTCCTAGTTTTGCATCATATTTAAATTTGCTGAGGGTGCACTCTACCCCCTTGTCCAGGCCATTAGCAAAAATGTTTTGGGTAAAAATATTTTGGGCAAAAATATATCAACTGCTGGTTCATTCCACTAACAAGTGTCCTCCTGCAGGACTTTTCCCTGATGATCACAGTTGGAACAGCCAATAGATGAATGTGTTTTCTATTCTCTCAGATCAATTTTTGTTTTTCCAAACTGTTTTCCTGTTCTTACAGTTAGAAAAGACAGTTACTGATTCTTACTTTCTGAGGATGTTTCTCTTCTTTGTGAAAAACTGTGAACAATTTTCAGTAGTATTTTTAAAAAGTGTAATTAATACTGCACTGATTTAAAGGGAAAACATTATGTGAGAGTCATGGCCCCACCTGATAAGCTCCGATGTTCCACAACATCTACTGACATCCTTTGGCTTTTGTAAGAGCCTTATAATATTGTAAAATCTACTGTAGGAATATTCCTCTTTAGTTATCATTAAACTTAAAGGACTAATTGTTAGCATCTACCTTCTTTCAGAGCTCTTAATCATCTTAACAATAAGTTATAGATGTTTGGTCAGACAGTAAAATGTTAATTACATCTTTTATTGGATTTATAGCCTTCTTTTTTCTTGTCCTGTTGCTTTGTTACTTTGTTTTCCATTTCAGTTCTTCGTATCACCTTTCTTTGATTTTCTGTGTAAAAATGCCTATGACAGTTAAATAATTCATATAAGGATTGTTCATGACTTTCCATAAATATCCATTAATCTCTGAAATGCCACTCTGTATAGAGAGTCCACATCAATTCTCAGACCACTACATGCAACACCTGTTGATATCAGTGGAAACTGTGCTCTGTCATACATTATCATTTGAGGTGGTACTGGTAAAATTTCCATTTTATCAGTACCACCCAATAAACATTTCCAGAACAATCTGATTCCTGACATGAATAAAATAAAAGAATATTTTTAATATTCTGAGTAGTGTATTACTTTCTTTTGCAAGCACATAATGTGGGAAATCACTCTATATTTGAGTGGTTATTAAGTTTAGAGTAAGATTATGGTAGCAAATAGACTACCTATCAATCAGTGTCTTGCTATTATCTTGCCTATGAACTTCATGATTGCCATCTCTGAATCTTTTTACCTGTGACATGTGCCAAACTGCACTGCCCTAAGAAAACTCTGTAGAAAGTCCTCTCCATAGAGGCCAGAGACCCTGGCCCACACAACACAGAAAGCTCATCTTCTTTTCTTCTTCTGATCCCAAGAATTTCATGAAACCAAAATGAAGAATGATGGATGAGAAAAAAGGCAGTCAGGTAGTGATGGCATTGTCAAGAGTTTAAGAGACGCACAAAGTAATTATCCTCAATCACTACTGCAATCATTTTTTGCCCATTTAAATTTCTGTTTGTGATTTCTACCATCATTTAATAAAATATATGAGCTGTGAGATATTTGAATCCTCCAATTGGCTATTTTTCCAATGAAGGTAATATTGTACACTCTTTATTATGATCCTTTTTTACACCTTGTTCACCACAATTCATGCCTTTTGACTTTTTCTCCCTCTTGACTTTTTCTCACAAGTGGACACTGGCTTCTGTCAGACCAATAAGAAAATGGACAGATGACGCACTAAGAAATTGGACTGCTGACCTTGGCAAAGCTTAATTTGCTTCTGTGTTAAAACTACCACTCATCAAGCTGACCTTATTACATTGCTGGCCTTCTCTTGTCTTGTGCTAGTTGAAAGCACTTTCTGTCACTGGCTGGTGTTCTCCTCAGGACAATGCAGTGTTAGTTCCTGATAAATCTCCTGCTTGCTAGAGTAATAAAACTAATAAATAAGAATAAAATTTCCCCGTCCTGAAAGAAATTTAGAATTGGATGTCAATACACATGAAGTTATTGTCAATGCATAGCAATATCTGTTGAATACCCCATAAGTCAGACTAATAGCTAAAAAATAAAAAGTTTATATATTATTTGTTTCAAATAAAAGTTGTGAGGCAGGCTGAGAAGAAAGAAAATATTAAAGCTGATGAGAGCACGCAGAACTTCTGATTTCTGATTAATCTATTATTTTCTCAAAGAGTGACAAGGGGATATGGATTTTCTGTTTGAAAATGCAACATGGATAAAACCTTCTGTGTTGGTGTGGCAAAGTTTTGGGGGTGAGTAGTTGCAGGGGTGGCCTCTGTGGAAGAAGGTCAGTGATTGTCCTGCACTGGACACAGTCATTTCCAGATAGTTCTCCACCCATCACAGGTCAAAGATGAACACATCACTGAATTTGGTGTTGCCTCTGCAAAAATGTTTTTATGAAAGAATGGAAGTTCTTGAAAGAGGAGGAGGGAACATGGAGACAATGAGGGAACAGAGATAGGTGGAGGGAAACAGCAAAATAATACTGAGGTCAGAGGCAGGAGGTGTTCCACGGCAGAGAAGATATCCCCAAAGGCACAGAGCCTGTGGAAGGCTGTCGCCCTGATTTTTACAGTGTGCTGTGTTGATACTTGGTAGCAAAGGTTCTCGTAGATTTTATGTAAACATAGTCCATGTTAGCTAACCGGCCAAGGATTGTTTTGTTCCTTTGGTATTGTTTGTCATTCCTTTCCCGAAGGCGGAGAAGGTTGACGGACTGGGTTACTCACCTATGGAATTGGAGAGGTGGTAACCTCATTGTCCAATCCATGATTGTATATGAAAAGGTATAAATGTAAGAATAAAGAGAGGCTGGCTCTCTTCTTCTCTCCTGCCTGCCTTGGTGGCTCTGTGACCTGAGTGCCTGTTCTTTCATGTCTGACCATGCGACATCTGGTGGCCCGTACGGGGAATTGCGACAAAACTCAGGTAAACTCAAGTAATCTCAGGTGAAAAAATTTAAAAATTAA
Organism: Eopsaltria australis; assembly: GCA_034509425.1. NCBI lineage: Eukaryota > Metazoa > Chordata > Aves > Passeriformes > Petroicidae > Eopsaltria > Eopsaltria australis. The sequence continues at coordinate 12,044,370 of JAVTVJ010000033.1, forward strand.
TTATGGGAGACACTGAGATGTCCCCGAGTGATGCTCTGGCGTTGGAAGTTCTTGAAATATTCTTAGAAAGCGAGAATGTGAATGTTTGCAGGTCAATTTTAGAGCAATTATGTTTTTTTGTCCAAGGACATGTGTTTTTTCCATGATGATTACAACGTCCTGTCTAAATCGACGTGGATGCTTGTGGGTAAAACATTGAGAGGTGTGCTATGGGGGACATATAGCCAAACGATGGCTAAATTACTAGTAACTTGGAGACAGGTGAATTCTGTTATCTAAAGTCAGGAGAGCCCCTCCGGCAGAATTAAGCCTGCCAGCTCGCTCGGAGGATTCTCCGAGCTGTGTGGGGGAGCGAAGGAAGGAGAGCGTGGCTCGGAGCCCGCCTCTGAGCCCAAATCCCCTGGCCCAGACAGTGAGGGCGGGGATGGGTCCCCACCAGAGAGCATTTGGCTTGATAGCCCGCCGATCTCCGAGGAGAGATTGGCTTTGGAAAGTCTCGCGGAGCCAGCATGGACGGGTCTGCCCCTCCCCGGCTCCGGGGAGCCGGTGTGGACGGGTTTCGCGGCTGGAGAGGCGGAGCGGCAAAAAATGCCCGCTCCCTGCGGCTTCCCGGTGATGGGCGAAAAGAGAGATTGGAAACCCAGTGCAATGGAGTGCCCAAATTGCGGCGTTCTTGTAAGTTACCCCCCTGGCACGGTGGGGGCAGAAATCAAATCAGTGTCTGATGCTGATGACGTATCTGGCGAAGAGTCGGGCGATGACCCCGCTCGCCCCCCCGCTCCCGCAGGGGAGGAGGGGGGGTGCTGTGATCCCCAGCCTGCCCGCCGCCTGTGAATGCGGTGGTGTGCAGGCGCGGCAGCACTCTAGCGAGCGCAGGGTCCGGGTCCGGGGACTCCAAAGTAGGGAGCACAGAAAGCACCGCCGGGACCACGGCACCGACCCTGGCCGTTGCAGAAGCTGCGGCGGGATCACAGCTGGCAGATCCCGCGCTTGGGGTCCGAGCTTTCCACGGGACCCTGATGGGCGCGTGTCGGTGGCGAGAGAAGCAAGATACCAACTCAGTGTGAGTCATAAATCAAGCTCGTTTATTGTCAGCAAGTGCACACACTTTATAGTGCTCTCTGTGCTCAAAATATTATTCTCTTACAGAAGTTTCACACGGGATCTTTCTCTAATCTAATTAAAACACCAAACTGGTATCAGAAGGCAACAACAGTAACAGTTTCTTCTGCCAAGTTAATCTTTGGACACCTGCAGCTTGTTTTCAGCTTTCATGTCTCTCTTTCCCACAGTTGTCTTGAGAATAACCTTGAGCAGAGGCCTAGCTTTCGTCTAAGGGGCCTGGATTGCTCACTCACTTTATGTCTGAGCAGCTGGAGAAGGATATTCTCCAACATATCCCCCTACTTTTCTTTGAGCAATCCAGGCCTGGTTTATGATTTTTTCTACTGTATTCATCAAACACTTAACTACACATGGCAATAATACACTTATGATTATAATAATTACTAAAACTATCAATTTCATTTTTACAAATTTCACTAACCAGTCTTTAAAACTTAAGCTTGTTAACCAGTCTCTTAAAGGTGATTCTACTATCTGTATCTTTTTCATGATTTAACACACATAGTGTAACCTTACAATTCCCCCTTTCTGTTTTAATCAGTATGAGTTTGTTTATGGCATTACCAGCCATTTGTCATAGGTAGCGCAGTAAGAAACACACATAACTAGACATAAGAATACTTCTAACACTTATGTGCTAAACATTCTAAGGTGATCTTGTGATTTTTCATTACCCAATAGTTCAGCAAATTAGTCTCAATTACTTCGTCTCTGAAGGCTGTCAATCAGGGTAATACCTTACTGAAGTCTGGAATACTATACTAACATCCAGGGTCTGCAACAGCTGCCTTGTTTCAGTGAAGACATGGAAAGCCCTTCCAGATAGGGTCTCCAAGTCTACCCCAAAAGGGATCCAGCTGATATAAATTCCAATTATTAAGTCAAACCCGACTTAAGTACGATTTGGATGCAGAAACACCTGGGTCTGTTGGTAGATGTCCGACCAGGGAAGCACAGGAGTGTTCAGGGCAGGAAGAAACCAAGAAAGAAAGTGCAGAAAGGCAGGACTCTCTTGTTTCTCTGTCCAAAGTGTGGAAAACCGAACCACACTGCAAAGGACTGCAGGGCTGCAGTTCCTGTCAAGGGTCAGTTTTCATCGAGCTCGGGAAATGGGTGGCGGAGCGTGCAGGGGAAACGTGCGAAGACACAAATGTCTCTCCAAACCCCAGAGCCGATGGAGGTTTGCTGGGCTGGCTCGCAGCCAGCACCAGTGGCTCAGCAGGGGTGGATGTCTGCATGGCAGCAACAGTAGTCTTAGACTCGTGCGCAGTGCACAAGTGTCGCCGTCCGCCTTCTGCCTCGATGGCTTGGAGGTGGTCGCTAATCAGAGGCAGATGCAACGAAGGTCCTCGGTGGCCAGCCTCGTCCCCTGTCGCCGGGAGTCCAGTTTCCCTAGCTCCCTGATCGCGCTCCCAGTAGGCAAACTATCCGCCACACTGTGGCTGAAGGGGGTTCTCCCAACCCGGGTAATAGAGACACCGAGACCAGCAGGGTAGCAGCACTCTGTGGCACTGGGGTTGAGAGACCCTGAGCCCTCAGTGACACAGCCGTTTACTGTAAACAATCCACCAATCACCGAGGGGCTCGGGGGAGGAACTAGGGAAGAGCATGGGACAGGGAACCAACCAGGGAGGTAAGGGGGTGGAGAAGGGGTGACAGATAACAGAATGGTACAATGAACAACCGAGTGTAACAGAACTTACTGGAACATGGGAGTAGTGAACTAACGATGGGCATGTGGTGCTAGCCTATCAGTCTAGAGGGTATAAACTTATGTGGAGCCCATCCTATTCGGGCTAAACCAAGTCTTGCCCCACCTCAGGGGAATCCTCCTCTTCCCCCCAGGGCTTCCTCATTGGAAAAGTCTCTTGGGCCATCTGCACCACCATCACACAAGGTTCCTTTAGATGCTTTTGGTCCCTTGGGTGGTGGCATGAGTGCTTTCCTCATGGGGAGGTCTAGTGCCACCATTCAAGGTATCATTGTGCATCTGGGACTCATTGATGCGGATTATACAGGACGCATCTATGCCATGGTCTCCACACCCACCCCCCCGGTCACAATTCCTGAAAAGACACGGATTGCTCAACTTGTCCCTTTTAAGTCTTCTGTTCACAGGACAGAATCAAGGTCATGAGGAGACAGCTGCTTTGGTTCCACAGGACCACCTGAGGTTCACTGGACAGCTGTCATGACCGAACAACATCCTGAGATGCAATGCACTGTCCATCCCTGATGCTACGCCACCAGAGATCTCTCTCTGCGGGCTTCTTGACAGCGGTGCAAATGTCACAATTCTCTCTCTAGCCACTTGGCCTCCGCAGTGGCCATTGGACCCCGTGGGGGCATCTGTAGCGGGATTGGGAGGGACGAAGCGCTGCTACATGAGCCAGAAGCCGGTGGTACTAACGAACTCAGAGGGACAGACGGCCCTGATTAGGCCTCATGTTACTGAAAGTGGTTTTAACCTCTGGGGGAGGGATGTTCTGGCTGCATGGGGAGTGCGTATCGGGACGGATTTTCACTTGGGGCCACTGCGTTGAAGGGCGCAGTGTGTCTTACACCTCCTATATGGTGGCTGTCGGACAAACCAATCTGTCAAGAACAGTGGTCCCTCCCTAAAGATAAACTAGAAGCCCTTCACAAGCGTGTTCATCACCACTCCAGATTTGCATCCCACAGGTATCATTGGCCAAAGGAGTGACAAATGGTCTGATTCTTTGCATGTGCTCGAATGGGTCTTTTTGCCCCATCAGCCGCATAAGACGGCAACTGCATTCTTTGATCTGATTGCTCGCTTGATAGTCAAATGCCGACAACGGTGTTTGCAATTGATGGGTTCGGATTCCGCAAAAATTGTACTACTAGTACAGCGGGAGGACTTTGAGTGGAGCTACAAAAACAGTGTTTCACTGCAAAGTGCTCTAGAAAATTTTTCAGGGCAGATCACGTATCATCTGCCCAGCCACCAGTTGCTACAAGTGGCAAAACTCACAGAGATTTCTCTAAGACCCAAACGCAGTCACGAGCCAGTGCAAGGACCAACAGTCTTTACTGATGGTTCAGTCAGAACTGGGAAGGCCATTGTTACTTGGAAGAATGGATCCGAGTGGAAGGTTCTGGAAGGCCATGAGGTTGGCTCAGCCCAAGTGGTTGAATTGAGGGCTGCTCTTATGGTACTTCAAAGGTTTTCCCAGCAACCTTTCAATCTGGTCACGGATTCCGCCTATGTGGCTGACATAGCAAAGCGGTTGAGTTATTCCATTTTGAGGAAGGTCAACAATGCTGATCTGTTTCATTTGCTGAAGGCCCTGTGGTGTGTCATTCAGGAATGGGTTCATCCCTACTATGTTCTGTATGTAAGGAGTCATACCAATTCGGCAGGGTTCATAGCGGAAGGTAACACGAGGGCTGACAAGTTGGCTAACCCGGCATGGGTAGCACCTCAGCCTGATACACTCACACAGGCCAAAGCATCGCATGGTTTTTTCCATCAGAACGCACATACCCTGCAGAAGCAGTTTCAGTTGACACCAACTGAGGCCCGTGACATTGTCGAATCGTGTGACGACTGTCATGCATTGGCCGGACCTTTGCCGGTGGGGGTAAACCCCCGGGGCCTTAGGGCCTTGGAGATTTGGCAGACTGACGTAACCCAAGTTGCCGAATTTGGCCGGCTCAAGTATGTGCATGTCCTGGTGGACACCTGCTCCTCTGCCATGTGGGCTACCGTTCACACTGGAGAGAAGGGCCGTGATGTCATTGCCCACTGGAGGCAGGCCTTTGCCGTTCTAGGCATACCTTCTGCCGTGAAGACCGACAATGGTCCTGCTTACATCTTGAAAGAGGTGAGGCGGTTCCTGCAGTTGTGGGATGAATCACACAAGTTTGGTATTCCTCATTCTCTGACTGGTCAAGCTATTGTAGAGCGTGCTCATGGTACTCTAAAGCAGGTGCTTCAAAAACAAAAATGGGGAATGCAGGGTGAAACCCCGCACAGTCGATTGGCAAAAGCTTTGTACCTTATCAATCTCCTTACGGTTCCGCAGAGGCAAAATCTGGCCGATAAGCAGGGTATAAGCCGTGACCAGAATGAAAGTGATCAAGTGGGTGGAACATCGAGTGATGACTCAGATGATGTGGGTGTTCGCTCCGATAGTCCTTCCACAAACATAGGATGAACATTGCTCATTTTTATTTTTATTTTTTTTCTTTTTTTAAGTCAAAAGGGTGAAATGTCGCCCTGATTTTTACAGTGTGCTGTGTTGATACTTGGTAGCAAAGGTTCTCGTAGATTTCATGTAAACATAGTCCATGTTAGCTAACTGGCCATGGATTGTTTTGTTCCTTTGGTATTGTTTGTCATTCCTTTCCCGAAGGTGGAGAAGGTTGATGGACTGGGTTTCTCACCTATGGAATTGGAGAGGTGGTAACCTCATTGTCCAATCCATGATTGTATATGAAAAGGTATAAATGTAAGAATAAAGAGAGGCTGGCTCTCTTCTTCTCTCCTGCCCGCCTTGGTGGCTCTGTGACCTGACTGAGTGCGTGTTCTTTCATGTCCAACCGTGCGACAGAAGGCCCATGTCAAAGCAGAGAAAAAAGCAAAGGAGAACCAAAAGGAACCACTATATCCTGACTTGCAAACACTGCCCCCCCTCCATCACTGGATCTCTTGCCTCATTGAAAGCACTGAGCACAATCTGCGGTCGTAACAAGCTGGGAGGTGAGGTGCCTGATGTGAAGTCTAGCTTGGGAAAAGGAGTGGTGTATTTTCCTTAAATGTTTTAATGATTTTTTTTCTTGCTTTGCTTTTGTTTTTCAATACCTGAAAGAGTAATAAAGTATTTATATTTATTTGCAATAAATAATTTTCCCGGTTTGAATCTACTCTGCCTGCCGCAGCAATTGTGACCTTGTCTTTATCTTGAAACATGAGCTATATTCTGTTCTGTTTACTCTTCTGTCATGCTGAGGGTGAGAAGAGTGAGAAGGAGCTGTGTGAGTCCTTGGCTACCAGCCAGGACCAATCAACCACAGACCCTTTTGGCAATTATCTTTTTCATAATGTTGCTGAACTCTTCAGTAGTCTCCATTCCTAAAGAGAAATGAACCTTGTTTACAGTAATCCACCTAAGTCACAGAGAAGCTACAACTGCTATCCTCACTGCTGTAGATGCTTCAGCGACAGTTTCACATTCGAGATGATATATTCAGATGTGTAGTGTTTGATCAATTGCAATGTTCTGCAAAGTGAATGACAAAAAAGATTTGCATAAAAATAGCAAAGAAATACTCATATTCACCAAGACTGAGACAAATGTGATCTACATGACTCTTCCTAATGTCTTCCTGGAAAAGTGTCCTGTTTTCTTAGAAAACAGTGTCTTGGACATCATCTCTACTGTTACAAATAATAACATTAATAAATTGCAGTAATCACGCAGGGGCATGGACTTCCCAGATGACTGAGAAGAGCAAAGTCCTTTATTATACAGGCTAAGACTAAGACTACTACAGACTACACTAACAGACTACTCTATGACTATATTTATCATGCAGTGAAAATTCCTTAAATACTATTACACAGACAGGATGTCATCACATAAACAGGAAAGATGTTCACCACAGTGTCCCCCAATCACCTGGGTTATTGCACAGATGTTACCTATAATGGTAACAGGTAAACAATACCCTATAAGGTCACAAACCACAGTACTCACACACCATAGGTCCAGAAGGCCACAAACCCATAATCCTCTTTCCCATGCCCATCCCTGGTGACCTGTATATGCTTCCATGGTCACCTCTGGGCCTTCAAGGCCTGCTTTGCTATAACACAGTCTAACCCTACAATATATATATATGCAAAAAAGAAAATGATAGCATAGGGGTCAAAATGATTTTGGGTTTGTAGTAGTTTTAGGCTGTGGGAACGATAGGCCTCGTAGGCCTTAAGGTAGGCCTTAGGTGTTGTCTTTGTTAGGTTAAAGTGTAGTTATGGGAACCGTCGTACTTGTGTGCTTTTTCTGTAACGATTGCTTATGACAAGATTAATGAGATGATTGCTTAGAGGGTAGTAGGAAAGGGGGGCTGAAACTTTTGTTTGGGTGAAAGCAATATATGCAATAGCAACTGTATCAAAGCTGAAACTCATGCTTAAGTGAAAACAATGTATCCAAGAGAGTAGTGTTGAATTAATGATTAACTGATGATCATAGGCTGGTTGTAGTATTGATGCTGTTTGGTTTCTTCCTTTTTTCTTTTATATGTTCTCTGTACTCTTTGCACATATATTTGTAGCTCTGTAGCCTACTGTATTAATAGCTAGTTTTCCCAGTACTTTTCCATGGCCTTTCCCTAAGCAGAAAGACAAAACAAATTCCACAACTCCAAGCCCCAGGGGGGTGCAAGGCCCTGTCCTATCTTGGTTCTTCCTGGGAACCAAGGCCAAGAACAACTCTGAGGTACATTTTCATAAACAAAGTACAGCCGGTGCTGAGAGGGGGGCTCCAGAAGAGGGACTGGACCTGGGGGGAATTGAATCACCACTTGTTCTCCTTATTGGTGCTTTTAATCAATTATGCTAATTTCCTAAAAGCTATAAATATGTCCTCACCCCTGGAGGGGCGGGGCTTTTATGGACACCTTTCCATAACTGCTCCTGAAGACCTTCAAAATAAAGATCCCCTTTTATATTACCTCCTTGCTAAAATGATCTCGAGTTTCTTTTCCAGGCTGGGGGAAAAGGCAACAGTATAAATGTCACCATTTTTCGGACCCAAGGCGGAGCCTGATTTGAGGTCCGACCCGACCCCTGGCTCCCAGGGCCCTTCATTAAAGCACCGCATATATTCATTCTGTGAATGTGTGTTTTCCTACGCTAACAATTTGACCATCTCATTTAAGAAAATACTATTTCTATTAGCAGATGCTGCAAGCTCCAAATTTGGTGTGCTGTTGTGCTCCTTCATGCTTGACTGCTTTCTTAAAGATGCAGAAGTTGCTATCAGGAACCTATATTCAATGTCACAATGCAGCATCCAACTGCGATTTTTCAAAATAATTAGATGCTTGGTTGAACACCTAGTCTTAGTCAATTCACTTGAACACAATTGTAATTATGACATATTGGAAAACGCTGTTTAGGATGTTTATTCCTTTTTGCTACTAATCAAATTATCAAAGAAATTTTAAAATCTATTTTTGAAACTTCTTAGCACTTCTTAGAGTTTTATGTTATCTAAAATATGACAATTAATCTAATAACGTTAAAACACACCACAAAACTGAATGACACTGTCAATATATAAAAAAGAACAAAGAACTAACGTAGCATGAAAATGTGGCAATGAACAATCAAGCAAGATAGTTTAAAATAAAACTAAATGGCAACTCTTAAGCTTATATGAATTACATCCAATCAAATACAATGAATATATACTAAGTCACAAAAAAGAAACAAATTGTAATTATTTCACAGTCTGCATATAAACAGATTTCCATCCTTGTCTGGTGATTACTTTGATTTCGCATAAACAGCTGAGAATAATGCTAATTCAGAATAATACAGCTTTAAGAAATGAATAAATGTAAAGTAAGCAAAGGTTTCAAGTAAAATCTTAGAGAATCATAGAAGAATAGAGTTAAAATGACCTTCAGAAGGTATTTTACCTATCTACTCTGAGACAAATCATCTTACTAAACTAAATATTTTATTCACCCAGCCCAAAAAAATCCATTCAGTAATGCAGATCTCAGAAAAAATTATTCCATGACTCAGCATTAATTTTTTTTGGTCAGAAAGTCTGTCCTATTGTCACATACAAATAAGTCATTACTGAATTTAAGCTTATTACTTCTTTTCCTCTGTACAATGGACACACAGACACAAAAAAATACTGTTTTTTTTAAAAAAATACTTCTCTTTTTATACACACATGACTCCACATTAGAAAACATTTAGGCTAAATAACCCCAACTCTTTCCATCCATCTTTGGTGGTCATGTTTCCTCATTCACACTGACATCCTTCAGAATGCCTCCAACAGATCTATGGGGCTTTTTCTTCAAGCTTTATGACAGAAATGTGAGACATTACTTCAGCTTATCAGAACTCCTGAACAGGAAGGTTATTTTATGCATCTTACAGGTTATTTGTGTAATTTGTCCTTTTTTTTTTTTTTTTAAAACAGAATGATGTCTGACTCACATGTGATTCATTCATTTCTTCTTTAAAGATCTGCCACCTAGCCCATTGTTTATCCTTGTGTATTTACACTGTGACTATTTTTGCTTAAGTGTAGTATCTTTTGCTTGTCCCTATTGACTGCATCTTATTTTTTTAACCATTTTCTTCAATCCAACAAAATACTTTTGTAGGACAATGATGAGTCAACATTATCAGTGTCTGCTATTATTTAAGAGTCTTCCATTTCCCATACTTCCTAGGTGTGCTATATTTTACAGAGCACGGCAACAAGAGCATTGCCAAGGTTTTAAGAACATACCAGCATATCCTCATAATTCTGCAGGGCATGAACATCTTCCCTGAGATTTCTGCAGAAATTGAGATCATGTAGTACCTCTCAAGAGCTCAGCAATCTGTTACATAAGGTCTTGACACAGCTGAAAAATCCTGATTTCCACAAGATTCCATGTGGCTTTAAGTCCCACTGAAGCCCACAAGAATGTAAAACATCAAGTACAACACAGCTGCACTCAAAAAAGTGTGACCAGTAGTGGATGAAATCACAAGCACTCCTGAGTTCTGGCCAGGACAGGGTTAATTCTTTTCAGTAGCTGGGAGGAGGCATGACTGGGACATATGGTGGTATATATTCTATACTGCCTCATGCCATTGCCGGGGGCAAGGGAAAGGGACTCTCTTCTGAGAAGAGGTTCCTGCTAGTCAAGAAAACGTGGTGGAGGGAGCCCACTGGTATTGTCTGCTATTGTTTTTTTTTTCCATGTGGATCGTTTCTTTTCAAGTACCTTCTGCCATAGGTATTCTTGCTGTTACTGTTCATTTTCTTGTTTCATTGCTGTTTCCAGTAAATTGCTCTTATCTCAACTTGTGACCTTTGATTTTGTGTCTCCAATTCTCTTCTCCATCCCGCTGCAGAGGAGGGAAACGGGAAAATGGGGGAGTGAGAAAGAGTGCAGCGTGGTTTGGAGAGTCTTGGTGGGGGAATTGAACTGGGGAGTACCATTCCTAAGCCATGACATAAACAAATTCTAGAAGTAAAGATGAGTGCAAACTCATCACTAAACTGTTAGATACAAACAGGTAGGTCAGTTTTTCCTGTGCTTCCCTCTTAGTTGCTGAGGGAGACTTTCATTTCTGTCATGGTCAAAAAACAAATGGCATATTTTGCCTCACTTTGAACATTTTGGCTGTTTCCAAATGTAAAATAACGTTTATGTTTACCATGTTTTGGAAAATGCTGTTTCTGTTTTTCTGTAACAAAGTAGCTCTAAAAAGTAATCATCTAGCCCAAGAAAATAAACAGACAAAAATGTTTGGAACAATGAAGAAAAGCATCTTCCAAGTTATAAACGTTTTTAAATAAGGTGGTCTGTTATTCCTGGTAGAGCAACTTCTGTTCAGTTTTTCATAGAACGCTGAAGCTAAAAAGGTTAAGAGCACTGGACACACAATGCTTTAGCTTCAGGGTACTGAAAAAAACCTAAGACTCATTGAGTTAAAACCTGAATTAAGGTTCTCTTAGAAAACATTCAGAATATCTCAGGATAGGAGGTGAATATGACTAGTGTGACTAGATAAAGTCATTCTGTTTAAGCCACAGTTTTTTTCCTCCTTTGTTTTAATTTTAATTTCATTTTCCTTTTACTTTTATTTTATTGAAAGCCAAAAGAAATGTATCATTAAAAAATACATTGATGCAAAGCTGAATTAAGAATTAAATGTGAACAGGGAAAAAAAAGGGAAAAAATTTTGAAACATCCTACTGTAGTCCATGAAGACAGAATTATCAGAATTGAGTCCTAATAGCTGAAGGATTTTCAAGAAAGAGAAAAAAATACGTTTTGTGGTTTTGGGGTATTTTATATTTCCCAAAAGGTCCATATTTGAATAAATTATAATTCATTTTATGTACAGACATTTTCTCCAGGCTGGAGAACTCAATGATGTCTGGAAAACTGGCACCATCATCACACAAATGAAAGCTAAATAACTTAATAGAAATAGCCTTCCCAGTAACATCTCTTTACAAGTCTCCTTCAGCTTCTTGGCATATTTTTTTGGTTTCAAAGTAAGTAGCTCACTACATATTAAATTAACTCCAATTCCAGTTTTCTGTATTGTGTATTTTGACTACAAACCTAGAGGGGTGAAGACGGGCTCTTTTGTTCACCAGTACATTGTTAAACACGATTTTGGTTCATGATGGCATCTATAGATTTTCACAGTGAGGAAAGTGATGCCTGTGATAATAACCATAGTTAGACTTTCATTCTTGAAATGGAAGAACTTGAATTTTCCAGTTAAACTGGTTCCTAAAGAATTCTATTTAAAGACAATTTTCTAAAGAAAAAAAAAATCTCACGTTTTAGTACATGTCATAGGAAAGGAATTGCTTCAGTTATTGAAAATAACAGAAGAAACACTTTACTATTTTACAAGTAATACATAAATAGCTTTTATAGAAATAGATCTGTTTATCTGCACTCACACAATTGCACCCTTCAATAAGCTCTTCGAATGAGTTTTCTGAAAATATATGCCTGGATTCCTGTCCACTGTTGTCTACAACTGAAGCACACATAACCAAAATTCACATGCAATGAATGGATTTACAAATACGCCAACATTAAAAGATTAAACACTCCAGTGATGTCACTTTGCTTTTAATTACCTTGTAGTTATGAATGTTCAGCTTTTCTCACAAAAATATCTTAATACATCCCTGTTTTTATTTCTATGTTTCCAGCACAAGAAAAAATCCAGTGCTTCTGAAGTGTAGGGCTTTCTTTTTGTTATCTTACTCCCAGGATATGTGTCACACTAACACATAAACTCTTTGGGAAATTATATAAATCAGATTTATTTTTTGCAGAAACCTTCTTAGCCAGTGTAAGCTTATAAACATCAATGAAAGCAGCACAAACTTCTACAGCTAGACAGATAGCTGAGGCATTAGAATAAAGAACAGTATTTCAACATTCTTAGAGCTAGTGAGTACTTCAACTAAAACACAGAAAAACTACTATGGAAAGAGATAATAAATTTCCATCATTTATTTTTACAGAAGGCTTTTGTTAGATGCCTTATTAGAAAATAAAATCCTATTGCTAAGAAAATTAACTTAGAATACAATCACCAAGCAAACGTGCCTAATGAGTCTATTAAATTTAGAAAAGAAAAATGTCTCATTTGAAAGAAAGAAACAAACGGAACTCTAATCTGCAGTATCTGTGATGATTCAATAAATTGGAAACCTTTGGAACCAATGAAAAGACCAACACTGAATAGAAATATCTTTGTGTCAGCTTCCAGTGATGCATTACGAAAGGCTGACCTGAAACAGAAGCTGGACAGAGTTAAAAGAATAAAAGAAGTATTTATTAAAACAAGGTACACTTTGGGCCATTGTTGCGTTCCCTGCTTCAGTCCCACCCTGGTACCGGCAGCGGAGTCCTAGCCCTATCCTAGGATGCCGTTCGCCCTCGGGAAGGCATTCTCGGAGTGCCGACAACGGGCACAGCTGGCCCGCGTTCGGTCCGGGGAGGTGTTGCCCCCGGAGCGTGGTGAAACAGCAAAGAACTACCAGAGAAGGAGGTCTCTTGGTATGTGATTTCAGTAGGTTTATTGCCTCCAAAGGGAGCACATGAACCAAGAGCCAAGAGCAGCCTATTACATCGGTATTTAAGGGAGGAACAACACCCAATAGGATGAGGGCAGGGGACAATACAGGGGAGGGGCTGGGGTACATGATCAAATGGGGTTTAGGGAGGGGAGGGGGAACAGAGAGAACAATGAATGAACTATGGAGTGACAGGGAATTTCCCAGAGCGGGAATACATAACAGACAAGTCCAGTAACCAATAGCAGGAGCTTGGGGTCCGTGGATTGGTGGTCCAACTGCTTCCCCTGGGAGCTCCGGGGGGAAAGCCTCTGTCCGTGGAACCTGTCCGGAAGTCCTCTGGTTCTGAACCACCGCAACATCTCCCCCTGTCTTTTTACTTAAAGAAAGTGATTTGTTAGTACAATGAAGATAGTAACTAAAATCCAAAGCAAAGTCTTGAAAATCTGCAAATAAACAAACAAACATTGTTAAATCATTGTCTCTCTACAGGACTGGGAATGATTGGGGTATGGGAGGTACATGGGGTAGGTTTCAGGAGAGTCTAAGGGGAAGATATCAAGAAGAAGGGTCTCAGTGATTTTTCTTGATGACTGTCGAAGTTTGGAGTTTTCTTTTTCTTTCTCTTCCACGCTGATCTCTGTGGAGCAGCGTCTGTTGGTGGATGCGACTGGATCTGCTCTGGTGGATGTGTTGGGTGGAGAGTTGTGATGCCTACTAACTTCAGCCATCGTGGTTCAAGTGACTGGTCATCTGGGATCACCTCTGATGGGGTCTCCAGTGGCATGGGTGGTGATGGAGAGCAGGACACAGTGGATTCAGCTTTTAATTTCTTTGAGGAGCACAGTGCCGATCCATTTCCCGAATGGGATGGGGCATGTGGTGTCCAGGAGGCTGTGGAAGACTTAGGTGGAGGGTGATTAGAACTGTTCAGCAGGCTTTGAAGCTGCTGCTTCCATATCTTTTCCCACACCCGATACTGAACCTTAACTAAAATGCCTGTCAGGATTGTTTTTATGTCAGATGGGACCAGCACACCTTTTAAGTGAGGAGAATTTCTCCCAAGCTCTCTCTCTACCTTGCAAGCCTCTCGCAAGGCTGCAGGTGACTGTGATTCCCATCGTGGGCTGTTACCCTGAGGGCTGTGCACACCTGATGCCACTGTAAGGCTTGGCTGACTGGCTGCATCGCAGGCTTCAGCCTCTCCACTTTTCGGCCCCCAATCTCGGGGTGTGAACGAGGGAGCGTGGGGATCTGGAAGTGGGCGGTGGTCAGGGGTGGGACTGCAGTTGATATGAGCAGTCCAGGCGCGGGGTGGGGCGGGGATCTCCCTCGGGCTGGGGCAGGGACCTCCGGCGCGAGGGGAGGGACCCGACGCGAAGACATCATCGGCCGCGGGGGGGGAGCCCGACGTGGGGCTAATCGACGCGAAGGGGAAGGAGCCGTGGGAGGGGCTGGGAGGATTCGTGGGCTTTCGGCGTGAGGCTGCGCAGTGGGCGCACGGGTGTAGGCACGGCGCCACGAGGCCGCCGCCATCTTTAAACTCGGAACAATGGGGGAGCGCAGCCGGCGCGAGTTTGGCTGTGGGCTCGGAGAAAGGGTTTGGGGTGAAGCTCGCTATGAGGGACTCAGTCTCATAGCGGGGAGAACTGAGGGGCGCGCTTCCCTGTAGCGGGGAAGAGGGATTGGGAAAAGGGGAATTAGGAACGTGGGGTGGGTGAGTCGGGGATTTCGAACTTTCAGGACAATTACGCAAAGTATAACAAATTACAATCAACAACGGGAAAAAATTTCGGACAGAAACATCACCCCCTCTCTCCACTGCCTCTAAACGTTTTTCTACTAACTCCCAAAAAGTCAGAGTTTTAACAGAAGAAGCAGAAGCAAGAGGGACATAGGCAAAGATCCATTTAACAAAACGTTTCCAAGCCTTCTTATTAGCATTCCCGTTTTTTAACTTTAGGGTCTCTTTAACTTGGACATAAAACTCCTGCTCTATTCAGGACAGCTTAATACCCATTGTCTCCGAATAAAAGCCTCCTTGCTCTTTTTATACGGTACAAAACTCTCCCTCGAGCCTGATTCCCGCTGCCTATCGCGGATTAGACCTCACCGTCTGCGCTCGGTTCTCGGTGGCTGTCCCGCCGCTATCACGGGCACCGAGCTTCGCCGCCGCGCGCGGATCCTGGTCCTTTCCCACCGCGCCTCGCAGCCGCCAAACCTCACCGCTCCGTACGGGTCTTGGTTCCTCGATCCCGGCTTCAGTTGCCGTCACCGGCTCCGGAGGGAGAAACATCCAAAAGAGCAAGGGTCTCTGGTCTCGTCAGTCCACTCAGCTAGCGTACACACTTCAGACGCTCCAGAACGGTTGCTGACGGCCCCTGCCAGCCCCCCGCTAAAACGCGGAACTTCTCGCTAGGGGAGCGACGTCCCGAAGGCGCAGTCCGGACCACTGCTGCGTATCCAGGTCGCTCGCAGGGAACCCCGAGAGGTCGGAGTCTCTGTTCAGTGCGCCACTTGTTGCGTTCCCTGCTTCAGTCCCACCCTGGTACCGGCAGCGGAGTCCTAGCCCTATCCTAGGATGCTGTTCGCCCTCGGGAAGGCATCCTCGGAGTGCCGACAACGGGCACAGCTGGCCCGCGTTCGGTCCGGGGAGGTGTTGCCCCCGGAGCGTGGTGAAACAGCAAAGAACTACCAGAGAAGGAGGTCTCTTGGTATGTGATTTCGGTAGGTTTATTGCCTCCAAAGGGAGCACATGGACCAAGAGCCAAGAGCAGCTTATTACATCGGTATTTAAGGGAGGAACAATACCCAATAGGATGAGGGCAGGGGGGCAATACAGGGGAGGGGCTGGGGTACATGATCAAATGGGGTTTAGGGAGGGGAGGGGAACAGAGAGAACAACGAATGAACTATGGAGTGACAGGGAATTTCCCAGAGCGGGAATACATAACAGACAAGTCCAGTAACCAATAGCAGGAGCTTGGGTCCGTGGATTGGTGGTCCAACTGCTGCCCCTGGGAGCTCCGGGGGGAAACCCTCTGTCCATGGAACCTGTCCGGAAGTCCTCTGGTTCCGAACCACCGCAACAGGC
Source organism: Eopsaltria australis (assembly GCA_034509425.1). Classification (NCBI taxonomy): domain Eukaryota; kingdom Metazoa; phylum Chordata; class Aves; order Passeriformes; family Petroicidae; genus Eopsaltria; species Eopsaltria australis. The sequence goes on from JAVTVJ010000033.1 coordinate 12,060,417, forward strand.
CATGCAGGAGTCTCGCAGAGACTACACCCAAAATGGACCCCTAGCACGTGTTTTTTGGACAGATATACCTTCGGTCCATCTGCATATCAGAAACCCATTGTCCAATTACAGTTTCGGGTCCTGAAGTCCCATCCCCAGTTTGTCCCCTTCTTCTCTTCGCTGCTGTCCATGGATGTTTACATTTTGGGCTTTTGGAAAAAAACAGTATGTCCTTGAAACTCCAGCCCAGAGAGAAATTGTTTCGTCTAAATGACAGTAACAGAACACTAGATGACAATTTATGGAGTCTTAGAGTCATATACTAGAGCAGTCCTGATGTAGAAAAATAAAAGTTAAAACCTAAGGCATCATTTCCCCCCTTTTAGAGGCTTGACAAGGCCTCTACCTTGTCGAGTCTCTATTCTAAATATCTACTATCTATTAATAATCTACATTAATAATCTAGATTAATAATCTATTAATAATATACACTTAATAACAGTAAATATTTAACAACAGTAGATATAGAAGAATTGTGACTATGATTACTATGAGCAGTTCTTTAAGCACTGAAGCATTATTGAAATCACGCTCTCTTCTGCATCACTCTTTGTTTTCTCAGTTGTTTCAGGAGCAGAAGCTTTCTTAACTCTGGAGTAGTGGATCCAGGGTCTTTGCCAGAAACTTTGACTGCAGTGAGGGTAGTCAGCAGGACTTGGAATGGTCCTTTCCACTTGGCTTGTAGAGGTTCATTTTCTCACCACTTGATATAGACCCAGTCTCCAGGTTGGAGCAGATGTGCAGGTGTGTCCAGTCCGATGGGTCTGGATAGCACGATGTAATTCTGGAGCTTCTGCAAAGTGGAACCTAAAGCCATTAGATATCTCTGTAAATCAAGTTTCCCTTTTATATGAATTTCCCCTGGAATGTGTGGAATCTGGTATGGCCTACCATACAGTATTTCATAGGGACTGATGTTATCCCTCCACCTTGGCTGTATGCAGATTCTTAGTAAAGCGATAGGCAAGGCCTGAACCCATGTCATAGATGTTGCTTGACAAATTTTGCTAATTTATGTTTTAAAGGTTCCATTCATACGTTCGACTTTACCAATCGCTTGGGCTCTATAAGGTGTATGCAGATCCCAAGTAATTCCCAAAATTCGACTGATTTCTTTAATTACTGTGGCAACAAAGTGTGGTCCCCTATCCGATGACATTCCCAGGATGTCCTGGGTTAGGCCAGAGGGGTCAAAATCTAGGAAGTGATCTGTGCTGCAGGAAGGAATGCAGCTTCCTTCCTGCGAGAGAGAGCCAATAACCTGGTAGTTTTAAGGATTGATATGTAGGTGAACCAATTGAGGAGTTGATCCACCTTCGGGGAAAAAACCATATATAAGCAGAGACTCTCTGAAGCTCTTCCACTTTGGACCTGCTGCTGTGTAGAGAAGAGCATCTCCTGCTTTTCTCGCTGGTAAGACAAACCCCCCCTCCCCCCCCCCCAAGGAGGACGGGGGGGGGCGGGGGCTGAAAGGAGGTTTGGAGCAGCGGTGCTGCTGCAGCCGGGTATGGGGGAGGAAACCGGCTGGAATGTTCAGCAGATCCACCTCAGCCGGTGTGCCAGCTACACGAGAGAGGGCCAAGCCCCTGCTCCGGGCCAGGCAAGGACCCGGCTAGACTCCATCCAGCTCGGGCCAGGCCCTGCTCTGTCACCCCGGGCCCAGATGGCCCCACCAGGCCGAACCAGCTCCTCAGAGCCAGGCAGAGAGACTCTGAGAGCTTCTGGCATCCAGCTCGGACCTGTTCAAACAGCCCGGCAGAGACCATGTGGTCGTCACACTGCCAGAGAGAGATTAACTCCGTCCACGCCTGGACTAAACTCACAGACACACATCCCTCCTCGCAGAGAGAGGAACGAGTGAGGACATCTGCATAAATGCAGCACAGAGACTTTACAGTCAGTGAGGAAAGTAGAACTGATACCTACAGGGAGGTGCATGAGAAGTGCTTCAAGTGTGAAGCTGAAAACTCTTTTGGAGAACCATGGTTGGGGACTGAGCTAATAAATTCTCTGTAATATATGAAGATAGAGTCCAAAAAGGGGGATGTGAGGTACTTATTGCAGCCAATGAACTGAAACACCTGGGTAAAGACAAGTAGGTGTTGAAACAAGTACAGCCTGATGAGAAACTTGAACCAAGAGAGAGGAGAGGCTGTGACCCAGAGCCCTGGTCCCGGGGAGGATGCTAGAGAACCTGAGTTGTCAGGAGAACCTGTGTTGCTCAGCACAGAAGAAGGGCTTTTCTTTGTTGCTGCAATTGAACTGTGCATCCTTAAAACAGGTACCCCGTGGACTGTTCATGACCCACCATAGTGGCTGTGGGAAGGCTACCGGGGTGGAAGGGGCATCCACCATTAAGCTGGACTTTACTCCGGGCGGCGGTTGATGGTGAGGCAGAAGACCCATAAAAACTGTATTTTTCTTACAGAAAATCCATGGTGTAAGCAAAAGAAACTTCTCTCCCTAAATGAACTGGAACAAGAGCTATTTCTGAGGTAGTAAACTGACTGGAGGTTGAAGTGTTGTCTTTTGCATGTTGTCAGGGAGAAAGAAATGGAGAGGTGGGGGAAGGAGAGGTGGTCTGAGGAGTTTGTTCTGGTTTCTCTTGGTTTTTTTTTTCCTCTTTCCCTTTGTCTTAGGTGTATTAATAAAGTTTCTTTGTACTTTATAAAGTTTGAGCCTGCTTTGCCTACTCCTAATCCTTATCTCACAACAAACAATCAAGTAAATTTGGGTGTGTTGGCATTTAGCCACAAACCTGAATAGGCGAACTGAAACCACTACACAGGGGAACCCCAAACCTTGGAATTATATGATTGAGCAAAACCTTTACCACTTCTTTGGCTGTGTTGGTGCGACAGGGGTAAGCTTCGGGCCATCCACTAAAAGTGTCAACCAATACCAGTATGTACCAGTATCCCTCTCTATGTGGTAATTCAGCAAAATCTATTTGCCAGTAATCTCCAGGAAGATCCCCTGCTTTTGTTACTCCTAACACAACTCTTTTCCTTGTATCAGGGTTGTTTTTGCAGCAAACTTCACATTTGCTTACTACTGTTTGTGCAATTTCAGTAATTCCTTTTCCTATTACTACCTTTTTTAGATGTTTTAGAAGGTTTTCAGTCCCAAAATGTGTGTTTTCATGTTCCCTCTGAGCTAGCTCTCGAAGAATCAGGGGTGGGACTACAACTTGATTTGTTGGTGTGACAGCCCACCCACCTTCTGTGATCTCAGCCTTGAGAGATTTAATAAGCTTCTGATCTGCTTGATCATACTTTGGGATGATCTCTGATAAGTTTACTTCTTTTTTGGGAATTACTGCGAGAATACCTTTTTCTGCAACTCCTTTTGCCGCTTTGTCAGCAAAGCGATTTCCCAATTCTGGAGTGGTTTTCCCTTTTTGGTGACCCCTGCAGTGCATAATAGCTACTTCTGTGGGTTTTCTAATGCACTCTAAGAGGGCAAGTATTTGTTCAGCGTGTTTAATTTGATTACCTTGAGCGTTCAGCAGTCCTCTTTCTTTCCAGATGGCTCCATGGGCATGGACGACATTAAATGCATATTTAGAGTCAGTCCATATATTTACCTTCTTTCCTTCACTTGGGTCCAGTGCCCTTGTCAGTGCAATCAGTTCAGCTTTCTGTGATGACACATCTGCTGGCAGGGCCTTCGCCTCAATTAACTTGTCTTGAGTGGTCACTGCATAGCCTGTCATCCTTTTACCATTTCTCATAAAGCTGCTCCCATCCATAAAAAGCTCCCAGTCTGGATTGTCTAGGGGCACATCCTTCAGATCTGTTTGGCTGGAGTAGACCTCTTCTATTGTCTGCAAACAATCATGCTCAGGGACATTGTCGGTTAGCGTGGAAGACAGAAACATGGCAGGATTAACAACAGAAGTTGTTTTCAAGGTGACATCATCTTGTTCTAGTAGCAATGATTGATATTTAAGCATCCGGTTGCTGGACAGCCAATGTCCCCCCTTTTGCTCGAGCACAGCTGCTACGGTATGGGGTACATACACTACAATGTGCCGTCCAAGGGTGAGTTTTTGGGCCTCTTGGATCAAGACAACAGTAGCTGCCACGGCTTTCAAACACCCTGGCCACCCTTGGGCAACACTGTCTAGCTGTTTGGAAAAGTAAGCCACAGCCCTCCATTGGTTCCCGAGGAATTGAGCTAGTACCCCTAAAGCAACATTCAATCTTTCATAAGTAAAGAGGTCAAAAGATTTAGTTAAGTCTGGCGATCCCAATGCTGGAGCTCACATTAGGGAGGGTTTCAGCTGTTTAAAAGCTGCCCTTGTATTTTCTGTCCATATGATAATTCCATTTTCAGCTGCTTTTAATGCTCCATTGTGTTGGGTCTGACTGGGGTAAAGCTCACAGCCCTTACACTGCTGTACTTTGCTTTGGTAGCTGGCGTTGATAACAGAGCAGTGTTTTGGCTACTGCCAAGCTGTGCTGTCCCTCTGACATTCCTTCCCCCACCGAAGGGGATGGGGGGGGGCAAGATCCTGGGAGGGGACACCAGCAGGCCAGCTGACCCCAGTCAGCCAAAGGGATATTCCATACCATATGACATCAGCTCAGATATATAAGGGAAGGAAGAGAGGAGGAGGAGGAGGCACTCAGGGCTGGTCCATGTTTGCCTCCTTGAACAACCGTCACGCGTGCTGAAGCCCTGCTTCCCAGAAAGTGTCCAGACATCGCTGCTGATGGGAAGTAGAGATTGATTGTTTTCCCTTCTGCTCTTGCGTGCGCAACTTTCAACTTGCTTGTTCTATTTTTTTTCCCACTGTAATAAAACTGCCTTTTCTTACCCTGATAGTCTTTTTCAATATTATCCTCTCCCCTCTCCCAGGGAGAGAGGGAGTGATAGAGTGACTGAGTGGGCACCTGGCACCTAGCCGGGGTCAACCCATGACACCAATGAAGTGCATTCCATATGCATTCCAAAGAAAAGTATTCCGGAGGATTTTTTCGTCTGGCAAGGCTCCAGCAATATGCATTCAATATGCATATACGATAATATGCGTTACCAAAAAGCTTATTCCATCAGCGAAAGATATACATCTACTGATTCTAGGAACTGTCGTCAGACTAGCAGCAAGACAAAAAAACCCCCTACATTAATATGCTAAAAAGGATAAGATTAACCAAGCCAAAAAATGTATAAATAGATACCCCAAAGAAACAGCGTTCGTGAACTATAGGGATTCGGGTCGGTTAATGTCCAAACTCAGTTCACCCAGTGCCGATCGCCCGGCTCAGCACTGCTTTTACTTGTGGCTTTTTCAAATTTTATACTTTGATTATTTAATAAATTCTCTTTAATTATAAAATTGGTTGATTTGTTTTTGACAATAATTAAAAGGAATGTTAATTAAGGTTACCTGGTATTTAATATGTAAATTGAATAGTTATAAGAATTGACCCGGTCATTGTAAAAGGTTGTTGGGGGGGAGGGGGGGGGGGGGGGGGGCGGGAACATTACATCAATGAGTATGAAACTGCTAATCAGAGACCGAAGAAGGACGAAAGTTCCAGAAGAATGTCACAGAATAGACGTGACATCGAAGTCACCAATGAGTAACAGAGGGAGGCGGATACCAGAGCCAGACCGGCCAATGACAATGAGGCATGGACTGGGTATAATAGACTGAGCCCTCCCTGCAGGGGAGTCTGCTTCTTACCTGAACTGCAAATGGTAGAGTGATCCAATCCCGCATGGGGATTGCTAATTTTTTTTGACTTGCGGATTTACGGGTTTGCGGGTATATCCCTGATTGTTCTGAAGGTTTCTTTGTTGCTATTCTAAATTTCAAATTATTATTAATTGGAACTTTGCTAATAAATTTTGTTAAACTTTACAATTCGGCTCAAGTTGTCCGTAACACCAGGGACACCAGGAACACCAGGACACTGGGGCTCGGGGACACCGAGAACACAGGGACAGCCTGCACTTTGCCGTCACCACTCTGCCCCTACCCACTCCCGCCCCTGTCCCTGCCCCCTGACATCCTCCTGAAGAGGATTACAACTGCCATTCAAAAACAGAATCAAAACTTTAAGAAAAAAAGACTTCAGGCTAAATTTCTGGCACACCCAATTGTTTTCTTGACACACAAAACTGGGGTATTATTTTATCAAAATTCTGCTTATTTATTGGTTAGCTGCTGGATGCCTGCCTGGATTTGGGCAGCCGTGGGCTAGCGATGATCCTGAGTGCCTCTGACCCTCTCGAGGGTGTGACTCTCTGGAGGCTTCAAGTATGAGTCTGCCAGTGGGCTGCTCGCCTAGCAGGTGTCGCGCTAGGAGCAGGAACAGGCGCAGCTAACAGCTGAAGAAGAGAAGAGAGGGACCTCTGGTTTGGGTATTCTGTGCAGGTTTATTGCGGAGTCTTGCACAGAGGGAGCCCAGGGACCACGAGGCCCTGACACCCCCTGACACGAACTTATAAGGGGGAATAACAACCAATCATCTGAGGGTTCAGGGGCAGAGTTAGGGAGGGTCCAAGGTAAACAGTCCAATGAGGGGAGGAGAGGGAGGGGTTAGGAGAGAAGAACAAATCAATGACTGAACAAAGGGGAACTTTCTGGAACACGGGGAATTATTGACATAAGTAATAGCTTATCAGGGAGACCTAGGCAATCACACCAGGGAATCCCGCCAGACCCCGACCTAAACCACTGTTTCCTCCATCCCAGGGGGAAATCCCCTGGTCCCGGGAGCCCTCCACCAGGGCCCCCCCTCCCCCTTGGGACCTTCCGGAACTCTTTGGTCTTCATAACAGTGGTTTACAACAGCAACACTTATTTTTTTCTCCTTTGATTATATGCAGGACAGGGCATAAAGACCTCCAATTCTTCTAGGTTTAAGATTATAGAAAGAACTTAATAATAAATTTTGAAAAAGTAACTGGAAACAGAAACAGCAAAAAAGGAGAGAAGTTGAGAGGAGAAGATCAAGCAACCATTTAAATTACTCTGGAGTGCAACTTGATGTTTCCAAATGATTTTAATTTAGTTCACCTCTAATGTATAAGCGTTCCATTACTGCACTTCACTGTAATTTTAATTGCTAAAGAGATTTTGTACAGACATGAAAAAACAGAACCAGAAAAGAGAAGAGCATTAGTGGGTTCGAGGCTTTCCCTGTCCCCATTCCCACCCCTGTCCCTATTCCCGCCCCCGTCCCCATTCCCGGCCCTGTCCCTGCCTCTGCAGTCCGGGCGTGCCCCATGCCGCCGCTGCGCGTGCACGCACCGCCCGGGCATGCGCAGGAGGCGCGCGGGGCGGGCGGAAGTGGCACAGGTGGGCACGCGGCAGGACAGGGACAGGAACAAACAGGAGCGGCAGCAGTCGGGCACTAGAGGGGCTGCAGGCCCGGCTCTGCTTCCCGCTCTGAGTCCTCCCCTCTCTCCCACGGCTGCCCTGCACACAGGCTCTGCTCCGGGAACTGAGTCCCCGCACAGTGCTCCACCGCTTGGGAAGTTTCTTTCCGCGCACTGAGTAAACCGAGAGGGGAGTTTTGTAGGTAATACGCCTGTGCTGATGGTCTGGTTTTAAAGGTCTCGGCTTGTTGTAACTGGTGGATTGACTTTCTGAAGCGATTAGTTCATATCGTGTGCAGTGTGGGATCTGCAGAGTAGCCCTGTCCTCCCGAGGCCGCTGCTTTGCAGGGAGTCGCTGCTTTCTAGAGCTGAAGTCCTGTTGAGATAATAGTGGCTGTGTAGGAATCCCTTTTCCTCAGGTAATATTTGATTGTGGTGTCTTTTGCACAATGTCAGATGAGTAAATTTTAATCTGAAATAAAGGACATTTTTTGTTTGTTTGTCTGAAGAAAACTAATTGTATTCTAATGAAACTAGGTACTGCCTGTGTAATCAAGAGTAAGAATAACCTAGGACATACTTCCCAAAAAAGATAAGTGCTTGAAGATCTGCAGCCAGAGCAAGCTGAAGCCTTGCAGCTCAAGGAATAAGATGTGTCACGCTACTGACTTGATTTTTCCTTTTGTTTTAGTTTACCTGACATGATGTTTTCACCTCCTGAGAATTCTCAAGGAAATAATAGATTACAAAATTAGACTTTTGCAAAAGTTCTAGACAGACTACACACTTTGTTCACTGACGGTCTTCTTGATTTCATTAAGACTGCTTTATGACAAAAGCTTTCTCTTTGACGGCAGGTTGGGTTTTTGGTAGTTCTCTACTGCCTATTTTGTTCAAGCTGCAAATGTTCACTTTTATGACAAAGTTTTGCATAAATATAGTAGGAACGCATGCCTACAAATGTGAGTGCTTTTCTAATGAGGCATTACTTATTTCTTAATTTTTTTAACTTTTGCACAATTAGCCCAGATATTGCACTGACTAGTATTTGTGTTTACAGGGGCTTCAGGTATCTACCACTGTGGCTGACCACATCAATCAAATGCTGATGCTCTTGGCTATTCCTTCATTCTTCATGAGACTTAGGTGAGGTTTCCCCCAGAAGTTCACACAGTCATGTCTTTTATTCTCTTCTATTTCTCAAAATGACAGTATCCTCTTCATGTAATTTTGTGTATAACTGAAGTATTTCTTGGTTGTAGAGAAAGGACTAAATATTCCAGTTTGCCTCTCACTTTTTGTGTTTTCTTTGCTTTTCTGCTCTGAAGCTAATTTCTCATTAGTTCTTGAAGAAAAGTTGTGTTCTAGAGGAGACTACAGAGGATTAGTCCATTTTTTGTAGTGAGAGCTAGAGTTGGGAACCAATAGTGTGTATCTTTGGCTTGAAGAAAGGCTCAAATGTTGGGTGGATGTGAGTAATCCAGGCAGAGAGGTGTTAAGTTCTTGCTGTCCTGTGGACTGGATTGTTGTACTGTGGTGATAAACTATAAGAGAAAAACAGAGCTGACTTTGACTTCCTCCTCAGATAAGTTAATTCTGGAGTCAATGTGGAGAATATCAGTAGGCATATTTTTCAGTTTTAGTTTTTCAGGATGAGGAGCTTGCAGTTTTATAATGAAATTCTGTTGTCTATAATATTCCATTTGTATGTTGATTTATTTGAAGTATGAACTAAAAGGGGTAAAGCATCTTATTTATAATGTAGGATGCTGTTAGGGGCACAGTTTTTTGTATGTGGGGTTTTTTCCTTCTTTTTATGCCTTGTTGAATTTTTACTGAAGAAAATAACATAATTATATTTTAGTGAACTAGACCTGGAAGAAAAATATGGTGGATTTATTAATAAAATAATGACAATGGGGGAAAGTCTTTCTTTGTGGCCCTTGTCCTCTTCTAGAAAATACTCGTTTCTCTTGATCTGGAAAGAAAACCCCAAGATTTTTACTCTGACTGTTATTACCCTATTTTCTTGGTATTATTCCTCATGTGTCCTCAGATACATGAAGTCTATGATGTGATGCCATTCCATTACTATTGAAATTACTTTTTTTCTGATCTGCTATAATTTGTGAAAGTTCAGTTAAACTTCACTAAATTCTAGTGACTCTCCTTGCTCAACAGAATTCTGCACCTTGTATATTCAGAGTGTACATGGAGTGATTCCCAGTCCTCACAGCAAGTCAGTGTGATCCATCTATCATGCCTAATGAGGTGTTTTCCAATGCTAGAATGTTCCCTGGGCCTTAGACAATTGTAAGGCACGTTGGTACCTTTAGTTCAGCATTGTCCTTGGATGAGAATGTTTCTGTGTACTGAGCTTGCTACCTACAGCATTTTATACTGAGATCATTTAGAAACTTTGTGCTTCTTTACTATGCTAATAGCCATACAAATTTCAGCTATTTCACATAGCATAGAGAATCATGGAAGAAGGGGAGAAATGGTGATGAATTGTTGTGGCGGTGCTTGAAGCCCCAAAAGCCTCAGTCCCCCCTGAGAAGCTGTGGAATAAAGGTGCCCAAGTTTAAAGTCTCCCCTGGGGAGGAGACACAGGTCGTTTGCCCTGCAAGTGGGCTGAGTTTCTCAGGGGTGGTTCCCTTTTCCCCCATTAGTTTAAGCACCTGCCACTCTCCCGCCAATCCTTCTTGTGTTCTAGAAAGTTCTGTTCCATTCGGTAGTTGATTGTACCCCTTGGTTGTCAGTTACCCCCTCTCCTCCCCTCTCTATCCCCCGTTGGTCCTAGTCCCCTGGTCCCTCCCTGGTTCCTCCCTCCTGGTGTTTGATTGTTGGATGGTGCCCTCACAATAAAAGTCTGTGCACTGAGCTGTTCGAGATCTTCTGATCCTAGACGCCCAGAGCACAGTTGGACCCACGCCTCTGCGTCTCTATTACTCTAGGCAGAAGATCCCTCCCTATCCCTCCGGCCTCTATAGAGATAGCTTGCTCTCTAAGAGCTACCTGCGGCTGGGAACGCACAGATTCCCGCGGCAGCGAACCGGCGCTCCGGCGGTCAGGGACGCTAGCTGCAGCCGCCGACGGGTCGCTAGCCAAAGGCCCTGGGGCTAGCTGTCCAGCCCGAACACCAGCGACCGTGGCAGATTGGCGCCTGAAACAGGGACTACTAGCTTTCAGCTGGTGGTCTTTGGTGAGTGGCTCCTGACCGTCCCTGGTCAGGAGTGTCTCGGGAAAGCCGACGCCAGGCAAAGGCACTTCTGTTTTAAGGGGATCCTTTGTCTGGGGCACCGAGTTACCCCTCCGAAGAGGGGTAAAGCGAGATCTTCCCTACCGAAGACGGGAGAAGATCTTGAGGGGGCTTGGCGGCTGGAGACCCCCTCCAAAGGAGATTTTTCCTTGGTGCCTGCGAGGAGTGGCGGCGTAGGTCCGGGACTGGGGATCACAAGGGTCCATTCAGACTGCCAGGGATCATAAGGGTCCGCACAGGGAGTTAAGACACAGGGCTCCGTGGCACCGTTCTTTTGCTTTAACTTTTTTATTTGCTGCAGTTTTCCTTTGGGTGGAGATTTTAGTTTGTGGGTTTGAGAATGGGTGCGCTCTTCACTCACCCACAAAGGGAGGTTTACGTCCAAGTTAAAGCTACCCTTTTTAACGGGAAATGGGAATTTAATAGGAGAATTTTAAGGGGATTTGTTAGGTGGCTTTTCCTTGAATTTGAGAGTTCAGTTTCTGTAAGTTCAGTTCAGTTGATTTCTTTCTGGGATCGAGTTGAGGATATTTTATCTGATAAGATTAGAAACGGGGAGAATCGGGTTTTGAAGTTTTTTCCTTTGTTGATTTTAATATGTGAATGTTTAAGGGAAAAAGAGGGAGAAAAGCTTGGGTCCCCAGTTGCTCCTACCCCCGCTGTCCCTGAACCCTGTCCTCCCTACCCCTCTTCCCCGAAGCGGTGAGAATCGCAGCGGGTAACCCTCTTAGAAGAGCAGGGCAGTTCCCCCAAAGTGCAGAGGCGATCCTGCCACTGCCCTGACCCCCAGCGTTCCCCACTGCACCCCAGCCTTTGAGAGCTTGATGAACCCTCGGCGGACCTGTCCCTATCCCTCTTACCCATGCCCCAGTACCTGGTTGCGCCTGTTGCACCATCCCCTCTGTTAAAATGAAATGGCGGCGGCCGCCAAGATGGCGCCGACTGCGTGGCGAGGGGCTCTGCCAAAAACCACCGTGGTGGGAAAACCCCTGTCAATCTTAATGTGGACTCGTCCTCCAGCTCTTCCCGTAGCTCCTCCCCAGAAACCACCCCCCGTCCTGTCCTCCGCCCCTTGGGGTGGCCCCAGGTGTTGGGGGTTTCGAGGGGTGTTATCGCGTCAGGCTCCTCCCCTGTCATCGGGACCCCTCTCCGAGCTCGCACGGTCTCTGCCTCTCGCGCCGCCCCCACTGAGGTCTCCGCCCCCAGGCATCCAGTTTCCCACGCCTCCCCTTCCGGTTCCCCACACCTAGAACCCGGAAGGGGGAAGGCCAAGGCCTACTGGGACAGTAAACATCTAGAACCCGGAGGCCTTCCAGGGAAACAGGCCCAGGCCTCTTCGGGTTCCTCACACCCAGAATCCGATAGCTTGGAAGCCGAGGGCCAAGCCTCAGAGGGGGATGGAGAACTGATTGCAGCAGCGGTGCAATACAGGGAAAGGAGTGGGCAGAACCCCAAATGGGAGCCTTTCCCACCGAATAGCATAAAAGACCTATGCAAAGCTATAGGGGACTACAGGCTGGAGTCACCAGTGACTAAAGAGATGCTAAAAGCTACCTTTAGGTCTAACCTAATGGTGCCGGAGGACATTAAATTGATCATGGACAGTATCCTTTTGGATACCCAATATTGGATATGGGACAGAGCATGGCGCAGGCTGTTAGGAGAACTCTTGGAAGGATACAAAGGGAAAGAAAACCTCGCAAATATCACCATGGACCATCTCTGTGGCCAGGGCGACTTTATTAAAGGGACCAAACAATCAGATAAAATCCCTAAGGACGTTCTAAAAGACATTCAGCAGGCAGCGCTGAGGGCACTGCTGACATTACCATGAGCAGCAGTGCCCTCAGAAGGTTATGCCACCGTTCGGCAAGGGCCCACGGTGGGCTTTTCAGATTTTATTGAAAGGATAAAGGCTGCCTTAGCAAAACAGGATGAGGACCCAGAGAATCAGAGAAAGATCCTAAGGTCCCTGGCATTTGCAAATGCCAATGCAGACTTCAAAGCGGTCCTCAAGACCCTTCCCCTAGTGCCCAAGCCCACCATTTAAATGATGGTGGAAGCTTGTGCTGAGGTAGTTCCATCATCACCTCCACCACCAGTTCCCCCCACCCGAGCGCCACAGAAAGGACTCGTCTCTGCCCCAGCCACTAACACGGGGAACACTGGACAACCAAAGTGTTTTAATTGTGGGAGCCCTCACCATTTTGCACGCGGTTGCCCAAAACCTCGGAGATCTAACCACCAGTTCTCCAAGTCTCCCACAGGCCCCGGAGTGGCACACTGCCTGTGTGCGCACCAGCCACCAGCGGGAAACGGGCAGTGGAGCGCGGATCAGCACCGCGCCATGACATCAAATTAAAGGCTGCATCCACCGTGCCATCGGCCGCTCCGGAGGAACCTGCCGTCCCACCATCGATGGAAAGGGGAGACTCTCCGGGGCTCTGGGACAACAAACTGGACTTGGTGAGTGCGGCTCCCCAACACATAACATCTACAAGGTTTTCCCAAGTAAAGGTGTTCCTCAAGGGAGACATACATCACCAGACTGACTTTTTAATAGTTGGGAATGCCACACGGGGGCCCCCGGAAGTGTTCATCTTACCGGAGGTCATCTCTGTTTTACCCAGGGACACTTTCAGGATCCACGTCAGCTGTGCAAACCCCCCGTGGTTCATTCCCCGAGGACAACGGCTGGCACATGCCATTCTCCTTCCGAGAGACTTTCCAAGCAGAACTCGCACACCAGTAGTGTGCTGGTCACAAATAATGGGCACAGACTGACCACACCTTAGTTGCCATCTCCAGAACGGTGGGTCGACGGTACAAAGGAGTGGGATGCTGGTCACGGGCTCAGACGTGACCATCATAGCAGAGTCTGAGTGGCCACCTCAGTGGGGGCTTCGCCCCGTTGATGGAAAGATTACGGGAGTTGGGGGGTCCACGTCCTCACAGAGAAGTACCAACAACATAGTCGTTGAGGGACCCAACGGGCACACTGCCACCATCTGCCCGTTTGTGGTGCCCTCTGGCTTCACTCTGTGGGGACGCGACGTTCTCTCTCAGTGGGGGACTCGCCTAGAAATCCCTGCCTCTCCAGCGCAGGATTTCTAATTGGGGCCACTGAGGGGCACACCACCCACACAGTTCCACCTTTGACGTGGACAACTGACAAACCAGTGCGGGTGGAGCAGTGGCCCCTTACTAAAGAGAAGCTTAGCGCCCTCGAGTCCCTCGTGGAGGAGCAGCTTTCCAAGGGACATGTCGTTCCATCAGACAGCCCTTGGAACTCCCCAATCTTTGTCATACATAAACCTGGCAAGGATTGGTGGAGGCTCCTCCACAACCTGAGAGAGATCAATAAAGTTATTGTCGACATGGGACCCCTCCAACCGGGCCTACCATCGCCCACCATGCTCCCGTGTCAGTGGCCACTCGTGGTGATAGACATCAAGGACTGTTTCTTCAGCATCCCACTCCATCCTGATGATGCGCCCAAGTTTGCATTCTCAGTACCGTCGACCAACAGGGAGGCCCCCCCAGCGACGTTACAACTGGACCGTCCTCCCCCAGGGGATGAAAAATTCACCTGTGATTTGCCAGTGGTATGTCGCTCGGATTTTAACACCTGTCCGAAGGGCCTTCCCTAAAGCCGTAATATACCATTACATGGATGACGTGTTGGTCTGTGCCCCATCTGAAGGCTATTTAAAAAGGACCTTAGACTCAACTGTAAGTGCCAGCCAGAGTGCCAGGATGGAAATCCACCCTGAGAAAGTGCAACAGACCTGCCCATGGACCTACCTTGGCATCCAAGTGAGCGAGAGGACCGTAGCGCCCCAGCAGCTCACCATCAAGGACGAGCCCAGGACCCTGCACGATCTCCATCAGCTGTGTGGTTCCATCAACTGGGTTCGTCCACTGCTGGGGCTGATGACGGCAGACCTCGCCCCCTTATTCCACCTCCTCAAGGGCGGCGAGGGCCTCGACTCACCGAGACAACTTACCACGGATGCCAGGGAGGCTGTGGGTAAGGTACAGCGGGCACTTTCATCCCAGCACGCCCACCGGGTGGCACCTGAACTGCCATTCAATTTTTCAATCTTAGGCCAAACTCCTAACTATCATGGACTTATATTTCAATGGGACGGGAGGTCGAAGGAGCCCCTCTTGATAACAGAGTGGGTGTTCCTCCCTCATCAGTCGTCAAAAAGTATTACAATGCCACAAGAGCTGGTGGCAAGGTTAATAACTCAAGCGAGGACCAGACTTCGCACCCTTACGGGGTGTGATTTCACATTCATTTGTGTGCCCTGGCGTGGTGAGGACTTGGAGAGTTTGCTCCAGACCAACGAGCACCTCCAGTTCGCTCTAGACAGTTACCCAGGCCAAATTAGTGGCAAGAAATTAAAACACCAACTGTTCAACATGAACTTCCATTTGGCTCCAAAGTTTCTTCAAAGTAAAAGTCCATTGAATGCTCTGACTGTTTTTACAGACGGCTCAAGGTCCTCTCACAAGTCAGTTCTGACTTGGAAGGACCCTAGGACCCAGAAGTGGGAGTCTGAGGTCCATGTGGTGGAGGGATCCCCACAAATTGCAGAGCTTGCAGCCGTGGTCAGTGTGTTCGAGAGGTTCCAGGAACCTCTGAATTTGGTGACTGATTCGGCATACGTGGCCGGAGTAACTGCCAGAGCTGAACATTCCTTGCTTAAGGAGGTGCCCAACGAGAAATTATTTTGATTGCTCTCGAGATTAGTATTCCTTCTCTCCCACCAAGAGCATCCCTTCCACGTAATGCATGTGAGATCACACCAAGATCTCCCAGGCTACATCTCAGAAGGGAACCGCAGGGCGGATGCCTTAGCCATGGCTGCGCAGATGGCGAATACACCAGATGTCTTTGCGCAAGCCAATCTCAGCCACCAGTTTCACCATCAAAATGCCCCTGCCCTCCGGAGGATGTTCCATCTGCCTCTGGAGCAGGCAAGGGCCATAGTGGTGACATGTCCCAGCTGTCAGTCCCACCACATACCATCATTACATCCAGGGGTAAAACCCCGGGGGCTGAACAGCTGTGAAGTTTGGCAAACTGATGTGACACATATAGCCGAGTTTGGTAGGCTCAAATATGTACACCTTTCAATAGACACCTTTTCAGGAGCCATCTATGCCTCAGCCCATGCGGGCGAAAAGGCGAAAGACGTAATAACACATTTCCTGATGACTTTTTCAGTTTTAGGCACACCCAAACACATGAAAACCGATAATGGACCTGCGTACACCTCGACCCGGCTCCGAGAGTTCCTCCAGTTGTGGGGAGTGGCCCACTCCACCGGTATACCGCACTCCCCCACTGGACAGGCGATTGTGGAACGGGAACACCAGACCCTCAAGAGAGTCCTTCACCAGCAGCAGGGAGGTACAGAGATAAGATCGTCCATTGAGCGACTCTGTAAGGTGCTCTTCACCATTAATTTTTTAAATTGTTCAAAGGAAGAGCCTGTCCCCCCTGTTTTCTGGCACTTTTCAAATTTGGCCTCTACCAAACTAAAAGAAAATCCGCTGGTGCTGGTCAAGGACCCTGAGACCCATCAGGTAGAGGGACCCCTTCTACTAATCGTCTGGGGCCGAGGGTATGCATGCATATCAACATCAAAAGGACCGAAATGGGTCCCTGCCAAGTTCGTAAGGCCATTCAGACCTGCTAACCACCTTCCTACAAGTAATCTTCCAGGTGAGACTGTCACAACAGCAGAAAATCAAGGTCAGCCGCAGTCCACCTGTAAGAGGAGAAGACCCAAACACCCAGCTCAGGAGGCAGAAGAAGACGAGTAAAGAAGCTCCCCTCCGAGGGGCAAAAAGACTTCCGTCCAGACCACCAAAAGAAACCATACCTATATACAGAGGCTTTTCCCCTGTCTACCCCTCTGACTTCCCTCGTGTGTTTTCCTTACCCCAATCCCTCAATTCGCCTTAATGTGAAAAGGGGGAGAGAGGTTCTAATACAAATTTGTTCTCTTTTAGTTAATCCAGCTGAGAGATTCCCAGCATGAAGCTGACATCTTGCTTCCTCCTACCAGTCATCGTGTTGGTTCTGTGGATGCAATGGGCGGACCGTGGCTTGTGCATCAGCCCAAAGAGAACATATGGGTGACACTGGCAAAGTCGATCGGCCAGCAAGACTTTTGTCTGAATGCTTATGCAACTGAGAACCCCATGTCAACTTGCCTGGTAGGGATTCCCTGGACACCGCTCGAATATCATTCCACCTTTCTTGAAGCCCACCCGGCCCACAGCTGGGACATGTGGATTCGGACCCTCCCACACATGCACGCTGAACCCCAAGAATTGGATTTGGTGGGGTCAGCACAGCCTGCCTTTTGTACCAAATTCAATCCCACATACAATTGGCTCGACCCATCTGTAAGGGAAA
The DNA here is from genome assembly GCA_034509425.1 of Eopsaltria australis. Taxonomy (NCBI): domain Eukaryota; kingdom Metazoa; phylum Chordata; class Aves; order Passeriformes; family Petroicidae; genus Eopsaltria; species Eopsaltria australis. The sequence continues at coordinate 12,077,489 of JAVTVJ010000033.1, forward strand.
AAAACCCCCGAATTGGCAATCCAGAAAAAGATGTCTCAGCAATGGATAGAAAATTATATGTCAAGGGGATTTGGTGCAGTTTTGCGGAAAACACACGGTCTGCATCCATAATGCATCCCAGGGAACTCCCAAAAGGGGTGTTCCTTATCTGTGGGGGTGGGGCGTGGGCGGGAATCCCCTCCCGTCTGCACGGTGGCCCGTGCATGCTAGGCAAGTTGTCCATGCTGACACCAGGAAAGACCCAGCTTCTAGCATGGAGGAATAACACAAATCAGGCCCGCCAAAAACATGCCACCCAGGAATTGGATTCAAATTGCGACAGTAGTGTTACCTCCTGGTCCTTCTCGAAGAGGGTCGCTGCCTCGATATTTCTCCCTTGGGTGGCGGCAGCAAAGGCCCTCGGTGAGCTTTCTCACCTTGAGTGTTGGGTGGGCAAACAAGCCAATTTAACATCAAAGGCGCTATCAGACCTCCTCGCAGATGAGGAGACAACCAGGCAAGCAACGTTACAGAATCGGGCTGCGATTGATTTTTTACTATTCGCGCACGGCCATGGGTGTGAGGAGTTCGAAGGACTATGCTGCTTTAATGTCTCCTCACACGCCCAGAGCATCCACCAAACCATCCAATGTATGCAGGACCAGCTACACCAACTACGACAGGAGAATAAGGACTGGCTGGACAATTTATTTCATGGATGGGGAATCTCCGGCTGGATCAGCCAGATTTTACGAACTTTGTTGTGGACTTTTCTTATTATTTTCATCGTTTTGAGTTTTTTAGGATGTTTTAAAACCCTTATGGTTTCTTTTGTTAATAAGACCCTTTCTTTAAGTAAAAAAGAAGGGGGAGATGTGGCGGTGCTTGAAGCCCCAAAAGCCTCGGTCCCCCCTGAGAAGCTGTGGAATAAAGGTGCCCAAGTTTAAAGTCTCCCCTGGGGAGGAGACACAGGTCGTTTGCCCTGCAAGTGGGCTGAGTTTCTCAGGGGTGGTTCCCTTTTCCCCCATTAGTTTAAGCACCTGCCACTCTCCCGCCAATCCTTCTTGTGTTCTAGAAAGTTCTGTTCCATTCGGTAGTTGATTGTACCCCTTGGTTGTCTGTTACCCCCTCTCCTCCCCTCTCTATCCCCCGTTGGTCCTAGTCCCCTGGTCCCTCCCTGGTTCCTCCCTCCTGGTGTTTGATTGTTGGATGGTGCCCTCACAATAAAAGTCTGTGCACTGAGCTGTTCGAGGTCTTCTGATCCTAGACACCCAGAGCACAGTTGGACCCACGCCTCTGCGTCTCTATTACTCTAGGCAGAAGATCCCTCCCTATCCCTCCGGCCTCTATAGAGATAGCTTGCTCTCTAAGAGCTACCTGCGGCTGGGAACGCACAGATTCCCGCGGCAGCGAACCGGCGCTCCGGCGGTCAGGGACGCTAGCTGCAGCCGCCGACGGGTCGCTAGCCAAAGGCCCTGGGGCTAGCTGTCCACGCCCAGACACCGGCGACTGCGGAAAATTGTGTTGATGATTAAGAACAAATTAGCTTTTCCTTTGAGGCTTATTTTTCTTTTGTTTCTATCTTTCAGCCATGTTGCACCAGAGTTCATGTCAACATTTCTATATTGTTGTGGCTGTGTGGTGTTAACTTCACTTGCAACTGCAGTTTGTTTCAGTGTGTGCTGAAGGGTTATATAACTAATTTGAGAGCTTAGATTAAATGTTTTTCCAAATGTAATTTAAGAATTTGGGTTTTAATTTTTTCTAATTTTAGTGAAAGGTTTAAAATCCTAGAGAAAAAACAAGTAAGACCTTCACAAAAGGACTTAAATGGTCAAGTTCCTCCTACCACTCTATTTTGCAGTGCAAAGCTCAAAAATTACAGTTTTTAAAAGCCACTTTCTGATTCTATAAGTGCATAAATCTTTGGGTGTTTAAAACTTCAGTTTTAAACACTGTAGTTACCAGGCTTTTAGCACGTTTTTGGCATATACTGCACCTAAAAGGAAAAGCTGGGGTTTTTTGCTTTCTATAGGAACTGATGAAAAGATTGTGAGCCTGAAAGCTTTTCTTTTTTCTGTACATGCACTCCAAACCAGACCAAGTCGCCTGATTTAGATGTGTGGATGTTTGTACTCTCAAGCTGTGAGAAGGATAGGGTGAAGTCCTTCAGAAATATTGTAGGAATTTTTCTCTTGCTCCTGGACCTAGAGAGACAGGGGTTCTGCAACTGAAATATTCTGGTGGAATAAAGTCCTTTTTCCAGAAAAAAAAAAAAAAAAAAAAAGATAAAATGACTGCATCTTTCACTTGAAGGTTAATCCTTGTTCAAAGCCATTGCTTTGTACTAAGAAATTGTTTTCTGGTGTGCTGTGATTTAAGATCGGTTTTAGACTTTTGAAATGCATGCTACTATGCTGTATGCAATGGAGACAGTGTGTTGAGGTAGATTGTTCCATTGTCAGAAATTTAAGGTCTAGAAAATTAGTAGGCAGAATGCCAAGGATAGGGCAGAACATAAGAGTTAAGACCATGGCCATCCTCAGTGTTATATTTCACTTGAGTGATGCATATCACATTCTCTTTGGGGGATGTTAAATTGTGGGTTACATCCTATATACAGTATGTAGTCTACTTTAAAACAGTCTACATCCTTTCATATAATTCTGTGTTAAAATTGTTAAGCTCTTTGGTTGCTTGCTCTCCATATTTTTGTCACTTTAATTACTGGAAGGCAAAAAGGTATTTGTAGTTCACAGCCTTCTTCCTTCTGCTGTGTGTATGTGTTGTGTCTCCCTCTTGTTCAAGGAGTGTCCCATGCTGCTGTCTGCTTTTCTTGCAGTCTCTGTTGGTTTTGTTTGGGTTTTTTTTCAGTATCCATCCTTATGAATAGCTCTGCACCATTTACGGGCTTCTTGGGCTCAAGCTGGAATGATTCCTGTCAGTGTTAGTCAGGCTTTTGAGAGCAACAAAGGTATTTGACAGACTTACTTATTTTCACTTAGTTGCTCTCCAGAAGAGTTAGGAACACCAAGGACAGCACTAACAATATCTTTGTGTAGATTTTGAAAGCCAATGCTCTATTGATTTGTTTTGGAAAATTTACTTTTATAACTCTTAGAACTGGATACTCATATCTTTGGTTTTTAATTGCTGAGGACAAGAATCTGGGAGCTTCAGAGATTAACAGAACACATGACCTTAGTTTCATATATACAGGAGTTTAAGATCTGTAAAAAACCCCACTTGTTTTCTACTGGAATGTTATTTACATAAATAAAAATTACAACAAAATGCTCTGTGTTGTTAAGACATCTTCATGGGAAAATTTAAAAAAACAAACAGAAAAATCTATTTTTAATTGCTCAAGTAGTGTAACAGAGAGAAAGAGGATAAAAAAATTGTTAATCTGTTATGCTGTATATCTCCATGGCTCATTATACTGATGCCTGAAGGATTTTTTTCTGCTTTTTCTCTGAATATTTCTTACACTGTTCCCTATATTCACAAGTATTAGCATGCATACTTGTGATGCTTTAGGTGATAGTTTAGCCTGGTTTCATGGTGTTTAGGAGGCCGGTAGACTAAACACCCCTGAAGCCACGTAGAGCTAGAGACCAAACACCCTGTTTTCGTGAGCCCTCAAGGTCTCCTAGTAGAATAGATTTTGTAAACTAGAAGTTAGCCCACCCAGGCCCCTTATTGGGCCCTTCTGGTAGATATGCTAATGTGTAGAGTCTTTAATTGTATACTGGATTAGGGGGAAGGGGCTTTAGCGACGCGTTCTACCTGGACGGCAGAAGCCATTGAACGGGATCCTATTAAAATACCGAGGTAAACAACCCCCAACCCTTTCACTGTGTCTGAGCCTTTATTTCCTAAGACCAGAAAAAGGCATCAATACTGTTGCTGGGTGAAGATCAATATTGCTGATTAACTTTGAAGTTGACTCTTTCTAGGTGGAATAAATCAGCTTCTCAGTCTGCTAGAATAAAGTGTGAAGTAGATACTTTGAACTGAAAAATTGTGTAAATCTTCTAGTTGCTCTTTTCACTAGAGACTTGAAATCCTAGGAAGCTAATGACAGTGCTGTTGAGGTGTGTGTTTGAAAACATGAAGATAAAGGCAGCATTTTTAGCCTCATTAAGTAACATTTTATAGAAATTCTAATACCTCACTAGTCAAAGCAGGAACAGCATCTGCACCTTTGTAGCGGGCTTTTACTTCTCCTTCAGCTCAAGCAGAAATCAAAAGCTGTCTGGCACTGTACCTCCCAGCTCTGTGCTATCATAGGTTGACCCTGGCTGGAAGCCAGGTGCCTGCCAAAGCCGCTCTTATCATTCCCCTCAGGAGGACAGGGAAGAGAAAATATAGCTGAAAACTTGCAGGTTGAGACAGGGAGATCACTCACCATTTACATGCACAAAAGAGACTCGAACAAAGTAATTTAACTTACTGGTCATCAAATCAGGGTAGGATAATGACAAATAAGAACAAATCTGAAGACCTTTCCCCCACCTCCCCCATTTTCAGGGCTTAGCTCCACTCCCAATTTCTCTACCTCCTCCCCCTGAGCAGTGCAGGGGACAGAGAATGGGGACTGTGGTCAGTTCATAATGCTTTGTTTCTGCCTCCTTCCTCCTTACGTGAATTGGAAGCTAGGAAAAAACAAAAGCCAGTCATCCTGTGTGTGCCATTGCAGCTGATATGTCCTCGAACCAAAGTATTTTATTGATATCTTATGAATGACTGTGACTTCTTCCTTATATCTGTTAGACAAGAATAACAGCACTGGGGAGTTTCCTGGAAAATGGGGAAGGATAAAGAAGGGTCACTCACAACAAGAGAAATAGTAATGAGTTATTAGTGAAATCTGGTATCTTTGAATACTGGAGTAACAATAAGGTGGATTTTTGATTTTTCTGAAGAATAAGGTGCTTTTTAAAAGTGTGTGTATATTGTTGCTCTCTGCACCTATATGTGTTGACTTATGTTTGTAACTTACGATCCAGAGATCTTTCCATTTTGCAATGGTTTCCCAATTCCATTTCATTATAACTGAATATTTGGTAGGAATTCCGTTCGCTTAGCACTGAAAAAGCTCTTTTGAGCCTTAACTGAAATGCAGTTTAAGCTTTTTCTTGGTCAAATACTAAGTTTTTGTGTCCATTCAAAACTACAGAAAGTAGTTTCTTTCCTGTTCTGTACTACCATATAAAAATTGGTAAAACTGTTTGAAATGAGGACTGTGGCTGTAATACTGCCATCTGGGTTTTCAGAAAACAGAAAGCATTTTTTGCTTAGTTTATTAAAACTTGCTGGAAACAGAAGATTGATAATGTTGTGGCTTTTCTGTAGATATCCACCTGAAATAAAAATTATACAGCAAAGACAATGATACCCCCAGAAGAAACGAGGTGGCAGTGTAATGAGAAAATACAGCAATAACTGCTTATTGCTAGATCACTTTTTTCTATTTCTCTTATGTGTAACTTCATGGCAATAGACTACTCTTCCCCTATTCTCAGCATTATAGTGCTGTCACTATTAATTTATTTGACTTTTAGCACAGTGAGGGCAGACCATAGATGACAGTCATACATTTCTTAGCTTGTTCCCAGTGCCTTCCATGCTTAGCATCTGTAGATATCCATCTTATTTTCTTTATTATTTTTTCATGACTTGATTAATTGATGAAAATTTTTCAATCTGTAAATAAACATCTTTTGTTCATTTTAAGTCAAAATGACAAATCTTTTAATTTCTTGCAGTCAAATTTTCTTATAGGGAAAAGACTGAATATGGAGAGTGTTTGTCCATGACCTTGTACTGGGGAAGGAGTCATTCAAAGTCTCTGTGTGGTTTTTATCTGCATTTCTGTAGATAAAATATTAACATTGTTTACATTACTCTTTGCATTTATATGTATTTCTGTTTATTTAAATGTAAAGTAATATTTTATTGCCTTTTATGGTGTGTTGGAATGTTTGAAAAATCAAATACTTTGGATGGTTGTCTATTGCCAAGGAAATGTTACTTTCTCTCTTCTTGCTACTTAGGGTACTAAAAGATGAGGCCAATCCCTCTGAAAATTTTTAATCTTACATAATTAAACTGTCTTGTTATGAAATAAATAAATACTCCCCTTCTGAGTAAGATGCAACTTCTAGTAACTCTTAAGTTGAACAAGATGAGGAGCTTCCTGACTCTTCTTATAATTTTTGTTTAGATAAAGCAGCTATGCCTGTTCAATTGCTGAAGATCATTAAGGGACAAGCTGAGACTCCACTACTAAGCCATTTGCAGAAGGAGAATTTGCAACATTCGCAAGAAGGCTGTGATCACACCTACAAATACATTCAGGTAAACTGACCAGTAAAAAAATTTTGCCTTGCTTTGAAATAGCTTCTGTTACATTAGCAAGGCACTTCCATGTTCCAGCTCAGTTGTCGACTTTCTGCAACTGTGTGTCTTTGTGTTCATCTGTTGCATATCTTTAAGTAGTGGAAAATTATGACCTTTTTGAACTTCATTGCATGTTGCCATTACCTTCATTGATTCGCAGTCCTGCCCCTTTCTCTTGTGTTATCAGACTAAAATGTTATGAGTTTCTCTTTTCGGAGGTTATAAGCTCTGGACCAGTTTAAAAACACATTAATACGCAGAATGCTTTGCTGAAAATTGAGGGCTTGGGGTATTTTGTGGTATTTTGTTTTAAAAATTAGTAATAAGCCCCTCAGTCCTGTTAAAGATCAGATTTCAGAGTAGCGACTTCCAAAGTTCTCCTTTTGTACGAAACGATGCAATATCCAGTTTTATGAAAAGTGTTGTTTGTAGCAACTACCAGCATCAAGACACAATTAGGTTTTTTTATCTTTACCAAGTGTGCACTTATATTTAACAGTAATCCCAAATATATTTCAGATTGGAAGTACAATCCTGCTATACAAGTGAAATGCAGAAATAACCTTTTTCATGCCTAAAACAAGTATTCTCTGTAAAATACAGTGTCAGTTCTTGAGTGTGTTCTTTTTTTATCGTGTTTAACTTTTTTTGTCTGTGGCTCTGAGAATTGTTTTAGGCATCCCTGATGCTTATGTGTCAGGAAATCAGCATTAACCTTGACTTACTTTCATTCTGTTAATGAAAAAAAAACAAGGGGAAGAAATTAAGGCAAGTTGGTTCTATAGAAAACCTAAGTTGTCTTGAATCCTTCAAAAAATGGCACAAACATTTTAAAAATATGAGCTGAACTGATCAAATGTTTTTCTGTATCCAAAACCCATTTTTGCTACCACAGCTGTATATTTTCCATTCCAACTCTAGTGCTTATGTGACCCTGTGATTGAGTCCATTCATGAGAAGGGAGCTGGCAGAAGACCATCCATATTGCTGGAGAGAGGATAATTTTCTGCTGCTCTCACTCTGCACTGGTTCATTGTGGTGTCAGATTGATGCCAGGAGTGGTGCACTTCGGTGTAGAGAAGGAACAAAACTGCCCTGTTTGGAATCAGGCAGCAGTTGAGTGGTATAGGAGATGATTGAGAATGATTCAGCCTCCCTCAGGTCTTGTAAAGGAACAAATGGAAACATGAATAACCACTGATGCTAGCAAACAGGGTTTATTCCTCGGGGTGTAGTTTCCTGTCCCTGTTCACCTGCAGGATATATACACTTTCCTACTTTGAAGAGCTGTGTCTGCAAGCAGCCCTGACATGGAGAAACAGGGATTCTTGTTCAGAAGAAAGTGGTTAAGGAGAGAAAAATGGATTATAAATTAGAAAATGTTTCTGGCAAAATAAATGTTTCCATTCAGAAAGCAGAGCAATTATTACCAGACTATGATTTAAAGCATTGTCCTAGTTTGAAAGACAGGTGTCTGTTAAGGAAGGCAGGAGCCTCCTTTGGAATGGGAAACTGTAACCCTTCTCCCTCCGAATTATTATAAATTTGAAATCAAGAGGTTCTCAGGCAAAGATATGGGAATAGGAATAACAGTTCTTTACTAATACCTAAAACAAAGCTAACAAATAACAACAGCTATGGCATTAACCAACAAACAGAACCAGAAACCCAATGGCAGCCTGCTTGGCTTCAGACACCTTTCCCTTTTGGTGCAGTTCCAGTCACAGCCTGCAGGGGGCGCTTCAGGTGCGGTGGTTCCTTCACAGCTTCGGGGGGGTTCTGGGTGTGATGATTCCCCGGCAGCTACAGGGGGCGCTCTGGGTGTGATGATTGCCCAGTGGCTGCAGGGAGCTCTCTGGGTGTGATGATTCCCCGGCGGCTGCAGGGGGCGCTCCAGCATGAGCTCAGGTAGCACATGGCAATGGCGGCTGCATGAGGCAGGGAGGGATGGAGGAGAGCCTTTGTTTCACAGACCCTCGGGGGGGCGACTGGTGTCAATGCCGCAGCAGGATCTCCGGACACAGCAAGCTGGGATGGTAAGAGGTCCCGGCATGCAGGGGGAGCCCAGTTACAGTGTAGCAAAAAACTCGGAGCGGTGTGGAGGAGCGGGAGAGAGGCAGGCTGGTGGCAGGCAGCTCGGCTCCCGATGGGGGTAGAGAAAAAAACTCACAGCAGAAAGACTGGCAGCTCCGTGCTGGCTTCTCAGTGGCCGTGGGTTTAGCAGACAGCAGCTCCAACCGTCCGGCTCCGAGGGTCCCGAGCAAGAGAGCGACCTCCCCCTGCCCTGCTTTTTCAGTCTCCAAAATCTGGCGTTGTTAGGCCCTGCTTTCATGAGAGGGATTCTGCCCCACCCTACCAAGGAGAAAGGCCCTAGTCCTTTGCTTTGTTCTCTTAAGTACTCAGCTATTAGCCCAGTCATTAGTCCCTTAGCAACCCATGGGAGAAAAATTCCTGAGGAAAAAAAACCAAAAAACTAGATCCAAACTCTAACAAGCATACATGCAGTGCTATAGCTGATTCTGAAGGGGAGATTGTGTAGAATGTCTTTCTCAGACTTCTGTCTTATGTTAAGAGAACTTCATGCTGCTGCTGACATGGATTAGTAGATAACTAAAACAGCTTGGCATAAAAACAGCACAACTGGAGAGCTGATAAAGCTGGTGCTAATGCACAATTAAATGTGAAGGAAAATCCAGTTCTGCAGGCTGAGCTTGTAGTGAACCTTAGAATGCCCTGATGTTGGAGAATATCCTTCTCCAGCTGCACAGACATTAAGTGGGTGAGCAATCCAGGCCCCTTAGACAAGAGCTAGGCCTCTGCTCAAGGTTATTCTCAAGACAACTGTGGGAAAGAGAGACATGAAAGCTGAAAACAAGCTGCAGGTGTCCAAAGATTAACTCTGTTACTGTTGTTGCCTTCTGATACCAGTTTGGTGTTTTAATTAGAATAGAGAGAGCTCCAGTGGGAAACTTCTGTGAGGAATAATGTTTTGAGCACGGACAGCATTATAAAGAGTGTGGACTTCCTGACAATAAACGAGGTTGATTTATCACTCACACTGAGTCGGCGTCTTGCTTCTCTCGCCACCGACAAATGGTGACCTCGACGTGCGGGACAGGACCGGCGAGATTGGGAAAGCACCGGTAGCAGCAACTGGGGAGCGAAGATCTATACCTTTTGCATGGCAAAGGGTTGATCCGATAGCTCGGGCCTCGGGAGAAAGGCCCGCCACCCGAAAAGGCTACACTCTGACAAGCTGCGTGGCGATTGTGGATTCAGCAGGAAGACGCGGGGGGGCCAGCGCAGAACGACCCAGCCCCGGCCAGTGTGGGAACACGCAGAGGCCGTTGCGATCACCTAGTAGTAGTAAACCAGCTGGACGAAGATGGATCAAGAGGTAGCCCTAGATTTATTAACACGCTTTTTAGAAAAGCGGGGAGTCAGCAAAGACACCCTAAAGCAGGTAGCAGGATTAGTTACATTAGGGGTGGCAAAGGGTGGTTTCGGGGACCCTAATACGATTTTTGACCTGCCAGAATGGCGGAAGTATGGTGATCAGTTGTTTGAAGGCATTTTAGACAGCAACAAGGTATGAGCTAAGCTAGGGAAGCCCTGGAGGGAGGTAACAACCTGTTTGCAAAGATACCAGGCAGAGAAAAAAGTTGCTGCCGTTGCCACCGCGAAACTAGAAGGGACCACGGAGGGAAGTGGGGGGGCCCCGGGAGTTGAGCGCCCTATCCCGGGAATGCTCGGAATTGGTAACGAGACGCCCAGCCTGCTGACAGTAGGGAAGTGTGTGGTGCTGGGGGTGCACGGATCGCCGGCCGAGCATGGGGTTGCCTCAGAGGCAGCAACAGCTTGCACAGGGCTACCGGCCCCCTCGGCGCCCGCGCCGCCGGAGCCAGAGGAGGGGTATGCGCCCCTCTCCTGTGCCCCATCCGGGCCCCAGGGGGAGGACCAGCCGCCTGAACCCCCTCCCCCTCGCTGGGTGGAGGCTTTCTCCCTTTTTGGCAGAATATGCAAAACGGGAAAGTGCAGGGAGGGAGGCGCAGGATAATGATGCCTTTTTTCTGGTCTTAGGAAATAAAGGCTCAGACACAGTGAAAGGGTTGGGGGTTGTTTACCTCGGTATTTTAATAGGATCCCGTTCGATGGCTTCTGCCGTCCAGGTAGAACACGCCGCAAAAGCCCCTTCCCCCTAATCCAGTATACAATTAAAGACTCTACACATTAGCATATCTACCAGGAGGGCCCAATAAGGGGCCTGGGTGGGCTAACTTCTAGTTTACAAAATCTATCCTACTAGGAGACCTTGAGGGCTCACGAAAACAGGGTGTTTGGTCTCTAGCTCTACGTGGTTTCAGGGGTGTTTAGTCTACCGGCCTCCTAAACACCATGAAACCAGGCTAAACTATCACCTAAAGCATCACAAGTATGCATGCTAATACTTGTGAATATAGGGAACAGGGTACGACATATTCAGGAGAAAAAGCAGAAAAAAATCCCTCAGGCATCATTTCCCCCCTTTTAGAGACTAACAAGATTCTACTTGGTCTAGTCTCTACTCTACCTTACTTCATTCTACATTACCCACAGTATCGGTTTACACAACCGGCCGACATGCAGGCTACTATACAGATAACAACTACAATTACAACTACTAAAAATGTTTCTCTTATCCAGGCCCAGTTTGGTAACCATGAGGTAAGGGTGTCAAAGATCTGGTCAAATTTTAAGGTGTCATTTTTGGAAGCTATTTCATGCAAAATTTGAGTTCCCCTCCAAATTTCATTCACATCTTTTCTAACCCTTCCACTTTGGTCCACATTTTGGACTACAGCCTTGTGTAAATCATGGGACAAACCCTGAGTCATAGTTACCATTTGGGCAGATAACAGACATGTAAAGAACAGTTTAAACCCCATCCTCCTGATCTGTATCAGTCTTTGCTTTCTTGATGGTCTCGGGAGCCGAAGCCTTCTTCACTCTGGAATAGTGGATCCACGGTCCCTTGCCGGCAACTTTGACTGCAGTGAGGGTGGTCAGCAAAACTTGGAATGGTCCCTTCCACTTGGCTTGCAAGGGGTCACCGTCCCACCACTTGATGTAGACCCAATCTCCGGGCTGGAACTGATGAGCTGGTGTGTCCAGTCCTATTGGCCTGGACAACACGACAAATCTCTGGAGCTTCTGCAAAGTGGAACTCAAAGCCATTAAGTATTTCTGCAAATCAGCTTTACCCTTCACATGAATCTCTCCCGGGATATGTGGAGCCTGATAAGGCCTGCCATATAATATTTCATAGGGACTTATATTGTCCCTTCACCTTGGCTGTATGCGGGTTCTCAGCAAGGCTATTGGCAGGGCTTGGACCCAGGTCATGGATGTTTCTTGACAAATTTTACAAATCTGGGTTTTGAGGGTTCCATTCATACGCTCAACCTTGCCACTTGCCTGGGGCCTGTATGGTGTGTGCAGGTCCCAGGCAATTCCCAGGACCCTGCTCACTTCCCCAACTACCGTTGCAACAAAGTGAGTTCCCCTGTCCGATGACATTCCTAGAGGAACCCCAAACCTTGGAATTATATGGTTCAGCAAGGCTTTCACTACTTCTCTTGCTGTGTTTGAGCGACAGGGGTAAGCTTCAGGCCATCCACTGAAGGTGTCAACCAGTACCAGTATATACTTACATCCCTCTTTGCGTGGCATCTCAGCAAAATCGATCTGCCAATAATCTCCCGGGAGATCTCCTGTTTTTGTCACTCCTAACACAACCCGTTTGCTCGTGTCAGGATTGTTTTTACGACAGGTATCTCACTTGCCGGTTATAGACTGCACGATATCTGTCATCCCTCTCCCTATTACCACCTTTCTAAGATGTTTTAAAAGATTTTCTGTTCCCCAGTGAGTACTTTCATGCTCTCGCTGGGCTATTTCTCGAAGGAGGAAGGGTGGAACTACAACCTGTCCTGTTGAGGTAACGGCCCACCCCCCTTCTTTGATCTCAGCCTTAAGGTGTTTAATTAATTTGTGATCCCCCTGATCATATTTTGGGGTAAACTCTGACAAATCTATTTCTTTCTGTGGTATCACTGCAAAAATGCCTTTTTCTGCAACCCCTCTTGCTGCTTCATCAGTGAAGCGATTTCCCAGTTCAGGGGCTTTCTTCCCTTTTTGATGGCCTTTGCAATGCATGACAGCTACTTCGGTTGGCTTCCAGATACTCTGCAGAAGTGCAAGAATCTGTTCAGCATGCTTAATCTCATTACCTTGTGCAGTCAGCAGGCCACGTTCCTTCCAGATAGCTCCATGGGCATGAACAACACTGAAGGCATATTTGGAATCTGTCCAGATGTTTACTTTCTTTCCCTCACTCAGCTCTAGAGCTCTTGTTAGTGCAATGAGTTCGGCTTTCTGTGATGATACATCTGGAGGCAAAGCTTTTGCCTCTATGACTTTATCTGTGGTGGTTACAGCATAGCCTGTCATTCTCTTACCATTTCTCATGAAGCTGCTTCCATCGGTATACAGCTCCCAGTCTGGGCTCTTCAGGGGAATGTCCTTCAGGTCTGGTCTGCTAGAATAAGTCTCCTCTATTGTCTGTAGACAATTATGTTCAGGCATGCTGTCAAGTAATGTGGATGACAAAAACATTGCAGGGTTTACCACAGATGTTGTTTTCAGAGTAACATCATCCTGTTCCAGCAACACAGACTGATACTTCAGCATTCTGCTAGGGGATAGCCAGTGATTCCCCTTCTGTTCCAGCACAGTTATTACTGCATGGGGTACATACACGACAATGTGCTGCCCAAGGGTGAATTTACGGGCCTCCTGTATTAGGAAGACAGTTGCTGCCACAGCTTTCAGGCATCCAGGCCACCCTTGACTAACACTGTCCAGCTGTTTTGAAAAGTAGACTACAGCTCTTCGCTGGTCCCCAAGGTGCTGTGCTAGTACTCCCAGAGCAGCATTCAGTCGCTCATATGTAAAGAGTTCAAAAGGCTTAGTCAAATCCGGCAGCCCCAAGGCTGGGGCAGACATTAGGGAACGTTTCAGCTGTTTGAAGGCAGCCCTTGCACTTTCTGTCCACATGATTGTTCCCTTTTCGGCTGCCTTAAGGACCTCATACAGAGCTTTTACCAGCAGTCCATAGTTTGATATCCATAGGCGACACCAACCTACCATTCTCAGGAAGGCTTGCATTTCTCTCACAGTGTGGGGCTCTGGAAGGTGACAGATAGCTTCCTTCCGCTCTTTGCTGAGTTGTCGGTGTCCACGGAAAATTTCCAGCCCCAGGTAAACTACTGTTTCCCTGGCAATCTGGGTCTTCTCTCTCGAGACCCGATAACCACTCTCACCCAAAAAGTTCAACAGACTTACGGTTAGCTGGATACACTCATCTCGCGTTCTGGTTGCTACTAGGATGTCATCAACATACTGAAGAACAACTCCTCCTGGCTCCTGTTTCCTCCAGTCCCCCAGTTCCTTTGCCAGCTGGTTTCCAAATAGCGTGGGACTATTCTTGTAGCCTTGAACCAATACTGTTCAGGTGAGCTGGGTCTTCCTTCCTGTATCAGGGTTTTCCCACTCAAAGGCAAAAATTTCTTGGCTGTCCTTGTGCACAGGAATGCAGAAAAAGGCATCTTTAAGATCTAAAACAGTGAACCACCCCAATTCGTCTGTTAGTGTAGTCAAAAGTGTGTAGGGATTGGCTACAACTGGATGTATGTCTTCTGTTATTTTGTTAATCTCTCTTAGATCCTGCACTAATCGATAACTCTTACCATCTGCTTTTTTCACTGGTATAATTGGGGTGTTATACTTGGATTCACATTCCACTAGCAACCCAAATTTGAGAAACTTCTCAATTATGGGTGCTAGTCCTCTGCGACCTGCTAATTTCAAAGGGTATTGTTTTTGCCTTACCGGTGTAGCTCCTGCTTTGAGTGTAATACTTACAGGTTCAGCTCTTTTGGATCTCCCAGGGATATCATTGGCCCATACTGTAGGACTGACAGCATCTTCTATTTCTTTGGGAATTTCTCCATGGCATTCCTGTATAAGAACAGCTGCTGCTTCTATGAATTTAGATTCAGGAATTATGACTTTTACCCCCCCGTCTCTGGAGAATTTAATTTCTGCCTCTAATTTCTCTAATAAATCTCTGCCCAATAATGGCATTGGTGAATTTGGCATATACAGGAACTGGTGTGTCACCCAGTGTTTTCCCGATTTAAATTTTAAAGGTTGGAAAAAAGGCCGTGTTTCACTTACCCCGGTGGCTCCTACCACATCCACAGTCTCTTGGCTCAGTTTACCTTTTAAAGTATTTAATACAGAATAGGTCGCCCCGGTGTCCACCAGAAATTCAACATCCTCATTTCCCAGCCTAACTGTAACTGAAGGCTCTGCTGGGGGTGATGCCCTTGATTGCTGTCTATCATAATCCACAGCTAGTTCCGGAGCTGGGGGTGTCTTTTTTGTTCGTGCTGGACACTCATTTTTCCAGTGTCCCTTCTGCTTGCAAATGGCACATTGGTCCTCAGCTAGAGGAAAACGGGGTCCCCTCTTTGGTGAGTTGGATGACTTTCCCTCATTGTGGTTTTTCTTATGGTGGGGCTTGTTCTGTTTGTTCTTATCTACTGAATCCCTGTTCTGATATACTTGCCAGGCTATTTTCAGCATCTCACTTATATCCATTACCCCCCTTTTTTGCAGTTTTTTCCTTATATCATCTGTTGATTGGCCCATAAAAATGTAAGTTAACTGGTACTTCTGATCAGGTGCTTCGAAGTTCAGAGTTGTGTATTTCTGTGCAGCCTCTTTCAGTCTATTCAGAAACTCTGTAGGAGTCTCATTTGGATTTTGTTTGATCTCAAATAATTTAGAAAAATTCACTGCTTTAGGAAGGCCACATCTCAACCCATAAACCACCCATTTCTGAAACTGCTTTAATTTTGCCATTTGCTCAGGGACATTGGGATCCCAGCCAGGGTCAGCGAGTGGGTATATGTCATTAGGCATCCCTTGGAGAGTTCCAGCTGCAATTTGGGCCTGTATAGCATCTATGGCAGCTTTATTAACCATCTCCCTTTCTGTGCTATCTAGTAATTCATCCAGCATCACATTCAAGTCTCCCCAATCAGGGTTTTGAGCTCTTATAGCCCTCTCTACCCGTATGGCTACTTTCTCTGGGTTGTCACTATACTTTCCAACAGAGTCTTTCCATGTCAGTAGCTCTGCAAGAGAGAATGGTGTCTTTATATAAATCACTCCCTGGTTTCCCACAGCCTGTCTCAGAGGCACTTCTAGAGCAGGCCCTTCCCTTCCCATTTCATCTCTTTTTGATCTCGTGCTCCCTGCAATTGGACTAGCAGCACTTATAGCTTCTTGGGCTATTTTTCCCCTCCTCCTGCCACCCTCCTCTTGGGAACCATCTGTATCTACATCATCCCATTCCGTTTTAATCCTAGCACTGGCAGAGCGGTGGAGGGGGAATCCCGCATGGTTGTCTCTGTCCCCCCTTTCGGAAAAGTAACTTGGATCAGGCACGTCCCACCCGCCTCTGGTCCGGGTAGCTTTGCCCCTCTCCCCAACACTGGAGGAGCGGCGAAGCCGAGATCGAGGGTACCTCGATCGAGGGTACTCATCCCAGGCTCGGGCCAGGTCGGGTGGCAAGGGCCAGTTAGGCTCTGCTCCCGGTCCACGCCCCCCCCAGGGGCGGTCAGGAGCCGGCAACAAGCCAGCCCCCTCTCCACCCTCTCCGTGCCTTCGCCTGCCCCCTGTGTGGTCAAGGGGCCAATCGGCCTCCGCTTTCGGTCTTGTGCCCACCCCGTGGGCGGTCAGGAGGCAAGGGCCAGTTGGCCTCTGCCCCCGCCCTGTGCCCGCCCCGTGGGCGGTCAGGTGGCGAGGGCCACCCGGCCTCTGCCCCCGCCCCGTGCCCGCCCCGTGGGCGGTCAGGTGGCAAGGGCCAGCCCGCCCCCTCCCCACGCCTTTCCCCGCCCCCAGAGTGGTCAGGGGGCGAGGGCCTGCTTGCCTCCCCCCCCGCCCCACGCCCAGCCCCCGGATGGTCGGGGGGCCGGTTGGTCTCCGCCCCCGCCCCCGCGTTCAGAGTGGGCGCGGGAGGAGGAGGAGGAGGAGGGGGAGGGGGAGGGGGTGGTGGCGCTGGCGCCGGCAGAGCCGGCGGAGCCGGTGGGGGTGGGGGCGCTGGTTGCGGAGCCGGTGGGGGTGCCGGTTGTGGAGCCGGTGGGGGTGGGGGCGCTGGCTGCGCGCCTCCATCCCCCGCCCCCAACTGCACCGGCTGTAATGGCGGCGGTGGCACGGGGGGCGATCCCCCCCCGCCCGTGCGCAGAGCTGGGGCCACCATGTCCATAACATCTGTTTCCTCCGTTTCATTAGTCACTAGCTGCCTTCTCCTCCTCCTCACGTTTCTTCTCCCTTTTACAACCATCTCCAAACAGCCTTTCTGCACCTCATACGCCTCCTCTCTATTCAGTAATATGGTAAAAAGTTTTGCGTATTTTAACTCATCAAACCTGCGCTGAGCTCGCAGTTCTACCATCAGCTCTGTGTCTATTTCATTTTCTAGACTCCCAAAGCGTGGCCACACTCTCTGTCCTCCTAATTTTAATGTCGGCCAGACCCGTGTACAGAGTCTTATCAGCTCCTGTGTGTCCAGGGGGGTTCTCCTTCCTGTTAAATATCGCCAGTTTTTCAATACCAGATCTAATGGAGATTGCCCAGGGACTTGTACATTCTCTGAAAAGTTACACCCCATTTTACTTATAAAAAGAAATCGGCCAGGAAAAAACAGTCTCTCTCTCTGGTGGTAACTGCTTAGAACCGAGCCTTAAACAGCCAAACTGCACGCACGAGAAAACTTGTTAAAGTTTTCTCAACCGGGACTCGAACCTGCGATTCCCGGCTTCGTCGTTTTCAGTTCAGCGCCTTAAGCCACTGAACCAACTTGTTGTTGTCCCCACCCACCAAACTCCCGTGGTTTAACTGGAGAGCGTCCTCTCCTTACCACGATTTTGCAGGAAGTTAATTTCCCCCCTTTCTAGGGGCCTCTCAGACCCCCCCCCGCCCAACCTCCCAACCTCCCTCCTGGTGCTAGCACAATACCGAAGTACGTCTCCCCCGCTTTCACTCACCTTTTTCGTGCTTTCAGGCGCTGGGTCCTAGAGCCCAGTCACAGCCTTGGACTGCCGCTTAACCCCGTAGGTGCCGCGAAGGGGCTAGGCGAGATATTCTCAGCCCAAAACTGCAACTCTTCGGGGTCTCTAGGGTCCCGGCGGAGTCGCCAATGACTGATGCCTTTTTTCTGGTCTTAGGAAATAAAGGCTCAGACACAGTGAAAGGGTTGGGGGTTGTTTACCTCAGTATTTTAATAGGATCCCGTTCAATGGCTTCTGCCGTCCAGGTAGAACACGCCGCAAAAGCCCCTTCCCCCTAATCCAGTATACAATTAAAGACTCTACACATTAGCATATCTACCAGGAGGGCCCAATAAGGGGCCTGGGTGGGCTAACTTCTAGTTTACAAAATCTATTCTACTAGGAGACCTTGAGGGCTCACGAAAACAGGGTGTTTGGTCTCTAGCTCTACGTGGCTTCAGGGGTGTTTAGTCTACCGGCCTCCTAAACACCATGAAACCAGGCTAAACTATCACCTAAAGCATCACAAGTATGCATGCTAATACTTGTGAATATAGGGAACAGGGTACGACATATTCAGGAGAAAAAGCAGAAAAAAATCCCTCAGGCATCAATAAGCTGGGCGGAAGTAGAACAGAAAGCTTTAGAAGAGGGGGATGTGAAACTAGCTCAGGACGCTAGAACTTTAAGCCGAGCAGAAGTGGTGTTTCCAGTGCTGTTTGAGCCCCTGCAGGAGGGAGGGCAGCAAGCTACCCACATGGCAACCGATTGGAAGTTACTCACACAGTTACGTTCCACGGCTAGTGAGTCAGGGCTGCACGTGGAGCCCACCAAAATGATGTTAAATTATATTTGGGGAAGTGCTATACTGTGCCCTGAGGACATCAAGGGTATTATTAGAATGATTATGACCCAGTTGCAGCAACTGCTGTGGCAGGCTCATTGGCAGCAGCTGTGTCACGAATCAGCCAATCAACCTAGAGCTGAGAATGACCCCCTGTGGGGAATCATTCCCGAGCAGCTGATGGGCCATGGACAGTGGTTCAATATAGTTGCGCAGATACAGCTAGGGCCAGAAATTATGCTAGAAGCCATACGAACAGCAAGGGAAGCTATAAACAGGGTGCATACTGCTCCTCCTACACCCTCTTATATGTCCATTAAACAGGGCAAAGAGGAGACATTTGCTGCCTTTGTGGACAAGGTCTCCGCAGCTATCACAGCTTCTGGGATGCCGCAGTGGATGCAAGGGGCACTGTTACACCAGTGTGTTTTAGAAAATTGTAATCAGCAGACAAAGAACATTCTTGTTACGCTCCCCGCATACGCCTCCATTGAGGTCATGTTAGAAAGGATGAGCCGAGTGCCGGTGGGAATGCAGGCATTTATAGCGGAAGTAGTCACCGCCATGGGAGACAAAATAGGTGAAATGACAGTCCAGGCCCAGACGCAGGCCCTTAGCGCAGAGGCGGGTGGGTCACGCCTAGGCAGAGAGCCCCGGTGCTTCGGGTCTGGGGAAAAGGACGGAAGGGATGGAGATAGATGAAGGACAGCTGACAGTCCTAGACCTCTTCCAACTTATCATCTCTGTGAGAGAATTGAACTGTGATAATTCCGTTATTCGGAATCTCCTGAAATGGACTTAAGACTGTAGGCTAACCCTGAGAGCGAGGGTAGCCTTTCAAATACCCGTCTGAGAGACAATTAAGAAGGCACTGTGAGACGCGATCGGTAATAACCGAACAGCCTTACCTGAGTCTGCGAGAACAGCTTTGCAATCAGACTCTCTTCTACAATCCGTCAGGGAAGAAGAAACAAAAAAAGTGATGTACTGGAAAAATTTCGACATGTTTAACAGATTAGAGAGCCCAGCCCGCGAGCCTCCAATAGCGGCCACCCCTCCCCGCAGCGGTTTCGGGTTTCTCCCCATGGCCGCTGCAACCAGCGGCGGCTCCTGCCCTCGGCTCCGACGGCATCTCAGTGCGCCGGGGGTGGGAAGCTGCGGAGACCGCGCGGCTGCCCGTCCCTAGAGCCGGCAGCTGTGGTGACACGGCTTCTCTTCCGGGTGGGCAGTGAGAAGCCTCTTTTCCCAGCAGGGACTCAGTGACAACAGTTTTCCCTAACCACCGGGACCGCGAGCAGCTCGCCTGCTGGTGACCGGGAAACGGGAAGAAGAGCGCAGCCACCCGCCGCGCTCCGACAACAGTACTGGCCCCAGCACTCTCTATGCCTGCGCCAGCGCCCTCAGCCACCAGTGCTCCAGCGTCAACCCCTGGGTGCACTTTTAATCGGTCGCTTTTCTGCAAGTATCAAAACTGTTCATATTGTCTCGTGTAATTGATGCTGACTTTACTGGTGAAATTTGTGTTAACAAGAAGAAATATGGGAAATCTAGGTTGTTACAAGACTTGCACTTACTCAGTGCAAAAAGAAAAAGGGGGAGACGGGGAGGACAGAGAAAGTGAGAATACTGGAATGACTGTTCACAAGCATCCAGCCCACAACAACAATTCAACAAAAACAAAAAATTGAAAATGTGGCAGAAATGATCCAGAAAGGACGCAGCAGAGTTGTACACCTAACAGGCCGGGGCCAAAGCGGGGCCGGGGCCGAGCAGAACAAGGAAGTTTAGGCAAAATGTAAACTGCTCAATAAACAAGATCTAAACGAGTGGTAAACTAGATTTACCCAAATTGTAAACCTAATTAGATAAACACAATGAGTTACCTTTGTATTGTTTGTTAATTAATGATGGGAATTATCTTGCTAGATAGAAATGAATAACTGGAATTGTAATCTGTTCTTACCGTTTTTTCCTGTTGAGTTTTATACCTACAGCTGAACTTGGAAGTACAGTAATCCCGGAGAAGATAGAGCAAAGAAAAGATGGATCTGTGTGCTTGCAGCTTGCAACACTGTTTTCAAACATCTCCCAAGCGATCACCCCTGATGTATTAATAGTTATAAATATGTTGTTAAAGTTTAAATGCTATTAGGTTTATTAAGTTCTGTTACAGTTAAGTATTAGAACTAGGTTCTATAAAAGTTAACTACAACTATGCATAGCTATGTGTGTTATAGCAAGGATTAAGTTCTGTTAAGATTACGTACGTAAACTCATGCATATGCAATCTTTTAATTATCATGTTCATGGTACCATGGTCTTTTTAGTCAAAAGTAGTTGACAACATCTGTTATTTTACAGTCTGCACAACCTGTGTTATGTTTATGTAACTGTCTCTATTATTCGCTCAGATTTAAGTAACCTTCTTAGTTGTTGTTTCTAACAGTTTTCTCATAAGATCTGTGTTAGGGAAATCCCTCCAGTTGGAGCCCTGGCTCTGCCCAAGCCTCAACTCTCCCTGGTCGGACATCTACCAACAGACCCAGGTGTTTCTGCATCCAAATCGTACTTAAGTCGGGTTTGACTTAATAATTGGAATTTATATCAGCTGGATCCCTTTTGGGGTAGACTTGGAGACCCTATCTGGAAGGGCTTTCCATGTCTTCACTGAAACAAGGCAGCTGTTGCAGACCCTGGATGTTAGTATAGTATTCCAGACTTCAGTAAGGTATTACCCTGATTGACAGCCTTCAGAGACGAAGTAATTGAGACTAATTTGCTGAACTATTGGGTAATGAAAAATCACAAGATCACCTTAGAATGTTTAGCATATAAGTGTTAGAAGTATTCTTATGTCTAGTTATGTGTGTTTCTTACTGCGCTACCTATGACAAATGGCTGGTAATGCCATAAACAAACTCATACTGATTAAAACAGAAAGGGGGAATTGTAAGGTTACACTATGTGTGTTAAATCATGAAAAAGATACAGATAGTAGAATCACCTTTAAGAGACTGGTTAACAAGCTTAAGTTTTAAAGACTGGTTAGTGAACTTTGTAAAAATGAAATTGATAGTTTTAGTAATTATTATAATCATAAGTGTATTATTGCCATGTGTAGTTAAGTGTTTGATGAATACAGTAGAAAAAATCATAAACCAGGCCTGGATTGCTCAAAGAAAAGTAGGGGGATATGTTGGAGAATATCCTTCTCCAGCTGCTCAGACATAAAGTGAGTGAGCAATCCAGGCCCCTTAGACGAAAGCTAGGCCTCTGCTCAAGGTTATTCTCAAGACAACTGTGGGAAAGAGACATGAAAGCTGAAAACAAGCTGCAGGTGTCCAAAGATTAACTTGGCAGAAGAAACTGTTACTGTTGTTGCCTTCTGATATCAGCTTGGTGTTTTAATTAGAATAGAGAAAGCTCCAGTGGGAAACTTCTGTGGGGAATAACGTTTTGAGCACGGACAGCACTATAAAGAGTGTGGACTTTCTGACAATAAATGAGCTTGATTTATCACTCACATTGAGTCGGCGTCTTGCTTCTCTCGCCACCAACACCCTGATGATAGGTTATCTTAGTGTTGGCACACTGTCACTAGACCTGCCAAAATAGGGATCAGGTCCAGCTTTGACAAGGAGGGAAGGACAGAGGAGTATTTTTATGAAATGTGTTCTGGGAAAAGCAACAAAAAACATTTGGGATGGTTCTGTCTGACTTGTGTGCCTCAGTCCTTTCATTCATCTTCATGTTTTTATCTTCCTGGCACCTCTTTGAAAACTGCAAGTTTCAAATTTGTGGAAAAACAGCACAAGGAATGTTTGTACCTCCTCGGTCATCGTGTCTGTTAACTAAGCATGGTACCTTCTCCTATTAGTTCATCATCCTCTGGATTTTGCTGTGGCAAATCTGAACCAAACCTGAAATCAGCTGCCAAATCAGCTATAGAACCAAACTCAGGGAACGAGGCCTTGTAAGGAAGGAGACACATGCACTAGAATTGTCCATGGTCAGTTTGAGAGTGAGTCTAGTGTCATATGGAATTTGGAGGGTGTTGGGGAAAAGTTTGCTTCTGAACTCAATAAGCAGTGCAGGATTTGTGAGGGAAGAGTCAATTAGAGCAAGTTTTGATAAGGAAGGTTCTTTTTGAAGTTTGGTGCCCAAGAGTTTCAGGCATGTGGAGAAAGCAAAGGGCAGTATGAGGAAGTGGGTAGTAGCTGGGGAAGAGAACTATAGTGTAGGTGTTTGGGATACAGAGGAAAGTGGAGGGGCCAGACTGTTACAGCAAACAATGTGGTCCCAGAATTTGAATGCTCTTTGGATGATACTGGGATGTAAAAGGAAAAATAAAAAGTAAAGATGGTCAAAAAGCAGTCACTATTGCATCAATGAATTCCACTTTTAAATAGTGTGCTGGTTAGATCAAAATTTCTTACTAAGAAAAAAATATGTAAATGTTTTGTGTTCCTGAGGTGACTGTTTCATTTCAAAGACTTTATTACATGAAAAAAATCTGTAGCCTTTTATTTACCTGTGAGTACAATTCAAGACAATCTCAGAAAGAACAATTATATATATATGTATGTGTCTGTGTGTATATATATATATTAAGTTCCTACTTTTCACAGAGAAGACTAATGAGTTTTGTAAGAAGACTTAATTGTCAAATTATTTTGGAAATCAGCATCTGTAAATAATGTTGAGGTTTTGTGGAGTTGTATTATTTCTTTATAGAACAGATAGTAAAATCTTGTTGAATTTGATTTGGATTTCTCCAGTTAGCATGTTGTAGGACAAATTTTACTCTGAAAGGCCTCTGGAGTAACAATTCCCTTCTGCATATTTTATCCTAATTTGGTTTAAAAAGTATTTGCTAGCATTCAGGTCAAACTTCCCACTGAATATGTGTACTGTAAAATCACTGTGATTTACCTGACTGTCCTCTTAATGTTGCATTTATCGACATACTGCAGTGCTCTCTTTTTACAAGAAACCTTTTAGTCTGTTTTTGTGCTGTTTGTGTAGGTTTTTTTAAGCATTTTTTAGAGTCTGTTTTCAATATTCTTATTTTTCTTTATTGAACTAATTTTTGTGGTTTTATCAAGAATCACCTTTCTAACTAGATGTGTTGGTTCCGAAGAGATGTTAACATCGCTGACGTTGCTGATTTGTGATTCATTGAAACTTCAGCATCACAATCAAAAGAGTATTTTTAATTAATTGTTAAATCATAGCATCTTTTAGAGCATTTGTATTATTGCCAAATAATTACGACACTACCGTTTCAAAACTTTGTAATGCTCTTCTCACAGCTGTATTTTTTTTCACAGAAGATTATTCATCTTCATATGCGTCTGTTATATCTTGATGGCATTTTTGTTCTGATATTTATGTTGTAATCCTTTGTCAATATTTTTGGAGAAATTGCTGTATCTTTTAAGATTTTGATCACTGCCTCTTTAGATGCCTTTCAGGTTTTTGTGCTAAAACTCCAGTCTTTTTTGCTATTTTTGTAACTAATTAGTTACATGTATAGTTCCATAGATACTGATTTATTGTTTATCATCTAGTCATTAGCATCTAAGTAGTATCAACATGTAATACTTCCTTTGTTATATCTCAAGAATGTTGCTTTTTAGTGCTGTCTATAGCAGTTGGTTTTTGGTATTTTTTGTTAGGAACACAGATGGCAATTCGTGCTTATTCCTTAAATTCTGCCCTTTTTATCTTACAGATGTTTCAGCTGTTGTCAGTATTTCAGTAACTTAGAGGCATACAGTCTTAGTTCACAACATTTTGTTTTATTTTTTGCTTTGTAGGGAGTAGTTACTCTTTCCTACCCATTAACAAAGCTTGGAGATGGAACAGACTTTTTCAAGATTGTTCTTCAAGGCACTACATTTAAGTATACATTTTAAATTTATGGTACTACATCAGTAGTACCTGCTTTTGTGCAGTGTTGAGTAGAATGTTAGATTTAAAATACTCTCTAAAACTGTTCATTTTCTGCAAAAATAAGTTTATCTTAAACTTAAGCCAGGTAAGTTAATGGAAACAATTCAGTCTTTATATTTCAGTAGACTTCTTGTTGCATAATTTTTTAAAAGACTGTCCTGTAAGTGTATTAGCTATATGTGTAGCTTTAATAGTGTACTTTCAAACTGCTTGTCATAAGGACTAAGAAAATTGCACACATAGTAGTTACCACATAATATATGTAGCATATACTATGTAAGGGCACATTTAATATAGGTCAGTATTTTGATTAGCAGCAAAATTTTTGTTTCATTCTGTTTTAAGCATTAAAAAAGGAAATTTCACCTTACTACTCAAGTATTTGAACACCAGTAGCTAGATTAGCACTTTGAAAGACCTAAGTTGTTCATCATGTAATAAATGACATGAAAAAATATTATGTTCCTTTTAAGTCTTAAGCTTATCATCCCCTCCAGTCAGGAAGGTGGAGGAGGTAATTTGTCAGGGGTCTGTTGGATTCAAGGAACTTTCCATTTCCTTCCATTTCATTCTCAAATTTTCCTTACAGTGGCTAGAGAATCATCACATGCTCCCTCTGAGCCTGCTGACTCCTGTGCCTGAGCAGCAGGTCTGGGGTGTGCAGGTCCTGCCTGGTGACGCTGCTAGAGGCAGCTCTGGTGTTAGCAGAGCTGAATGAAGCTGTTGGGACCTTAGTCAGTCTCCCTGCTGGCTTCAGGGTTCTCAGAGGAATGCTTCACCTCCCTCAGTCTTGCTGATTTCAGTGACTGTTCAGGAGAGGGGAGTTAATGCCCATTCTCCACGGAAACATAAGTTTGCACGTCTAAATCATTGATATTGTTTTTGAAACTGTAAAATGTGGAAAACTCTTAAAATAACAACATGATTTCTGCTTCAGTCCTCCTGGAAGGCTATTAATTAATATTTCTGTGTCCTAGAATATCTTCAGTTTATAATAGATTCTACAATAGAGTCTGTGTTAATGTGGCTAATATTTCCTCTCTAACACTATACATTGAACTATCCAAGTGCAAATCTTTTTCTGTTTAGTTGTACGCTGGTGTACAATGTGCACATTTTAATCCTCTTATGAAGAATATTCTGAGTAATATATCTGTAGTTAGCACATTTGCTGTTTGTACATTAATTGAAAGGTGTTAGACTCTGTAGATCAACTTGTTTTGTAGATCTCTTTCCGTTGCTGTTTTGTTTTGAAGAAGATATAGTGATTGGAATCACTTTTGCTTTTTTTCCTCTAGATTTGGATGACTTGTGTTCCCCTATCAACAGCATCAATGTTTTAATATATGGAAAAATGACAGAAGATTGTGCAAAAATTATACGTCATGGGGTAAAAAACCACCAAAACATATATACATATATATTCTTGTTTTAGGAATTGTTTTTCACAGATTCATGTTGACGTCTTGTCTTGTCTCAGTCTACCTATCCCTAAAATTAGAAATAGTCTGTTCAGTCCCTTCAGATCTATAAATATGAACTAGAACCAAAAAAGTATTTGCTTATGTAAATTCTTTCTCACACTAATATTGAAATAAAGCAATTCTTTTTATCAGTACTGTTTACCTAGCAAGCAAAGGATCATGAATATGGATAATAGAGAAGTCACCCATTTATATTAATATTTTGAATGTTTTGCCATTTGATGAAATATATTTTAGAATTAAATTCACTTAAAAGACAGTTGCACTAAAAGATTTAAAAAAATTAGAAATTCAAAACTATGCATACAGGGTTTTTTCACTGACTTGGTACTGGTGTCTTGCTTTGTCAGAGATAGAAATTTGGTTTGATTAGCTCCAGGTAAAAGACTTAGACACGTCAGCCTGTGAGTTTGAGACAGTGAGTTACCACTAAAAAAGGAAAACAAGATAAAAACTATTGCCTCAGTCTTTTTATAAGATTGCCTGTCAGTTTACTGACATTTCAATATTTGCCAAATATGAAATTAAAATTAGTATATGATACATTATGAGCTCATGTTAGTGCTTTTTCATTTGTGATAGGAATTCACACTAAATCATAGAATGGTTTGGTCTGGAAGGCACCTTTAAAGATCAGCCAGTTACCACCCTTCTGCCCTAGGGAAGGACGTATGGCCAGGGACATATTACACCTCATAAGATTGCTCCAAAGTCTTATCCAACCTGACTTTGAATGCTTACAATGATGGGGCATCCACAACTTCTCTGGGAAAATTACAGTCTTTATACAGATTTCTCAATTCCATAGAATTCTGACTTTTGATAGGGAAGCCAGGGTGAACTGATTTCCTGAACTAATTTGCTAAATATGCAAGCTGCAGAATCTTTTTAAATTCAATGAACAAATCAGTTTTTCCTGATAAAAATACAACTCTTGAACAAGGCACTGAGCATCAATTAGAAGATAAAAAGATCATTACTAAAGAACTGGATAGGAAGCTACAACCCACAGGCAGCAACCCTTAGACAGCCAGGGCACCCTAAATCCTCAGTTTGGTCTGCCCCTGTGAACTGGACCTTCATGGTGCTTTCCTCGTGTCCCAAATGAGATTTTAATTTTGGAAGAATATGAATATGAGGAAACAGTGATTTCTGAAGCTAGTAGAGTTAAGGTTTTTTTGAAAAAAAAAAAAAACAACATTTTTTAGCCATTAAAGAGTTACTTCAGTAAGGTCCAATACTGTTTATTTGCTGCATACCATTTCAGATTTTAGTATTTCTTAGTTTCCATATCATTCTTGGCATACTGTAAGAACTTTAGCTAAGTAACCACGGGGAGGAGCTGGCAATTTCCAAAAATAGGAGTAACCATGTTGTCTCCTGAGAGTATTCTCAATCTGTAACACAATAACCATCAGGAAAAACATTGTCTTTCCTGTATTTCACACTTTTTGAATGACAGAAATAGAATTTCTTTTTGCCATTTAAAAATGTTAGTTGAATCTGGTAGTTTATTTATGCAATACACTTCTGTTGACATGAAAATCCACCAATTTATGTAAATAGCTTTGATTCCCAAGCCAAGATCTTCTTAGCTAAAGGTAAAATGGAAGCTTATCTATTTTGAAAACTAATATAACATTAAATTTCAAAGCACTGTGCAAATTTTAACATTTTTTGCATGTTTAGAAACTGCAAGTCACAACCTGTCAAAGTTGACTGAATTTGTAAAAAATCTGAGAATGTATCTGTTCTTTCTACCTGTAGATCTAGATTTTGAGGTTAGTGCTGTCTTTTCCTCATGGAAATTCCAGTCCTTTTACAGTTTGTTTTTTTGTTGATTTGTTCCTAAATGTGGTGCTGCCTATGACATTTGTATTACATGAGAGTAATCACTAGTGACCTAATACTACTCAAAAATTTTTTCATTTGTTATCAGCTTGTTAAAAGGCTGAGTCTATGTAATTCTGAAGTTCCTTCTGACAGAGGAGAGCAAGACAAGAGAAGTCACCTGTACAGAGCTCCAATCCTGACTCAGCAACCACATCCCAGAATCTTGTGCAGCCTACATTCTAATAAAATGCTGAAATGGGAATAATGTATAAGCAAGGCATAGCTTTTTAGATAAAGGTTGATTTTACTGTTGAAGGAACATTCTGGGTAGCATCAACTAACAGTGAAAGGAAAGACATGTACTAACACCTGATTTTGGCAAAATTCATGGAGTTTCCTGAAGATTATATTTGTGTGCTTCTGTATCTGGAAAGAATGAAACAACTTTCATGTATGTTAGTAGGGCAGTGTGTTAGAGGTGCAAGGAATACTGAGTGTTAAAATTGTTTTGACACGTTTTAAATGTGAGTTAGCTTTGAGTATGGCTTACTTCTAGGTGACTTATATATTACTTTTTAGTCAAAGTATACATTGTATTCCCATTTGTGACACTACCTGAAAATCACCATGCCTTAAGTAGTTCCATTGTGATTTAAACTGTCTGATTAAATCTATGTTTTCTGCAAAATTTTTTTCCCAATGTTTTAATAACTACATATATCACTGTCACTTAATCTAGAAGCCCTTCTTTTTCTTGCACAAAACATTAAGGTTTTGGATCTTAAATCGTTTAGAGTAGCATTGTCAGATTGCTGAAATAGCAAAAAAATGCTGTCATAGTGCAATATTTGGCTAAAACTGTCAACTTTAATCAGAAGACTCTTTTATTTGTTGTAATCAAATAAACACATGAAGAAAAGTTATTCAATAAAAGTTTATGGAAGTGCTTTTGGTAGAAGCTTGAATAGAAATAAGTTTCCAAGTCTAATATGTTTATTGGAATGGACACACTGGCACAGCCCTGCTAAACAGTTCTGATAACAAGGGAGCTGACTATAAAGGAGCTTTACATTGTATCAGATAGCTTTTTTTAATCACCTCTGATTACCTAAAGGTATTTAACGCTTTTTCTATTGTCTCCTTTTTAATTTTTTCTTTTTTTTTTCTTTTTGATTTGGTGAGGTTGCTGCTAAAAACATGAGCTGCTGCTGGGACTTGAATCATGTACCCTTTAAACCCTCTTTTTCTTGTTCATTTTGTGGTGTCTGAGTAACTTTGTACCAAAGTGAAAATAGAGTTACAATTGCTTTCTGTGCCAGAATCTCAGGAGTGATGCCAAAGAAGTTTGTAATGTCTCTTTTGCTACCAGAAAGCTATTGATTGACCCACCTATTTAACCCTTAAGGAAGATGTTGGTCCAGCCAAAACAGAGTTTTTAGGAGAGTTTCTTAAAAGTACAGCTGTAATTCAATGAGAAAGAAGCTCTAAGAAAAGAATGTTTTATGGCTGATGGTCTGACGTATGATTTCTTTTCTACCTTAGTTAAGCTAACCAGAAAGGAGTCAGTCTTTAGTGTATTCAAAGAGGAATGATTCTTTTGCTTTATTCAGTGTGAATCTTCCTCCCTAGGCTTTGTCAAAAATAGCACTCAGTTGCAGTAGCATCGAGAGTGTGAAAATTTTAGCAGAATTAAAAAAAAAAAGCTTTCTGGCATTAGTTGTAAATATAAATTCCATAGCTGGAAGAACTAAATTGGGAAACTTAAAGACAGTTGTTACAATTTGTTCAGGATTTTTGTTTCTTCAATGTCTCGAGACTTTAGGGTGAAATTTCACATCATATAGCCTTAAAATAGAGCATATGTTAGAATCTGTGTAATTTTCTGTTTATTGCTCTGTCCCCATAGGAAACCTTCATAATTGCAGGATTTAAGGTGATAAAATTTCCTACAGTGAGAGAGGATGGTAGACATGAGTGTCACCTGGAAGTGTCTGAAGAAGCTGGATCAGCCATTTATATATGTGGTTACCCAACTTTTTTTTTTCATTTCCAAAATGCTTACATTAACATTTTGCTTTATAATAGAATTAAACAATAAAATCTATTAGAAACTGAAATGGTATAGATTGTTTTACTGCGTTCATCAGGAAACAAGACATGTTAGTGTGTGTGCACATGTAATTTTATAGTAACCCTAACCAAATTATTTTCCAGGTAAATCTCTACTTTTCGAGTGCAAGAATTTGACTTTAGTTGACTTTAGATAGGTTCCTAGAGCTATTTAAACTACGCTTGTGCATAACACATTACAGTAATGCAGACAAGGTAGAGGGTGCAAGAGTGATTTCAGTTCTATGTTTTTAGTTTTCTCTGGTCTATGAGTTTGTACTGTTTTAAATCATTAGTTGTCACCTTTCAAATACATATATTGCTATAATCTAAATTTTACACAGAGAATTGTACCCTTTTGTCCTGAGTAAAATATTTGTTCTTTTGCACTATTCTCACATCAGTTCTGTTTAGTTTTATCTGTATGGTTGTTGTCTAATTTAATCCCAAATTTAAGAAAAGAATTCTTCTTTTTTTTTAAATTTCAGAAAGGCCCTTTTGTTTTGGAATTGACCTCTATAGGTAACTAAAACTTGGCACACAGCTCAGTGAGAAACAAAATTATTTAAAATGATAGTGCAGAGTGTTTTATGACATTGGTTATCTCTTGATGATGATGATATATAGGGAGAAAGTATTTTTCATTGAAGATCATAGATAGCAAAACTGCCCTGAGTCTGAATAGGTGCGTCTAAACTAAAAATGTCTAAATTTTAGGAACTACACGAGGCTTTCAACTGAGTATTGGCAAGACCTCATAACATACAGTCTGATCCCAAAAACACTGCAAAAACTGGGTTGTGCTGAGGTGTTTATCTCATCACTGACCACAGAATGGAACTTGTGGCACATCATTTAGTGACACAAATATTGGATGCTTAACATTGATACAAATGAGCTTTTTGTCTGCTTCACTTCCTCAATCATAACTTTTCACTCAGCTTTGTAAAAGTAAAATCAGCTTCAGGAGTACAGCTGAGGTGGAGGGCAGAAGCAGACCCCAGGGCACAGCTGTGACACAGGGCCCTGTGTCTGGCAGCCAGGCAGGGCTGTGACCTCGGGATGGCAGCTGAGCCCTGTGTTCCTCACAGAGAGCGGGGCTGCGTTGGCTTTTCATCAAATCACCACAATTAGTTCTTTAAAAGACCTTACACTGAAGATAAGTCTGGTATATAAGTAAGGCTCAAAAAGCTTAAGAACTATCTTTAAATAAAATTGATCCCATTCTGGGGAATTTTTTGCCCCAAAGGAAAGTAATGAGTCACTGAGAATAGATCTGCTCTAAGCCTTGACGTGTACATACATGTTTATGTACAAAACCTTAAACCCATTTAAGGTCTGTGTTAAGCAAGTGCAGTTTTAAATTTGTGGCCTCCAACTTTCAAATGCTACTCTATTAATGTGACCTAACATATTCAATTAGGTGACTATAGGAAATGTGTGCGTTTTTTTGAAGAAGCTTTTGTCTGAATGTAATTGCAGCAAATATTACTTTCTTCTGTAGCTAGAATTTCACTAGGTTCAGAGGTGATTCATGTAGCAAAAATGTCTATGGCTAGTTTGTATTTCTATAGTGTTGTATTTGCTTTAAAGTTATCAAATGTTGGTTTATTTGCAGTACCTTCAGTTTTGTAATCAGAAAGTTTATGTTTTTCTCCACAGATTTACACTAAACCAGGGAAAACTGCTGTTCCAGAAACTGCATCTGTGGTGAGTTTGTATTTGGGATATTTTTAAATCACATGAGATTAACTACGTGTAAATAAGAAGGTGAGGAATTCATTTTTGTTCCTGTTTCATTTACTTCCATACCTTTATCCCAGCAGTCATTTAGCTTTTACTTTTGCAAATAATATACCTGGAACACAAAATAAAATATGAAAAAAGTGGTACATTTTCTATACTTGTAGTATAGAAATCTCAATCTCCAAACAGACTTCATGTTGGTTTAGGAAATTCAAACTAGAAAGGTAACTTTGGTCTAAATAAGATTGTATGCTTGTGCTGTGAAAAGAAAAAAGGAAATGTGAAACTTCCTTTGATTTAAAATCAGATTTCAGGTACTGGTCTTAACATTTGATTTGATTACTGTTTGGAACAAGCCCTTGTGTGTCTAAATTAAAATTCTGCAAGAAATAGTATTTTAAAGGCAGAGGAACTGGTTTATGAAATTTTAATGTTCTTTATCATGATGTTAAAGATTCAGTACCAATGGTGATAGAGCTTGTTTTCAATTTTTATTTACAGTTTTGTTTTTTCAGTGTAGTACTTGAAACCTCAGTTATCAATCAGTTTGACAGAACTCATATTCTTTAAAAGAGTCTAATCAGCATGTATTACAACCTTAAGGTGAGAGGAGAATAGTTCTTAAACTGTAGAAAGTAGTCCTTAATTTCTTTAATCCTCCAGCAATTGTGGTATTTTAATCAGATGTGCACAGTGGCTGAGAGAGAACCCTCCCACCAGCCCAAGACAATGATTCTGTGCAGTGACACTCCCAAACAGAAATACAAAGCTATTTATGTGTGTGCTTTAAAAAGTCCTCTTGCTGGACATGTTAAAATGGATCAGTAAAAAATTGTCTTTCATTGTTCTTCATTGTAACGACTTTTACTCACCTGATTCATGTATTGAAACTTCAATTAACTGCTTGGCTTATTGTAAGAAAGATGCAATCACAAAAAGAAATTGAAAGTCTTATGTGCTTTCTAAGTCTAAAGTGAATAAGACACAAAGAAATAGATAATCTTTATTTCTTTTTTTAAGATGAAATAAATGTGTCTGGGGATGAATGATGTTAAAACACAAAATTCTGTGTGAATGTTTAAATAATTTTTTTCTTCTATTCCCTCATTGTATCATGCTTTTTCAGTCTGTTGCGCCAAAATACGTGTATACTCCACTGAATCATCTTAAAGATGGAACTATAGTGAACTTGGATGGCGTTGTGAAATTCTTCAAGCCTCCATATGTTAGCAAAGGAACTGGTATGTACTACATTGAAGAGATTCGAAATCTCCTCCAGCCAGAACTGTTCTTACTATGTTTGTTAAAAATCAACCAGAATAACAAATACACATTGTTGCGTTCCCTGTTTTATCCCGCTCCGGTACCGGCAGCAGAGCGCTAGCATGAACCTGGGAGGCCGTTCGTGTTCTAGAAGGCTTCCCCGGTGAGCCGATGAGGACACCGCTAGTCCGCGTCCCGGTCTGAGGAGATGTTGCCCTCAGAGCACGGCGAGATCGCAAAGAACTCCCAGAGAAGGAGGGCTCTTAGTGTGTGAATTCGGTAGGTTTATTACCTCCAAGGGAGCACAGAGACCAAGAGCCAAGAACGGCTCATTCCATGGGTATTTAAGGGAGGAACAACATCCAATAAACTGAGGGCAAAGGGGCAATACATGGGAGGGGCTGGGGTACATTGCCGAATGGGGTTTAGGGAGGGGAGGGGGAAGAGAGAACAACGAATGAACAATGGAGTGACAGGGAATTTCCCAGAACAGGGAAACATAACAGACAAATCAAGGAACCAATAGCAGGAACTTGGGGTTCGTGGCTTGGTGGTCCAAACCACTGCCTCTGGGAGCTCTGGGGGGAAACTCTCTGTCTGTGGAACATGCCACCGGAAGTCCTCTTCCTTCCTGATTCCGAACCACCGCAACATCACATGATCCTTTGGCCATAGCTTTGTCCAACTA
This sequence comes from Eopsaltria australis, assembly GCA_034509425.1. NCBI lineage: Eukaryota > Metazoa > Chordata > Aves > Passeriformes > Petroicidae > Eopsaltria > Eopsaltria australis. The sequence goes on from JAVTVJ010000033.1 coordinate 12,110,954, forward strand.
ATACCAAGGAAACAGAGCAACAAATAGATAAGAGCTATCAGTCAGTTTAGGCATACTGGTGGACATAGCAAATGAAGAAAGTTCTTAAAGGAGATTTGTCATTTGTCCAACTACTTTAACAAGTCATTGGGGAACTGAGGATTTTGAACATCTTAATTAGACAAGCATTGATTACTGGAAATCATTAGGGCAGCCATTCTTTCCAGATATGTGAAAACAGTGAAGTTAAATGCACCAACTTTCAAAGTAGCATGTCTCTGAAACAGCTAGGAGAGATTTTTTTCTACTGAGTTATTTGTCAAGTTAATCACTTCAATTTCTTAAGTAGTAGATATTTAATAGGGAAAATTATTATTTATTTAACAGCTAGTCCTTGCTTAAATGTCATTAATAACTTACTAATATGTCTTCCCTGTATTTTCAGTTGCTATTATTAAAATAACACAACAGTATCAGTGGAGAACAGGGACACAATCTGATGTTTCTTATTTATGAAGATAGTTGTAATTCTCTTGCTACTTTATAATGAAAATATCTAAAAAATTTTAATCAGTCTGGAGTTTTGAGTAAAAATATTCACTAATCAGTCAAATATTTCAATGGTTTTTTTTTTATTTTTTTTACACAATCCAGAGTGATGTTTGCTTGAGAGGGTATAAAATGGTCAATGACTGTTCTGCATTTTCAGGGCATGAAGTGGCTCTTGTCAGAAAATTCTGTGGTTGCATTAGATCTGGTTCAATCCTGCACCAATACCTTCTCTGTCTGACGCTGTAATAATAGAATCATGCAGCTTTAAGCTGACACCTGTTGCCGATGGTGTGGGCTAGCCAGCTGCCCACCAGGGTTTTTGGGCAGCAGCCCGACGGCGGCTACAAGGAGTGTCCCCGACCTGAGCGTGTTCACTGCTGTCGGGCCCTTTCATCCCTTGCCTCAGGCTGTGCCTCCCTTAAGGGTAGACACTGTAACCACTAACACCGGAGAATATGTGGGGGGAATCTTTCACCTAGGAATAAGAGAGATACTGTAATGCAGAGATGACAGCACTCTGGGCATCCAGGTGAAAGACCTCAGTGCTCAGTGTGCATGAGACTTTATTCTGAGGGAACAACCAATCATGAAGGGGCACAGGGGAGGAACCAGGGAGGGACAAGGGGTTAGGGACCAACTGGGGAGGGAAAGGGGAGGAGAAGGGAATACAGACAAGGGGATAACACAATTAACAACCAAGTAACTTGGAACGTTCCAGAAACCAAGAATAACTGACAGGAGAGTGGCAGGTGGCTGGACAAGTGGGGAGGGACAGCCAACCCCTAGGAGATCCGACCCCCTTCAGAGGCAAACCACTACTAACTCCACCCCAGGGGTGACTTTACTCCTGGGCTTCTTTAATCCAGAGTCTCCTGGGGGGGAAGGGGTTTTAGGGACCTGAACCACCGCAACAGATGCTCACTGAAGCATGGAAAGTGGGGCCACTGTACTTTATCCAAATGGGTCTTTATTCACTATATAGATATGCTCTGAGGTACTAGATGCTGCTCCTTCTTGCACATATTAAGGCTTAAGGCTGAGACTTTACACTGTTCTCACTGAAGGTGGGTACCACTGGACTGGTACCTAATTTAGTCTTGTCGATTTATATAACCTATAATTAAAGTTTCATTATTTCTATTACCATTATTGCATTAGGTGAGTGTTAAAATACTGATGAATGAAATGGGTTTTCAGTAGGTTCATAAATCATTTATTACAGAGAAAATATTTTTAGCTAAGCACTCTTTTGCTCAGTGCAAAAAACGTTTGAAATGTCTATATATGAGAATTTTGTGAGTTCTGAAAACTGTCCAAGAAAGTGCTTTGGATCTTGCTTGATACAAGAGACAGATGGGATTTTGTCTGCTAGAGGATCTGTTGGAAGTGTTCAAAACTGTATTCTAACTTCCCTTCCCCAATAGTTTAAGAGTCTTAAGATATTTTAAGTTCTAACAAAGATTATATTCTCTTCTCTCCCCTCCCTTAATCCTAAGGATATCTCAAGTATTTAACCTTGAGATTTAAAAGAAAAGTAAATAAAAGAAAAAAGAGCCTCTGACACAGAGGCTCTTTTTTCTGTATTTAAGCACATAACCTCTGTCCAATTACGGAGGTTATGTGCTTAACCATGAAAGTTTTAGGACATTACAATGTGACACTACTGCTTCCCCAACCTTTTTTTTTTATGTAGATATTGGTGAGTGTTTTCCATAAAGCAGGGAAGAATGAAGAAGAATCCTTGCTGCTGGTTAACAATGTCATAGAATAATGTCCTATTTTCCCAGGGAAACCACCATGTAGCATTTTATCATAGATATATGCAGCATATTTTTATGTTACATGTTCAGTTGAAATCTCATTTTATCCTACCTCGACATGCATGTAGATTGTAACTATTTCATTTTTATGAAATATTTCTTTGAATCAAAATTAATAAAATATAGCAGTTTTAGAAAAGACACTTCTAAAAAGCTTGACCACTTCCAGGTCAACAGTTCTACATGCCCAAAATGCAGCTTAAGAATCAAATGAGATTCTTAAAGAATTTTTGAAGCCCTAAGTTTTACTTTTATTTTCCATTTTTATTTGATCTTTGTAGTGGTTTAGTTTGCTTATTCAAATTTCTGGCCAAATGCCAGCACACTTACCAAAATTTACCTGATGTTTACTGTGAGATGAGGATTAGGAGTAGGCAAAGCAGGCTCAAACTTTATAAAGTAAAAAGAAACTTGATTAATACACCTAAGACAAAGAAAAAAACCCCAAGAAAAACCTGAACAAACACCTCAGACCACCCCTCCCCCACCTCTCCATTTCTTTCTCCCTGACAACACACAAAAGACAACACTTTGACCTCCAGTCAGTTTACCACCTCTGAAATAGTTCTCGTTTCAGTTCATTTAGGGAGAGAAGTCTCTTTTGTTTATACCATGGATCTTCTGTAAGAAAAATACAGTTTTCTATGGGTCTTCAGCCTCACCACCATCTGCCGCCTGGGAGGAAAGATCTGCTTGTGGTGGATTCCCCTCCCACACCAGCACCCTTCCCACAGCCACTAGGGTGGGTCATGAACAGTCTATGGGGTACCTGTTTTAAAGATGCACAGATCAATTGCAGCAACAAAGAAAATCCCTTCTTCTGTGTTGAGCAACACAGGTTCTCCTGACAACACAAGTTCTCTAGCATTCCCCCTGGGACCAGGGCTCTGGGTCACAGCCTCTCCTCTGTCTTGGTTCCAGTTTCTCATCAGGCTGTACTTATTTCAGTACCTACTTGTCTCCACCCAGGTGTTTCAGTTCACTGGCTGCAATTAGAACCGCACATCCCCTCCTTTGGACTATTTCTTCATATATTAAAGGGAATTTATTAGCTCAGTCCCCAACCATGGTTCTCCAAAAGAATTTTCAGCTTCACTCTCGGAGCACTTCTCATACACCTCCCTCTAGGCATCGGTTCTGCTTTCCTCACTGACTTTAAAGTCTCTATGCTGCATTCCTGTATATGTCCTCACTCATTCCTCTCTCTGTGCAAGGAAGGATGAGTGTCTGCAATTTTAGTCCAGGCATGGATAGGGTTAATCTCTCTCTCTCTCTCTCTTCCCAGCATGGTGATGATCACGTGGTCTCTGCCGGGCTGTTTGAAAAGGTCCGAGCTGGATGGTAGAAACACTCAGCCTCTGTGGCCTGGCTCTGTGAAGCTGGCTCAGCCTGGCAGGGCCGGCCAGGCCCGGGGTGACAGGGCAGGGCCTGGCCCGAACTGGATGGAGTCTGGCCCGGTCCTTGCCTGGCCCAGAGCAGGGGCTTGGCCCTGTCTCGTGTAGCTGACATGTCGGCTGAACTGTACCTGCTGAAAATTCCATCTGGTTCCTCCCCCATTCCCAGCTGCAGCTGCACGGCCGCTCTAAATCTCCCTTCCCCCCCCTCCCTCCTTTGGAAGGAGGGTGGGGGGGGGCCTTACCTGGGAGAGGAGCAGGGAGATGCTCCTCTCTACACAGCAGCAGGCCAGAAGAGGAAGAGGTTCAGAGGTTCTCTGCCTCTAAATGATTTTTTCCTCGAAGGCGGATCAAGTTTTAATAGGTTTACTTACATATCAATCCTTAAAACTACCTGGTTATCGTCTCTCTCTCTCTCAGGAAGGAAGTTGTATCACTTCATGCAGCATAGGTCACTTCCTAGATTTTGACCCCTCCTGACTAACCCAGGATAGAGCTATGTTCTGCCAAAGTTTAATGTTCATTCAGCATGGTATATATCTAAGCTCCAGACTTTCCCCCTTCATCCTTATCAACCCAACAGCTATGGCTAGAGCTGCCCAGGAATAAAAAGAGAGCAGACACTTCTGCTGTCTTTCTCTCAGTACCTTCCATATTGCATCAAGTGGAAAGAAGGAGAGAAAGAAACTTTTGTTGGAGCAACTGGATTAAACTGAAAGGAAGGAATACAAAGAGACAAGGAAACTGCTAGCTACGTGCAAAAGTAAGATTGCTCCTGGAAATAACAGCAGATTGGTTCAAAGATCAAAGTAAGTAACGCAGTGGAACGAATGTTATGTTAAATATTACTAGGTTTAGGGGAGTGATGCACAAGAAGAGAGACAGCTAAGAACTAGTAAGGATAACAAAAAAGGGAGTGTGATACCTCTATGTTGTTATGAAGTCATGCTCCATATATTTGACATTCAGATTCCCCCTCCTCTGTGGAGAAACACCTTAGAAACTCACTAGCAAAACCTACATCTTATACTTGTCAATCTACTGATCCAGGAAAGGAATCACCATCTATATCACAGCTATTAAATCCTTTTGCCCTAAGAAGCAATGCTTTTACATTGTAAATCTAAAGAGTTTGTATCAGATGAATATGCAATTAACAGCATGCAAGGATTTTGATTTTCCTGGTGTTTTTCTCCATTTTTTTATTCTAAACATCTAGGATGCTGCATTGGGCATGGTGGTATTTGGTCAAAGGCTGGACTTGATTGATCTTGGAAGTTATTTCCAATCCTAATTATTCTCCATGTCTGTGATATAACCACAAAGCTAAAACAATAGGATTATAATCCATAATTATCTCAAGGTTAGTAGATGACAATTACTGATGTCTGTGCAAACTCAATTCAGCTCATGGCGTATTTATGTTACGTATCATGTTCCATTACCTTCCTGACCCTATTTTTCTACAGAACATTTTCCTACACAGTGATTGACTTGAGATGTGCAGTGGTGATGCAATAGTACTAAGATAGAGACTGACAACTTTACAATTCCTACTTCATTTATTACAGCAACTGGAGCCTATGTACAGAAGAAGTTAAAGTTAATGAAAGTAAGAGAGAACAGCATCAAGATTACTATGAAAAAAAGCTAGAGAATTAAGGCTTTGTAATTGCTACAGAGTTTGCATTATGCCAAGGAAGCCATACAAGTGAAGTTTACAGAGGTCACTGTCTTGGTCTTCATTCTCCAAGTGCTGCACGTGAATCACACAGTTCTGCAATGCTATGTGTACAGGAAAAAGACCCACCAGAACACATCCTGGACAGTGACTGCACTGAACAACTAGGGAACACTGAACAAGATGAACGCCGAAATAAGAATGTGCTTCGCTTTTTTCCAATTCTCAAACACTAAAATGGAAATCAAATACCAAATCTCTTCACTGGAAGTGAGGAAATAAGTTCTTGTTTGTGAATCACTCAGAGGTAATAAGGAATACTAGAGAAAAGCCAATGAAGAAACTAACAATTCTATCATAATGGCAGGATCTGAGCATTTTAAGAAAGGCAGAATTCGAGCCAAAACTCTTAAGTGAAGGGAGGATAAAATATTGCAGGCTTAGCCAGAACCAGCAGGTTGCCTCTTCCCTCTCTTTAACAGTGTACCATTAGGCATTATTTCTAAGATATTAAGAGCATTCGCAGTGAAAAATAAAAAAGGTTGAAGAGAAATCCACCTAAGAAAACTCCTCCTTTGCCATGAAGATAAGGAGACTAGACAAACAGATCACAGGCCTGGCTTTTATGATAGGAGATGAGGGGTTCGCCTTCCACAATCTCTGCAGAGCACTGCTTGTGGCTGAAAGCCCAGGTACAGTACTGCAAATCAGTAGATTCTATAATTCACAAGAAATCATCATAAGATGACATGCATAAAGATGCAATTCAAGAAATATTAACAAAAATGTAATTAAAACTAGATCATTTTCCAGTTCTGTTACTAAGACACAATTTTCCTTCTCTGCAACAAATACTAAGCAAATTAAACTACCCTCTATTCAGAGTAATTCCAATAGAATCCTCTTCATTAAATTCTTATTAGCTCTGACCATCAGATCTTCCCAACAGCTCTGTTACTATGAGAAGTTATCCATTAGTAGCCGATAGTGTAACTGGGAGCAGTAATTTTTAAAATGTGTTTGCTTTCAATGTCAACTTCCTGGAAGTCCCTCAAAAGCATATCTGGGGCAGATAGAACGCGAGCACATGCTCTAAGGGCTGTGTGTATCTTTGTCCTCATTGGCAAGCACAGCTTTGACAGACTACAACCTCTGCTACCCTGGATTGCTTTCCATTCAGCAAGCTAAGAGAAGGTGATTAAGGCCTGAAAACAAAAGCAGGAGAGAGTGAAGGAAGAAATGCAGAAAGTGTAATTAGAAATCATACCTACTATGCTGGTTGTGGCTGAAAGAGAAAGAGATCCTCCCCCTCCCAGTTAATTCCCAGAAGTTGGCACCAGGCTTTTGTGTCAGATTTCTACCTGATTTCTACCTCAGATCAGATAGGAAAACTTCCAAAGTACCTGTTCCTTAATCTGGGGTAATCAGAACATTCCCATCCAGAAAAAGAGGACTTAGTGATTCTAGATCATTTTCACTTAGAAAGTAAATAAACTCTCAGCTCATGCATCTGAAGAGACATAGATTGTGAGCAGCTGGAGATCTGTTAGGACTGGAAACCACTTAGAACAGTTCAACTGTGATTAAAAAAAAGCGTATATGAGAAGTAAATTGATAGACCCCCTCTTTAAATACTGGAACATCATCTCGGAGAATTGATAAAGTACCATCTGACAAGGATTCTAGAATGATCTCAAAAAACTGATGCCAAATCAGAATGGTGAGGTTCCTTACCTGTGCTATATCAGTACATTTCCTTAATAAGTTTGTGATAATAATAAAGAGTAGAAGTTAGACAATACTATGTTTACATAAAAGAGGGTGCATACATAAATTTTCTGACAGTGGTACAGTTTATTTTCTTAATGTGTGCTGAGAAATCCAATACTGACCTACCACAGCCATACAACTTTTCAATTCTTTTATTTTGACCAGCTCTTTTCTACTTTCTCCTTTTTCACATATATAAAATATGCACTGTTTTCAGAAGAAATAAACAAGTTTTTATCTCCACTGAATTTCTGAAATGATTGTATCTGTATAACACTCACCCTTATGGATTCAGAGAAAATATTAAAATTTAGCATAAGACTTTGCCATCTGAAGTTAAATTCATGAACTTCCAAGACTAATAATACATCTCAAGTACTGATCAGCAACATAGTCTTCAAAATATAAATACAATTTAATTCCACTCTTACAATATACAAAGATGACCTTAGAGAAACCTTATAGTAACCCGGAATAGCTTAGCTAATTTCTCTCTCAATTGTAAATACTTGTAATATAGAGGAATAACTGAAGACTGTTTCTGAATCCTAGCAAGTTCTTTCTTAACAATCTCAGTGGTGTGAAATTCAAATACTGGATAAATTCTACAACTTTTTACATTTATTGTCATGGGGTTTTCTTCTTTGTTCTCCTGTTACAGCATATCAAAATGTACATGCTTAGTACTATGGATATTTATCCCTTTTATCATCCTTTTGTAAAATCCTAAATTTCCTAGATCTCTCAAGAGTGTTCAGATATGCAAACTGGGATTTTTTTTCTGTTTTTTTTTTCCACTGGCCTCTTTCATTACATTTATTAGTTTCTGCTAAAATTATTTTACACAAAAAGTAAATATAAAATTATGTATGGTTATGTTGCAAATTAATGGTAAAATCACATCTTTGGTCCTATTACGCAGCTCTTTAAGTATGGTCCAACGTTACAAGACTTCCATTCAGTCCCTGTAGGGTGGTTCCTCTTCCCTAAACAGTTGCAGCAGGCATAAGAAAAACATCCAGCAGAAACAGCATCAAAGCTATAAACAGTTTCCTGCATGCCCTTTGATACAGATGAATAGGGAGTAACACAGGATAACACTGAAGCTGCATGCACACTAACAAGCCGAGCTAGATTCCCTTTACTAGAGTGACTCTCCAGCTGACCTAAACTGCTCCACAACAGAAGACCTAAAGAAACTCCTCAGTTCTATCAGTTTGAAGAGGAATAAATTGTTCTGATTTATGTCAGTTAAATTCTGTTCATCTAGAAGTACCACAGGATTTTTTGTCAAGTAGCTTAATAAATATTGTTGTTGTTGAAAAAATGTCATAGCTTACTTTCAGTTTTGGTCCATACCATAAGCGTAGCTGTTTTAACAATCAGCTGCTTTATCCAATGTCTCCAAGAGTTAATTTCTGTACATGCAGAACTAAATTATTCCTATGGTCCTCTCACAGCAGAAAAGCAAGCACATAAACCCCCCACATTCTAGTACATACCTTTATTCTATGAAATCAAACAATATCTCCAACTTTGTAAATTTTTGGTAGAGAATCTAGGCTTCCATTAAAAAGAGTACACGTTAACTTCATATTTGATGGGTCCACAAGTGTTACAACTGAGCAATAATCTGTAAAATATAAAAGTGTCTGGATGAATAACAGGCATTATGGAATTATAAATAGACAGATATTAAATTTGGGAGGAACACCTGTATGGCCAATTTTTTTCTGCTATGACTTGTGTAACTTTTTCAAAGTTAAATTTTTTACAGTATCATAACAACTGAAGTGTGGCCCATCCTGCCATAATTAGCCCAAATAACTGAAAATGAAATGTGTGATTAAGCACAGCTCTGTGAGCAAGAACACACAAACTTTTGTCTTCTGTCTGCAACAGGCATGCTATTCTTTCACGTTTCAATTACTTGTTCTACAAAATGAGGAGCATATGTACAATTTTATAAAATCATTTTCTAAGATTTATTTTGTACAGCTTTCTGAAAAGGTAATGAGTTCTACAAGTTCTACAAGCAAATTAAAGCATAAATTATATATCCTTCACTTCAACAAAATATGCAAGATAGATATATATACACCACAAGAATAGAATCACACAGCGGTAGTTAGAAAGTAGAGTAAAAATATGAAATACATCTTTCTGAAGTTAAACTTCATAGAATTTTTTTCACTTAGAATTTCACTTCTAATGATGATCTAAAAAGTAAACTCAAAACAAGATACAAAGATGACAATGCAGACCAGCCCAGAATAGAGCAGTATTTTTGGATGACATAAATGAAACCTGTATTTTCTATTTCAGCTGATAAAACTGCAAGTATTTACTACTGTAATCCAAAGACTGATGTATTTCTTTGGGTATGAATTCTAGAGGTTACCTTAAAAAAATATGTTGCAAATATGAGCAAAATGAGCAATTAAGAAGAAAAACCCATGTGGTTCATAGATTTACAATCCTTTGGGGATACAGAATAACATGCTACAGTGCACTGATATAATCCAACATCAGAATCAAGGGGAAATAGCAAAAAACATTCCACATTAAAACTGTAGTTAATCTTTGATGCTGTGATTATACAATCTAGTCAGCTTCATACATGTGCAGCTGCCTATTTAATGGAAGAAGTTAACACACTGCCTCAATTTTCTGTGTAATTAGCATAACCATATAAGACAGATAATCATCCTTGTCAAAGCAGTATAGAATATTACACTTGCTTTACATAGCCAGGGAACACTTTCTACATAATACAGGTTCTCTGTGACTTTAGTTTTCCATTCCTCACTATCACCTCAAAACATCACTTCTATAAACCTAATTATAAGAGACATTTTTGAGAACAAAGCATAAACACTGATTTTTTTTAGTGAAATCCTCATTCAGCAAAGTCCTTTTTGAAGATCAAAAAATAAAAAGCCACCTGTGTTTTCGAGCTGAACTGTGAAAATTGTTTCCTGTTTTCCACAGTAGCATTATAGATCAGTGAATGAATTCACTTTCTTGAAAAAACAGTCAAATTCTAAACAGAATTGCTGAATTTAAATAATGTCCCAGAGTTAAACAAAACAATATAATGTCATTGGTCACACTTTTGACTTTTCTCAATATACTTTCCAACAAAGCAAAATCCTTTCGTTACCAAACTACTTGTCCTAGTTTAGGCCAGAGGGGTCAAAATCTAGGAAGTGATCTGTGCTGCAGGAAGGCATACAACTTCCTTCCTGCGAGAGAGAGCCAATAATCAGGTAGTTTTAAGGGTTGATAGGTAGGTAAACCAATTAAAAAGTTGATCCGCCTTCGAGGAAAAAACCATATATAAGCAGAGACTCTCTGACGCTCTTCCTCTTTGGACCTGCTGCTGCTGTGTAGAGAGGAGCAGCTCCTGCTTCTCTCACTGGTAAGGCCCCCCCCCTACCTCTTTCCGAAGGAGGGATGGGGGGGGGGGGAAGGGAGGTTTTACGGCAGCCGTGCCGCTGCAGCCGGGCAGGCATGGGGGAGGAACAGCTGGAATCTTCTGTTAAAAATAATAAGTGTACCTCGTGGCTTCGCGGCCTCGTGGTCACCTGCTGGATGGTTGCCTCAGCCGCCCGGGCGCCACCAGGGCTAAGGTTTCCCTGCCCACAGCAACGCTAATCCCAAGTGCTGATGTTTCGGTGTTCGCAAGCGTGGGTTCTTGCTACCAGTAGCTGCGAAATCAAGACAATAAGGAGCGGCGACTATGCTGGGCAACAGGAACGTTTATTGATCCTCGTCCCAAGCACAATGGCGCTGGACAAGGCTGTGCAGGGACGGATAAACAACTCAGGCAACCAATCACGGCAGAGCAAGGGGGAGGAGTTGGGGCGGGGAGAGGAATCACAAACCAACCGGGAGTAAGGGAGGGAGGGAAAAAGGTTCAGTGACCAATCCGAGAAGCACCTGCACGGAGCTTTCCAGAAACAGGGGAGGATACAAAACTTGACAGACAACACAACTAACAAATTATCAAACAGAGGCGTAACCTAGACTAAATGGACTAAACCAAGGTCGGGATGGCTCCCGGGGGATTCTTTCCACGAGATTGTTTCACCCACCACCCTTCCTTCCGGGAGCCCGGGGCCGACGTTGCCATGACAACTGCAACATCTCCCCGTTTCTTGTTTTCTAAGAAAGAACGAGAAATCATAGAAACAAGGACATTTTTTAAACACGAAAACAAACAAAGCACAATTAAAATGATAACTAAAATCCAAACAAGGGTGGACAACAGTTCTGTAGCCCATGATGAAAGTCCTGTTTGTGCGAACATGGTCCGCAGCCAATCATTGCTTTCAACATGTAGATCTTGGAGCTGCTGCTGGATCCCCTGTATAGTGGCATGGATGCTGCGCGAGTGGGATGAAAGATTGAAACAGCATAGACCTTCAAATTCCTCGCACCCGTGCCCATGGGCAAGGAGTAAGAAGTCTATAGCCGCCCTGTTCTGCAAGGTGGCTCGTCTGGTGGTGTCTCCGTCCTGAAGTAATTGGGCCAAAGCACGGACGTCATGTTGGCGTGTTTGCCAAGCCAACATTCAAGATGACCTAATTCCCCCAGGGCCTTAGCTGCTGCTGCCCAGGGCACAAAGACAGAAGCAACCACCCTCTTTGAAAAGCTCCAATGATTAACTTCTGAATTGCAATTTTCATCCCAAGGGTCAATTTCTCGTTTTTTACGTGCCGAATTGGTTTTTGTCCAATTGAGAATTTGCGTTTTGCCAGGGGCTAGGACGGTTACTTCGCCCAACGTGCAAGGCCCTCCTACCGGACGGGACGGTATCCCGGCCCACATGCGGTCCCCGCAGATAAGAAACACTCCTGTTGGTAGGCGGAGGGGACCACCAAGTGCTCTGGCTCTCGACGGTGTAGCAGGTATGGTAATAGTACGTGCACACCACTTATCAAAAGTATAGATGGAACGTTTGTGAGGACTCACATTAGTTCTTTTAATGTCTCCAATTTGAGCCCGATAGGGCTCGTTCCCCGTCAGCGTGTATTGAAACTCCACGCAGAATTTCGCTTGTGCGGACCCCAGCAGTTCCAATTCTTGGGGTTCCACATCAAAATTTCTTTCGTCTACTGCATGTTTTAGAGTCTCAAGCCAGGCATCCCATGATTTTACAGAATTGGGCCTCAGACTTGCAAGAACAGGATCTTGTTCTTGCATAGGGATACCCACCAGACAGGTTGACACGGGGTTCTCGGCAGCATCCGTATTCAAGCAGAGATTGTCTTGTTTCAATGACTTGGCGAGCGTGACCCACACATTCTCCTTCGGTTGCGGAAGGATCCAGCCGGATGTCTCTGGCCAACGGTGAGTCATCGTCGCCAGCAGCCACAGGGACAGCAGAATTTTGGTCACACTTTCCAGCTCCATTACTTCTGTTATCAAGATGTACTGAAACAGGAAGGTAAGTATAAACAACTCTTTCCCAGCAAAGTTGACTTCTACCAACTCTTCCCCTCTCAGAACATTCAACAAGGACAGGGTAAGGATAGAACATTCAGGTAAGTGTGGGGTGGGGAAAAGGGGAAAGGGGAGTAGGGCTGTGAAGGTTTTGAGCATTGTTGCTGGTGCTCTTTGCTGCTCATGGTTGGAACACAGTCTATGATGTTGCCTTCTTTCTTCTTCGCTTCCATGCGAAGCTGACGTTCTGGTTGTCCTGTGGGGTCTGTGGGTCACTCTGGAGGTATGGGCGGATTGCTCTCGCCGGGATCCACCGGGGACCTGCTGTTGTAGAAAGACACCCATACCCTCTTCCCCATACAATCAGCTCGACTGGACCTTTAATCTGACCATTTTTCGGATCCTTGAACAGCACAAGAGGTTTTTCTGTCAATTTCATCCTGGCTGAATTTGTGAAATGTCTAAAGACGGGGGGGGAAGGCTCCGAATCAGTACAATTTAGGAAATTTAAGGTAAACAACGCCTTACAGAGTCGCTCAATGGGCGTCTTTTCCTCTGTCCCTCCCCGCTGCTGCTGCTCAAGGATGCGTTTAATCTCCTGATGTTTTCTTTCAACTATAGCTTGGCCAGTTGGGGAATGGGGTATTCCGGTGGTATGGCTAACTCCCCATTCCTGTAAAAATTTTTTAAAACTAGCTGAAACATAACAAGGTCCATTATCAGTTTTTATAGACTTTGGCACTCCTAAAACAGAAAATGCCATTAGAAAATGTTTTTTAACGTCTCTTGCCTTTTCTCCGGTGTGAACCGACGCAAAGTTGGCACCAGAAAATGTGTCAGTTGATACATGAATATATTTAAGACGACCAAAAGGTGCATAATGGGTTATGTCTGCTTGCCATACCTCGTTAGAATGGAGACCTCGGGGATTGACCCCAGCATTAAAGGCAGGAATTTGATGTTTCTGACAGGACGGACATGTTGCCACTATGGCCCTAGCCTGCTCCGAGGACAGGTTAAACATCCTACGGAGGGCAGGGGCATTTTGATGGTAGAATTGGTGGCTTAAACGTGCCTGTGCCACAACGTCAGGAACTGAACACTTGTGCACAGACATCGCTAATGCATCAGCTCTCTGATTACCTTCTGCGATGTAACCGGGTAGGTTGGTGTGTGACCTTGTGTGCATTACAAAGAAGGGATGCTTGCTGTGGGAAAGGAGCTGTAACAAAGATGCAAGCAACCCAAAAAGTCTTTGATGACTCACCTCTTTCAATAGAGAATGTTCAATCCTGGAAACAATCCCCGCTACATAGGCCAAATCTGTCACCAAATTTATCGGTTGCTCCTGGAACCGCTCGAATGCCTTAACAATGGCGGATAACTCAGCAATTTGAGGAGAACCCTCAACCACCAGAATTTCCTCTTCCCACTCGAGGGTCTCTGGATTTTCCCACGTCAGCACAGCCTTGTGGGAGGACCCAGAGCCGTCTGTGAAAATGGTTAGGGCATCAGGAATTGGAGTTTTACTTTGAACAAATTCTGGGGCCAAATGAAATTCCGAATTAAAAATATGGTGTTTTAGCTTTTGGTGCCCAATTTGACCGGTGAAGTTTTCCAGAGCTAATTGGAGATGTTCACTCTCCTGGAAGACAGACTCAAATTGATCTCTCTTCCAGGGGGTTTGGATGCACGCAAAATCACAGCCAGCCAGGGTACGGAGACGCTGGCGAGCTTTGATTATAAGCTCGGCCACCAACTCTTGTGGCGTCGTGATTGTTTTAGATGGCGTATTAGGTAGGAATATCCACTCCACTATCAGGAGGGGATCCCTCACCTGCTCATCCCCTTGAAATATTAACCCATGGTACTTCGGGTTCTTCCCTAG